>JARWIR010000007.1:24002118-24618140 GCA_029959085.1 Nemophila menziesii | reverse complement strand
GGATAATTTGATTCAGTGTTTTTCCGCTTATTGCTACTACTTTACTCATCATATTTCAAAAATAATTGAAAATGGTGTTAAAACCAAATTCAAAGCTTTGAGATTCAATTAGCAACATGTTAAATAATTCATGCAATAAGAGTGTGTTGTTAACTTCTTTTTTTGTCCCAAAAATGAGTTTCTTTAATAACATAAAATAACTATATTAACTAGATAAGTTTGTCTCTCCTTCTCTTCTATTCTCTATCTATCTAAAGATAATCGTGGACAACACAATGACCCATGAAAGATATATACTTCTACGAGGGAGGTAAAATTATACACGTTGAGAATTTTAAAATAAACTCATTTGCCTCGAATCACTAGGCTAGGACACAAACTAGATTAATCGCGCTCAGGGGGGTCACTAGTAACTCGTGTAGCATTAAGATTTCCAGCATATGACCACAGTTTATCCAACTCAACGGGCATGGGCACTCCTTTTTTAGGACTAACAGCCAAAGGTGGTGATAAACAGAAAGTTGGAGTCGCAAATGGAGATGCATAAGGAGTGTGTTGAATTGAGAAGGGACTAGGTGACATTCGCTTCTGAATTGGAACACCAACTCTTTTTAAAATTGACACAGACTCAGCACACCTGTTCGTGACATCATCATCTACATACAATACATCATCTATCCTCGCCATTATGTTAAACGCTAAGCTCTCTGTTACCCTAGAGTAGCTTTCCAAGATTGATTGCCCAACATCCTACAAAATGTTACACTTTTTTAGACAACCAATATGATAGTATGTAATAACTAAATAAAGCCACCAACTATACCTTGTTGTACTGAATTTTATGCATATCTAGAGCGGTTTGTGGAAGACTAGGAAAACGTATTCTCAAGCTACGCAAAAGCACTTGTGCACGTTTCGCTAGAATATGGTTTTTATCACCATCAACAACAATCCCCTTTACTTTACCACCCCATGATTTATGCTTATTAGTATTATGAGGATTCGGATGACTTTTCCTGTCTTTCATCTCCCACACATGCATAGCTGCCTCAATTCTGTTTGCTATTTCCAAAGTCTCATGCTCTGAAGACAAATCCAAGCAATCGAGAACACATTCTGGGGAAAATCTCTCAGCTGTTATCTCTCGGTACATCATATCACCTAAACAAGCTTTTCCATTCTGAAACCAAAATTAAATAACTCGTGAGGATGAACTAACTATATATGTATTATCAGTTTGGATAAATAAAAAGAAACTGACCTTGGGTAAGGTCTCTAAATAGGCACTTGGAATCTCCATTTCAGACAACACATTGCTATTAATTGCCAAAGCAGCTTTCCATATCTGGTTTGTGCAGTCCCTACATTTTTGCAGCTTCTTCCTTGCCTCTTCTGATAAACCTTTTGAAGGAACTTTAGGATATGGAAGCCACCACTTTTCTTCCTGTCTAGTTAAAGGCTTAGTCGATGAATATTCATCATCCTTAACCACAATCCCTCTATCAACATACCAAAACTCATTGGCCTGAAAACTGTCAAGTATGTTAATCAACATAGCATCAAGCTTCTTTAGAGCCGGTAAATTGATATACAAATCCAAACGTGGCCGTGCAGTCATTATTTCATATTTACCCCCACCAGGAAATTGTTTAACAGAGGGCACTAGCTCTACAATCGAATCGCTAACACATAATAGCCACTCCATTTCTCTAGACCACATTTTCTTTTTCTGAGATGATAATGGCTCTAACCTCCACAACTCTCCAAACACAGTCGCTGTAAATCGAAATTAAAACCAAATTTTAGTACAAGATAAAATAAACATGTAATGTTAGAGTATGTATACATATAAACTCACCTGAGAGGTTTGTAATGGCATTTGAGATAGCTAAAGCAGTACAAACACCTTTACCCCCTCCAGACATATCTTCTCCAAGAAGCAGCTTACTAAATCTTTCCTTCATCATTTCCATCTCTGTAAATTATGAAAACATATGAAATGGAATTTTTTTAACGTTAAGTAGCAAATATATCCTTGAATTATTTTGAGGGTAGATCTGCAATGTGAATGTATTGAAACTTTTGACACGGGGTATATTTGGCTATTTCGCATAGCATAGGGACCAACTTAGCAATTAACGCTGTATCTAAACGGTAGCATTTGATAACTTTCACAATTTCTGTAAATTAATATAATAACGTGAAATGTTCTTACAATACGTGTTTGTACATATAAACTAAAGCAAATTATTGAGATAATAAATGACGTTAAATAAAAAATGAAGGAATTGTACTCTCACCTGATAAATGTGTGTGGCTTTTCTGACGCTTCTCATCCCAAACCACTACATCTTTTCCATCGATCGCTGGGAGCATAAACGGAGAAGGTGCCGGAAACAAAGGAGTTATCTGGCCAGAGAGTGAAAACGGAGAAGACGCGAGTGAAGTCGAGCCGTTACGGTCATAGCGCCGACACGATAAGCTGCTGGAACAATCGGACTCGCTGATGTCAGCGCTTGGACTGTAGTTTTCGCTTCCGCTTACACATCCGTCGCTTTGGTGATCAGAGATTTTTTCCATTGAATAACAATGTCTCGGTGTTGTTCGAACTCTCAGCAATGGCTTAGTTTAGTAAACAATAAAGTGTAACATGTCCTTTTTTGTCATTTTGTAATGGGCGAGTTTTTGGTTTTGGGTGGAGTGTGATGGAAGTGGTAATCAGCAGTAGCAGACGATAAAGGTAAAGGTACAATTATACCCCGAACCGAGTTTTATGTTTCTTTATACACTCTTTCACGTTAATAGGATAGATACTAAGGATAGGATAAGTCCAAAAGCCAAAAAAAAAAAAAAAAAGTCCAACCAGCCTCGTTATTATAGAAAAAATTTAAATAGTACGTATTGGTAAAAATGAAAAAAGTGATCAGCAAAAGAAAAAAAAAATTAGTGTTCCTTTTTTTTTTCTTTTTTTGGTCGGAACAAAATCAGTGTTCCTTTTTTTTTCTTTTTTTGGTCGGAACAAAATCAGTGTTCCGTGTTCCAAGTTCCAAAATTCTCCTTATTCAGCAAGAGCCCGTTGAAAGAAAAACGGAAAACAAGAGCCTTGAACATTCGAGAGTTTAGTTGTCATTTTCTTCTTCAAAACTAATCATGTATTATTATGAGAAAAGGAAAAAGTGGTATTGCCATGTAGTCATGAATTGGACCGTTACTCTACCCAATTATGATCCTTAAACCCATCTTCTCCTTTTTCTTTTTTTCCATATTCTTCCCCACATAATAGCATGGGAGCTAACACTAAAAGGGATGTATTCAATTAAGACTTTATTGGATTTTTGTTTAAAGAAGAGAATACAACAGAATGAAATTGAGTTGTAGCTAGGTTTCAACCTCTAACAAATCTAAGATCATTTTAAGTAGGAACAAGTCATTTAAAATAATGAACAAATATATATAATAATATATATATATATAAAAACATGTGTATGAATTAGATGGTATAGATTGGAGCGTTACAACTGGTATCTAAGTTTTTTTTTGATTTACATGGGAGGTCAATATACCATGGGATTAAAAATCCGATTACAAGTGTATTAGATCCGCACAATCAAACGTCAAAACTCGCCTCAAAGACTTTCATTCGTACGTATCCTTTATAAATACACTACAAGCACCTTCCGGAGGATCGTCATATGTCGAATAGTCATTTTCTCCCCTCGCTCCTAGGCGTGAAAGCCAATCGGCACAGTAATTCGCCTCTAGGAATATATCTAATAGAGAAACCTTAGTTCGCTTCTAAGATCTTCTTTATTTCTTCAACTCGGAACTCGACCGCACCTATACTTCTACTCCTTTGTTGTAACGGCTAAGTGCCTCTTGAAAGTCTGTTTCAATCACCATCTCCTTAATACCTATTTCCAACGCCATGTTTAGCCCTTCATGAATAGCAATCAGCTCTACAATAATAATTACTGAACATTTAAACCGCATGGAAAAACCTTATACCCACTTTCCCTCCACGTCTCTTATAACTCTTCCAGCTCCACCCGTGCTCGATCTAACGAAAAATATTTCGTCCATATTTAGTTTAAATTTGTGACTTGGTTTACACCACCCTACCCATTCCACTTTATCTCTAACTCTGTTTTCGCGTCCCGATTGGCCCCTCCATGCTCTGAGGTACTCCACTGACTTCCAGTTAGCTTTTCTAATCAATACTCCGCTTTTGGTATTGGGATATCCTGGAATAAAGTAGCATTCCTGTCACTCCAAATAACTCCTACAATTGCCCCAAAAAAAATATTCCACTCCAAACCATCAAAAAAACCCATGTGTCGCCATGTTTGTGTGCCACCAACTTGCCGCCAGCTGCTGGCTTCTGTCAGAGGTGATGTGTGTTGTTGATATATAATGATATATAATGATTCTCGTGATGAGATTTGGTGATACATAACTCGAGATTGGTGATACATAATGCGGTATAGACGTTATTAAAAATCTTAGAAATAAAATATAGTCTTTATTTTGGGAGGGTCTAATCATCTAACATATTATTTACTATGGTATATATCATTACTCATAAACTTTTGATATATTGAAAAAAAGATTATCATTAATTGCAGAGTAATTTTAAAAAATCTTTTTAGACATTAAAAATAATATCTAGTTATAAAACTGATGTAATATATTTAAAAATCAATAATATTAGATATAATATAAATATTATTTGATTTAAAATAAATAATTTTTATTTATAGTAATACTTTATCATTGTATGTCTAAATATTGATTTAGTTAAGGTAGGTAAGATTCTATTAAAACGGTTATCAAAATTCTCTTTTTTTTTTTTTGATATATGGGTGTCCGGGCCAGCTTACGCGCACCACGACTATTCCCATAGAAAATATACACGCCTCTTCGTGCTTATCAAAATTCTCTTTCTTGGTATAAAAAGTTGGTATTACGATTTTGGAAGATTAAAGAATTTGTGTCCACATTTTTGGAGGTTAGTTAGTGTTTATAGTTATTTTTTAACAAGGATAATAGGTATTGCATATTTTTATCATGTGTTAGTTTATTTATAATTGTGTTATTTTTATTATTTTCACTAGTAACTATAATTATTAGGTAAATTAAATATATTTATTATATAGTAGTTAAATTTTAAAAGAAAATAATATAAGAAATATCTTAGCATTACTAATTTTTAAGTGAAACATTAATTTATTCAGTATTGACTAAAAAGACTCCTTAATATATGAAAACTAATATTTGATTTAAGTTTGACTAAATTTTCGTCCAGAAAAGGACTAAAATAAAGTAAAATGCGTAATTTCATGTAATTAGATTATAGATAAATTTAATGCATGTTTAGAAGTATTTTTTTCAAAGTGTTTTAAACCTTTAAAAATATGTTTAAAAAGTACCAAATATATGCTTATTAATAAAATACCTAAATGATGTGAACGGTAGAGAAAGAAAGAATAGTGTTCTGTTTATTATTTGAGAGGGTATAGAATTACATAGTATAGAATCCTATATATAGAGAATAGAAAACCCTAAATCCTAGTCTTCATGGGCTTGACTACAAGGTAATGGGCTACACTGACTATCCACATATGGATTTATAACACTCCCCCTTGGATATTCAGTCCTATGCCTCGTTAAAACCTTCCTAAAAACACCTAGTAGGAGAAAAATTTAGTGAAAGAAAAAGAGTACATTTCTTTACGCTTTCTAAAACTACCTCATTAAAAACCTTTATCGGGAAAACCTATTAGGACTTGAACTTGATGAAGGAAAAAAGTGTAGTGCATATTTAGCTCCCCCTCTTGTCAGCATCTTAGGAAAGATTTTGAATTTGTTGCATGTCAATCTTGTGTATCAATTTCTTAAATATAGATGTAAGTAATGCCTTTGTAAATAAATCATCAAAATTGTCACTTGAGCGAATCTGATGAACATCTATTTCATATTTCTTCAAGAGTTCGTGTATAAAAGATAACTTTAGAGAGATATGTTTGGTTTGATCACCTTTGATGTAGCCTCCTTTGTCTTGAGTAATACAAGTATCATATTGTTGGACTTTGTTTTGCTTGTTGAAAGATTGCATTTCCCTTAAATATTTAATTTTGAGAATATGTCTCATTAAAACCTTTCTAAGATAAACACAATGGGGCAAAATCTTTGTAAAGAAAAAAGAGTATAATATTCTTCAATACACTTATATGAATTGTCTCATTAAAAATCTTGCAAGGAAAACACAATAGGATAAAACCTATGCTAAAGAAAAAAGAGTGCATTGCGTAAATGTCTCCCCCTGATGTAAGTATAACTTGAGACATTTAATAGGAGTAATAAGTACGACATAAATTCGATCGACGCTTCATTCGTATATAATGATTTGAAGTGCTCGACATAAAACTTATATAAAGTTTATCATAATAAATAATAGCAAATAAAAGTGCATCCACCACCGGAGACTATATCTCTTTAATAAATAAATTATGTGTGCTACAACATACTATCTTATATAGTTACTCCCCCTTGTAGCACATTTGTTTAACAATTGTGAAAATTTCACGTCGTATAAGTGAAATTAAAAAAAAATTGCTTCATTTATTTCTTTCTACTGATGGCCAGTCAGTTTATATAAATATTTTAATTAAGAAAAATCCTCGATTTCATTCATATATTAATAGTTATTGGGCGCATATATAAATATTCGATCTTGATCAATTTTAGTTAGGTTCCAATAATTTTAAGTAGTAAAATAACTGATTGAGATATCAATATATAATCAGGTACCTGATACTCAGTAGAAGTATTTTAGTTCTCAGATATATACACTACTTTGACATTTATAAGATGTCAAAAGTCTCATATTTAACAACTTGTTCATGTTGTTGCTCCTTTATGCTATCTTTAGAACCAAATAGATCTATTGAACTTTAAGCGTACAATAATCTAATTTTATTAGATAACTCTTCTGAGACATAAGTTTAATTAGGAGTATTAATAATTGGTTACGGTGACTTAGTCACTACACCTTTAAAATATTTTCAATCATTTGAATGAGTATACGGGGATCAATCTAAAGGGTGTATTCTTATATTCCAATAATATTTTTTTAATATTTCTTCCCTTATTCTTGAGAATATCATATATAGCATGTTCTCAGAATTCATCTTTGTGCACGGTGGTGGAGCATTTGTAATAGAAATTGCACAATCAAAATATCTTGATGGATGTAGTTTTTGGTCTTTTACCAATAGAGGTATTTACTATGAGCATTAGTCTTAGCGATTCGGCATATGCAGTACAATAAATAACTTCGCTAGACTTGTATATCCCTCTGAATTCGTCTTGAAAAAAAGATAGACGATTTAATATCAAAATATATAGGGTAAAAATCTTTGCTTGTGTATAGCCAATTTGCTAATATTTATTTGATAATCTTAATCTTTAATATTACCACTTGTGAATATTCTTATATAATTTACATTGTCAAATTTATATATGATAATGTTGGCAAAATATAACATATAGTGATATTTTCCAAATATAAGTGATAAGATCACAAAATTATTCACTTTTCAAATTTAGTAGATTTATTTTACTATGGTCTAAATATCTCTATCAAACTCAATGTTTCTAGAAATAAAATTTTGGCCAAGTATTCACTTGTATATCTCTATTCAAATTTATCACGACCATGAATACCAAAGTATTTATTTTTATTTTTGTCAAAAAAGTTAATCAATGACATTTATATTTAGAATTAAGATGATGTGAAATTTCTTTTTCGTATTTGTTCACAATAGTGAATATTTATACCTTATGAGCTAAATGGTTTACATGTGTAAATTGTTCCTTGATTAAAGAGTTTTCTTTTTAACCATGATATATATTTTTTTTTTTAGGGCTGAGAAGTACAGAATTCTTAGGTGACATATTTGCTCAATTTCTTCATTCAAAGCTATTTATTTTTTTTTCTTCTTGTTTACAGCGGTAAATATTAGACTATTCATTATTATTATTTTACACAACTTTCCTTTCTTCTTCACGGTAGTGAAAGATATATATTGCTATTTGATTTGGTTGTTTTAGTTATTGTTCTCTTATACTTTTGTTCACATGGGTGAAACCTTTTCATCAAAATGATGATTTATATTAAAATAATATATACATAATGAAAGCATAGACTACCACTGCTATTGCTATTGATCAAAGAATTGATCGAATTGATCAAAAAATCTAAGAATCGATCGAATAATTTTTTCATTCGAATTGATCAAAGAAAAAACTTTTTTTTTTGGTAAAAAAACCTACAATCAATTGTTTATAAAATATATAATTAATTACCTGAATGTTAAATGGTAGAGACTATCGTGTTGTGAACGGTAGAGAAAGAAAGAATATCGTTTTGTTTATTATTTGAGAGGGTATAGAATTACATAGTATAGACTCCTATATATAGAGATTAGAAAACCCTAACCCTTAGTTTTCATGGGCTTGATTACAAAGTAATGGTCTGAACTGACTATCCACATATGGGTTTATAACACTAAAGTGATTCTAGATTTCGAAATTATTTTTAATAGTTTTTTCAAATATTTTAATTTTATTTAAAAATGGGTTTTTACCCTAAAATAAGTAGTTCTAAACAAGCTCTTAGTTGGTAGAATAATAAAGCACTAAAACTAATTTTTAGCATAATAAAATAAATTAGATGAATATGAGATATACTTGTTCATAAAATAGGTATTTATAAATTGATATTCATAGAATTCCTAATTTATTTATAAGATAACCCTGATTGATAATTTAAGTGCTAATATGAGATAAATTAGATTAATAAATGAAATGACTTTTTTAGATATAGTAAATAATTCGTTAAATTAAGTAAATAATGTAAATTAGGTAATAATAGTGTTTTAAAAAACGCTAGGCGCTAGCCGGGCGGTCGACCACCTTCGAGCGCCTAGAGAACTAGGCGGGAGTCTAGGAGGAATTTAGGCATTTTCCTCATAGGCGGTTTTGAATTTTATTTATGAATATTATTAATTTAATTATTTTTAAATCTATACAATATACTAGAAAGAATAATGAAACATATTTTTTTACAAACTCACAAAATTATATATTATTTCTTGGATACATAATTTATATAGTTTACGTGAATAATAATCCATTATGTTTGAATATTTTTTAGGGTTTATATAATTTTTAAAATATTTTTATATAATTTTTTCTATTAAAAACTAGAATTTTAAACTTTTATAAAATAAATGATTTTTTTAACCCTTCAAATCGCCTAGGCCCGCTTAGACCGCCTTGGACATTCTAAGACCGCCAGGGCGGTCGCTTAGGTCATTCTGGAAGGTAGGCTACATTCTAGCGACTAGACAGCCGCCTAAACTGATTTTTGAAACAAAGGGTAATGCTAGCCTATTGAATAATCCCATTTCACAATTAAATAGGCTCATTCCAAAAGAGAACAAATTTGAAATAAAAAATGTCCATTAACCCATTAAAAAGGCCAATTTTGAGAGTCTATTACAAAGGCCCATTTCAAAATGTGTTAAGCCCGTTTCAAAATTAAATAGACATGTTACATAGGCCCATTTCAGGATATAATTTTTGGAAGACATATATTTTTTATGTTATTTTAAAAAATTGTTCATATGAAAATTAAATTCTAATCGTATGAACATGTAATATACATAAGATGAAATGATACGCAAATATAGTCGAGTCAATGCAAGATTTAAGTGTGGATGAATTCATACTCTTGAAATCCACAACAGATGTGGAAGCATACGGGTTTTATAATATTTATGCTAAGGTCAAGGGTTTTAGCGCTAGACGAAATACTATTATAAGAAATATGGTATCATATGGTATAGATTGTTTGCCTGTTCAAATGAGGTACTAGGCAAACCAAATATATTGAGAAGGAAAACAGAAAAAATGAAAATAGGGAATTGACAAAATGCCATTGTACTGCCTCCCTTAGAATATTATGAATCCCGCAGAGGCATATGTATACGGTTGCCAAAGTTGAACTTGCGCATAATCATGCACTCCTACCAAAGTTTTGCATCCCGTATCTAGGCTCTCACATGAAAGTTGACGCCCCCATCTCACTCGAGCGCTGAAAATGCGTGCTTTGATAATAAGCAATAACAAGATCATAGATGTATTCAGATTACAGGGGGTGGGTACGAGAATGTTGGATTTTTTTAAGAGGGGCCTATACAACATTCTAGGTAGTATACAAGGCGCAAAGATTAGCATCAGAGACGCTAACACGTTGTTTTTGTTACCTAACCGGAAAAAAAAAAAGATAAAGATGGTTCTTTCTAATTTGCCTACACTGTCTACGGCGCGAACCAACTCGATAGGATATTCTAGCCGACGGGAGATCAAGAAAAAAGTGGGTATCTTTCGATAGTGTCTTGATATTTGACGCCACATATAAGACAATCCATATAGATTTCTGCTAATTGTTCTTGCTAAGGTATACAGTCATCGCCAAACATGCATTTTTGTAGAAACCCTGGTTGAAACCAAGACAGTCGTGACTTACAAATTGCTTCTACGACAATTGACGAGCGCAACTAATAATGTTAGTCCCATATCAGTGGTAACTGACGGTGACAAGGCGATGCAAGCTGAAATTGGAATTGTGTTTCCCCTAACACGTCGTAGTTGTGTTGGTAGCATCTAATAATGTTAGTCCCATTTCCACCAGGGATTTTAATTACATGTTTAATTACTACATGTCGGCGGATTGTACATAAGAAAAATATATTCAATGTTGGCAAGAAATGGTTCAATATTATCGGTTGGGTGGCAACCAGTGGATTAATCGTAGACATATGTGGGTAGAGGCTTATCTTAGGGGACAATTTTTTGGATTGGTGAAGAGAACACAAAAATTAGGGAATCAATTCAACACTAAACATGGTACCTAGGCAAACACATGACCTTGCTTGCATTTTTAAAGAATTCAATAGAGGGTTGGAGAACATAAAGTTGAAATTGATAGTACAGGAGGTAAAGTCAAACTACAATAATATGGTTATGACTTCAGAATAGGCTGAGCTCAAGAGTCAAGCAGTGACAATATTTACTAGGACTATATTCTTTAAGTTTCGAAGACAAATAACGAGAGAGGCATGGCTATGGCATTATGAGATGCAAGAAATATTTGGTGTGCAGACGTATGTCGTATGTGACGACTATGCTCCAAACAAGTCTCGAAAAGTTTCCATAAAACACTACCAACCATCGATGTCAAAAGTGATTGTTTGAAATTCCGGTCATACGGTGATCTATGCGGACACATATTCTACGTGTTAAGAGTGGAGATTATCACCGAGTTCCCCCAATCCTTAATTCTTCATCGACGGACTCCCACTAGTAATGTGGATCATCGTGAGGCGAATGTATCCTGTTACACGACCGACGATGTTGAAACTGCTAGATTTCATGAATTCAAAGTTCAATGAGCTAGAATTTTATGGGAAACAAAAAGAACGGGGATACAATTTCGTGATGGATACATTGAATGGGAGTATTACTCTCGTAAAAGATTTATGTGCGTCGATGAACTGTTGTGTTGGAAACTTAAAATTAACATCCTCCGTACACGTGGATAATCCTGTAAGTAGCCAGGTAGTGGAGAGGCCGCCTCAGAGCCTTAATCATTATAGTTAATATGGGTCAATCGCACATAGTGCTAAATATTGTCTGAAACAAGAAGTCGTTATGTTTACAAGTTCTTTTAGTTAAAATTGTACTACTTTGGTATATTGATAAACGGTTTGAGTAGGTCATTATGTTTTCAAGTTCTTTTAGTTAAAAATTGTACTACTGAACACTTAACATTAAACAATGACGTTAAACAATAACCCTTAACCTTAACTCTTAACCCTTAACCCTTAACCTTAATCCTTAACCTTAACCCTTAACCCTTAACCCTTAAACTATAATATCAACTCATAACCCTTAAACCTTAACCTTTTACCTTAAACTATAACCTTAACTCATAAAGTGAACTGGTAACCCTTAATCTTATACCTTAACCCTTAAACTTAACCCTAAACCTTAAACCATAACCTTAACTCAAAACCCTTAACCTTAAACCTTAGCCCTTAACTTTAAACCTTAACCCTTAACCTTAACCCATAACTCATAACCTTAACTCATAACCCTTAACCTTATACCTTAACCCTAAACCTTAACCCATAACCTTAATTCATAACCCTTAACCTTAACTCCTAACCCTTAATCCTTAACCTTAACTCATAACCCTTAACCTTATACCTTAACCCCTAACCTTAACCCTAGACCTTAAACCATAACCTTAACTCATAACCTTTAACCTTAAACCTTAATCGTTAACCTTAAACCTTAACCCTTAACCTTAACCCCTAACCTTAAACTATAACCTTAAATCATAACCCTCAACCTTATACTTTAACCTTAACTCATAAACCTAAACCTTAAAACATAACCTTAACTCATAAACCTTAACCTTAACCCTTAACCCTTAACTCAAATCCTTAACTCGTAACCCTTAACCTTAAACCATAACCTTAACCCGTAACCTTAACTCATAACCCTAAACCTTAAACCTTAAACCTTAACCCTAAGCCCTAAACCATAACCCTAAACCCTAAACCCAAAACCATAACCCTAAACCCTTAACCCAAAACCCTAAACCATAAACCCTTAACCCTAAGCCCTTAATCCTAAACCCTTACCCCTAAACCCTAAATTTTAAATGACCCGTACTTAACAAATTTACTACTTGTCAAGGACCCGTACACTTGTGGAAGTCACCCTCCTTTTGTGTTGATTTATATATATATCGCACCCTAGGGGACGACATATATCCTCTCTAAAAATCTTGAGTCACTCATACATAATAATTCGAATGGTCTCAGTGCTTATCTCTCATAACATTATGCTTCCATTCCGAAGGAGATAAATACTATTAGGTCTCTTGAGGGGAAGTATCGGGCCACTAAGGTTGAAATTCAATGGCTTAATCTTGGATACAAACACCAAGTTCTTTCACCTTTCCACTAGAATAAAACAAGCCTCTAATAAAATTATATGTCTACTAAAAGATAATGATGAAAGGACCTCTAGTGAGTGAGCTAAAATCCCACGTTACTAGTTTCTTTCAAGACCTCTATAAAGATTTGGGTGATAGGGCCATCAATCCCATTATTAGGGATTTTCAACCCTTTATTTTAGAGGAATATAATTTATTATTAATGGATCCTATTAACCATGATGAGCTTAAGAAAGCTGCTTGGAACTTAGGTGCTACTAAATCTCCTGGCCCTGATAGTGTCCCTGTTGCTTTTAACCAAAATATTTGGAATACTCTCAAATTTGGTATACTTGTATATGCAATGGTATATTAGATGAAACTATCCCTCTTAAGAAATTTTATAAGCCCAATATCATCCATATTCCTAAATGTAAGAATCCTCATATAATAGGACGATTTAGGCCTATATCCTACAAAATTTCCTTTATAAAATCCTTGTTAAGGTTATGGTTGCAAGACTAAGCTCTGTTATCCCTAACATTATATTTCCTTATTAATCAACCTTCATTAAGTGTAGACAAATACATGACGATAACGTCATTGTTCATAAGATTATACATAAGTTGAAGCACCTCAGAAGCAATTCCAAAGACAACTACTCAATTATTAAGGTTGATACTTATAAAGCCTATGATAAGTTTTTGATCCTTCCTTCTTAAGCTTTTGAGGAAATTAGGTTTCTCAGCTTCTTGGATATCTTTTATCAAAACTTGCCACAATCTATGAGTCTCTTCCTCTCCAAGTTTTTAGAAGCCTATCACATATAATATAGGTCTTTATCTTGGAATACCTACTGAATGGGGTAACTCTAAGATAAAAGGTATGGATGGACTAATATCCTAATTAGCCTTTAAGCTAAAAGGATGAAAGATATCAGTACTCTCTATGGCAGGCAAACCTGCCCATATCTTCTTTATTATCCAAGTTGTCCAACTTATTTCATGTCTTTACTTTCTATTCGTAAAGATGTGATAAAAAAGATTAATTCTCTAACTAGTCATTTCATTTGGAGGAATGAGGATAAATTAGGAATGCATTGGACCAACTGGAATAAGGTTATTTTCCCTAAACTCTCAAGGGGCATAGGGATTCAAAACCTATAAACTTTTAATTTATCCCTCAGTTCTAAGCAGGCATGGACTATCCTTAATAATCCTATTTCCCTTGTCCATCATGTCCTTAAAGGAATATATATATATATATATATATATATATATTCATGAAGCGGATTTTAACAGTTCCCCAGAAATAGAAATTCTTCATGGATATGGACTAGCCTTCTTAGAGGTAGGGATCTCCTTATGTCCCATGCCATCAAAAACTTTAGGGGCTGACAATTACACCAAAATATGGGAAGATAATTGGACAAATGGGACTTTAGTTAAGACTGCAAACTTTAGTGCAAATCCAAAATTTTCTAAATTTGTAGCAGACCTAGTTTAACTTCTCCTAAAATCCTGGAAGGTGGATCTGATTAACTCCCTCTTCACTTATCCACAAGAAAAGTTGATTATAAGCTTGGCATACCTTGGTCTGAATAACCACTTACTTATATACGACCTTCTAATTAAAATAGCACTTACACTTGCTAAACTGGATACTCTCATGCTTTTGAATCCTTTCTTAAGCCACCAAATAATCACAATGCTTTTATTTTTACGAATCAGGACCTCTTTAAATTAAGTCGGGCCTCCTCTGCTTCCCCTAAGTTCAGTTTTTTCTCTTGGAGGGTTATATGAATGCTATTTCAGTTTAACATAATAGGTTCATTAGGAAATGCTCTAGACAACAACCTATACAAGATTTTGCCTAAAAAAGAGGAAACTTTTGTACATGTATTCCTTACATACGAATGGATTAAGAAATTATGGTGTCTGTGCCCTTCACAGTATAATGTTGATTCATTTTCTAGCTTGGGTATTTATAGTTGGTTGGCCTCTTGTTAGTCAGGTTCCCCTCAAAAAATGAGATAACATTTCTGCAAATTATCACTTGTTTTGGACTATTTGGCATGTGCACAATAAATTTATATTTGAGTCTTTTCCTATCCTATATGTTACGATAAATGCTTAGTCCTCATTACAGTTTTCTGTAGAGAGATGTTCGAAATAGATGGGGAATTACAAGATGATCAATCTCCTCTTCCTGAGTCAACAAGTTCCAATAATATTCACCCCATCCAATTGGTCTCCTCATCACAAAACACCTTCAAGATAAATCTTGACGTTGCTTTCAAGTTAGAAAAAGATGTAGCTGTCGTTGTTGTTCGTAATTGGCAATGGGATATAATTTCTGGATTTGCCCAGAATACTAAAGCCCCTATCAGTTTTGAAGCAGAAGGCGTTGCAGTTAGTAATACCATTCATTTTGTAGTGGATTTTGTTTCTCCTAGCATCACCAATAAAACTGACGTAGAAGTTGTTTTAAAAACCATCCAATCTTCTAGCCCTGTTCTTGGAGATGTAGACCTATTCTTTAAAGATGTCAAAAAAATGTCTAAGTTCTTTCCATCGATCAGTATCAAAGAAATTAGAAAAAACACTAATCATGCAGATGGATAGCTAAAGCTTATTCTAACTCTATTCTCTTTCATAATCAGTGTAATAATTTGTCTAATAAGATTTTATCTATTTGTATAATGATGTTGCTAAATTTGATACTTTAGAAGTTGGTTGATATCTTTTACTTTTCTTATTAATATAAAACCTATTTTCATTAAAAAAAAAAAAATCTACTAATATTGGGCCTCTCAGTTATTTGGATATGGACATTTATAATAGGAGGGACTTTTATCTCATTTGGGCTTCCTACTTACCATTCGTTAAATTTTGGGCTACATGTTCTTATCCTCATTTGATTTGATCTTTTTTTTTTTTTGAACAATTCATTGGATTTGATTCACGTCGATATCTTATATCCCTTATATTATTATCCATGTTTTCCAATTAGTTTATGTCCCTACAGAAACTGAAAATTGAAATAAAGTACAATTAATTGAAATTAAAAAACAATTAGTTAGCAACGATGCCTCCTAAGAAAATGGGCGTGAATAGTAAATCGGAGGCGGCGAGGGCACGGAGGAGCGCCGCCGAATCCGATCGTAAAGATCGTGAAGCGAAAGAGAAAGACGAAGCATACTGGCGTGAAGCCGAAGGCGAGAAATCAAGGGCTGCGAAGAAGAAGGAGGAAGAAGCGAAGAAGCAAGCCGAGGCCTTGGCTCGCAAAGCCGAGGTGCGCCGCTTAGCCGAGTTGGAAGAGAAAGAGATCGAGAAGGCTCTGAAGAAGCCGGATAAGAAAGCGAACAGAGTTTCTATTCCCGTGCCGAAGGTGACGGAAGCGGAGTTGCGGCGGCGGACACAGGAGGAGCAGGCAGCTATTCAGAAGAAAGTTGAAGAGGTAAAGAAGAAGCAGAGCCGTACTGCGGCTGAGGAGGAGTATGAGAGGATGGTTCTAGTAGCAAATACTAATCGCGATGATTCAATTATTGAGGCAAGTACCGTTGAGGATGCAATTGCACAGATGGTGATTACGGATACTTTGCCTGTTGATAAGCATCCTGAGAAGAGGCTGAAAGCATCTTATAAGGTATATGCTCACCTGCTAATATAAAACCCAATTCATAATTATATGATACTGTATTCTCTATTATATCAATTGAGCGAATTAGTTTGTTAATTTAATAAATTATTTGGGTAAAGAGGAAAATTTTAATTGCGTAGATTAATTGGTACTTTAAATTTGTTCCAGAGTTTACTAGGCAGATTTAAGAGGTTATCTAGTATTTTCTCTCATTGTAATAACTATTTTATGGATGTAGGCTTTCGAAGAAGCAGAGCTTCGCAGGCTCAAGGAAGAGAAAGCAGGTCTTACACACACTCAGTACAAGGACATGATATGGAAGCTTTGGAAAAAATCTCCAGACAATCCTCTCAACCAGGTACATTTTGATGATTTCTTGTGAATTTGTGTGACGTATTTGTATTATTGTTAACCATATTTAAGTTCCCACTACATCTTTTTGCAGATTGTGGAGAAGCCTTGAGTGTTGATGATTACATAAGGTGCTGCAATTTGTGCGTATGCAAGCGTATATAATTTACACCTCTATTTAATTTGTGTCGGGGGCATGATAAGTTGCAGTGCAGCAATTCAACTACTTTATGCTCTACTTGTACCAATTAATAATGCTTAGAATGTAAATCTCTACTGAAAAACATGTGTTGTCTGAGACCTTTGTTTTTTTATTTCATCAATTCTGTTTTGTTTTCTTTGATTATGATGGTGATGTTCGTCTGGTATCTTTCTTTTTGCCTGTCGTGCTATGTTTTGGATATAATTTGGTGTCTGGACCTAAAATGGTGAGAAGCATGTGTATTCAACTGCTTTTCTGCCAAATTATTAGGTAGCCAAACTGGAATTATATCATATAATTGAATAGATATTGTTTGGTGTCTGAATAATGTAATCAAATAATTGAACACATATAATCTCATCAAATGCATAAAGAATATGAAGCTTAGAAATTTGAAATACATAATATTGATGTATAAGCAAGTATATTTCTTACTCTTACTTATAAAAAAAAAATGAATGACTAAACAGTAGGGTAAATTCCTCAGATACGCCCTATTAATGGAATATTAGTAACGTGCAAGTTATGGTTGTTGCTACCCTCCCTCAAAAGTGAGCAGATAGTTGGATTGTGTTTAAAGCTGACCTCACCTACCAAATATTACTATTTAATTCTCAAATGAATCCTTGAGCTACTCAAATTTAAGATCAAAGCTAGAACATTGATCTGAAATGGAATGGAATAGAACACATTCATCTCTATCTCTCTTCTCCAGCAATGGGATGGTGTCTTTCCGGTGAAAGCCAATCTGTTCACAATGGTTGGAAACCGAAAGATGAATCAACGAATCCTCTCATTGTTAGGGAACAAGAATATGAAGAAGAGGACAATTATCATCGCTCTTAAATCCGATAACTCAAGCAGAGAAATGTTGCTTCGTTTACTGCATTTTATAGTCGTTCCAGGGGACACTGTGTTAGCACTTCATGTCCAAGAACCAGATGATACATTCGATCCTAATACTTTTCACATTCACGAAGATCTTTGCAAATCCAAGCAAGTTAGTTAGTTGTGTTAACTTTAATATTTTCACCTCACAATTTCATAGATATTAATCGTTTACTTGAATCAGGTGGATTTCCAAGTCAAAATCGCTACACAAGGAAAGTCTTATTTAGCGGAACTAAGTCATCAAGTACGAGTAAACTTTGCAACGATTCTTGCAATGGGATGCAGCTCTCCATGGTACTCTTTCTTCCTCTCTCACTTTCTCTCCTTCTTGTTTCTCTCTTACGCTTATTACTCTTGCAGGCCTAACGATTCAATAGTATCAAGATTCTTGAAAGCACTCCCTCCAACTTGTACCCTTCTAGTAATGGATAATGGTGGAAAAATCTTACTCCAGAGAGAGGGAACTTCCCAACAAGGCTCTACAACTAGTATAACAACAACAACAACTTCTAATACAAGTAATAGAGTATTTTATTCATCCATGTCAGCTTTATCCCCACCTAACGGGACCCACAAATCGGAAACTAAGCACCACATTCGTAAATCATTAACAATGCCATGTTGTTCCACCTCATCATCATTACAACAAGACGAAGTCAAAAAACACCCCAGCTTCAAGAATAATTTCCCGCACACAGATGCTATGTCACGTAAAGTGTTTCAAAAATTGGCTGCCTTGGATATAAAAGGGTGCAGCCGCCGATTTACACTTGAATCCCTCAAGCGCGCAACCGATAATTTTAGTCCGCGGAATTTGATTGCAGAGGGTGGACAGAGTATGGTGTATCGAGCTAATCTAGACGATGGTCAAGTTGCAGCGGTTAAAGTCTATAAGTTGTCGCAAAATCACCAAGAGGATCTTTTCCGAGAAGTCGAGATATTGAGTGGGTTGGAACATGAAAATATTGTTAAGCTCTTAGGGTACTGTTATAGTAAGGAGATAAACGCGGTTATATACAATTTGCTCGAGGGTAGTTTGAATTCAAAACTTACACAGCTAAAATGGAGTCAACGAATGAGAATAGCCGTTGATCTTGCTAAATCATTGGATTATCTACATTCTTGTTCTCCTCCCATCATTCACAGAGACGTCAAGTCATCAAACATACTTCTGTCTGACAATTTCCAAGCTCGAGTAAGATAACCTAATCAAAACTTTCTAATTGTTTATATATCCACTAATATTTATGGATTATTGTAGCTCTCGGATTTTGGGTTAGCACATGTACATGAGGAAATTCAACAGAGTCCAGCATCTGTAAAACAACGTCAAGTAGTTGGGACGTTTGGATATCTAGCACCAGAATACATGATGTATGGAAAAGTGGATGAAAAGATTGATGTTTATTCTTATGGAGTCGTGCTTCTGGAACTAATCACCGGTAAAGAGGCTATTCAATCAAAATCAACGTCTAACCACGAGAGCTTAGTTCTTTGGGTAAATGAGCTTTACCGAATAATTAAGTTAATCGTTAACCATAAAAAAAACAATTATGTATTTTATTTGCAGGCGAGATCTTTGCTATGTTCTGGGCTTTGTGAACGGCTGATAGATCCTAAGTTAGGGAGAGATTATGACAAGAATGAAGTGAAGATATTAATGATTGCAGCACGGCTTTGTCTTCTGCATTCTTCTTCCAGAAGGCCAACAATGAAACAAGTAGTGTATTATTATATAAATATATCGATACAGTAATAGATTAATGATATTTACTATATAAATACATTAAAAAGATTATAGATTAAATAACAAAATTTAGGTTTTTGTTTTGGCAGATATTAGGATTATATGAAAATCCAGCACATTGGTTAGAGACACAGAGAAAGAGAGAGGAACTTATTGAGCGGATCGGTTCAAGAGGAGAAGCAGCAGGGGCTGCTGCAGGTGGTTCGAGTTCTACTGAATCAGAATCATATGAAACCATAGTTATTGATGAAAGCTAGCTACTTTACATTAAAGGTTGTAAATGAAACTATAAAAATATATTAGTAAAAAGTTTAAATCAAATAATTCTAGGGCAAAATTGTTTGGTCCAATTATGACAAGGTTGTGACAATCTGTATATCATTTTTTTATTTAGGTCATAAAAATATTTTATTAAATAAATTTACAATTTAATAATTATTTTGAATAATTTTAATGAATATTTATTTTTATTAATTATAACATAAAATAATACATTTCATCCGAACTTTTAGCAAGACAACATGTCTTATTAAAAAATGGGTGAATTATACATAGGGTCTTAGAGACACTATTTTTTCTCTATAGAGTATTGTCTAGAAATCTGTTCATATTAGGGATCTCATTTTTTACAATAGTCTTTCCTACCCTTACTAACACTAAAAGACAAAAAAGTGTGACTCGAGTAGTGATCAATTCACATGATCAGTTGCAAAAAAAAAGTAGAGATTTGTAGTTATTAATTTATATTTATTAAATTTTAATCAATATAATATAATATATAATCTTTTATTAATAAAATATACTTTCACATTTTCTGGGTGCGGGATACTAATCATTTTAAAGATGTAATTAATTTGTAAAAGTATTAGAAAAATACATAGAAATGCATTATTAAATCTGTACAATTGGTTGTCAATTTCAGATATTAAACAGGTTAAACAGTTTTCAGTTGGTTACAAGGTTGTATAACTTTGCAAATAGAATGCAAGCAATTTGGATATTAAATTTTTTTCTGTTCTTAATTGAAATTTATTTAGTGGTACAACTGTTATGGCAAAATATTGATTGATTGTTAATAAACTTGCTTGATTATGTTAGGTTAGAGTTTTTTTTTTTTTTTTTTTGTTGATTTAGGGGTTGATTACCCAAAAGGGTATAATAGTATATATCTATTATATTTCTAAAAGGTTCGCATTTGTTAGTACTAAACTTTGGCATGGACAAAAATACTTTCGGCATTTCGAATAACAAAAAAAAAAAAAAAAAATCAACCCGCTAGACGACGAAAGTAGAAACAAACCAGTTTATAGTTATTTTATTACGTTACTTCTTGCGTATGTTACACATTTTATAATATTTGACCCGATTAGGTTTTGATAATTCAAGTTTTCCAATTGGATTTTGATTTCACATATTAAAACGAACTGAACCGAGGTTTATCGGTTTAAAAAAAAACATATTTTGAATTGTATAGTTTTCTCGGTTTTTGGTTATGACAAATTTGTTTTCTCAATTTTTTGGTTTGGATTGATATTTTCGATTTAATTTTCTCAGTCCTACCCAGCACGAATTGCGACTAAGTCTAACTATTTTTATGTATCGTTGTAAATTAAATTTATATTTTCTTTACCACTCGAGTGATGCCAAGGTTCGATCTACTAAAGACTGAGTATACCTTAGCTAAATTTTTTGCTAGTGTTTTACTATATTAACTTGGGGGTTTTCGAGAGATTTTTCAAGATTAATCAACGAGTAATTTCTTATATGTGAGTAGGTAGGGTCTGAATTATAGGTTATGTAATTCTTAAACATAATCAATTATTGCGGTAGAACCATAAAATTACTTATATGCGTAAATATGAGAGATCCTTTCTAGTTTGAGGAGGAAATAATCGTGGTACTCCCTCAATGGTCGTCAATCATTCTCCCCTTCAAGATGACTTGTTCAAATTTTTCTATCGTGTGTTGTATCGTAATAATAGTAGCACGGTAGAAATTTGATCCTTCGGTAAAAACCTAGGGTATCTCAGGTAGACGCTTAAATTTATCGACACCATATGAGATAGACTTGAAATTGCCTACACCACTTCTACTTTGGTGGTCCTCTTGAAACCCTTATTCGACTAAAGAGTCAAGTGAGTATGTTTAGGAGATCATATAAGAAATTACAAAAGGCTAGTAAAATATAAATCTAAAGTTTTAATTAATAATTGTAAAAGTCTTGCACTAATACTAGATCGCCACCTTAAGTGGTGGTATCTAGGTGTTCATCATAGTGATGTAAGCAAAGACTATGAATGATAATTTTCTAGTTAGTTGTTCTTGTTTTTCTCCTTAAATAAAGAAGAAGAAAAAGATTAATTCACGGAAAGTTAAGTACAAGCAGTTTAAAAGATTAAAAACTACTAACAGAATATCTAAATCTACTAATCATCTTTTCAATCTTCTATTTCCTCTGGACTCTTATTTGACTATTGCTACTCAACTTTTGTGATAAGATCCTCGAACTATCTTTTAATAAAGGGGCTTCGTCTAATCTGGATTTGAATATAATCCATGTGGGTCCCTAGAGCTGGTCCATCATGAGATATATTTTTTTAGTTTAATATCCAATTTTTTATTCTTCTATTGGCAGTTGATAAAAATAATTTCGTCTAGAAATAGATGCAATATCACCTTTTATACCTCGTTTTCTCCCAAAGGGGTGTAATTTGGCTTATACCTTAAAGACTATAGTAACACCAATAAATATGTAAAACTATGATATAGTGTCCTAAATAATATGCATTTCTACCATATTATCTTGACAAACCAGTATTAAAGTGGCTTAAATCCATGAGGAAATCAACCATTGAAAATGTATAAGTTGTTGAGGTAGATGACATGAAGGTACTTATATGCATGATTTATTTGTATATATGCATAAATATCATCTTTTCTAATCATAATGTGATGGATGAACTTCCATCAGTCCTAATATGAAAAATTCCATCAAAATCAGTTGGTGGAAAAACAAAATATTACTTTCCACCATGTTTGTATTGCAATAACAATGTTTAAATTATGTAGCCTATATATAGTTTTTGTTTCCTAGAAAAACATGTGGTTCTGGTTAACCAAGACAAGTTGGTGCTAACCCGGAGGAAAAAAAGTCTGATTAGAAACACCACGACTTTTGGTCGACATGTTGATGAGGGTGAAAAATGATGGTATGGTGTATAATTTTTTCAATGGACCAACCCCTCTACTCCACTTTTTGTATTTCTTCCCACAACAACACAACTCTGGTCATCATTCCAACAACCATAAAAAATTCCTATGCTTTATGTTTATTTTTATTTGTCTACTTTTTTTGGTGCACACAAATTAAAAAGTGTATTTAATATTTTTTTACATAATTACCCTTAATTAATATACATAAGTTTAATCAAGAGATAAATCCTTGTTAAGTCCTAGAACATAACTATACACCTCCATTAGGTCCAACCCCTAATTTTTCCCCAAGGAGTTCCAGCGAATTTCATGACATTCCATCGTTACCCTTCACCAAATCAGGTCAAATCAAATCTTTCCATGATTTAAGCAAAACAAATATCTTCCAAAAATATCTTAATCCATCATCATAATTATCTTCTCTCTCTTATCTCTCTCGTATGCATCTCTATCTCTCTATCTATCTTCCGCCACCACCAGAAGACACACCACAACCGCCTCCATCACCATCGTGCAACACCGCTTGTAGATTTGAAGGTTGTAACAACCTCCCACGGTTTTGAAGCCCAACGCTACCACCCCTCTTCCACTACATCATCGGCCTTTGCTTCGATCTAATCAGAGTCTCTCCACAGTTACACAAACGTGAAATCTCTTCCACCATCTTCGCTTGTTTCTCTTGTCACGATTTACTCTCGGGTCATCGAATGAAATATTATCTCCAAGAAGTCTCACCATTGACATGATGCAACAAGTAATGCGGAAATTTTCTGTATCATACATACAATACGACAAGTTTTGCTGATTTTAATTTAAATCTAATTTAAAATCTTTACGAGGCCGAGACATAAGTTAAGAGACTGGATCAATTAATATCAAGCAAAAGGAAAGAGCTTTTCTATGAAAAAACAAATGGAGCTTGAGAAGATATGCAATAGATTTTTAATGGTGTAGGTTTTTCAAACACAAATTGGAGTTGAAGACACTGCACATTTCTGATGGGTTACGTGTGAAATATCAGTGGTGTGTTAGTTAGTATTGGTGGTTTGTACTGATGGGTTATGTGTGGACACACTGCACATTTCTGATGGGTTACGTGTGGAATATCAGTGGTGTGCTAGTTAATATCGGTGGTTTGTACTGATGGATTACGTGTGGACACACTGCACATTTCTGATGGGTTACGTGTTGAATATCAGTGGTGTACTAGTTAATATCAGCGGTGTGCTAGTTAATATCGGTGGTTTTGTAATTACGGGTGCAGCTATGCAAATATTAAAGAAAAATATATAATCATTTATTCGTTTTATTACATTTGTTTTGTACTTTAATTTAATGTTTTTATTTTTTTGTTTTGAAATTAATTTATTGATTGCATATAATTAGGAAATTAGTTTTGGTAAGTCAAAAAATATTAATGGAGCAAAAGGGCAATTCAGACATTTTCGGTGGGATGGACCTGATGGGCAACTGACAATAGTTTGTGGACCCTTCCAATCAATCACCCTTTATTTAATGTATAATGCTTTTTCTACTATTTAATTAGGATAATATTAAAAAATATAAGATAAATATATCTTCATACTGAAAAAAGGTCGAACAATATTTGACACTTTCTTTTAGAAAAGAGGTTATTGTTGATAACATCCTCATTAAACTCTTTAATTGTTCTTTTATGCCTTCAATAATTTATTTTATAAAAAAATGCCTAATGAAGTAATTATTTATAGATAACATCCCTTTATATTTTCCATACCTTTACTACCTTATTATTAAATATATTATTTTATTTTAATGATATATTAATTTTTAAATATTAAACAAATAATAGGGTACTTATTTCTCCACCACCACCACCACAACCACCACCACCACAACCACCACCACCACCACAACCACCATGTATGTAACCACCACTACATCCATCACCACCTCCACCACCACCACCACCTACTACTACTAATTCCATCACACGCGCACGCCCGTGAATTTTTTTTTAAAATCGTCATAACTAATTCAAAAAAAATCAGAAAATTTAAAAAAAAAAATAATTGAATAAATCTAATTAATATTTACGTCTATGAATTTTTTTGTTTTTTTTTTGAATTTTTTCGAATTTTTTTAATTTTTTTTTCGCAGATTTAAACCGTGAAATAAACATGAAATTTCGTGTATGCGAAAAAAAAAATAAAAAAAAAAAAATTCAGAAAATTCCGAAAAAAATCATAGACGTAAATATTAATTTGATTTATCCAAATATATATTTATTTTTTATTTTTTTTGAATTAGTTATGACGATTTTAAAAAAAATTCACGGACGCGCGCGTGTGTTTATTCGTTTTTTTCTTATTTTTTAATTGTTAATTATAAGGGTAATTTGGGATGAGTCTGTTTTCAATAAAATATCTTATTCCAGGCACCTTATTCTAAATAAGTTTTTTAATAGACATCAATCGACAATTGACTCTTTAGAAAATTAGACAAATAAAACTGAACTAAAAAAAGTTCATACACTAAAACCAATAACCCCATCCCTTATTTGTTCATAAGCCAAAATTTATAGAACAATGAACAAAAAGATCAATATCATGAACTAAAATAATATTGATTGTACAAAATGATTAATCCAAACTAATCAAGAAAAGATATCCTTGTAAGGTCACTGTTCTTTATTGTCGAGACAAAAATACTTGGCAATAATGGATTATGTCATCCGTTGTGACCAAACAAAGACAAATTTGATCTTTTGGTTGTTGTGATGGCTTACCATAATTGGTTGTTTTAATTTATGAAAATGGATTTGTTATTTTAACTGCTATCCAAATCCTTTAGTATTACTAAGCATTGATGTTTTAACAATACTAAGATTGCTTCTTTCAATTGAGTGATGATTTTGGCAACTGAACAAATTGGGAATGAGGTTTTTGGATTTTGGTATTGAAACAGTGATTTTTTTTGTTGCGAATGATGACAACAAATTTTGTTGTTTTGCGAGAAGAGGAAAAAGAAGAGTTCAGTTTTTGTAGGAGAAGACCAAAAAAAATTGTGGAGAAGATGAAAAAAAATATGAGCTAATTAATTCGGTGATCCTTGCTTTAAATTTACATTTTACCCGTTGATTTTCTTTTAATTTTTTATTTAAAATAAGAGAAGAATAAAAAAATTCAATATTCACAAATACTCTTATAAGAACAAATTTACCTTGTCTAAAAAAAATAAAATAATGATATATGTCACCCCTTTTTATGTCACCCTTTTATCACCCTTCTATATATATGTATTGATTTCCTTGAATAGAAGATAGAAAAAAATTAAATATGATAGAGAAATCAATTCATTGGTCTATGTAGGCATACATGTAGGAGGTGATAAAAGGGTGATACAAAAAAGGTGACAAATATCATTACTCCTAAAAAAAAAGGTAAAAAATAATTAATAGGTAGTCTAGTGACTGCAGAGACCAAAAGATTTTGAAATCGAATTTTATGAAAGTTATAATGACTCCTATTCTTAAAATGACTCTCATATGTATTTAAAAAAAAAAGGGTAAACAATCCTTCTTGAAAAATATCAAAAATGGATTCTAAAATTTTATATGACATTGGAGGATTAAAATAGGATTTTAAAAATATAAAGTAAATTTTATTTTTAAACTATTATTTATAATCTAAAAATAATTTTAGGTCAGATATTTTAAAAATATTTTTAAACTTAATATTCAAGAATATTATTTTTAATTAATTTTATAAAATATTTTGTAAATTTTAAATATAGTTTGAATTATTTAAATGAAAGTCTTAATATATAAATAAAAATATAATTTATTTAAAATGTTTTAATTATTTTTTAAAATTTATAAAATATTTAAGAAAATTAATAAAATAATTTAAAGAGATAATTACACCTAGGGTCTTGACCACACCCCCCTGTTCAAGATGAGAACCCGGCCTAGAACCTCTTCTTACTAATGACCTCAGGAACTTTTTTAACACATGAACCCCAAAACCCCTGTTACCTTTCTACCCTTTTAGACTTATATATATACTAACATTACATTTTATTTCTAAACCTAATCTCATTTCTTTATACGTGAATCATTTCTAAACCAAAAGCTCTCTCCTCTCTCATAAACCTCCACCATAGCCACCACCTCCCTCCTCCCTCATTAACCTAAAATCGCCACCTCCACCATAAAACCGCCGCCGCCACCATAACACCACCACCGCCATCTGAGATGGCCACATCTGCAAAGGTGAGCTCACCAGACAACATCCGCCACTGAGCAGCGGCTCCGTTTGGTCTCCTGCAATTCCGGCAAAGCAGCAGTCCGGCCGAGCTCCCTCCTGCAGTTTTAGATAGAGATCCAGGCGCACCACCACACCGAGTTCCCTCCTCCACCTTATTCTTCCACCGACGAATAGATCTGAACCTCCCTCCCACTGTTCCGGCGAAGACAGGTGCTGGACAGCGTTGGTTCTTCCTCTCCAGTTACTACGGTGGTACGAAGACCAAACGGTGGTGTTGCTCGTCGAGAAGAAGAGACACGAACGAGGTGAACCAGCGTTCGAGCTTCACGACGGAAAAAGAGAGCTCCAGCAGTTTCACGCCAGAGGTTTGCTGCAGTTGTCCGTTTCGCCGGAGGTTTGCAGCCGAGATGATGGTGATGGCGTTTCACGCGTGTCTTTTTTTTTTTTTTTTTAGTTTGAAATGGTTGACCAGATCTAGATCTGGTCAAACCAGTTAGGGTTTTTAGTTTTTTTTTTAATTTTTGTGTAATAAATTGTGTAAATATGCTTATTTTAAATAATATTCAATATTTTTATTTTTCTCAGCATTCTTCATTATACCTTGTTTGTGTGTTTTAATAGTATTCCCCAAATTCTAAGAGTACTCCGACTTTTTTTAGAGTACTCTGAGATTTTCTAAGAGTACTCCGATATTTTCTTAGAGTACTCCGAGATTTTCTTAGAGTACTCAGAGATTTTCTGGCGGTCGGAGGTAGGTGGTTGGAAGTCGGTGGTCGGTGTTTGGATATATAGAGTACTCATTTAAATATATAGAGTACTCAGCGAATTCTCGGAGTACTCTAGGTTTTTCTCGGAGTACTCTATGTTTTTTTCCGGTGACCGTGACTGGTGGTCGGAGATCGGTGGTCGGTGGTGGAGGTCGGTGGTCGGAAGTCGGTGGTCGGTGGTCGGAGGTCGGTGGTAGGTGGTAGGAGGTTGGAGGTAGGTGGATAGTGGTAGGTAGAGGAGAGAGAAAGAGTGACATCCCACCTTTTTGTCTTTTAGTGATAGTAAGGGTAGGAAAGACTATTGTCAAAATTGAGGTCCCTAAAAAGAATGGCATTTTAGAAACTATTCTATAGAGAAGAAAGTTAGTCTCCAAGACCCTATATATAATTCATCCTAATTTAAAATATTAATTTAATATGTTCAAAGATCTTGAAATGATCTTCCAGTTCTGAAAAATATTCGCAAAACATAAATATATTTAGATTAAAATTATAGATTGTAATATGTTTGACTTAAAAATATTTTTATCTTAAAAATATTTATATCATAAAAATTATATAATAGTTTAGATATAAAATTTGCTAACTAGATTCTACTTATCCTATCTTAAAGGGGATTTAAGTTTATAAGGTTCATAGACCATGGGTCTTTATATTAAAAGTTCTAACTCTTAATTAATAGTTGTAGCCCAATTAAAAAGTAAAACCCCCAAAACGTCCCTTTCCTTATTAACCATAGAGAAACCTTGAAATAAAAAATGAATCCCTATTAGGTTTCTAAAACCCATCCTCCCCTACCCACCCGTCTCTCTTCTCTCCCTCACCTTCTCTCTTCTCTATGAAGTAGAACCGCTGCCGGCTTAGGTAGCCATTCTCTACCGTCTGGTCTCACCTTCCCTCCCCACCATCACCACCATCAGGGCCGGTCCTGGGGAGAGGCCAAGGAGGCCATGGCCTTGGGCCCCTCCCCAACTCCTATAAATTTTAGGGCCCCTTTTGGAGCATAAGTTTGTTTTATTAAAAAGGCCCAATTTTAGCCCACCTAAAATAAAAGAATAAGATTTTATTTTTTAGTTAAAAAAATATTTAATTAATTATTACTTGTTTGATTTTTTTTACGGATATAACTTGTTGATTAAAAAGAGACTAAAATATATTTTTCTTATAAAATTTATTTGATTGTTTTTATACAAATTGTAACTTTTTCAGGGGCCCATTTTTTAAGGTTTGCCTTGGGCCCCCGAAATGTCAGGACCGGCCCTGACCACCATCTTCATCCCCACCAACTTTATCACCATCATCGACATCTTCATCGCCACCAGCACCGTCTTTATGGAGCACAAGAAGCCCGTCGCCTCCCTGGAGCACGAGAAGACCACCGCCATTCAACATTTTCGTCACCATCAGCACCATCTTCAACGCCACCATCTTCATCCATGTTCACACACCCGCAACCGCCTGAAACCCTACACCTCCACCATCACCATCTCGACCCCATTATCTCCACCATCCACCATCCTCACCACTCAAATCTCACCTTCATCAAGCCGCCATGCCCAAGAAAAACGCACTAGATTCGCTCCCCTGTTGTCACCATTAATGGACCATCATCAAACCCAAACCAAGAACCCACTACCATGGGTACAGCCCAAGTACCAATGTGCCATGGGTACAACCTACTGGTGAGTTAGAAGAGATTTGTCCGGTTTTGTGTTCCGTTGAATGTGATGAGTTTTCTTTTTGTTTTTGGTTCTAATGATTGTGGAATTTTTTTTTTTATGTTTTTTGCTCGTAGGTTGCGAAGAGATTCTGTTTTGGTTTTTGTTCATAGCAAGCTTTTTGTCGAACATGATGGTTTCTTTAAGTTTTCTATTTTGTTTTTAGACATGATGGGTACAACCCAAGAACCATAGAGGACTATTGCAAAGTGATTGTACTAGGCCATGGGTACAACCCGTTATTGTGATAAACGACATGGGTCCGTACCCATGTAGCTATTTTTCGAGTTGGGTTCGTACTGAAATAGAGTTTAACATGGACCATACTTAATAAAAAAAACTAATATAAAATTACAAACGAGGCCGTACCCATTGAGTCTTAATTATGAAAACATGGGTGGGTGATAATAGGTCTGTATCCATTGGAAAAACTAAAATATTGTTTTTTTGAAATAAGAAAAAGTAAAAAAATAAAAATCTAAACCAAAAAATTTAAAATAGGATTTTTATTAAACAATTTTTTAGTTAGACTTTTAAACATAAACGAGTAAAGTAAGTTTTTTTTATGCCTCCTCTATCCTATAAGTGTTTCGACTAAAATGACCCTGGAATAATTAGATCTTGAAATCCCAAACGATCACGGATCAATTTATGTTATATACTCTAATGTCAGTTTCGATTTTGAGAATATTACTAAAAACAACTATTATAGCCAATATCTTTTCAAGAATAAATTAGCGTAATTGGAAATTTAGTTTTTGTTTTGCACATATATCCAAGTAAAGTAACAAAAAGCGTACAGACTAGTACGCCAATGTTTAATAGGGCATGAATGTCTGTATCTCCTCATTTTCCTCGAAATGTACAAAATGACAAACACCCAACCATGAATTTGTAAAAATAATGCTACTAACTTATGCCGTTATGCGTCAACACCAATTAATTATTTAGCATTACCGTGTCTCCTGTTTTCAAAAGCTTCCTAAATACACCACCATTCTTTCTCTTTCTTTACTTAATTTTACATTTCCATACTTAAACAACGGACTGAGGGAGAGTAAAAATGGGGGTGACAATGCATGCAAAATCAGACTCAGAAGTGACCGCATCATCGTCACCACCAGAATACACTGTACAGAGTCCATCGCACTCTCATTCCCATTCACATTCACAATTACAAGATGTTGAGAAGATGTCTTACGGGTCGAGTCCTATAAACGGTTCTCCAGCTCACCCCTACCCTTACCATTATCAGTATCACTGTTCGCCCATTCACCACTCTCGCGAGTCATCTACCTCTAGGTTTTCCGATTCCTTGAAAAACTCGGTCTCCCGAGGAGGTTTTCGAAACGTTCCTGGTTGGAAAAAATTAGGGAAGACTCATGAAGACGACGAAGAAGAAGACGATGATGTTGATGGTTCTGTAGGTGGTTATAAAAATCCAGAGAAACTGAGGTTTTATGTTGCGTGGTTTCTTTTCTTCTTTGTGCTGTTGTTTACCATTTTCTCCCTCATTCTTTGGGCGGCCAGTACTCCTTACCAACCCCATATCTTCATCAAGGTTAGTTTTATTTACTTCCGAGTCGATCAATTGAGTTGAGTTATAGACTCGGTCACGTGACTAGTGCTTGAGTTCTGACCGTTGATGTGCTTCGGGTTTTGTAAAAGTGTATTATGATCTGAGTCAGTCAGATCAGTCACGTCAAATATTTAAATTTTAAATAACCTAGATTTTTATTATTTATTAATGTAGTATATATGGGTATGTGTGTGCAGAAAATCGTGTTATCGGATTTGAATGTACAAGCGGGAATGGACAATAGTGGTATACCAACAGATATGTTGACGTTGAATTCAACGATCAAGATGTTTTATAGAAATCCAGCTACCTTCTTTGGTGTACACGTCACTGCTACTCCCTTTCAGTTTCACTATTTTGGCCTCAAGCTCGCTTCTGGTCAAGTAAGAACTCAACTTCCCTTGATGAATAGTGTGCTAAGGCTAAGTCCAACAGGCTCTCTATTTGTTACCTTACAATTGGAAGTCAAACCTTCATTCTGTCTAAGTTTTAACTCTTTACAATAATTTTGCTCCAGCAGCTTTTCTATTTCACATCCCCAATTTCAAAAACCTATAATTTAACTTTATTTCTAAAATAAGTTCTATAACTAATTAATTATTTGATTTTCTAAATTTTATGAAGTTTATTTATGTATATATTTTACAAATATAGTTAAATTCTTTTTATATTTAAATTATAATTAATTATTATTTTTAAATATTTATGATTTAAAAAAATATGTGTGTAAAATGAATCTAAAAAATAAGGCTAAAGATATATAAATAAAATTAAAAAATATAAAAGCATTTAATTTTAAAATAAATTTCTAAAAAAATAGAGGTTACTATGAAACGGAAAAACATATCAAACAAAATGAAACTTAAAATGAATTAAGGAAAAAAGATAAAAAAACAACTAAGATTTAAATTATTAAGTAAATAAAAAAATAAAAAAGCAAGTTATAATTTTTTACACGTAAAACAAATCTTAAAAAATAAGGAAAACAATGTAGCTATAGCTACATTTTTCAACAGATCTGGCTAAAGTTGAGTGAAAAAAAGATGTATACAATTGGGGTTCCATATTGTATTGATGCTATTGGAGTACATTATTTGAGTAGTCAAACCCCAATTCTAGCTTTTTGCCCGAGGTTCGGTTGGACTCAGCCTAATATTTGATCACTAAAATACGTTTCTTATTTCATTTATGTTTATCAACAGTACTTTTGTTTTTTAAATTCATTAAAGACAATTCGTAATAGGGGTGATATTGGGCAGTTTTTGATTAAAAAAAATCTTGGGCAGTGAAAAGGCTGTCACTGTATAAAGACTAATAATGATCCCACATTCAAGTCTTGTCTTTGTCAGCTTCTAGTGGACCCCACTTTGTAGGACAGAAAGACAACCTAAGATCGTCATATATGTTTTAGAGATTCTGTAAGAATTAAATATAGGATCCATTTATTGTAACTTACTACAATTACTTTTCACTTGAAACAGATGAATAAGTTCTATCAGTCGAGAAAGAGTGAGCGAATACTGGTAGTAGTAGTTCGAGGGCATCAGGTGCCTCTATACGGTGGAATCCCGGTTCTAAGTGGTGCAAGAAATCGTGGCGGTGAGGGTGTAACCGTGCCCGTGAATCTAACATTCGTGATGAGGTCAAGGGCAAATATTCTAGGAAGGCTGGTGAAGCCCAAATTCTATGCTAATGTCTTGTGTCAACTCAGTCTCACAACCAATCATCTCCCCAAGCCTATCAATATTCATTCATGTGTTTATCGGTAAATGCATCCCTTCCAAGCCTAATTTCTTTTGTGATATACTACTAGAAGTAAAGTTTTAGCTAAGCTACAAGTACAACTTTATCATTCTATGGTGCTTATACATTTTTGTTAAAGACTTGGTTTTGAGTTTGCGTTCGTATCTGTCCTTGTTGCAAGTTTAACTAGTTTTGATCATTATAAGAGAACATACAACGTGAGCAACCTATAAAGATCAAGCAAATATATATATATTCCCAATTACTCCAATTTTACAATTTCGTTATAAAAAGTACACCATATAATAATATAATAGTACCTTTTACACAACCTAAAACTAACTAGACTAAAAATATACAATGAAATAACCCATTACTCTCCAACATATTTTTTTCTAATAATCATATCATAAGAGAAATAAAAAGATTAAAGTAAATAATAACCCGACTTTGAAATCATTGAGGATTAAAGAAACTAAATTTAATACCACTATCAACGATGACATAGATACCAGCAGCGACACATATACCACTAAGAGCGGTCCCAAAAATACCAAGAATCCAATTAAGCCACCATATTGGACTATATGTCTTTGGTTTCTTCATCTTCAACCACATGAAACATGGATATGCAAATGTTATTGGTAAAGATATACCACCAATTAAACCAGCCAGGGTACTCAAAAATGGTAAAGCTACTGCCATGAAAAATGACATGAAACCAAAAAAAGCCCTCAACACTCCTCGTACCCACCACGGACATGCCTTCTTAAACCTTGTCGTGTACGATGATTCCATGTTGTCAAACATTGGCATCCCGTATATTTGAAACGAGCATAACGCATTTATTATCACGAAACAACATACCAATGCTATTACCCCACGTGCAACTTGTTGGGCATGGAACACGAATAACGCACTTAACATACCACCCGCTGGAATCTGCATTTCACAATCAATTTAATTAAACACCTTCGTAGTAGCTAAGGATACTATTTCACATAATAAAGGGACATAAGGTGTAATTAAGGTAAAAACGTACGAGTTGACCGTAAGCCCAATAGCCACCAATAGCAAGAGGAAATAAGCACGCTGCTACGATTGCGTATGCACCCTTCACTCCCCTCCACATTGGCACTCGTGATGGATGCTTCTCATCTGATGGCATCGTAGCCTACAACAAATTAATTAATTAATTATATATATAACCCAAATTAACATTTAATTAATTAAATAAAAGAAATATATATGATACCTGAATCTCAAGAACTAGATTGTGGCCTCTGAAAGCAAAAGCGACGATACCAATAGCATTAAGAACATCAAAAGCTTTAGCAATCTCACTCTTGGATTTAATCGGATTGTACGAAACATTGGGAAGCCTGCCTTCTGAAACAGATACGATCCATAGAACGGTACAGTAACCGACGGCTGTGATAGCTCCGATCAAGGATATTCCGGCGATAGAATTCAAGTTTGGTAGCTGAGATAGAAGAACAGCAACACATGTAAATATCAAGTACCATTCCACTGTTGTTAATGGTTTCATATTTGAACAGGTTGGCCCGCATAAGGTCTGGTATAGTATCTTCGCTGTTGAGCCTCCTATTATAATCAGGGCACTACATGTGCCCGCTGACAAATTTATTATTGGAAACGCAGCTATGATGTTTGCTGTCTTCTCCCCTGTAATTAATTCATTAATCATTAATTAGTTAGATCAGGTCGCTTACTAATTAATTACTACAATATACACGTCATAACATACCAAAGGTTGCATTAGCTAGATGCATGTATCTGCTATAGCGAAGTCCAGTCTCAACAGATTCATGGAGCTCTACCATTATATATAATGTGTAAAGCTGCCAAATAAAGGCTAGTGTTAAGCTTATGAGTCCCCATGTCCTGCAAATACAATTTAATTGATTGATTATTATTAATTAAGATTGATTAAAAGGTAGTGAAACAGAAGGATTAATGATTACCATCCGAGAATGGTGAAGGCAACTGGGAGAATAAGAGCTTGAATACCGATACCAGAACATAGAGTGTGGAAAGCAGCATAGTATGCGTTTCCATTTCTTGATTCAGTGATAGGGAGCCAAGCATCTTGAGGATCAAGTCTTGTAAGTTTCATAACTTTTCTAAGAGGGCTTCCCAAGGGTGTTATGAACCTTGGAGTTAAGTTTCGAGACTTGATCATAGGTGTTCTTGTCTTTGTCTTTGTAGGATCTAGTAGTGGTGATCGAGACATAGATGGGGAGTGGAACTGTGATTGTGGTGCAGATACTATGGATGGTGTTCCGGCTAAGGAGAACGGGCGAGGTGTTATGGGAGCTGATACGTCCATGGGACGTGTAGGATGTATGTACAACCCTCGAGGAGTTATTGGAGCTGAGATTATTGTTGGTGTTTGAGGTTTTGACATCCCTCGGGGAGTTATTGGAGCCGAGATTAATGTTGGTGTTTGAGGTTTTGACATCCCTCGGGGAGTTATTGGTGCCGAGATTATAGTTGGCGTTGGAGCTTTGGACACCGTCCGTGGAGTTATGGGAGCTGATGGGGCTGCAGACTGTGGCCGGGGGGTGATCGGGGAAGAGTTGACTTCATCTATATCCTTCATTTTTCAAACAAAGTTTTGCAGCTTGAAAAGGATGAATAAGGTGGATAGAGTATGAGTTAAGGTGTAAATACTCAAATCTCGAGTTTCATGTAAGAGTAGTAGGTGTACTTATAAGTTATATAATAGGAGCTCAACAAATTACCTTCTAATCAACTTGTTTACAGCTTGATTTGTGGATGCCTCATAATTGAGCCTATTAAAGCCAAATTAAGTTTATACTTGTACGAAATATTGAATTGAATAGCGATGGAATCTTGTGGGCAGTTGGTTGGTCAACTATGGTAGCGTATATATGTTGACCAGATTAGACTCAATTTGGATAACAACTTGCACCCCAGGGTGGCTGCTCACTCATATGCATGTGGATTGTGGACCTTTTCCAAGACAATATATTTTTGTTTTCATTTGACTTTATTTTCCAAGACAACAAACTAGGGTCATTCTAGACAATTTGTTTTAAAAGAAAAACAATAGGTCAATTTTTTTTTGGACGCAAACAATAGGTCATTTAATCCAAGTTACAATGCTATACTCTCCAAAAAGAGGGAGAATAGATCATTATAGGTATTTTCAAACCACAACAATCACCGAGAACTTCTATAAATTCATTGACAATTTTTTATATTTGGATCTTGGACACAATAAAAAGCAAGGTAACATAAAATGTTGTCGAAATTTTTTCTTGGCTTTCATCTTCATTAGTATATGAAATCTATGTATTATCAAAATGAAAAGTTTGTTTGAAAATACGAAATGGAACTCAAAGCCCAACTTATCATAGTTGGACATTTAATGAAGGATATTTTTGAAGAGGGTCGAAAAATCCATGACAAGAATACCACCTCTTCCACACATGGAAAATCAGGTAACTTTGTATAGGAACTTCAGTTTGAATCCAACTCTACTCTTTATATTTTTTGTGATGCATCGTTCACGGGGAATGTTGTTCCAACCGGTTTTGGTATTATTGGGATTGATAACACAAAATCATATGTTCTTTGTGACGGTAACCAAATGTTGTTCAACTCGTTTATTGAAGACGAGGTTGTAGATGTGCTTAAAGCGTGCAAATTTGCTGATAACTTCAAGAATGAAAAGGTTATTGTTCACATTGACTACCTTGGAGTTACCCAAGATCTTATTTTCGTATTTGACTCTAATCGGAAGGCTCACTCGCTTATGTAGAAATTAGAGATTTTGTTAAAGATACATCTCATCTCTTCGTCAAGCATGTCCCCAAGTGTAGATATGTAGGTTGATAGTCATACTAGGAGGTTTAGATATAATTTACTTCCGTAGAATTAGTCATCAGTCCCCGTCCCTATTTTGATTAATTTTTTCGGGAGAACTTTGTAACCTGCCTGGCATCGAATGTGCTGGTTACCCTTTAATTAATTTAAATGATTGTTTTGAACAAAAAAATTTTTGTCATCCAATCCTCGCAATGACTGTCCTTTCAGTATATCATAGTTACTTTAAGCGGTAAAATACTTCAAGGCAAGAATGGATTCTGGATTGTTTATAGAAAAGTCGAGTGAAAAATTAAAACAATAGGGAAAAGGATAGAGAAGGAGATGCCAACAAATTTAAGTTCTAGACTGAAGTTTAGACCTCACCATGTACGGATTGGTCATCTGAGATAGGCAACGTGGCATAACCTTACCGCTGTAAAACCCACAGCTTACCACTATAATGCCCTCAAACAAGTATAAAATTATCCAAGTTGATTTGGATTTGGGTCATTACTCTCTCTACCATAGGATTGACCCATGTAGCTTTGTATAAGGATATTTTATCCACTTTGTAATTATTTAGATATTATCTCATTTTATATTTTATATTAGTTTAAAGGAGAGAGATGTAAAACTCTATAATTACTTTCTTTCTCATCCATGCATTTTCATCTTCTTCAAGTATATTCAGATCAAGTTTTCCACCATGGTTTGAGCAAGATTTGAGTTACTACTCTTAGTTATAACTTTATTTCTTTATTCTAGTTTATATTTTGTGTTTATTTTATCTTTGGATAAAAATCTAGTTTGATTTGGTGATTTGAGACCCATTTTGTGATGCATGTGTAATTATCAATTTTATCCATTCATTAGTTATCTTGAATTGAGAGTTTGGAATCCCAATTAAAAGCATACCAAATCATGTTTGGCCTAGTTCATAAATATACATCTGAGAAGGTGTTTCCAAGAATTGATTTAGATACTTAATAGTGTTTGATTCATAACATTGCATAACTTCAATAGGATGTTGTGAGTAGAGTGTTTGCTACGATACTGAGGTTCACTCAAAAGAGGTCATGCATAGTATTGTTGCCTCTTGGGCGTTATTTGTATTTAAAGTGATAAGTAGTAAATGTTGAATAAATAGTTATATAGATATTATTTTGTTAAGAGGCATTGTCTGAAAGATTCATTCTTAGGTGTCATTTTTGAGTGATAAGTATTGAGTACTGAATAAACGTATGAATAACACTTATTTCAGTTAAGAGGCAGTGTTTGGATGAATCAGACGTAGTTTGAAATCTTAATAAAATAGAGCAGTTATGAGCCATTTAAATCTGAATTGGACAGGAATAACAAATTGTCTTATTGATCTAGTGTCTTATTGAATCAGATTAAGACCTTATTAAGTGTAAATAAACACTAACTTGATTTGAAACAGTTTAGAACTATTTAGATTTGAATTGGTCAGATATAAAAATTATCCAGTGTCTTAATGAACCAGATCAAGATCTCATTAAGGGCAATCAAATACCCCCTTAGTGTATTCAGAACAGTAGTTGGTTGGGCATTTGATTCAATACTCAGTTAATTTATGTGACAATCAACTGTGCATTAGGTTAGTTATGTTGCACCCTCAGTGGTCGACTGATTCCATAGTAGTTTCTTAGATCTTATCCACCCTTAAACACATGATAGAGCACATGTATACCAATTTTGTGATCGAATTACATCCCAAGCTATACCTTACACATAGGTTAGTTCCCTATTCTTTCTCTTAGTTTAGTAGCTTTCATTAGTTGTAATTGTTAATTTATCCTTACTTTCCCTGCTTTTATACTTATCTTTCCATAACGATATTTAAGCATCGTATTACACACTTTTTTTCAAGTGATCTTTCCTCGTGGATTGAACTCAGTCTTACCGCGATTTATTACTTGTTAACCTCGTATACTTGCAAGTATTTTTGACATCTCGACTAGGTTTCTTATATATCACATCTTATTTTATATACTACTAACTGTCCAACAATGACCAGAAGCACCTTTTCCTCGGTGCTCTAACATTTCATTCACTAAAGGAAATATATCCAAGAATTGCTAGAACGTGTAGAAGTCAGTTATTTTGATGGCATGTTACTTGTTAGGTAGATTTATTTGGTCAAAAAAGTAATTATTGATAGATCTTGCCCTATCAATATTTTCTCGACTCTCAGACCTCAGTCTCTCCACGAGTACCAATCAATTATGTAGGGCCAGGGGCGGATTTATAATCGATTTTAGGGAGGGGGCGAAAAAGTAGCAAAGTTCGGGATGACAATGTCCGAAAAAAATTGGTGGTAAGTTTATGTTTGGGGTGAATTTTAGAATTGGAGGATGGGGGGGCGAAAGTTAATTTTTATCAAAGATTTTTCACTAAAAAAAATTCAGACATTTTATCATCGTATTTATGGAACTGGGAGGCGCCATTCTCTCCCCCAAAATTCGCCCCTAATAGGACCATCAGTTCCTATACTACCGATAATGTGTAACTTGTAAATCTAATACTCCCTCCGTTCCTAAAAGATTGTCACATTCTCTTTTGCACACAAACTAAGAAATGTCGTTTAGTATCCACGTGATACAAAAATACCCTTCATAAAGTGTCTTGATATCTTGAATGTTTATAGGGTACATATATTATAATTTTATTCAGGGGTAAAAGTGGTTTAAAGAAAAAAATGTCTTGATTTTTTAAATGTCAGTCATTTAAAAATAAATATTTGTAGTATAAGTGACAACTTTTTGGAAATAGAGAGAATATGTAGCCCAGACTCCATCGAGTTTCTAATTAATCATACCAATAACAAAAAGTCTCATGTAACGTGTGTAGGTAACAAATCTTGCTAAGTTTGACTTGTTGATAAATTAAGACAATATATAATTGCGTATTTAAATGAAAAAAAGAAAAGTTTGATGTATATTGAAAACACATAAATAAAATATATAGTATTTCTTAGTCTACTCTATACTATAGAAGGGACAATAAATACTTTGTCCTAAATCGTCCGAGTTGAACTAATAAAATCAATCATCTTGAGAAACGTCAAAAAAATCTTATCTTAGAGTATATAATAAAGAATTGGGTGTGATTACCATTTGACACAATTAACTTTTGGAGTTTATGTACATGACATGGAGCAATTCATTCATCAAAATCAACTATTTACTGTGATTATGGTCGTTAAACCATATACTATAAAGTAACAAAATGCTCAATCGGTGACATGCATTTTTAACTAAATCGATGCCTATACAAGGGTATTCAAGATTTCGGATAAACTAAAAATTAAAATAGAATATCTTTACACAAAATGAGAGTCTTACATTTGGAACGCGTTTCTCGCACGTTAACTGAAACTTAGCCGCCACACTTAAACATTTTTCTTTTTTCTTCTAATCTATCCGAATAAAACTCCAAAAAACATAAAATTCTATAACTTTTGATTTTCACTTTCATTGATCTTTTCTTATATTCCACAATTTTTGGGATCTAACAAAAGATCCTTTTCTTTTTTCACCCACTTTTTATCTTTGATTCCAGATCTCTCTAAACCTTTCTTTCTTATCTCTCCATCATTTTCATTTATGCTTTTTCTATTCTATTTCTTTCTTCTTCACCATGGCACCAACAAATAAATTGGCTCAAAAAGACATTACTAGGCATATTTTTTAAGACAACAAACAATCGATTAAGAAAAAAAAACGTTGTACCAAAATTTACGACTAACACCTAAATTGTTCATGAAAAATCAAAGAACATCTTATCAAAACCTGCTAATGTTTCTCCAGCAAAGAATCACAGTGAGGAAGTACAGGATCTTAGTATTCCGATTCATGTTGAAGAAGAGCAAGTGAATATTGCTGGTGAAGTAACAATGAAAAAAGTAGATCAAGGAGAACAAAATCAACTGGCTCCTTGTATTACTCTGATTGAAGGTAATATAAAGAGTAATATGAAATTAGAGTTTCATGAGGTAATTTCACATGAAGATAAAAATATCATTAAACCTCCACAAGATATACTTGATGAAGGAGCTCATATTTAATCAAACTGTTTAGTTGGACAATTCATTGATTTTCCTTCTTCCTTTTATATGATCTCTAACTTTGTCAACTTTCAATGGAAATCATATGGGAAGATTGATATTAAATTAATTGAAAACATGTATATTTTCAGTTTTGAAGATAAATTGAGTTGTAATAAGGGTGACATGTAAAGGGTAAACCTCTGTTGGCCAAAACCTTAGTTTAATCTTGTTTTAGTACTTAACAAATCACTTCTAAACTAAAATTATTCTTGAGTTTCCTAATATTATTAGTTTCATATATACAATGTGTTTTTAACATAGTAATTAACATATATCACATTTTAAGATTAAACTATATTTCATACATACAAGAAAGCATATTTCGTTGTAACAAAAGCAGGGTTGCGGTGCACCTCACCAAATCACAATACACCGTATGCACAACAGAGCATAGCCCTACCCCACAAAGTCTGTTCTCGTATTCAACATAACTATAATATGGTACACCTCTAAATAATACGGTACACCACAAAGAGCGTTTTTAGTCTTAACAAAATGTCAGATGTATTATATATGTTGCTCTTTTCATTATATCCATTAGACACATGGATTGTGACTGTTGGGGACTATTTTCAGCTATATAACAGAGCTCATTCAAGGAAACAATTACACCTTCCACCTACCTATCTTAAGGGCATTTATTGTGATCATTCAAAAGGGTTTCAAGAGCATTAAAAGTCATATTTATTCACTACAAGCTAAATAGTTTAAACCACTATGTGGAAGTTAGTCACAAAGTTGTATCACTACTTAAAACACCTTTATTCCTATTAATTCTAGCCACTGTAATATATTAAGAGACTATTATGAGTCTATGGAGTATACTTGGTTCCTTGTGTTTGTGATAGCACAAGTGTTTGCTTCAAGGTCATGAAGTGGTTGTAAAGGGTATTGTGTTCTCACCCCGGTTCGAAGAGATAGAAGATTTGTTGAGAATCTTGCAAATTCTAAGGTGGACACCTTAGGTAGAGAAGTAGGGAAACCTAACCACTCTATATCCTTGTGTATATCTCTTTCCCTACACTTTTCATTTTCCGCACTCTATATGTATGATTATATGCTTGTATGAATAGTGTATCTCTTATTATCTATTAACTTTCACCTAACTCATGGTCATCTACATAACTAAGAGAAAATGATTAAATTAGCTTTTAATTTTATTTACTTGAAATAAAATTAACCGATTATTTTTCATAGTCCCATTCAACCCCCTTCTAGGACTTATATTGAATATCAACCCCTTTTTCCAAGAGAATGGAAGCCAGGAAGGCAGTTTGGAAAAATTGATGTAGATCAAGTACCACTATGGAACAAGATTAAAAATGTTCCAATGGATTTATGGACAAAAGATGGACTCAGTTATATGGTGAGATTGGCATACCACTGCAGATGAACTCAATCACGGAATCTAGAACTAAATTGGGTTATGCTCGAGTTTGTGTGGAGGTTAATATGAAGGCTGAGTTACCTAATAAAGTGTATGTTGATATAGATCTCATTTATCTTAGATAGGTGGATATTATCTATGAATTGAAAACTACACAATGCTCTAGATGCAAGAAGTTTTGGACACTTAATGTGTAAGCCCGAAAAAAAAGAAAGAAAAGATATGTGTGCCTAAACAAAACAGTCTTAATCAACAAAAAGACAATGATATAGGGAAAACTGAGCTCATAAAAACAATTGAAGAAGGTTCATTATCTAATGATAAATGTTGACAATTAGAAATTTGTCACAAGAATATCTAAGAGTAACGATCAAGCCAACAACAATTATTCTTCACCTGCTCATGAGAGTAATTCTTTCAATATCCTTAATAGTCCTTTGTCTCAACTTGATGATGATGGAATGAGATTTATCAAGATTTCTCAAGTAAAAGAAAGCAAGAAAATTAAGCCTCTTGATCCATGATCTTAGGGTCAGTGTTAGTGGTTTGAACATGACCCTTAGACAACTTGATGTCTTAAATTTCATGTTTAAAAATAATATTCCTCTTATGTTCCTACTAGAAACTAAGGTCAAAATTAGAAAGATGTTCAAGATTGTGAGTGATTATTTCTCTTATCTGGAAATGATTCATAACAATAATAGTGATCCTAAGGGCATAATTTGAATTTTATGGAAAGGTAGTGATAGTGATGTTAGATGCATTGAAGAGACCTTTCAAGCTATCTTCGTTAAAGTTACTGAGTTAAAGGGTGACATTAAAATCATTTTATTTGTTGTGTATACAAGTAATGATGATAAAGAGAGGAATATATTATGACCAGAACATCATCAAATTGAGTCAAATTAATCAATATGATCACTTTGGTTATACAGTTGATTTATTGAGATATTGAGGATTGAAGATAGACTTGATTGTGACTCTATTACAGATTGTACATAAAGCTTTATTGATTGTATGGATGAATCAAGTTTATTTGAGCACCAAACATGTGAGAACTTCTATACTTTGAGTAATAGGAGTCTTATCTCTTCAGTGCCAACAGAATTGACATTCTTCTTATTAATACTATGTGGCTTGATAAGATTCATTATAATGTGCTTTGTATTTCTCCATCAAATTTAAATCATTTTGCTTTATAGGTTAATATTGGTAAACAATCTAAAAAAGTCCCATGCTCATTCAAGTTCTTTAACATATGAGCTAAACATAGTGATTTTATGAGCTTGTGTAGAAGGCATAGTGCTTAAAAGGTCAAGGAACTTTTATGTACCAGTTTTATGTCAAGCAAGATCAGTCAAAAGAGCTCTTAAAAATTTTAATATTAAGTTCTTCAAATAGAGTGCCCTCAAATTAATGACATGAGAAGTCAGTTAGATGTTTTGTAGAAGAAAATCATGAATGAGTGTTTGATGACTTGATTTTAGCTAAAGAAACAATTCTACTAAATGAGCTTCAGGAGGCCATTCAGATTGAGCATGAAGTTTTAAAGAAAGAATGCAGGGCCATTTGGGGTAATGAGAATGATTGAAGTCCGTCTTATTATTTTAAGCTTATTAAAAGTAGACTTGCTAAAAACATATTTAGCACTTTGATATCAGAAGTTGGTAATGTCATCAATACACCTGATCAAATCAAGCAAGAATTCATTCAATTCTATCATAAGAATCTTGGGACTGTTGACATAAACCAAGAATATTTCTCAACTCAACCTCTTAAATAACTTTCTGCTCTTAGTGAGGATGAAGTCAATATGTTAGATCAACCTGTAACTGATCAATAGATCAAATAAGCTTTATTCTCTGTAGATGAAAATAAATGTCCTAGTCCTGATGGATTCGCTACATATTTTTATAGATGTTCATGGAGCAATATAGGCAAGGATTTTTTCAGTTCCATCAAACAAACTCTTGACATTGGAGTTATGCTTATAGAAGTTATTGATACTAATATTACGCTTATACCTCATGTGAGTACTTCTTCAAATGACAAGCGATTGGCCAATATCTTGTGTGAATACTAAATATAAAAGTAACTCCAAGCTCATTTCTGAAAGTCTTAAGAAGTTACTTAATTCACTTATCTCTAACAATCAATTAGCTTATGTGAGTGGAAGATAAATGTGTGATAATATAATTATGGCTAAAGACATTATCTGTCACTCTAATAGGGATCATAATTCTCCAAGATGCACGATTAATGTTGATCTTCAAAAATCTTATGACTACGTTAATTGGGAATTCTTACTCCATATACTTAATGATTTGGGCTTCCATAAAAAGTTTATTGGTTTGATAAATATGTGCATTTCTACTCTTACTTATTTTATATGGGTGAAATGGTTTGTTCTTTTACTATCGAAAGAGGACTTAGACAAGGGGATACCTTATCCCCTTATTTATTTATCCTTTGTATGAAAGTCTTCTCTGTAGTATTTCACAAGATTGGTGCTAATAATGACTTTTCCATATCATCCAAGATATAAAGCTATTATCACATCATCTTTGTTGATGATCTACTTATCTTCATGAGTGCAAATAGTAAATGCGTTGATATAGTGAATGAAGGCTTTGATATATTTTCTAGAATGTTTAGCTTAAACATTAATAATAACAAAAGTGAAATCTACTTTAGAGGTATTTTTTCAATGTAAAACAAAACATCTCATATATTTTGAAGATTAAGTAGGGTGTTCTACTAGTTAGGTATCTTGGAATTTCTCTCAATTCAGAGAAATTAAGTGCAAAAGAAGCTAGTTAACTGGTTGAAAAAACTAGTGATTGTATCAATCATTGGAGCAACAAAATTCTATCTTATCTTGGCAGAATTGAACTCATTAGAGGTGTACATTTTAGTAAAATTTTATATTGGTGCAAGGGTGTTCTTTTGCCTAAGAATTTGATTTATAAGTTGAATCAAATACTTTCTAGCTTCCTTTGAAAGGGTGATAACAATTGTTCTAAAGGGCTACAGTTGGTCGGAATGAAGTGTGCAAAAGTAAAGATGAAGGATGTCTTAACAATCCTGATCTTGAAGTTCTAACCAAGGTCTGTTTGCCCAACTTTTTTTGGATATTATGTCAAAAAATAACACTTTACTTAGTTCTTAATCTCATACTAACATCTTTAAAGGTAAGTGTATATAAAGTATTAAGATCAAGCAAGAAAGATGCTTGGATTTGGAAAAAAATTAAGCTAAGGTCTGAAGCTTATTAGTTCATCAAACATGAGATTAAGAATGGTGCTAAGACTTGTGTATTTTGGGATAATTGGATTAAGGGAGATAATATTAATAATACTCTTTATGGAGACATTCAGAATGATGGTATGTGGATAAATAAAACTGTGCAGAGCTGCTTCTTTTGAGATAGATGGCAATTTCTAGCTACTCTTCAAGGTTTTTCAACTAAATTAGCATCACATTTTAGAGACGGTGAAGATGTTATCAAATGGTATGAGAGTTTGAAGAATAAATTCTCCTTTAAGAAGACCATGATGAAGATTAAATTGCAAGGTCCTATTTTAAAATGGACTAGAATTGTTTGGCATAATATGAACATTCCTAAATGTCGCGTTTGCTTCTGGCTTGTCAGCAAAAAATTGCCCCACTAAAGATAAAATACTTGATGGGGGAGTTCAAACTTCCATTCTGTGTAAATTTTGTCACAACTCCATAGTAAGCAAAGATCGCCTCTTTATTAAATGCTCATTCTCTAGAAGAGTCCTTCAAAAATGCCTTAAGAAAAGTGAAGTCCATTTAACATCTTTTTACATAGCTGCGATGAAGCTATGGAGTTCATATATTTGCGTACAAATAGTAAATTTGATGAAACTCGTTAAGCATGATGGTTTACTGTTTTTGTGTATTGATTGGTCTAATATAAATGCTTATATTCATGGTGGTAAATGCTACAACGAGAATAAGATTATGTAGAAAATTCAGGACCTTATGGCCATTAAGATAAAAAATCGTCAAAAATTCAAATACAAAACCAACCCGATTTAAAATTGATGATAATTGAAATCTTGTTAATGTGTTTAAACTATAAAATTGCTTAGTATGTTCCCACTTTGTTTGTTGTCTCTAAACTTGTAAAGAAATGTATGATTTGATCTATTAATACAGGTGTTCTAAAAAATCGGTCTAGGCGGCCGACTAGACGCTAGAAGGTAGCGTAACTTCCAAAAATAGCCTAGGTGGCCTCCAGGCGTTCCTAAAAGGTCCTAGGCGGGTTTAGGCGGCGCCTAGATGGACCCAGGCGGCGCCTAGGCGGTCTGAAGCTAAAAAATAAAAAATAAAAAATAAAATAATATCTATTTTTTAATACAAAATATAAAAAAAAAAATTAACACAAAAAATTATATGAATCTATTTCAAAAATTATATAACCCTAAAAAAAATATTTAAATAAATATCAAAACCATCTAGCAAGAAAATGTCTGGACTCCGCTTAAGACGCCCGCCTAGTCCCTTAAGCGTTCGAAGGTGGTCGACTGCCCGCCTAGCGCCTTACGCCTTTTAGAACACTGATTAATACAAAATATATTGTGAAAAAAAAAGCCTACAAATTAAAATATTTATTTTTTACTATGAATTATTGTAAATTTTATCTTAAATTTTTTCTTTAATTTCTTCTTCATAAATTGGCAATGCACACAGATATATGTTACAAATTTATAAAATTATATTCAAAGATATTTCTAAAAATTTTCTGATTTTTTTTTTTTAATTGATCATTTTGTCAAGCGTATTTTTGACGTAATTAAGAATAAAATAAATTATTTTAAAATAGATTTTCCACCTTAAAAATTGTTTATGCTTATACTTTTAAAAAGGAAATTATTTTGAAATAGAAATTCTATCTTTGGCCACTCGAAGAATAGTATTAGGTTCTTTTTCAGAAGTTTAGTAAATTAGATAGTACTTACTGGTCATTTTATTAGACCTTAAATGTATGGAAAGAAAAATGTAAAAGAGATAAATTACATTGTGCAGTCCAATCAATGAATCCAAGAATTATTGTTATTGTTTCCAAGAAACTTGTTTTTCGTGAGATTTAATTTTTTCACTTATTAATAAAATCGTCGCTACAACTTTATCATTTACCATTGTTAATAAAATTATAATTTGAATTTTTTTAATTATTATCTTAGTAGAGTGAAGAAAAATTACGTGCTCACAGTTTTGGTTATCTTTTTAAATGGTATTGGTTCGAATCGTATCAATGACATCGAGTAAAAAAAGTGACTATTCCTTCCATGTAAAAAAAAAAAAATCACGTGACCGGGCATGCAAAGTCAAAAATAATAAAGTTGCATGAAAACAACAACACAAGTATAATAAAGTCCGAATTAGACGACTACTAGCTAGTGCATTGGCCTTGTTAAAAAGAAAGCTAGCGCATTGGCCGCCAACCTTAACCTCAGCCTGCCATGTTGGACATTCAACATACCTCCTCCATCTTATAAATATATGATTACTAGGAAACAGATAATATGATACTATATAATATTGTTATCCCAATTTTCCATCTTGTCATACATAATATTATATGAAAATTATTGAATGCGAGAAAATAGAACAAAGACAAATGTGTTATAAACGAGAGAAAAATTTATTTTTAGTTAATACCAATTTTTTTTTTCTAGAAACCGAGGTACTTGTATTCCTCCACAATTGTTATTGTTAGAGTTTTTTTTTTTTTTTTTGTCAAACGCTTTAAAATATAAATCGAAATAGTTCATTACAGCAAAAAACCTAACCAATCCCCGAAGTGGGTGGTAAAGAAGACATAAACCTAACTAATTGGGGAGGGGGTTTGGACACCCAATTGCTCGGCAACACACCTAGAAGCTGCTGCCTCGCAACCCAATCAGCACAAACATTTAATTTCCTAGGAATAAAGTAAAAGGAAACTAATCTATTACACGATAATAACTTAATATCCGAGTACAAAATTTTGTGTCTAGCAAAAGGAGGAGTCTTGGGTTGATTAAGCATATCTATCACCATCTTGTTGTCACTCATGATTCGAATGTCTTCAAATTGGAAATTGATAGCCGAAATTAGCCCATTATGCACTCCTATCATCTCAGCTTCTTCTGCATTATAAGATAAGAAATTTTGGGTATGCCCATGAAGTATGGAGCTGTAAGGGTGATATAAACCAAAGTGCTCTTACCCATGGGCACTTGAATATCATATGTTCAATAGATTCTACATCATTTCCACATAGATTACATAAATCCGAGGTTGCACACTTTGAATAAAATTTTAATTCCTCAGTGGGAACCTTTCTCTTACAAAGTTTCCATAAGAAATTTCGAATTCTAGGGGCACCTTAAGCTTCCATATCTCCTTCCAAATTTCATTTGGGGTTACATGGGAGCTACATGGTATGAATTCATTTTTTTTCTTTTCTTTTTCACTTTCTAAGTCTTTGATATAACCATATATATTTTTCGAGGTAACTTCTCCATCCTTAGACGGATTCCAAAAGGCCATATCCTCATGTGTCTTTATTGGGGTTATTATGTTGCAGATTTTGTTACTTATAATAGGATTGAACCATTCATTTATCATGGTATGATTCCATATATTAGAACCTTCATAAAATAAATCAGCTACGTTTTTTAACTGACAATTTGTGGGGCATTTTAGGCTTTTGATTCCAGGAATCCACGAGTCCTTCCATATATTCACACTTACTCCATTTCTAATTTTCCATTTCATATCACTTTTAAAAATATTTCTACCTTCTAGGAGACTTTTCCACCCCCAAGAGGGGTGGTATCCTAACTCAGCATTTATAAAGGATGTTTTACTATAGTAAATGCCTTTAAGAGTTTTAGCAAGTAAAGATTCTGGTTTTTTAAATATTTTCCAGGCATTTCTTGCTAGTAAGGCATAATTTTTTATTCTCATATTTTTTAATCCCATTCCACCTTTATTTTTATTCTCAGTCATTTCCTTCCAATTTATCCAGTGTTTTCTTTTTTCATTATTTTTATTCCACCAAAATTTTGAAATAAGCGAGTCTATATTATCACATACTGTATTTGGTATAAGAAAAACTGCCATTGTATAGGAAGGAATAGCACTAATTACATCTTTGATTAATGTTTCTTTTCCTGCATCTAATAAGAAGTTGGTATTCCAACTTTCCACTTTTTTTGAAATGATATCTATCATCCAATTTAAGGATTTTACTTTAGACCCACCCCAATCAGCTGGGAGTCCTAAGTACTTTCCTAAATTGTCCAGTTTGTTCATTCTCAAAAGAGAGAGGAGGTGATTTATTTTATCTTCAGGCGTATTTTTACAAAACATAACCCCGCTTTTATTTAGGTTAATGCATTATCCCGAGGCATTACTATATTCATTAATAATATTGCTAAAATTTTCCACATCATCTTCTTCAGCTCTTATAAAGAAGAGACTATCATCAGCGAATAATATATGGCTAAGGGTGGGGCATTTTCTATTGATTTTAAGGCCTCTTATATGATTTTCATTAATATTTTTAGTAATAAGCGCAGAAAGGGCTTGAGTAATGATACAAAATAGGAAAGGAGATAGTGGGTCCCCCTGTCTCAAGCCTTTAGAGGGGTTATGACATGAGAGCATACTTTTTTTCCTTTTTTAAGAATACATTTTAGGCCTTAGATTTTAAAATTATATTTTTAAAGACCTAGTTAGATATTATATTGTTCAAAGGTATTTATGATTTTTCCGTTTTTGGTTAGATTTTTATGGATATATATCCACCATTTTAGTTTTTTTACTTATATTATAAGTCTCTGTTGAAAATTCTGGTTTTAATTTTCTAGTTCAATGTCCTTTTTTTGCCAAGATTTGTGCTATAATTCAGGGGTATATACCCACTGAATATGCAAAAAAGTTGGCACGTTACCCTAACGATTGGACCCAAGGGGCTGGACCCAAGGGCTCGTTTTACCTGCAAATAAACGCTCAGTTAAACCAGAAGAAGGAAAAACGGACCTGAGATGTTAATAATAATAAAAAAAACTTACCAGATCAGCGAACGTTGACAATGGTGGAAAAGAAAAAGGTAGGGAAGCATCCGGTTGTGATTCGTGTTGAAGAAGGTGGACAATGGCCAAATCTGATGAGATCTGGGGAGATCTGGTCCACAACGGCGACTTTCAGGTGAATTAGGTCGGCGACTTTGCTGGGAACGGAGGGGAAGTGATAAAGGAATAAATGGAAGGAAAGTGAGACCTGTTGGAACGGAAGGAAGGTGAGACCGGGAGGGGGCTGGGTTTCTGGTGCAGGAGGGCGACGAATTTGCTTGGAATAGAGGAAAGGTGACACTGGTGTGATCGAAGAGAAGGGGAGACCCGTGGGACATACTGATCTTTGATATCTCCCTTTTTTTCTAAAAATAAGCCCTTGGAGACATCATTTTAGGTATAAATTGGACTTATTAGATATACTTTTATGCTTATTTTGATATATTACACTTTCTCCCCTTGGATGTTATTTGCATTTTTAGAGCTTTTGTGCGTTAATTTGTTTGTTTTTAGTGTAAAGTTTTTAGGTCCATAGATGCTATGGAGCACCAAGACAAGGAGGAAAAGTGGGAATTAAAGTCTTAGATCTAGCGGAGAAGTCAAAGGCAAGAAAAGAATATTCCAAGAGTTGACTAATAGAGAGGAAAATCTGGAAAGCTATTACTAATTACTGTTTTCGACCCACTTAGACACTGATTCAGCTTTTGAGCAATGAAATAAGAAAGCCGCGTCTTTGAGTTAGGAAGATTTTGGGACTGGAATCAGGTGGTTTGGAGTTGAGACGCAAACATTACAACCGTCTTACTAACAGCTGTACAGTAGTTACGGGAATTATTAACTGAACTTGGGCTTTTAATTACTCAATTAAGCCTAAGATTAGACCTAATCTGTTTTCACCGTCTATATAAGACCTCTTAGACCTCATTATTTAGAACCTCTCACTTATTCTTCAAATTAAATCATCCTTAGAGAGAGCGTCAAGAGGCGGAAGCAAGAGCAGGAGTTGGAGAATCCTATTCTTCCAACAACAGCTCAAGTCATCCTCCTAATTAGGTTCTTCCTATTTTTAATTCTGTTTTTAGGAAACTTGTATAATTCTAATTTCTTTTCCTTTCTGTATTTAATTATGAGCTAAAATTAATTTACTTGAGACTCGTATTTTGGGGATGAACCCTAATTTCTAATTTAATGTCTTTCTAATTTGGGATTATGTTTAATTTAAGTTAAGTCGCGTAATTACATATTGATTCCATCTTTGTATTTATTTCCTATCATCGACGTCGCGAATCAAGGGTAGGTAGTAGTAATTAGGCTATTCACTAGTGGCGGGGATCACCTTGACGGGGGGGGGGGGGGGGGGGGGGGGTTAATTACATAACAAGGATAGAAACGCGTGGTGTTCGTCAATGATCCTGACGGGCTTGACTAACCGCGTAGCCAATTGGGTAATTCACTTAATCATCTTAATGTAGCTTATAATCTTCCTGAACGGGTTTGTAATACTGTAGGATAACTCCTAAGTATACCATGACGGGAGTTAGGAGATTGTAGAGTCCCGACTAATATTAATTAACCTCTTTACCCTTAAAACGAATGCATTAGATTGTTAAATTATGTGATTTTCTAGCGAGACTCAAGTATATCTTTTATCTGCGTCTAATCTTTTAGTCTTTATTTTCGTATTTGCTTTATTTTCTCGCGTTTAGTAGCTTATAAACTAAACCAAACTAATATCTTTCAAATTTTATTTTCTGTATTAGCAATTACTACTACTTATTTATTGAACACTTGGGTTATACCATTCCAATCCATGTGAATGAAATCCCAATTATCAATTTATTACTTGAACGACCCGTACACTTGCAGTATGTGGATCCTTTCTTTTATCGCTTACTTTTATAACACCCCAGGACCCACCAAGTTTTTGGCGCCGCTGGCAGAGACACGACTCATTTCTTACTTTGGGGCAGGGTTCGTTGCCTCATCCCAATTTTATGTGTTATGTGTTTTTACAGTTTTTCAAACTTTTTAAAGAAAAAAAATTAGTTTAAGGAATTATTTGACTGTAGAGTTTGTTGAATGTCCCCATAAGCATACTTTTTGTAAATTAATGATAGAAAATAGTAGACCTTAGAGTTAATGTAAAACGCAACTTGAATGCATGCAAACACTAGATGATTGATAGGAAAAATTAATGAAAAATGCAAAAGAAATAATCTTGTATATGGTAAGGATGAGTGGTTTGTAGAACGTGAGATCTAAATGAGTAGAGAACCCAGATAATTATGAACTAGAGGTAAACTATGTAACTAGGAAACTGATAGAGGCAATTTTTGGATAGCCATTTGAGACCTTTTTAGATTTCTAACCCGTGATTAAATGTTATAACCTTCTTAGCCCCATTTTTAAGCCTTTAAGCCTTTCTTTTGAAGCCACATTATAAGCTTATCCTTTATATGTTAGGACTATACCATATGACCCGCACTTGAATCACGGTTGCTTAAGACTAGTTGTCCTTGAACTTGAGTTTGGGGTGAGGGAATCTATTATTACATATGTTGGATAGATTTGTGATATGCTTGAATGATTATGCACTTTATTGTAAATTCCTTTGCCGATTTCTGAAAAGAAAAGAAAAGAAAAGAAAAAGAAAAAAATTGAGAAAAAAAGTTAGCATGACATCTCACATTAAAAAGAATGTCATTTTTAACTTACAAAAAAAAAAAGATTGAATAAATGTTGAAATAAAAGAAACGACAAAGGAATATTTTTGAAATCATATTGATAGGTTGGGTTTATGTGGGGGCGCTGAATTAGTGCGTCAAGTGAGTGAGATTATATGTGAGTGTAAACTCAAGCTCAGGACAGTTTGTTGAAGGCTAGTGAGGAGAGAGCCAAAATCTCACTTTTCATTATCAAAATGCACCATACCCTCCCTAAGCCTACACTAAAACCGTAAAGTCCTCATGATTCCTACGTACATAGTGAATTAACAATTCTACTAATAGGCAGTAAGTTAAGTGGAGCGTTCAAAGCGAGTAAAAATTGATGAACACCTTATAGCCACCATCTCGAGCTAAGTATCAAGTGTAATCTTCTAGCATTGTGAAATTAATTTTGGATTGATGTTATTTATGTTTTATTTTGCATGATATGTGTATATGTGCATTAATTTTTAGGTTGTACTATATGAAATTTATTTTGAGTTTTGTTTTGGGTTTATTCCTTAGATTCTGCATGTTGCTTTTAACCTAAGGCCTTGGTTTTTGTTTTACTTTGTTGGGACGACAAATGTTTGAGTTTGGGGTCTTGATGTCTCCCTTTTTGTTTAAAATATAAGCCCTTATGAGACATCATTTTAGGTAGAAATTGGACTTATTAAATAGACTTTTATGCTTATTTTGATATATTACACTTTCTCCCCTTGGAATTATGTCATTTGCATTTTTAGAGCTTTTGTGCGTTAATTTGATTGTTTTTAGTGTAAAGTTATTAGGTCCATGGATACTATGGAGCACCAAGACAAGGAGGATAAGTGGGAATTAAAGTCTTAGATCGAGCGGAGATGTCAAAGGCAAGAAAAGGAGAAGTCAAAGGCAAGAAAAGAATATTCGAAGAGTTGACTAATAGAGAGGAAAATCAGGAAAGCTGTTACTAATCGCTGTTTTCGACCCACCTAGACACTGATTCATCCTTTGAGCCGTGAAATAAGAAAGCTGCGCCTTTGAGTTAGGAAGATTTGGGGATTGGAATCAGGTGATTTGGAGTTGAGACGCAAAAGTTACGGCCGTTTTACTAACAGTTGTACAGCAGTTACGGAAATTACCAATTGAACTTGGGCTTTTATTTACTCAATTAAGCCCAAGATTAGACCTAATCCATTTTCACCATATATATAAGTCCTCTTAGACCTCATTATTCATCACCTCTCAATTAATCTTCAAATTAAATCATCCTTAGAGAGAGCATTAAGAGGCGGAAGCAAGAGCAGGAGCTGGAGAATCCTATTCTTCCAACAACAGCTCAAGTCATCCTCCTAATCAGGTTCTTCCTATTTTTATTTTTGTTTTTATGAAACTTGTATAATTCTACTTTCTTTTCCTTTTGTATTTAATTATGAGCTAAACTTAATTTACTTGAGACTCGTATTTTAGGGATGAACCCTAATTTCTAATTTAATGTCTTTCTAATTTGGGATTATGTTTAATTTAACTTAAGTTGCGTAATTACATATTGATTCTATCTTTATATTTATTTACTATCATTGACGTTGTGAATAATGGGTAGATAGTAGTAATTAGGCTATTCACTAGTGGCGGTGATCACCTTGACAGAGGGTTTAATTACGGAACTAGGATAGAAACGCGTGGTGTTCGTCAATGATCCTGACGGGCTTGACTAACCACGTAGACAATTTGGTAATACACTAAATCACATGAACGTAGCTTATAATCGCCCTGACCGGGTTTGTAATACTGTAGGATAGGTCCTAAGTTTATAGCGTCCCGACTAATATTAATTAACCGCTTTACCCTTAAAACAAATGCATTAGATTGTTAAAATTAGGTAATTCCATAGCAAGACTAAAGTATATCTTTTATATGCGTCTAATCTTTTAGTCTTTATTTTAGTCTTTACTTTAGTCTTTACTTTATTTTCTTGTGTTTAGTAGCTTATAAACAAAACCAAACAAATATTATTTTCTGTATTAGCAATTACTACTCCCTCCGTCCATTTTTGTTTGTCCATTTTTTTTTGGTGCACGAGAATTAAAAAGAGCATTTCATACTCTCCCTCTTTACACAAATGCCCTTAATTAATATACATGAGATCATTTATTACGCTACCTTTTCTACTATTTAATTAGGGGTAATATTGGAAAAAGTAGGAAAAAAGTATCTTGATACTGAAAAAGGACAAACAATATTGGACACCCTTTTTTAGAAAATGGGACAAATAAAAATGGACGGAGGGAGTACTACTTATTTATTGAACACTTGGGTTATACCAGTCCAATCTCTGAGAACGAAATCCCGAGTATCGGTTTATTACTTGAACGACCCGCACACTTGCGGTCTGTGGATCCTTTATTTTATCGCTCAATTTTATAACACCCCAGGATCCACCAATTATATCACATAGTTTAAGGCATTTGGAGTACTAGGTTGTTTCATTTTGGGAACTACTATCCACATCCTAACTAACTCCTTCAAAATATTTTATATTCCCACATTCCTACATTCTCTATTGTTTGGCAGATCATGATCAAATACACTGTATGCAACATGTGTCAAGCCACTACGTAATCGGCGTGCACCTTAACTATCACGACCTCTGCAGATTATGGGGTATGACTACCAAACAGTTATTTGACGGTTCCTAAATTATATTAACCACGTTTTAAAACAATTTATGTAATTAATTCATTTCTATTCTATCTTTTACACTGAAACTTAGTTTTCTAACAACTTATCTAGAATAAATTATATTTGAGGGCTCCATCTTATTTTAGTTTGTTGATCAATCTCCAAGCTTGAATTGCTAGCAAGGCGATATTCATCTTATGGAAAATTCTAAAACCAATACTTTATATTTTATTTGACCTGACTATCTTTTCCAAGCCACCCAATGAATTTTTTCTTCTACGTCGAGTCCCACCAGAAACTAGCAATCATGCTAGACATTTTCTTGCACAACTCGTTAGGGAATTCGAAGATTAACATTGCATAATTTGGAATTTCCTGGAGAATTTCTTTGATATGAACTTCCTTCTCTCCTTCCGATAAGATTTTTGAAACCCAACTTGCCCGATTTAGATACCAGCCTATCCTTGATATACTTTAAATCTTCGCTTTTGCTCTCTTAAGAGTAAGTGGAATACCCTGATATTTCCAAGCAAAGTAGTTATTTCCATCTCTAAAGTTGTAGAGAACTCTTTCATAATAGCCTTTGGTGTTCTTTTACTATATAGTATTGAAGACTTGTGTAGATTGACTTTCTGGCCCGATGCTTTACAATACGTCATGATGGTGTTTTGAAGGATTCAATCTCTAAGGCTTCAGTCTCTATCTTTTTAATATTGACAAAAAAAATGTGTCGCCGACGAAGAGGGGGTGAGTAAGTTTTGGGAAATTTCTTGTGATCGCAATACCTTTGATGCTTCCTTCTCTACATTTATAATAATGAGCACAATAAGACATTATGTCGGCAGAGAGAACAACAGTGGTGATAGAGGGTCCCCTTGTCTGATGCCTTGAGTTGGCGTGAACTTCTGAAGCCAATCCCCGTTAACTTTGATTTGGAACGACATAGTAGATATACAGTTTAAAATCCAATCTCCTCACTTCTAGAAGAACCCTATTTTTTTTAGGATTTTCATAAATAATTACCAGTTACCTTTGTCATATGCTTCTCCATGTCAAGCTTTATTGCCGCATAATTTTTCTTCGATCTTTCTTTTAATATTAAGGTAGTACGACATTTCCTAAGCCACCAAGATATTATCATGATTACTTCTACCTTTAATAAAGGACAATTGTATTGGCGATACAATCTTATCTGAGTGCCATAATAATTTTGCAGTTGAAATTGATGCACGATATTGGGTCCTCAACCCACTCACCCTTTTCGTTTTTTAGCTTACTAATTCTGTTAATGTTCCTTCGCAAGACCGTCCTAAACGTAAAATAAACGCCGTATTTTTATCTCCCTTCTTTACGTAATGGTTTGTTGCTTTGTCCGCCCAGAATGCTTCCTCTTGCATCCACAAGTCTTCAAGTTCTGCTATAATTGAAACTTCATTTTTCTCTATTTAGGTCACTTGTCGGATGATCTGTAATTCTCCCGGAATCTTTAAATATTTATCAATGAGTCTTTTGTTATTTTCAAATGTTTTTTTGCTCCAACTATTCAACGCCAAACACATAGTATAGATTAATATATCACAAATAGGGAGACATCAAGACCCCTAACTCAAAGTTGTATCGTCCCGATACAATAAAGATAAGAACAGTAAGGTAGTCAGCAATAAATATAGAATAAGAAGAATAAGAAGTATAAAAAACAATAAATGATCCTACAGAAAAATATCTAAAAAGTCTCATGTAGTAATGTCAAAGAAATAATGCACATATATGCTTAATATACACATAATCAACAATCCATAAATTCAAGTCTAGATTAACTTCGCAATGCCAGAAGGAGAGGTCTTCGACTCAGTTTGTGTTAACGGCTATAGGGTGATCATAGGTCCTAATATAGTATCCAATGGTCCACTCACCTACGTCCTAATTGTTCCATTGTTTCTCCACCAAGTAGTTAGAAATCTTACGATCTTTATGGTTATAACGTGGCTTAGGGACAGTATGATATATTTGGATAATGAAAAGTTCTGTTTTGGCTCTCTCCTCTCATTCCATCAACGAATCGCCCTAGAGCTTGAGTTTCACTCGAATATGTTCCCACTCAACCCAATTTTGATGCGTTAATTTGCATCCCCAAATAACCCAATAAAACCTTTTCATGATGATTACATAACAAATTCCATTTTATCGGTCCAAATCTTTTCAATCTTTTTCATATATCTCTTTTCCTTTGATAGCTAGCTATGACTCTCTTATTTGTGTTATTTGAATTATATTCCCAAGTCCATACGTCTGTACGATTTATCTATATTGCGGGTTTTTTCGCCATCTAGACTCAAACGTGAAGTGTTTCTTATTCCTATTAAGTCTTTTGGTTTTTGTAAGAATCAACGGCGAGTAGTCTAAACCAATTTCTGGTTCCACTTTAATCATAACATTCAGAAATAATCTATCCAGTTCTCCGAAGCTAGAGCTCGATCCGTTTTTCTTTGACACATTCATCCCCTTGCCTTTGGTTCAACCTAGTATAAAAACATCATATCGAAGGAATTTCGATCAATCCATTATCATTGATAAAATTATTAAAATTAATAATTCTATCAACTTTTTTTGCCAATTTACCTTGTTTTTCTAACATTTTTGCTATATCATTGAAATCCCCAATAGCAAGTATCGACCCATCAACAAAAAAATTTCAAGCAATGATTTTTTTCCATACTTTCCCTTTATCATCCTCATTAGTAGGAGCGTGGACAATAATAACATAGTATTAAAAAACAGACGTTTCACTAAGATTCCTGATAACAAAAGAAACACTTAAGACAACAACCTTAATCTTCACACATTCTTTCCACATAATTAGAATCCACCCGAACCTAAAAACTCTTTCTCCGGGTTCAGCTACGTGGAAGTTATTGAAATTATTCTAGATTTTTAATCTAATTCTAGATTCAAAAAGAGTCGACGCATGATCTATATTGTAAAAATCGTCTTTTGATTATAATCCGATATAAAATTCTGTTTCTCAAATTATATGTTCGATTTTCTCTAATTTATTTGGCTAAAGAAAAAGATAAAATCCTAAATCTGTTCTAATATTCATTCACCTCTAATTTTCTTATACTTTCCGACTTCAATCTTTTCGGAAAGATTATAAAGATTATAAAGACTTAAATCATGTAAAGTAATCTCATCAATTACTAATTACTAAGATGATGTTGAATTAGCCATGCTCTGTACAATTATTCCACGTACAATTACTTTTCCATTGTAAAGTGACGACTTCTATTGAGAATGAGGAAATTATAAATTAAGGCCCAAAAGAGTAAAAACATTGTATTTTAAATCCTAGTTGGAAAACTTATTTTTTAAGGCCCATTTCTAACTAGATGGTTTGGGACTTTCCCTATTTTACCCCTCTTCGTTATGGGTACGGCCCCACATCGAAGAACAACCATTAGTGCATATCGAATTTGGGCTAGCCCCAGTATGAACAAAAAACACAGTACAACCATTACCCGTAGATCAAATATAGGCCAGCCCCAGTATGAACAAAGAAAACATTTTTAACAAGTATGGGCAGGTATGGGCTGTACCTATATAGACAAACAACACACAAAATAAAAAGATAATATAATTGGATCTCATTTTATATTAATGGGCTGTACCCAGATTGACCATAAAAATTTACAACTGAAAATTAACAACTATACTAACTAAATGGGCCAGCCCCATTACCTACTACAACTATATGGGTCTGGACCCAATACATCAAAACACAATACAACAAAAAACTAAGCCCAAATGGGGCTGGACCCACTAACAAATTTGAGCCCAATGGGGCTGGACCCAAAACCTGCGAATCACAGTTTCTTTCGAGACCAGAGATGGATTCTTCACGGCGGCGGTGTGTGGCTTCGTCTTCTTCGTCGTGGTGGTGGTGGAGTGTGAAGAACAGGGCTGGCCCCACTATGAACAACCCTTATTGGGTCTGGCCCATCAAGCTTGGTCTTCGCCGGAGCTTCGTCTTCTTCACGCAGAGAGAGGATGGTGGTGCTGAATAGTGAAGCTTCGGTTTCTGCAGATCTTGGAGAGAAGAAGCAGTGTTTGGGTGGTGGTGGATCTGCAGCATCGACGTGAAGCATCAGGGGGTGGGGTTGGTTCTTGCAGCGGTGGTTGAGAGAGAGAGGGCGGAGAAGTGGTGGTGGATCTGCAGCAGCATCGGGTTGGGGGTGGTGGCTGTGACGGGAGAGGGTGGGTGGTGGTCTTGGCCATGAAGCCGATATTGGGGGCTCGGCTAGGGAAGAAGGTGGTGAGTGGTGGGGGATCGATGGTGGCGGTGTTAATGGTGACGGGGTGAGGAAGGTGGATGTGGGGGTGGGGGTTCGCCGGGATCTAGAGAGAAAGAGGGAGAGAGAAAGAGAGGGCAGAGTGAATTGGAGGGTGGGGGGTTTCAGATCTATTATGGTGTTTTGGGGTAGGGTTGGTGTGATTCACTGTATGATAGGGGTGGGAGGGTATATTGGTATAATTACCCTTTAGTTGGAGTAGTTATAAGGGCTGGTTGGGATGGGATTTAAAACACAAAAAAAATGTGTTTGGGCCTTATAATATGAAGAACCCATTGAGAATTGACCATACCTACTTAACTTTAGGATCCCCAAAGTCATAGTTATAGTCAAAGCCAATATATGCATTGATGTGGAACAACATTAATTCGCACGGTATTTTTTTTCTTCCAAAATTAAATAAAAAAACATTAAATAGATTCAAATAGTTGACCAACAACTTCAGAAGAAATAAATAAAAGAACATGTATAAATGGATTAAACATACAATTTTGTTTTAGAAATATATTTTAGAGTTATCGGTAAAGGTTAAACTAGAAAAAAATTTGTGTAAAGCCCTAGTCTACAAAAAAAAGTGGGTTTATGCTCTCGTTTTAACGGCTATCCTCATCTTTCAAATCTACCACATTAAATAAGTAAAGAACAATTGAATAAGCTTTTAAAAGTTATGACTAAAGAGTATAGCCTTCTGGTTGGATGTATGGATAGGTGACAAGCCGATTATCGAGCACGATAGGAATGATTTGGGGTGGGATTCAAATGCAAGGATATGTGACTTAGTAAAAACAAATAGATCATGGGATTGGGAGAAATTTCAAGACTTGTAGCCTATAGAGAAGTTATTACAAATCGCGAATGTGGAAGCTCCAAATTCTAATAGAGAGAGAGATGTGTTGTCATGGGGTAATGAGTTGCACAGAATCTATTTGGTAAAATCGACACGCTTGGATTCTTCCTTCGAAGGGCAAGATAAAGAGATTGAGTGGGATTACATTTAGAGACTTAGATCCCCTCAAAAGATACGGGTTTTTATATGGAGAGCGGTTCAAAAACGTATAGCCACGAGCGCAAATCTAGTAAAGAGAGGGATGGGTATATCGAGTTTGTGTCTTGGTGTGGACTAGTCGATGAAACGCCATTACATTTATCCCGGGAATGCAACAAAGTCAAATTAGTTTGGAACAAAATAAGTAGCGAAATTGAGCGAGCCTTGCAAAACATGGAGGTCAGGAGGTGTTCACTCTTAACAGAAGAGGGAGAATTAGTTTCGATCGAGAAATTGCAGACAAGCTTGATTCGGTTACAGTAGAAGACCAAGCTGCAACACTTCAAAAATTTGCAGACGAGGCCAAGTTACAGCGGGTCCGAGGGAGTGAACTTCATTCAACAGGTACCTTTCAGCAGACTTCAAGTTTCTGCACCAGCTAATGGAGAGATATCTAGCGGTTATGATGAAGACCTGCAATTCGCCCCAACAGGCTACAACCACAAATCGGAATCACGAAACCTGCCAGAACCTTCACGACAGCAGGTAATCAACACAAATAATGATGAACATGTCCTGGTAGCTAGTGAATGATACAAATGGTGGAACAATAATTTAGATGAAAAGGGTTTATATGGTGTATGCCTTGGAATATCTTTTTAGGGCTCTAGTTGATATAATATGGCATGAAAGGAATGAATCGGTTTTCCACAACAAGAGCTTCCCCAATGAGGCGGAGATTATTAGGAAAGAAAAATGGGCAGCTTCGGAATATCTTTATGCATGGCAAGATCATCTGAGTGGATCATCAAGAACCAAAAGTTTTGTCGAGTGAATCGGGAGATCCAAGCCGAATGAGGGATTCAAGCTAAATACGGATGGGAGTTGGTTAAAAAATAAAGAACTTGGTGGTGGAGGTGGCTTATTGCAAAATACAGATGGGTGAGGTCTCCCTTTTTGTTCTATTTTTATGCCCTTAGAAGACATCATTTTAGGTGAATAATTGACTAATATGATAGACTTTTAGTATTAATTTGCTATATTTCATTTTCTCTCCTTGGAAATTATTATTTTTCATTTTTAAAGCTTTTGCACGTTAAATGGTTTGTTTTTAGTGCAAAGGTGTAGGTCCATGGATTAGATGGAACACCAATACAAGGAAAGGAATCGAGAATTAAAGTCATAGATCGATTGTAAAAGTCAAAAGCGAAAAAAGTTTATTCGAAGAATTTATTAGATGTGAATGGAATCTGGAATGCTGTTATAAATCACTGTTTTTGAGTATCTTATCCACTGATTCAGCCTTGGAGAATAAAATAAAAACTATAGGCTTGAAGTCAGGAAGATTTTCCAAGTTGAACGAAGTGATTCCGAGTCCGGACGCAAAAGTTACATTTGTTTTACTTACATCTGTACATCTAGTTAATGGATTTCATTTAAGGATTGGGCTTTTATTCATTTAACCTAATCCTCTTAACTAAAAAGCCCAATCCGATTGTCTCCACTATAAATACACCTTTAGACCTCATTATTCAACACCTCTCACTTTATTCTTCAAATTAAATTATCTTTAGAAGAGAGCGTCAAAAGGAGAAGCAAGAGCAGGAGCTGGAGAAAGTTATTCTTCCAACTACAGTCATATTCAATCTTTTAGTTAGGTTTTTCATTTTATTTATGTAATTGATAATGAATACTTTCTATTTAATTTTAGTTTTTCTTTCAAACATGAGCTAAATTATTAATTACTTGAGAATCTCAAATAATGGGTTGAAGCCTGGTTAATCAATTTATGTTTTTGAATTTGAGATTTTACGATTTAATCTGAGTTGGGTATTTATTATTGGATATATTTTATGCTTGTTTATTATTTCTTTTCTGATCAATTAGAAATAAGTTTTAGTAATTAGGCTATTCACTTTAGTGGCGAAGTGATCACCTTGACGGGAGTTTAATTACGCACCTAGGTAATAGACGTGTGGTATTCGTCAATGACCCTGACGGGCTTGATTAACCACATAGCCAATTGGGTAAGAGACTAAAACCGTTCAAAAGTAGGTATCATCGCCCTGACGGGGTTTATAATACCGTAGGATAACTCCTAAGTCCACCCTGACGGGGGTTAGGAGATTATAGAGTCCGACTAATAATTAAATGACAACTCTACCCTTAAACAAAACAGTAATTGCATTGACTTAGGTGAATTCCCTTGCGAGACTCAAGTACCATTCTCTTCTTGCGTCTAGCTTATTTATTTGCATTATTTTTATTTCAGCTTAATTTATTTAGTCTTTAATTTATTTTTGCATCTTAATCCTTAAAACAAAAACCAAATATCATTTATATTTTATTTTCTGTATTAGAAATTACTACTATTTATCAATTGAACACTTGGGTTATACCAGTCCAATCCCTGATAACGAATCTGACTTATCGGTTTATTACTTGGACAACCGTACACTTGCGGTTTGTGAGTTCTTAATCTTTATCGCATTATTTCATAACACACAAGGACCCACCAATGGGGCGTGGATTCGTGGTTTCTCCATGAATTTTAGATGCGATTCACCGGTAATAGCGGAACTTGCTGCACTTCATGAACGTCTATGTATGGCAATGGAGATAGGTGTGAAGGTTTTATGGATCGAAGTGGATTCTCTAAAGGCAGTGAAAGCGTTGGAACATCGGGAAGGAAGAAGAGGGTCTGCCTCTTTTTGGATTGATGGAATCAAGAATATCATGGACAAAAATAAAGCATTCACACTAAAAAGAATTTATCGAGAGACAAATGCGAGTGCAGATTGGTTGGCAAGACAGATATTAAGAAAGACTAATCATTGTTCCGTTTATATCGACCCACCTGACGGGATATGGAGCGTGCTCACGGAAAACAATTTCGAATGGAAATTCCCAAAGAGAGTTTTCACATCGGATTTGAGTACTTTTAATATGTTTTAATTAGTCTTTAACAAACGGTCTTAAGACCTCCTTTGTAACAAAAAAAAATGTTAAATACCAATATATAGAAAACGGTAAAAATAAATAATTGTAGAGGCTAAATAATTATTGTTTTATTTATTCAAATAAGTAAATGTATAATTAATGTATGTCAAAATTTGATAGGCTTGAAATATATATTATAAATGATTATAATATATATTTTGAGAAGAAGTAATGTTGGATATCATTTCAAATCATATTACCTTTTTATTGTCTTAGATAGAATTTAAATGGGTCAGTCATGTAATTCTTGTTTTTTGATTTTTTTTTTATGATTAATCTAAACAAAAAGCAATAAAAAGATGATGTAATTCGAAATGATATCCAACATTACCTTCTGAGAAGATATAAAATTAACAAAATAAAATCTCTATTTTTTTGACAAGACATAACTTATTAATTTTATAATATATGAAATAGACCATACATATATTAAAAGTTATAACTAATAAAGTTTACAATTTATCTTGTCAAGATGAATAAGACTTGAAATGAATAAAATTTTAACATAGCGATTAAATAAATAGACCAAAGTAAATGTTGTATTTTATTTGTATAAACTAGTAAATAATATAAAAATGAATGTAGAAATAAAATAACATAAATAAATAAATAACTTTACTTCTCGAGATTAAGATTATATCTGGTGTCTTCAAGGTATTTAGACCATATACCGGTGCCTTTCGTTTGTTGGCTTCAACTTTCAAGATACAACGACAAAACTATTCGGAAAAAACAGACACACAGATTCTTTAGAATTTCAAGGAACTTAATACAGCTGCTTCTTTTCTATCTCTTTCTTATGATTTCTTAATGTTTAATGCTTTAAAAAACTGAATAAAGAAAATGTTTGAGTTAACCAATTATACATTGAAAATGAAAAGGTGGCTTGGCAAAGAATTGTGATGTTTAATTTGAAGACACGTTGTATCAAATATAAGATACAACACTTACTAAACGAAGACGAAAGTTTGGGTTGATCCAGATGGTATGAGCATAAGGCCTGAAAGCCTAACAGTCTGGAGGCCCAAATTATATGACTCGATTTTTCATTCAATTTCAACTGATTTTAACCAAGTGAATATATTACATTAATCTTTACAATTAGAAAAAAAGTATCAATATATGAATTATTTGTTTAAATTGAGTTATCGACTATCATCGTTAATATGATCAACACTTGAGTAACGTTTTATTTGACCAACAAATGTAGAGAAAAATAAAACTTTTTAAAAACTTTTTTTTAGTAACAATGCAACATTCGTTTAGAAGATTTTAAATATATAGAAATTGGTTAACTTTGTTGTTTTTCGTTCTGCTTTTTTTCATGTCCAGAAAAAAAGATATTAATCCAATAAAATATTACTTAAACTTCATTTATTTATGAGATTATTACTCTAAAGGTGTTGAAAACACTACTTCAAAAATATAAGATGATTTCACTCTTCTTACTAAAAGCAACAAACAAGAATTAACACTACAGGTCAAAAATCCAATTACTTTTTTACCTTTTTTTTTCTATATATACTAATTTGTTCAGAAAAAATATAAACCCTCATCATTTATTTCTCTTTTTTTCCTCCTTCACACGAAACCTTTTTTGCAGCTGCAAACAAAAGAAGCTCAAGCAAAGCTTCCTTAGAAGAACCACCTCCGCCTTCGAGATCCGATAATGAACCGGAGAAGAAAACTTCACTGAGAAGTTCCGCCACCGATAATGGAGACATCGCCGCCGGAAGTAGAAGGTGAAGCAAGGAGCTCCGTTCGAGCTTGAACCATATCTCACCGCAGAAGATCCAGCGCCTACTGCATAGATCTTGGAGCTCGGAGCTTGTTTGGGCTTGTGGTGGAAATTTGGCTGCAGCAACACCTCCGTGAAGCAAGAGTTTCGGTCGTTACGTTCGAGCTTGATACTCAGTGGTTGTAGTGTTTCTGGAGAAGAAGGCCGGAGAGATTTGTCCGGCGAAATCTGGATCTTCGCTCATACTCAGAAGATAGTTTTTTTTTGTTTGAAGCTCATACTTAGAAGATGGATTTAAAACTCATAATCAGAAGATGAGTTCGTGCTTAGAAGATGAATTCGTGCTCAGAAAATGAGTTGATGCTTGCTCAGAAGATGAGTAGTTGCTCAGAAAGTGGAGTTTTTTTTGGGTTTAGCATTATTTTTAAAAGAAATTGGTGATTTGGCACATATACAAAAAAAATTCCAGGTTTAGCACCCGGGCGGATCCCAGCACACCGCCCTTCAAAAAATATTCCAAGTTTAGCACCCGGGCGGTTTCCCAGTTACCGCCCTTCTTGAAGGGTGGTGTGCTGGGATCCGCCCGGGTGCTAAACCTGGGTTTTTTTTTGTATATGTGCCAAATCGCCAATTTCTTTTAAAAATAATGCTAAACTCAAAAAAGCTCCAGATTTAGTCAATTTATTTTTTCATTTTTCTTATTCGAATAGATAGTTGTAATTTTTTTAGTATTGGAAATATTAATAATGATTATATTGCCTTGTTTAAATTTAACTTTTTAAGAATACTCAATAATTTTCTACATTGTATTCGACCGTTTTGCTCTTATACCCAGTAATGTTATTGAGCATACTTAGTAACTTTTTCCGATACTCAGTAACTTTTCCATACTCAGTACCCCATGCTCAGAACATTTTTCATACTCAATATTCCATGCCCAGTACTCCATGCTCAGAATTTTTTCCATGCTCCGATCTTTTTTCGGCAGTAGTCGTAGGTGGTCGGCGGTGATCTATGGTGGTGGTCGGAACCGGAAATTATTTGATAGTAATGAAGGAGGAGAGAGAAAAATTAGGGTTGTAAACGAGCCGAGCCGAGCCGAATACTAGATGTACATGCTTGTTTGTTTAATTTCTCGAGCCGAGCTCAAATTTAAACAAGCCGGGCCGAGCCGAGCTCGAGCTGCTCGCGAGCGGCTTGGTTCATTTACAGCCCTAGAAAAAATGATAAAGGATGAGAGATATTAATGGTAATGGAGGAGAGAGAATAATGGTAATGGAGGAGAGAGAATAATCTATTTTTTTGTCTTATATACACTATAATGGTATTAATGACAATGGACATCTTAGAGGCATCTTTGGAGGAGAGAGGAATGAGTGAGTTCCTTTTTGGCACTAAGATGGTCTCCAAGACCCCATAAGACCCCATAAGTAATTCACCTTTCATTTATTTTTTTCACGTGATGCATATTTTTTTTTCATTTTTTTATAGTTGAACTACTCAAGATCTATATCATGGGTTATTCGAATGATACAGCTTTTAGTTGATACACTGCATTAATTTTACAGAGAGCAGTAAACGAACCAAGCTGCTCGCGCGTAGCTCAAACTCGACTCGTGCAAAACTCATTCGAGCTCGTATGTTTATACAAACGAACAAAAAAGTTTACTTGAACTCATTCGTTAAAAAACGAGTTCATTCAAACTCGTTTGTTAACTTGTTAATATTTACGATTTATAAAGTAGTGTTTTAGTTATAAATAACTATAATATTAAACCTATAAAAAACAAATTGTTCGTTGATAACTTGAGCTTGTCTAAAATACTCTTTCAATATGTTAACAAAGAAGGTTTAAATTTTTTTTGACTCAACTCATAAATATCATTAAACAAGTTTGCACATCCATTAGAGCATGACCAATGGAGTCTCTATTTTAGGTCTTCAATTTTATATTTAGAGACTCAATTTAAAGACTCATTGTAAATATTAGGTCTTTATATCAATGTCAACACCAATGGTATAGTTTTAAATTTTGGTCTCTATATAAAATATACTAATAATTATATATATGTTGATTATTCATACTTTGTTTTAATAAAATTAGTTTAATATTAATAGATTTTTATTTAGATAGTAATATTTTTTTATTAGGACTATAAAATAAATAACAATAGATTTGATATTGAAAAACGGTGTTGAAATATTATAAATGTTATTATAAAAATAAAGGAAATTGAAAATTACTTTATAGTATTTAATTTTTTTTTAATTATTTTATAGTATTCAAATTTTATGAATTAAATATTAATATTATATTTTTATAATTTAATTATTATTAAAATAAAAATTAAATACATAATGAGAACGAAAATTATTTTATAAAAATAAAAGATTAAATTTATTTTTATAATAAAAAATAAAGATTAATTTGATATATAGTTTTATTTCTAATGATTATAATATGAACACTTACAAAATATTCCTTGTCATGAAATTAAAAAATAATATTAATAAAATTTTATTTTTTTGTTGATAGTAAATAAAAATATATATTATTTATTTTATATTAGTTAATTAATATGGGTTACGAAAAATTAACATATATATTTTTTATTGATAATATATTTTTATGACTTTGACAAAGTTAAATATAGATATGTGTCTTCAAATGTGATAAAAAATATAAAGATCAAGTCTCTATCTCTAAATTTGGCTAGTCTCTAAAATTACTATTGGTGTTGCTTTTTTCATCTAATTCTACTTTTGGATCTTCAAATATAACATTTGAAGACCCCATTGATCTTGCTCTTATTTATCCATTATTTGACTAATCATAACTACTAGTACCTTATATTTCTTTTAAATACTCTGTACTCCTATTGCATTGAAAAAGAAAATCTTTTATTTGATAAGTACTATGTACTCCTATCGCATAAAATCCTATGCCACATGGTTATAATAATATTTTTTAATTGGTTTCTTATATGGGGATTAACGAATCTATTACAAGAGTAAAACTTTTGAAATATCACGATATCTATCTTATTTTTATTTTTGTATTAATTTATTAGTAGCAGATAAATTAGCACTCGCACTAGTAGTATCTATTTTATTTTTGAGTAATGATATATACCACCTAATGACGTGACATGAATTGGTTAGTTATAAATCGGTAATTTATTTTCTTAATTTGATTAAAGATTTGTAACCAACCAATTCACGCGCCACTATCATTGGGTGGTATGAATTTAGGTGGTATATATTATTAATTTTTATTTTTAAAAAGACGTAAGCATGATAATTTGAATGAAATTAGTACTAAACACATGAAAGACGAGGAACTTATGTAGATACTTACCCCTTTGATTATCCTAATAACCAGATAACCAAACATTTTCTTTTGTCCAAACATAACCTTAATCTAGAGGCTCAACTGGCCATACGTGTATGTTACTCGATCCAACAAGCTTATCTCACTCTCTAGAGTGACACAACCAACCAACTTTCATAACCGTCAATATTCGAATCATAGTTAGATAGAAGGAAACCACACACTATCAAGTGCTTGAAAGTGTGTCTGTGTGAGACCATGGGAAGCTTAAAGCTTCCACATTTCTGCCATGGCGGGAAAGTGGTGGTTCCAATCAATTCTTTAAAATACCACCACCCTAAATCTTATTCATATGGTATGTTCTTCTTCTTTTCTCTTCTATATAATCTTTATTTCTTACTTACATAATACATACTTGAATAAACAGATTACAGAGACTCTCGTCTTACTTTATTTTTTCTTATAATATTATGGAAATGTTATCGTGTGGCAAGTGAGGTTATAACTTACTTAATTCTACGTTATTCATGATTGTTCAGAGAATCGAACATTAAATTGCAGCAGTAATTATGGCAGCTTCATCATCTTACGAACCATGCCTCTTATTTACCCAACTACCATCTATCGCTCCCACTCTCTTCTCAACACATCCAGCTTTACAACCGTTAAAGGTAGGTAAATCAACCTGTAACTTCTTTTAAGCTCCGTAAATTTGGTCAATTTTGGTGATTTTTTTAACCTTGTAGCATCTTATTCTGTGTTGTTAAGCACCAACTTATTTTGGCGGCAAGCCCAATTAACTAATTCCTAAACCTTAAGCTCATATAAATTAAAGGTAACGAGGTTACTAACATCGGTAACACAAACAATTGGGTCAAGTTTAGTTTAGTACTTACATAATCAAGATCAAGTTTTGTGAATATTCTTCAAGAAGGCGCCAATGAGAATTCGAGATCAAAACACTAAAGGTACGTCTTTGATCTTTCACAAATCACTGTAAGTTTGAGTTTTCTCGTTTTTTTGCAAGGCAAACTTGATTTCATTTATATATTATTTACATACAAATTGTACATGATATCGTAAGTGTTATCATTCAACTAGAAGTCAATGTTTAATACTTTAATCTGTAATTCTATATGTTGCATCATGCATGTTATTGTAGATGTGGGTGCCAATTGTGATATATATTTGCATGAATGGTGATAATTGATAATAATAATTAATCAACACTGTAACCTTTTGACACTCTGATCAACATAATTACATCGTGAAATTCTACTGTCTATTTTTTGTTAGGGAAAATCACGAATTGAATATCACATGAAAAATACAGCATATTAATATTTAGGGAAAACTATCTGAAAATATGTAGGAAATAATTATTTTTTAATAACAATTAGATCATAAAAAGTCATAAGCTATTATATGATTGTATTGTACCTTTAGATTTATCTCTTTGTTAGTTAAAGTTCATAAGCTATATTATATATGTTATTCTAATAAGACATATTATTCTCTCTTTGTAGGGGACATAGAAGGCAATGGTGTAGGGGATGTTCCGACGATTCTAACTTCTAACACTAGGGATTAGGGAATTTATTTTAGGACATTAATGAATTTGATAATATGTTTATATCTAAGGTGTTAGTTCTTGATTAACAAGAGTGAATTCTTATTTCAGGTTCATTACAACCTATAACAAAGGAAGAAGGGTTAGAAAAAAAGGAGCGTACAAGTGGAGATGCAATACGGCAACGTTTTCTGGACTTCTATGCTGAAAAAGGCCACAAAGTTCTTCCAAGTGCTTCACTTGTTCCTGATGATCCAACTGTTCTTCTCACTATTGCTGGAATGTTACAGTTCAAGCCTATATTCCTTGGCAAGGTTCTTTCTATATCTACCTACCACAACTTCTATGTAAAATTTATACATATATTTATTGATTATTAGCATGTGTTTTTTAGGTAGCGAGACAAGTGCCTCGTGCTGCCACTTCTCAAAAATGTATACGCACAAATGATATTGAAAATGTAGGTCAAACTTCACGACATCACACATTCTTTGAGATGCTTGGGAACTTCAGTTTTGGAGATTACTTCAAGAAAGAAGCTATTAAATGGGCCTGGGAATTATCAACGCTCGAGTATCAATTGCCTGTTGATAGATTATGGATAAGTGTGTACAAAGAAGATGATGAATCTCTTGATATATGGCATAATCAGATAGGTGTACCTCTTGAACGTATTAAGCGCCTTGGTGAAGATGACAACTTCTGGACCAGCGGACCAACGGGCCCTTGTGGCCCGTGCTCCGAACTTTATTATGATTTTCATCCCGAGAGAGGATATACAGATGTAGTAAGTATTGTATTTAAAAAACTATTTATTTTTTCTTTTCTCTTGTTTGTTAACTATATAAATATATTTATATATCAGGATCTCGGAGATGATACCAGGTTTATAGAGTTCTATAATCTTGTTTTTATGCAATATAACAAAAAAGATGACGGTTCACTCGAGCCTTTGAAACAGCAAAACATAGATACAGGGCTTGGTTTAGAGCGTATGGCTCGCATACTTCAAAAGGTAGTTAAAATTAATTCCTACCTTCACTTTTGTTGTTTCGTGTATTTATAATTTGAACTTGTTTTCCACAGGTTCCAAATAATTACGAAACTGATTTGGTTTTCCCCATTATAGAGAAGGTGACGGAATTAGCAAACATCTCATATGCCCTAGCAGATGATCCGACGAAAACTAAACTTAAGGTTGAGCCACTTTTGCAAAAAATTGTTACTTCTTATATCACCTGGTTTCTAATATTTTATGGTTTTGATTAGATTATTGGTGATCATATGCGTGCAATTGTGTATCTTTTATCTGATGGGGTTTTTCCTTCGAATATCGGAAGAGGCTATGTGGTTCGGCGATTGATCAGAAGGGCTGTTCGTACGGGAAGGTTATTAGGTATAAAGGGGGATGGCTTAGGAAACCTTGAAGGGGCATTTTCGCCTATAATTGCTGAAAAAGTAATTGAATTAAGTCCCTATATAGACTCAGAAGTGAAAGCGAGAGAATCTCGCATTCTTGAAGAGGTAAAAAGAGAGGAATTACGTTTTGTAGTAACACTCGAGAGAGGAGAAAAACTTCTCGACCAAATGCTAAAGGATGCAGTTTCAAAGGCTAAGAAAAACGGGACCACACCTTGTCTATCTGGGAAAGATGCTTTTGTTTTATACGATACATTTGGTTTTCCTGTGGAAATAACAAAGGAAGATGCTGATAAACGTGGAGTAAGTATAGATATGGCTGATTTTGATTTAGAGATGGGAAATCAAAGGCGTCAATCTCAAGCTGCACATAATACTGTGAAACTCTCGGTTGAAGAAGTTGCGGATCTTAGTAAAAGTATTCCCGATACTGAATTTCTTGGCTATAATACCCTTTTTTCTAAGTCAGTGGTTGAGGGTATGTTAGTAAATGGTAGTCCTGTTACACAAGCTACTCAAGGAAATGAAGTTGAAGTTTTGTTGAATAGGACCCCGTTTTATGCTGAATCCGGAGGTCAAATCGGAGATCGTGGTTTACTATATTTTATCGAAGCTGATCAGAAGACTGTTATTGAGGTTCTCGATGTTCGAAAATCCGTAGGTAATAACATATTTGTTCACAAAGGAATCATTAAAGAAGGTAGTTTAGAAGTTGGGCGAGAAATCGAAGCTGAAGTGGATGCAAAGTTGAGACAACGAGCTAAGGTACTTGCTCTTTATCTTTATCTTTAACTTGTTTTGTAAGTTTTTTAATCTTGTATTATTTGTACCTACAGGTTCATCACACTGCAACACATTTACTTCAAGCGGCACTTAAGAAAGTAATAGGGGAAGAAACATCTCAAGCTGGTTCGTTAGTAGATTTTGATCGACTCAGGTTTGATTTTAATTTCCATAGACCTCTTCAAGAAAATGAGCTCATGGAAATTGAAGGACTTATAAATAAATGGATTGGAGATGGAACTCTTCTAGAAACCAAAGTTATGTCTTTGAACGATGCGAAAAGTGCGGGTGCTATTGCAATGTTTGGAGAGAAATATGGTGAGCAGGTTCGTGTAGTGGATGTTCCTGGGGTTTCTATGGAATTATGTGGTGGGACCCACGTGAGCAGTACTTCAGAAATACGTGGTTTTAAAATTATATCCGAACAAGGTATTGCATCTGGTATTAGACGTATTGAAGGTGTTGCGGGTGAAGCTTTTATAGAGTATGTGATTGCGAGAGATAATTATATGAAGCAACTATGCTCCACTCTCAAAGTATGAACTTTTTTAATCCAAGTTTTATCTTCTTAATTTAGGTTTTATTTATTAACACTAAACATCCATCAATTATGATATGATTTAATTAGGTAAAAGCTGAAGAAGTCACAACAAGAGTGGATGGTCTTTTGGAAGAATTAAGAGCAGTTCGAAACGAAGTTTCAAGTGTACGAGCAAAAGCAGCGATTTATAAAGCTTCAACTATTACTAACAAGGCTATTACTATAGGAACTTCAAAAGAAATTAGGTAATGAGAGAGAATGAATACATTATCTTTTAATTGTATGGTGTTTTGACAAGTATGTCCTAATTTTGCAGGGTTTTAGTTGAATACATGGAAGACGTGGATGCAGATTCGTTAAAGAGCGCTGCTGAATATTTAGTGAAAACGTTACCAGATCCGGCAGCTATAATATTGGGTTCAATTCCAAGTGAAGGGAAAGTAAGTCTTGTAGCTGCTTTTACTCCACAAGTTGTTAAACTTGGAATACAAGCCGGAAAATTCATTGGGCCTGTAGCAAAAATGTGTGGTGGAGGTGGTGGTGGCGCTCCTAATTTTGCACAAGCAGGTGGAAGGAAACCAGAGAATTTACTGTCTGCCCTTGTAAAAGCTAAGGAAGACATTATTGCCCTTTTGTCTGAAAAAACCAAGGCTTAAAGAAATAACATTTGACTTTAGTAGTTTTTTTTTTTTTGTTTAGGTAATTGGTTGTATTAGTAGTTATGTGTTGATGAAAATGGAAGAACATAATTGATATAAACAATAATTACGAATTGTTTTATGTATATAAAAAGATGTTAAATGTATTGCACCAATAAATACACCACCCTATATCTAAACCCGGACGTCATTCTTGCTAAACCATGTGATATAAATCTTCATATCTACATGTAAGATGTTTCCTATAGCAAATCAACCAAACATTATAGAAATTATTAGTGTACCATAAACAGAAGAATTAAAGGAAGCCATTGGAAATTACTAACCTTGGGTCGATACACATCATCATGCAGAAACCACCATGGACTATCTTTAGACAGAATTCTGAAAATCAAACATAGTCGAGTCAGTCCACATATTAATATAATATTATATATCAAGGGAAGAAAGACAGTAAATAGTTACCTGAAAAATCCAGCCATGGTTCTCAATGTCATGAAAAGAGTCAAACCTGACCAAATACCAGGAAGACCAACTAATTTAGGAGAAAACAGCATGAACGCAGAAGATATTGCCCCAACAAGCATCTACAAACCACATAAGACACATACGATAGAGATGAGATAAATCATGGCATTACAAATTTACAAAAAAACTGCGACTTACCATGGAACGAGCGGCATAAGGGAAGTCTGAGACACCATAATGGAGGCCATCAAAAATAAATGCTAGTGAATTTATAGGCTGAGTAACACATACAAACTGCACCACATATTTCCATAGTCAACACCATTAAAAAAAAAACAAAATAAGGACACTATCAGTTAAAGAATGTTACCAGTAAGCCAGTTTTAACTACTCGTAATACTTGTGTGTCCTTGGAAAAGACAGAAGCCACAGGCCCGAAACTCATACCCAACAACACAGCTAACGAAAGACCAATTCCTAATCCAATCTATAATTGAATTTGCACCAAAAATCAAGACATAGTAAAATCCAATAGAATGTATCCAAAAAGTAATGAGAGATAGGTACCTTTAACACAAAATATGTGATTTCCCTCACAGATGTATAATCACCCTTTGACATATAACTTGCGATCAGTGACTATTAGAAAAAACGATACATCATCAGAGTAAATAAAGGAAGAAAAGAAAAAAAAGTGAGAATAAATGATATTAGTGAAAACCTGAGCTGCTGCAGCAGGTGCATCTGTGAGAAGAGAAGCAGCTAACCATAACTGGAAGGTTATTTGATAAGCAGCCATGGCTACAGGACCTTGACGAGCAGCCATTGAAGCAGCAAGTGTCATTGTCAGAAGAACTGAAAGAGTTCTCCCGATCAAAAACCCACCGGATTTTAAGTAAGTTCCGAATTGCAAATCCCCAAGTTTTGGAGGCATTAATACAGCTATCTTGTTCAACTGCCAGATCATTGAGAATGCTACTATATATCTGTAAACAAATTTATATTCCACTTAAATAAATAACTGGAATGTATAGATTATGTCAAGGGGTAAGGAGAAAGGAACTCACTGTGACATTACAGAAGAAATAGCTGCTCCATTTACTCCCAAACCGAAATAGTACATAAATAACGGAAACAGAATAATAGCTGTGAAATTACCAAAAGCTAAACAATACACAGGAGTCTTAGTATCCTTAAATCCCCGGAAAACACCTTGGAGAGCCAGTGAAACAACAAATGCAGGTGCACCAATAGCTCTCAGAATAAGAAATCGTTGTGCTGGACCACGCATAGGAGAAGCCTGTTTAACAAACCAATATTTATTAATGGTTAATAATTAATCTAATGATGTGAAAATAGTAAAATAAGTTACTGATGATATGCCCATTATATTGAGAAGAAACCCAGATGCCAAAGACAAAGCTAAAGCTTCGAAAATTCCAATTCCAACAGCTAGAAGTAAAGCTGTAGATACAGAAGATAATTGTTGCCTTTGTGTTACACCATTTACAGGTTTACTTGCATTTTTTGAAATATCTTCAGCCACAAAAGAAGTAGCTACACTGAGGAGAGGTATATTAAATAGCTTTGAAATATTATTAAAGATTGTCATGGAAACACCAGCTGAAGCCAATTCCACAGAACCTATGAGAAAAAAGATTCAATGTTTGAGAGCTCATCTTCAATTATAAATAAAAGAAAAAAATACACCTTACCCAAACGACCAATATAAGCAGTTTCCATTAGTTGTGTTAAAGGGTCAATTGCTTGTCCAGCCATGGCTGGTAGAGAGAGTGTCACAAGCTCGCGCTTGATGTTCTTGGGTTGAACAACTTTATCAACAATTCCTATCGAATCTGAAGCACCATTTCCATTTATCTCTCTGAAAACACCAACACAACCATATATACATATATCAAAAGAAAGTAATATAAGTTACGATTCAATGAGGGGAGATTCTTACTCAAGTTCTGCGCGTAACTTATCCGATTTATTTTGTTCATCTTGAACAATAAGAGTCTCCTCTGCATCATCGCAAGGCCGGAAGCTACAAGCTATGGGGTTCAATCGATTATTGGGGTTTGAGAAAAGTTGCTTCCTTTGACCTAGAATTGGCAATGGCAACCTCAACCTTAAGGAGGAGCTTTGTTTGTAGTGCCCAGAGTAATTACTGAATGCTATTCTGGTTTTCAAAGAAGCTCGACTTGTTTTGGGACTACTCCAACATGGCAATCCAGTAAAAGTGGTACCGCCACTCAGTTGTGCAATTGCCATTATTTAGTCCTGCATATACCACACTAATTAATTCTGGTTATACTAAAAAACCAATGTCTATCTGTTTATTCTTCATAATAAAACTGCAAAATTGTTTTTATTTTATAAGATAATTGTAAGAAATAATTAAAAAAAGGTAGCTAGCAAATGTGAGTAAGAGATAACTGCTGTGTATGAGAACTTGCGGTGGTGATGGTGCGTAACGGCATAACAACGGTGGTTGACTGATGGTGACCGGCACATATAAACACACAAATACAGTAGAATTAAACTCAAAAAGAACATAATGATGAGAAATTAACCTTTTTGATTTCAAGATTGATGGCGTCGCGTTCTATAAAAGACCTTGTTATCTTAGGTTGTCATACAGAGGAGGTGAAGGTGATGACGGCCTCCTTCTGGAATAATAATAATTTAAGCATATTATTTCATTTATTTACTTAATTAATACTACTACGTGGCACTCTATTATGTTCGTTACAGATTCTAACCCTGCATCCACGTGGCAAGCGGGACCCTTAACCCGTTTACTCATATCAGACCGCGCTTGTTCTTTTTTTTTTTTTTTACGTTAGACCAAAACATTTTTTTGAATAAAATTAAAATATTTAAAAATATTACAAAAATTATTTTGAATCTAAAATCAATTTTAGTTGTTTATTAAGAAACACATATATTTGATGTTTCTCCTAAAAATTATTTTCAAGATATAAAATATTTTTAAATATGTAGAAAAACTTTTAAGTGTTTCTCAAAAAAATTATATCCAAACAGTAAATTCCAATATTACATTTAACTAAATATAGAGTAACATAATAGTCTTTGTAATTTAGTACTCTTTCTTAATTAAAACGACTTGTGCACTTGTGATTAATTATTCTTTCAGAGGTGTAAATCACCTCAAAGTTAAGGGGATACCATTATACTTAAGATATGTGGTCATGCTATGGTGTTAAAAACGTTCAATGGACATAGAACGAAGGGTTTACACTAGCAACCTAGGATGATTTTTAGAGGCAATTCTATCATGAGAACGTAGTGTACGAAGTTTGCGGAAGATTGCGATAGTTGACACGAAAGGGTAGTAATATAGAGTATATGATCGAGTTCCACGAGCTTAGACTCGAGATACCAGAATGATCTAACGAAAGGGTGTTTTGTTTACTTTCTTAGACAGATTGAAACCATGGGAAAAGCAAGAGTTACAACATCGAGGAATTCAAGCTTTGGCTTCCTCTATCGTTGTTGTTGAATATGTGATTAACTCTATTTAAAGGGACGAGTCGAGGTGCAGTCATTACCATGTGGGTGACAAAGAGGAGACTAGAGCGGCAAAGGTAAGTCAACTTCTCTGTACAACCCTAAATAACTTGATGCTTGGTCTTTGTCTTCCAAGGTAAAGTCGTGTGAATTATTGTCTTTGTGGTAGCCAAGAACATCACATAAGGTATTCTCCACAACGACGTAAGATGGCTTCCATGTTCAAGCAACATAAGAAGGAAGAATTCGATGAAGAAAAGGGATACATAAGAGAAGTAAAACTGGGTGTTGTACAATTCCTTTAAGCGGTCAAGACAAGTAAGGACACTTCTTCAAAGCTTGGTCAAGGGTCTCTATATGTTGAAGCTAAGCAAGACAAATATCAAGGCATTAGTGGACACAAGTGCAACTAACAACTTCTTGGGTTTTGAGGTAGCTAAGAAGTTGGGGCTTCAAGTAATGAAGACGAACAGGAAGATCAAAGTGGTGAACTCTATGCCCATCCTATACTTGGTGTTTCTAAAAGGGTTAAGTTTAAGGTGGGATAATAGAATGGGTTAGTAAACTTCACAGTTGTCTCATAACACGATTATGGCATGGTGATTAGTTTTCCTTCCATTCGCAAACTCAATAGGGCTTACGAGTGAGTCCTCTCCTTGTTCGGTTCCTATCAAGCCGGAGACGAGTCCCAAGGGTAAGAACATACAATCACTAAGGTTGGTTAATGAGATTAAAGGAGGTCACATGGAACAATCTTAAGGCACGTTGTTCAAGGATTTACCTCAAAAGGGAGGGGCTAAATAACAATGATGATTCAAATTAACTGATGAATAAAGGTAATAATTTTTGTATAATAAGTCAAAGATTAAGGAAGGTGAAATGTTCACGATATGGAGGGACATTTGGTTTATCCCAAGATAAGAAACCAATGATGCATTATAGAAACCAAAGTACAAGTCTAGTGTGTCTTAGACAAACTAATACATCGGGGATGTTATCCAAATCAACTGGGGGGGAAATGTCACATCTTGGGCGCTTCAAACACTTCAGGATGATGGATAGGAAATTTTCACACAAAATATGATCTGACGTAGATCGTCATTCGCATCGAAGGTGGTTTTTAAGAAGATTTCACCATGTTTAAGAACTCTCCGGATACTTCTAAATGATTGTGGAATATTCAGAAATGTAAGGAACATGGTGTAAGATTCTAGAATATTCTAAAATCACATGGAATATGGTAGAATAGAAACTTGTAGAATGTGATAACATATTAAAGAAATGTAGTAAAGTATTGTAGAATATTCTAGAATACTATAAATTAGTATGGAATTACATACAATAGAATATAATAGAATATTATACAATGTAGTATAATATCTATAGTTAGTCTTTAACAAAGAGTTCAAGATCCTTTCAGTGTAGTATTTATAGAGTTAAAAGATCTCATTTGTAAAACATCCAACAAACACTCAAATTTTCAAGCAATAAAATCTCTATGCGTTCTTTCAAACTCTTTCTTACTCTTTAGTTAATGTTTTCAAGTCTTCTCACTTATAATCATAGTTTGGGTCATCATTTGGGCATTGTAGCATCTTATCAACTTATTTTGAGTCATACTTGGTGATAGGCTTGTCTTAACAAGACACTGGTGCTTGACTAAGTGTAACACAATGATTTAGGAGTTTGTACAAGAATCGTAACTTTAGTCCCATGACACTTAGATGGACTCTTAAATCCAAACTGATACGTTAAACACAGTTCACCCTTAGTCAGGGTACTCAATTGCATCAATTCAGGGAACTAGGTAATTTGAACTATCCAATATGTACTTGTTAATCACCCTTTTACTTTCTTTCTTTTTTTACAATGTAGTTGATAATCAAAACCCTAGATATATTATTATTTATTTTGTTTCCCACAACTCTTATTGGAATTAGATTAAAATCCCTTTATATTAGCTTTACATTCCTCGCGAAGAATAGTGTTATATATCATTATAATAGTAAAGCTTGTGTTTGAAAGCACTTAAGAAAAATTTGTTGAGTTGATGGGAATCGAACACATGTTGTTTGGGTGAAAGTCAAGTTTATGGTTAAGGTTTTTCTTTTTTTGCTCGTCAAGGAGAAGGTTAAGGTTAAAGTTTTTCTTTTTTTGCTCGTCAAAGAGAAGGTTAAGGTTAAAGTTAAGGTAAAGGTTAAGGTCAAGGTGGTTAAGGTCAAGGTTAAGTTTAAGTTTAAGGTTAAAGTTAAGGTTAAGGTTAAGGTTAATATTAAGGTCAAGATTAATGTTAAGGTTAAGGTTAAAGGTTAGGGTTAAGGATTATGTCAAGTTTAAGGTTAAGGTTAATTTTAAGGTTAAGTATAAGGTTAAAGTTAAGGTTTAAGATTTAACCTTTAAGTAGGGTTGTAAATAATCTGGGTATAGTCTAGTATTAGATGTGCAGACTTGTTTGTTGATTTTTTGAGATAAGTCGAGTCAAGCTCAAATTTTAACGAGCCAACCCAAAATTGTCAAAGCTTGTTTGTTTATCTTATTAAACGATTTTTTTTCAAGTCGAGATGGAGTTGTCCACGAACTATTTGTTTGTTTATAATTGAAGCAGAATTTCCATGAATGACTGGTATTAGATATAGTGTATGGTATGAAGTATGTAGTGTGATCTTAATGAAGAAATCAGATTCCAAAGAAATTAAAAAGGTCCAATTAGTATTTAAGGGTTAATAATATATTTACCAATAGTAAAATATTAATTCACAACCATAAATATAAACAAGACATTAACAAACGAGATCAAACAAGCTCATTTTCTTAATGAGATAAATTTGAGCTAATAATGAGATTGTTAATAAACAAACGAGTTCAAACAAGATTTTTCTTGAGCTGGACTCGAGCTTCTCACCAACCAATTGGTTCGTTTATAACCCTAAGTTCAAGGTTTGAGGTTAAGGTTTGATAAGATTTGTTAAGGTTGAATATCAGCGCGGTGAATATTCATCTGGTTAAGGTTAATCATAGAAAATTAAGGTTAAGGTTTAAAGTTAGAGGTTTATGGTAAAATTTAAATTTAAAATGTTAAGGTTGTGGTTATGTTTAAAGTTAAGGTTAAGGTTTAATAATATCTGAGCAAGGTCAAATATCAGTGTGGTGAATATTCATCTAGTTAAGGTTGAGGTTAAGATGAAAGTTAAGGTTTAAGGTATAGTTTATGGTTAAATGTTAATAATGGGTAAATTTAAGGTTAAGGTTAAGGTATAAGGTTTAAGGTTCAAGGTTGGGTTAAGTTTTAACTTTAAGGTTAAGTTTTAACTTTAAGGTTAAGGTTAATGTTAAGGTTAAGGTTAATGTTAAGTTTAAGGCTAAGGTCAAGGTTAAGGTCAAGGTTAAGGTTAAGGTTAAAGTTAAGATGAAGGTGAAGGTTAAAATTAAGGTTTGAGGTTTAAGGGTTAAGGTTAAAGTTAAGATGAAGGTGAAGGTAAATGTGAAGGTTAAACTTAAGGTTTAAGGGTTAAGTATTAATTTTAAAGTTAAGGTTAATATTAAGGTTAAGGTGAAGGTGAAGATTAAGGTTTAAGGTTTAAGGATCAAGGCTTAAGGTTTAAGGTGTAAGGTGTAAGGTTTAAGGTTAATGTTAAGTTTAAGTTTAAGGTCAAGGTTAAGGTCAAGGTTAAGGTTAAGGTTAAGGTTAAATTTAAGGTTAAGGTTAAGGTTAGGTTAAGGTTAAGGTTAAGGTGTTAAGGGTTATTGTTATGGTTAAGGTTAATGTTAAGGTTACGAGTAAGGTTAAGGTTAAGGATAAGCTTAACAATAAGGCAAAGGTTAAGGCTAAGGTTAAGGCTAAGGATAAGGATAAGTCTAAGCCTATGACTAAGGCTAAGGATACGTCTAAAGCTAAGGCTAGATATAGGTTAAGGTTAATCTCAAGGTTACGGTTATGGTTAAGGTTAAGTTTGAGGTTAAGGTTAAGGTTAAGTTTAAGGTTAAGGTTGAGATCGAGGTGAAGGTTAAGGTTAAGGTTAATTTTAAGTTTAAGGTTGAACGTTTAAGGTTAAGGTATAATAAAACTCAAGGTTTATCAGCACGCAGAATCTTCATGTGGTTAAGGTTATAATTAAGGTTTACGGTTTAGTTTTAAAGTTTAAGGCACAATGTTATGGTTAAGTTTAAGTTTAACTTTAAATTTATGGTTAAGTTTAAGGTCATTTTTTAATATATTAGCACATATATCCAAACATTTTATAATATATGGTTCATGATTTTTAATTTCTTGTACACATTTGTCGCTATGCTTAAAACACATTTATTGTATTTAGCTTGCATACATTTTCTATAACAAATAAGTTCATGGTTAAAAATTTAAGGTTTAAACTTCATGGTTTGTGGTTCAAGATCCAATATTCAATGCTCATGGTTTATGATTCATGTAAAAAGAAAAAAGTGTGTTCTATTAACATGAATTTTAATCCAGGTCCCTTGGGTGAAAGTTAGACATCATAATCGTTAGGATGACAAATTCTTAGAGAAATATAGTCACGTGACCTTTGGATCTAGTAATTTAAGTCCCCCTTAGACAATCATAACCATCTTTTATCTAGCGAATCTGGTATGTTTAAACAAGTGTGATTTATAATATAGATAACTTGTAACGATTTATGCACTTATAGAGAGTAAAAATATGAGGTGTGTAAATTATCTCATTCCCAAGGCCAACAATGTTTATCTCGTGTGTTCTTTTGTTGCTTCTTTTGCTTGACTTGAGATTTTTCCATATCATGCTTTCAATATGACAAAGAAAGTCAAACTCGTGATGGAATGCTTACGAATTATGTGGTCATGGGCATTCCGTTCGCCTTTGAATTGTCATCCATTCACCAAAATGAGGTCACTCCTCGATAATCTAATCACCCTCGTTCATCGACGTCGTTGTAACCTTATCAACTATTTTCTCATTTATATTATGACGATGCACATTGGGTGAACATTTATCCTTTTGATATCCAAGATGACTGCAGTCAAAACATATCAATGCAGAACCTCATATTTAACCTTGTAGATCACCCCTTATGCGGATTTTTGATATCAAAGGCTTGTCGAGGTCAAATTCAGTGTCATTCCAATTAAATCACCCATCTTCCTACCTTTCTTTAACAAGTTAATTCTCAATGTCGTTCCAATTGAATCGCCCATCTTTCGCAAGATTCATGCCATATAGTTCTACATTCCAACATCTAAAATACGTAGCCAAGCGATAGTAGTAGTAATCTACGCTAGCTGGGATTCAAATTCCGAATTTCATTATCAAACAACCAAGTAATGGTCATAGACTCATAGACCATCCAGGGCCCCATCCACTGTTGGTGAATTTTTACATGAAATAACCATAGCTAACGTGCAACAATTCAAGCATGTCTTGGGGTTTCAAATTTGTTGTAATTTTGCCGCAAGGTTATTATAGCCTACTTTAAATCCCAACAACCTAACTACCACTCTATTACTCAAAAATTTTATTCCCTCAATAATCTCTTCTTTAGGGTGCACCATTTTGGGGTATTCACAATTCTCAGGAAACACGTCATCCTACATCATTGATGAAATCTCTTTCCTCAACATTATCCAATTTTTCCTTACTATCATTCTTATCAATTATAGCAGGTATAACTGCGAGACAACTAGAATTTTTCTTTGGAGGAATAACGAGAGGCAGGGTCGGTCCTGTAGTAATGCGAAAGACGCAGCTGCGTAGGGCTTTCGATTTTTTGATGTTTTTAGGGGGCCCAATCATCTAAATGTATTACATGTGTATATATATCTCCGATTAAAATATTTATTTAAAATAGTATTGATGGTAATGTTGCATATTTTCTTCTATGAAGTGTAGAGTTTGAACCACACTAATAGTAATAATAGCCTTATTTATATAAAGGCGTTTCCCGTAGTGATGATTGAGAGTCCTGTTGCCATAGCTTTGTCAATTTGTATTGTTTCTGTGTTGTCTTATACAATTGGTGTTTCTACCGCCAGATCCTCCAATTTGGATGTTCTTGCACCTAGTATTTTTTTTTTCTTTTTTCTTTAGAGAGGCGCACATTAAATCCAATTCAATGGAAATAGTTCGTGATTAAAGTTTTTGACATTATGGAGGAGGTATTTGAAATGTTGGAGCATTAAAGATATGCCGTTTCCAAGTAATACTCGTAAATGAGATTGTAATAAATATAAGATAAGTTACGTCTACATAATTACTCAAAAAGGATAAGTTTCGGTGTGACATTAATTAATTAATTAATTAGTTAGTAATAAATAGATAGTATAAGATTATAATTGAAAATTCGAATAATAGAATTGGTAGGCAATGAGAAGTGAGAAGGCAGTGAGTGAGTGACTGAGGAAGGAGGCTGACTGATTCAGTGATTTACGCGCCAGACTTTCCAAACATATAGGAAAAGACTTGTCTTCATGAACAATTTACAACAACCATTTACATTGACTTCTTCACCTCAGTCCTCAATGAAGAAGAACCTGAAGAAGCATCGAGATTCTGAGATTAACACATTCTGTATTATTGTGCGAACAGCCGGAGGTTTGCTATGTCGTCATCACCGCCACATCCACCGCCTTTTCCCGCTTCTCTCCCTCATTTCAGGCGGCCTCTTATGTCTATTTGCTTTTATTTCGTTGCTTTTTCCTCCCATCACAGTCACAGACCACCACCTCCCCTCTCTTCTCAATTCTATAAATACAAGAATGAAAGTTTCCATGAACCTTCAAAAACATAATGCATTTCACGTTCCGGTAAGTCTTTTTATCCCTCATCATTATCATCGTCGCCATATTTATAGATACACATTTTCATTTCATATGCTATGTAAACAGAGGGATCCTGGTGGAGAAAATTTAGCTGATCGGCTTTGGACTACTAATGGCTCCGGGTTGTTTTACGGTTGTAGTAATCCCACCAACAAATTTCTACGTAAGTTTTTATCAAATGAATATGTGTCTTTTGAATTTCAGTTAATCTAAGCTAAGCCAAGCTAATGCAGCCACTACACTTCCGAATCGGTATCTGATGATTGCAACAAGTGGAGGATTAAATCAACAAAGAACAGGGGTAAGTGAGAGTCTTCAATTTTCTGCTACAAATAACAGATAATAATAGATGCAAGTGTATTGTATTTGTATGGATGCAGATAACAGATGCAATAGTTGCAGCTTATATATTGAATGCCACCCTTGTCATTCCAATACTCGACCAGAAATCCTACTGGAATGATGCCAGGTTTCTTTCTTTAATTCTTAAACTTTAACTTTATGTTTTTTTATATATATATATTGATGCTATTATATGTTATGTTATAGTAACTTCTCGGATATATTTGATGATGACTGGTTTATATCATATCTCGCAAAAGATGTTAAAATTGTTAAGGAGTTGCCAAAGATAGTATTAGGAGGGAAAACTATTACTGCATATCACAAACGTGTTCCGCGCAAGTGCAATGTCGAATGTTACCTCACACGTGTTTTGCCCATTCTTATTAAATGGAATGTAAGTCTATATGTGAGTTTTCAGTCCAACAACTCTTTATATTGAGGTATTAAAACTAGTATTGTCGTGGTTTGTGTGCTGTGCAGGCTGTTAAGCTAACTAAGTTTGACTACAGGCTCTCAAATCACTTGTCTACAGATTTGCAGAAGCTGAGATGTAGAGTTAACTACCATGCTTTAAGGTTTACTCATGATATCCTTGAGATGGGCAATAAATTAGTTAAAAGAATGAGAAATAAATCCAACCATTTTCTTGCTCTCCATTTACGGTTTGAACCAGATATGTTAGCGTTTTCAGGATGCTATTACGGTGGAGGAGAAAATGAAAGGGAAAAATTCGGGGAGATACGGAAAAGATGGAAGAGTTTACACGTGAATCCTGAAGGGAGAAGACAGGGAAAATGTCCACTAACTCCAGAAGAAGTGGGTGTAATGCTGAGAGCACTTGGGTATGGTTCGGATGTTCATATATATGTGGCATCAGGTGAAATTTATGGAGGTGAAGAGAGTCTAGCTCCCTTGAAAGCATTGTTTCCAAATATTCATACCAAACATACAATTGCCACAAAAAATGAACTCGCACCTTTTCAATCTTTCTCTTCCCGGATGGCAGCTTTAGATTTCGTTGTTTGTGATGAGAGTGATGTTTTTGTCACTAACAACAATGGTAACATGGCCAAAATTCTTGCTGGGAGAAGGTAAAAGGGTCATGGAGGTTTTCCATTAATTTAATAATAACAATAATAAAATAATTTTATATAATTATGGCTTTGTATGTGATTTGCAGGAGATATTTTGGTCATAAACCAACAATTCGTCCAAATACTAAAAAGCTTTATAAGGATTTTTTGAGTAAAGATAATATAACTTGGGAAGAATTTGCCTCACGGGTTAGAAATCATCAAATTGGATACATGGGGGCCCCAAATGAAACCAAACCGGGGGCAGGTGTATTTCATGAAAACCCTGAGGCTTGCATATGCGCAAATTTTACAATGGGGGATGGTGTTGTTGATGATCACGTTAGTGAGGAGAATGACCAAGATTTGGTCGATACAAAAGAATATGCAGAAACTGAAAATGCAATTTTAAAAAATGAGCAGCCAGAGCTTGAAGATATGTAGTTTACAGATTGACACTTTGACACTTTGACACTTTGACACTTTGACACTTCGAGTCCTTCAGCTACCCACACCCATTGAGAAAGAGGTAGAAGAAGAATTGTAATTGAACATAAGAGTAAAGTAATAGTGCCGTCAATAGAGATATACCAGCATTTGACACTTGAGGTGCAGGTCGAGGAAAAAGAAAACATTTTCTGCATCGATTCTGTTGGCGTATGGTTGTACATTATTAGACATCACCTATTTGTTAATTTATTTTTTTGTTACAAAGAAGTTCAAAAGATTAGGAAGAAAACTTCTTAAATAAAATTATTGATCATGTAAGACTACTCTAGGCATCACCCAACCGCATCGATCGCGAGTTAGAAGACACCAAAGCTCTTCCGGCGGATCCGGATATAGAGTCGGCCCATCCGTAATACAAGCTCCGAATTTTGCCATCCAATCCACACATCTGTTTGTCTCCCGATAGTTCCAGACAAGTTCAAATTGTCTATTATTAGCTAGGATCTCTTGGCACTTCCTAATAATATCATTCACAATCCCCCTTGAGTTCACATCGCCCTTCACTAGCGCATGCAACTCACACGAGTCGGTTTCGACGATACGAACCGTGTCCCGTGTCCCCCTAGATAGTGCTATACGGAGTCCAAAATGTAACGCACATACCTCCGCCTCAAATGGTGATGTCGCAATGCAGCTACCGGCAAAACCACCCAAATAAGTCCCCTCGCTATTCAAAAAAACTCCTCCCATTCCCGCAGTAGCTTTGTTCAAATCGAACGACCTGTCAACGTTAAGTCTCACACTGAACTCCGGTTATATCCACTTAACAAGTGTGCTACGGGATGATACAATTAGCCCACCATCCTTTTCCGTGCCCCAAGCTCTAATATAATCTCTCGCCAAGCTTTTAGCGATGGCTTTCAACTCGTTCATGGACCTTTCTCTCGCGGCGGTGTCAAAAATCCGCGTGTTTCTATCCACCATATCGTCCATACAAGTGTTGCTACCCAAATCTTCCTTTCAATACCACTGAATAGGTCTCTTCGAGAAAGCATCCTACTCCACCAAACAAACATGTTCTCCTTGGTAAATTAATTCTCCAGCTTCCGCAAATCTGTACCACCATGAATGTTTCTTTTCGCTGCCTTCTCTACCACCAGGAAAAGATTCTACGTCGACGATGCCTTGTACAATATAAAACTTCTACAATCAACGTTGTCGTCTCCACCACCGTGAAAAACTTCTCCATCATCACCACAAATCCACATATCCTATCAAGTAAAAAAAACCACCATCAACTGCTGCCTAAATGCCACCATCAACTATCGTCTGGTCCGACCATCAACTTCATTCCTCTCCTAGTCAACCAATTTTCACAAGTATTTGACTCTCGTTAATTGTGCAACACCAGAGAACACATAATCTTGTGGAAGATATCGAAACAACCACAACCTATTCCATTCGACCAAGCCCCAAAACCTACACATCCCTTCACTGAAACATACAACTCTAGCGACCCAATCTCAATACATAGATAGGTGATGTCTCTTGCCAACCTAATGCCATAATGGAGTACAAGAATTTCGAAATAATATCCTGTATCTACTAAATAGACACATGCAAATACACCATATAACCACCTTTCGTATCTGGGAATAAACCACAAATACTTATCGCGTTCTTAATGCAATTACAACACCTGTCAACATTAAGTTAGGTTCTTACCCACAACTTGATCCGCTTAACCAAATATTTTTTGGGCAAAAAATTACCCCATTTTCCTCTTTGCCTTTTTCGCTCAGCACCTAAAAAGTCACTAGCCAAATATTAAGTGCTCGTTTGGAAGTGCTTTTCCCGAGAAGCACTTAAAAGTGCTTCTAGCATTTTAAGAGTTTTTTTGACTTTGAAAAGCATTTTTAGATTTCAAAATTATTTTTAATAATTTTTTAAAATTTTGAATTTAATTTTAAAAGCGCATTTTTGCTCTAAAATAAGCACCTCCAAACGGGCCCTAAGTCTTTGATATATTCCAGCATCGGACGATCGACAATCTATACCAAACATATGTGCATTTTGACATCACCAAATAAGCCACATGGCATCAACAAAAGGAAAGGATCCCTCACTTAATTTCAATCCACATTTTGCCCTATCACTAATTGTCAAGGCTAAGTCAACAACAAACCACTACTACAATGCCGAAACATATGCAACGCGGATTCTGATCGAACAAAAAAAAGTCATTGTTGAATTAGTGAGCAATCGATGTATAGTTAATTAATGGGAACTCGTTAAAAATCCTTGAGGATGAAAAAACCTGAAACCCGACTAAATATCAGTGAACCAAAAGGGTGGGGTACCCCATCGATACTGTGACTCACTTATGTAAAGGCCAAAATATGAACGATCTTTGAGATAAAGATATATATAAGTCTTTGCGAGGGAGTTTGATATGTATTGATAAACATATATATTATAATACGAATGAATAGTAGAGGTTGTGTTACGTTGTGTGTTATGTACCTTTTTAATAAATTCATATGACTATTTATAGATGTCAGGTGAAGGTAGTTTGGACACCAGTAGAGAATGGATAAGGATGAAAGATTTGACCATTAGAGTAACTTCCTTATCTAGTCGTTGACTCAACTGTTCAAAGGAGCGTGATACACATGTCTTCCTCAAAGTAACGACCTTGACTTCCCCTCAAGGCGGGTTATGACACATATGGGGTGAAGCGTCCTCGATACTATTTTGCGCATTGCGGATTATAAATGTTGGCTTATATTCTCTCTTTGGATATAACTCGAGGTTGATCGAGACTCCTATCTCCTCATCAGTATTCCACATAAGTAATTATGTAAAGAACTTGTCCGCAAATGATTCAAGGGTAAATTTTGACTATCAGTTTCTAACACAACCTTACATGCATAGCCTTCCGATATATTTAACACCCCCAAATATATAATTTGCTCAGTAGGTAGCCGATCAAATACCGAAGGCCACAACAACTCCTAAATTTTTTGAAAAAACTTCAGTTTACAAGATCATATCCCATTAACTTTCATATGCAGTTTTGACTGAAAATATACTTGAAACTTCCTCACTCCACGTGAACCATAAATCACACACATTCTCTATTTCAAGCACATTGTCCGACATATGACTTTTTACCCTCCAAGATATTGTTTCACATCTTTAAAGTCCGGATTTTTTGATTCGCGGTATTTAATTCGATAAAAATTAAATTAAAATTCGAATATGCTAAAATAAGCTATGCTGTTAGTAACTACCAATAACGGCCAAGAAATCCTAGGTGGACATATAATAAGGATAATAATACATAATCCATCCATAGAATTTTGTCCCAACTTTAGAGAACTACGTGGCATATTTCACATCTAGTGTTGTCTCAACATCCACTCCACCTCTCATTGGTCCATCATAACCACAAAGGAAAACTCAACAGAGCACACTGTCAGAGAGAGGCGCGCTTTAGCAAAATGGCCTCTTCCATTCATCAACATTCTCCACTCAAGGTGAAGCTTCATCAAACTCACCATCCTTGTAAATCCTCTGCACAACATGCTAATCTGTCCTGGGGGCGCACTTTAGCATCACACCCTCTTCTTTCTTCTACTTGTTCCCTTACTAAAGGTATGTAGAAGATCAACAGGGGTTGTGTTATAATGCTCATAATTAACTAAAATTAATGGTTAGTAGGTGAAATGGGAGGGAGACAAGCGGAGGTTATGAAGTGTAAAGCTCAGGCAACAACATCAGCTGCGGTTAATTTGGGACCCGGGACTGCAGTTAGACCGACTAGTATATTGGTGGTGGGTGCCACTGGTACGCTCGGTAGACAGATTGTAAGGAGAGCTCTTGATGAAGGATATGATGTTCGTTGTCTTGTTAGGCCAAGGCCTGCCCCTGCTGATTTTCTTCGTGATTGGGGTGCTATTGTTGTCAATGTATTCATCTATTTAATCTTTTTTATATAATCTATTACTTACATATGTATAGTAATATTTATGTTGATCTATCGAGCAGGCTGACTTAACCAAACCAGAGACAATACCAGCAACTTTAGTTGGTGTTCATACAATCATTGACTGTGCTACAGGTCGTCCAGAGGAGCCAATTAAAACTGTAAGCATTTATCCATCTCATTGATCATCATTTTTTTGGTTGGTTGTTTCTCTAATAGTATGTAGACCCCTTTGAAATTCATTTAATTTAGGTAGATTGGGAAGGGAAAGTTGCTCTTATACAATGTGCAAAAGCCATGGGAATCCAAAAATATGTTTTCTTTTCCATCCACAATTGTGACAAGCATCCCGAGGTTCCTCTAATGGAGATCAAATACTGCACTGAGAAATTCCTTCGCGATATAGGCATCAATCATGTCGTTATAAGGCTATGTGGATTCATGCAGGTGAATATATTATAGACTTGAAGAACTAAGATAACACTAGGTAGGATCTAACTAGGTATAGTTTAATTTGTTACCAGGGGCTGATTGGGCAGTATGCCGTACCTATACTGGAAGAGAAATCTGTGTGGGGAACTGATGCCCCTACACGAGTAGCATATATGGATACCCAGGTAACTAGTATTTCTCTTGAGGGTGGTTTGTGCTAATATTTAAACTAAGTAATCACTAATCATCATGTATTTTTACAGGATATCGCAAGATTAACATTTATAGCTCTACGCAATGAAAGCATAAATGGGAAGCTTCTGACATTTGCTGGTCCTCGTGCATGGACAACTCAAGAAGTGATAACACTTTGCGAAAGGCTGGCTGGTCAAGATGCAAATGTGACAACAGTTCCAGTGTCAGTTTTGAGATTTACACGTCAGCTGACGCGTGTATTTGAATGGACCAATGATGTTGCTGACAGGTTGGCATTTTCAGAGGTTTTAAGCAGTGATATTGTATTCTCGGTTCCAATGGGGGAGACGTATCAACTTCTTGGTGTAGATTCCAAGGATATTATTTCTCTTGAGAAATATCTTCAAGATTATTTCACAAACATACTCAAGAAGTTGAAGGATCTTAAAGCACAATCTAAGCAATCTGATATTTACTTTTGAACGATCATGTGTATATTGAGAATACGAGATATGTTTTGCTTTTACCAAATGAATGAGATTTTATTTTATTTTATTCAAACGTGATATATAAAAGAAAGCAAATACCATGCAAATTAAACCGAAAGCAAATACAGGTATCTATTATTCAAATGAAAGTACAATGTATCATCCATCAACATCTACTCTTGAGAAATGGAATAAAATTGTTTATTGAAGTTGACGGAGTTCCCCTGTTTCCAGGGCAAATTGTCGGTGTTTAGAGAGAATAGATGGAACTTTGACTGCCTTGATTCTTGATGCCAGCTCATTTTCATGGTGAGTAGCATCACCTGCACTTGCACGGAGTATTGTTTGTAGAATTTGCAGGGGATCACCATGGCTCACGATCAATACCACACATCTGCAACACCACAACACTAATTTATCTAAATTCCAAAAAAAAACTCAACACTACTTACTTACCCTTGAAACTCTGACTCAATCGTAAGCAAGGCATTTGTGAGTCTGGAAACTACATCAGCAACACTTTCTCCACCTTCAGGTGGCAGGAAAGGATCTTTCTCATCAAGAGCCCATATTTCATTATACTGTGAGAAGCATAAAATAAAGAAACACTAAGTAAGCTAATCCTACAGCTATAAAGGAGGTGAAGAAATAGAGAATGTGATGTTACTTTATCATGTGACTTGAGTTCAAAAGTAGGACCAAAGTAGCGCTCTCGAATATCATTTATGACCTGTTCCGAAAAGATTAATTAGCCTAGTATGCCACAAATGGAAAAGAAAAAAAAGGTAAAAGTACCTTGCATTGGGGTCCTTGGAAGGAAATATTCAAAACAGATGCAATAACTTGTGCAGTGTGAGTGGTTCTAGAGAATGGTGAGTAGCAGATCCTAACATTTTCCAGTGGGATCTTGTTGTCACGTAATACCTGTTAACCTCGATCCATTAATTGGAGTAATGTACATACAACAAATACGAGCCTTAAACGTACCTTTTGAAATAATTCCCCAGCTTGGGTTGCTTGAATAATTCCATCGGCTGCTAATTTATATTTTTCAAGTATCCCATTTTCCTACAAATTAAGATCAAACCATAACAGAAATCCATCCATCCAATCAATATCTTTATTAAATTCGTAATAATAATAATAATAATTAATTGAAAAGATAAAGAAAAAAACAAACCAGAGATGAAACAACAACACCCGTCTCATTTGGAATGCTTTTACCATGTCTCACAATCCAATATCTGTTCTTCAATTTCAATGGCCCACCACCTGCCATCACTAGATTCAGTAAAAGCTTTGTACTTTGTAATGTTAACCAATGACTCTATTATCTTTCTGTAATGTAAGCTTATTTAATTTTAATTTTATTTTATTAAAGAGTCCTTGCATTTTATGAAACTCTATAGGATCCACCCGTTTTAGAGTCGTTGGTTTCTTTTCCTCTTAGGCAAAAAGACTTATATAATTATTTATTAAAATATTTTATTGCCTTAAATATATTTTCATTTTCTGATAAAAATAAATGAAACGAAGAAAAACAAAAAAAGAGAAAGAGTAACCAATGGGATTAGCTCACTGGCCAGGGCCTTGGTCTACTAATCTAGTGGTGCAGGTTTAAACCGAGTCATTGACTTCGAGTCCAAAGTGGCTCTCCTATGTAAAAAAAGAAAGAAAAAAAAGAGAGAGTAATGATAGCTCAAATGATTGCTCGATAATCTCCTTTGACGATCAAAAGTATTTCTCTATATAAAAAGAAAATATATTTATGGGTGGAGATCCATTTTTTTGGGAAAAACTTGTGTACACCTTACACAAGTGGGGTCATAGTTTTGTATTAAAATAATAATATTTAATAGTACGTATAAAGAAAGAAAGAAAAAGTGTGGCCATGATTTTTTTTTTTTCTTCTGTATTTATATTTATAAAAATCAAACTTAATTGGACAACAAATCTTAATGTTGAGGAAACTCCGAAATGCCTCTTTTTGTACCTTCTCCATCTGGCTCACTCTCCTTCGCAAATAACTGATTTTCACTAGATTTGGGCATAACAATTGTCTTCTCAATCTGCATTTCTCCCATTTTTTTTTCCATATCACACCAGGTTCTGCATTATCAAGTCCATAAACAAAGCATGACTTGAGAATTGTATAAGATATAATTTTCCAATAGTTAACACCTGGAGGGAGTATAGGGTAACAAACTAACACAACACATTGACCCAACATTGTTTCCTACCTTTTGGGCAAATCGAAAAATTATAACCAAAAACATAATTAATAAGATCTAAGGCTACTCCACATATCAACAATTTCCTTTTCAATCTTTGCAAAGATCCTACGCGCATATAATGTTCAGGGAACATATAAAATCTCACAAATGCTACACCTTTTACTTATGTTCATTTCATATTTATCATCATCTTTGGACTTCCATTGTGCAAAACATGAATTTAATATCAATGATCTAGAATTTTATTCCAAATTAAATAGTGTGCAGTTAGTTTCGAGCTGCTTCAATTTTGGTTAGGTAATGTACGAATGAATTAAAATCATGATCTACAGATAAATACAATAATTGATTATTATCGATATTATTTGTGGCTGGGTGATTGATTTGTATATAAGCAAAGTTACTTGAACATATAAACCCTATATATGTAATCATAACACATAATTCAATTAGATAAATACATCATACATGTTTGTATGTCAGACATTAGAGCATAATAACAATAATTAATTAAATTTAGATAAATAATTGACTAAGAAGAAAGTATAGTAACTCAGAGGTCAGAGGAAGAAGACGAACCTTTGAAATCGGCAACAGAACAAGAACGAGAGATGAAAAAATTGCAATTGATGGAGAGGTAGCTAGCGATGAGTGGTTTTATTTCTTTGGATCACCAACATTTATTTATTCCCGCTATTTTTCTTTAATAAGATAACGGCCCAACAATCTGGGCCTCCATCCCATATCTTTTTTTTTTTTTTTAAAAAAACTTTCGCCAAAGTTCACGATCCGTCTCCGATGTTACGATTTACTCTTTCTTGCTCTTGATGAACCTATTTTTTGACACCGTTAGCCCTTTTTCCATTTTTCTGTCAGTTGACCGTTAGTCAATGCCACTTGACGCCATGTCACCGCCACCTCAGCGCCACATCTGCATGACGTCGCCTCTAGCCGAGATGGTATTTCCTATGTGGCAAGGGGCTTAATTGTCTTTTTGCATCATTTCTACCCTTTTACTATCAACACCCATCATGCCCTTCCCGTCGCATTAAAACAACCCAAAAAACAAATCAAAACACACATAGTGGAGCGTGTTCTTGGTGTTCTTCACAAATTTGGGGCAAAAATTGCAGAAATTCCTTCAATTCAAGAACCACTTTTAAACCATCATGATTGCCTACTTACCAACAACACCCTTAATTTCCCGTCACATTAAAACAAAAGAAAAAACAAATCAAAACACACACAGTCGAGCGTGTTCTTGGTGTTCATCACAATATTGGGGTAAAAGTTGCAGAATTCGTTGAATTCAAGAACAATTTTTAAAGAAAATTTATACCCAATTATTACATTCCTTCGTGATGGGGATTTTGAGCGAAATCTTCAGTGATTCAGGTATCAATCTTCTCGACCCATTTCAATTCATGACTATAGCTTTTTAGGGTTTAAGTCTATAGTGATTGTGAGTAGCTTTTTAACAGCACAATTCATTGTTTATTGTAGATTCCGAGAACGGTGAAGGCCAGAATATTAATTCCGGTGTTGATAATAGCGGTTCAGATTTCTCTTTCCATGATAGCGATAATAACTTGGATGATGATGAAGATGACATATTTTTCCAGAATAACGTCGACACTGGGGTTGAATTCGTTGGTGTCAGTTCTTCTCCCTCTGTTAACTTAAACGGGTTAGAGCTCTCATGTCCATAAGTTTTACCCGTGATAAATTATGATGATTTCAATGAGGGTTCGTGTGGCGAGTAAGAGAATTTGATAAGTTTGGAAGGGACACTCGATGAGGAGGATGTTGAAGGTTCGAGTGTTCGAAGAAGGAGAAATTCCAGGTTTAATGTACTTGTTGACAAGGATGAGCCAAAATTGAAGGCTGGTATGATATTCGCTAAAGGTGTTGAATTCAAGGAAGCAGTGAAATCAAAAGCTATTATTGATGTAAGGAACATTTGGTTCCCCCTGTAATGAACCAGGTAGAGTTAGAGCTAAGTGTAGAGGCCAGAATTGTGAATGGTTTATATATGCCACTAAATGCGACGATGGGAGTTTTCAAATCCGCACACTAAATCAAATACTTACTTGTGGGTGTGCACTAAACAGTAGGCATGATAATTCAACCGCTCTAGCTAGGCGATATGCTCATTAGTTGAAGTTAAACTCCTCACTGAAAGCAATTGATTTGCAAGAACAAGTCTTGCATGATCTTCATGTAAGCATTAGTAGGAGGCAAGCTTATAGGACCATCAAGAAGGGTAAGTCTTTAGATGAATTGCCTTTCTTAGATTAGTATAGCTTGCTCAATAACTACTGTGCTGAATTGTTAAGGACTAATTCGGGTTCAACTGTGTTTTTAAAAACTGAGGAAGATGAAGTTACAGGGGAACACAGGTTTTTAAGGTTTTATTGTTTTTAGAACCTCTGAAAAGGGGATTTAAGGATGGGTGTAGACAGGTTGTAGGGTTAGATGGTTGTTTTCTAAAAGGACCTCATCCAGGTGTGATATTGACCGCGGTTTGGATGGATGCTAACAAATTCATTTATCCAATTTGTTATGCTTTGGTTGAAAATGAAAATTTGGAGACTTGGAGGTGGTTTGTAAGTTTGTTAGCTGATGATCTTGAAATTGATGATCCTGAAATGTGGGTTTTTGTTACTGATAAACAAAAGGTATAATATTTTACTCATGTATTTATTTTTATACTTTTGATTTACGCATTTACTAATGTGAATTTTAATATATTTACAGGGGTTGTGTATAGCTATAGAGGAGTTGTTGCCAAATGTCAAACACGGGCATTGTGTTAGACATCTCCATCAAAAATTTAAAAAAAACACAGGTCCTTTGCGTTGAAATACAAGATGTGGGAAGTCGCTAGAGCTACATATGTGGAGCGGTTTACAGCAGTAATGGATATGATTAGAGTAATGGACGTGGCAGCTTACAGGTGGCTAGCAAAAGAACCCCCAAGGTATTGGACTCGATCCCACTTTAGGACCAATACACATTCCGATGTTTTATTGAATAACATGTGTGAGTCTTGGAATAAACAATTGTTAGATGCTAGGGAGTCATCTATTTTAGTGTGTTTAGATTGTATTAGGTTATATTTGCTTGAGAGAACAGAAAAGAGAAGAAAGTGGATATCTAGGTGACAAGGGGAAATTTGTTCGAAAATTAGAAAAATAATCAATTTAAATAAGAAGTGGTCCTCCAAGTGGATTCCACTACATTATGGTGGAAGTACTTTCCAGGTCAAGGGTTCTAGTGGGGCACAATTTGAGGTAAAGTTGAATACTTTTAACTGTGCATGTAGAGGGTGGGACTTGTCGGAAATCCCATGTGTACACGTGATTTCAGCATTATCATCTTTGGGTTTTGAGCCAGAGGCCTATACGTCTCAATATTTTAAGACATGTACATTTAAAAAACCATACAAGCCATTTATTGGACCAATCAATGGACCTGAATTATGGCCTCAGACTAATGGTCCTAAAGTAGTTGTTCAAAAGGGTGTGAAATTATATGGTAGACCAAAAAAGAAGAGAGATAGAGCAGATGGTGAAGATGTTGTGGAGAGGATGAAGAAAGTGAGAGAAAAAGGCAAAGTCAATGAAGATGTTAGAGTGGTGGTTGAAAAGGTTGGTAGAAATGGTATGAAGGGTAAATGTAGTTCTTGCGAGCAAGTGGGTCATAATAGAAGAATTTGTTCACGTAAAACTCAAGGTCAAAGTGTTGCTGAAAGTGCGGTTAATGATCCAATAGAGGTTAATAGCTTAGAGGAACAAAATCCATAAACTCCCAACATGGTAGCATTGGATTCTCAAAGTCAAAGTAGTAGTATGGTTAAGGTTGACAAGAGAAGGTCTACTAATATAAGAAAAAACCCACAAGTATCTGAGAATAATGCGTATGTTAATGCTACAAATAGTGATGTGGATATAAATGTTGTCAATAGTGATGTCAACGTTGATGCTTTAAGTAGTGAACTACAACTTAAGGGATGTAAGAGTAAGGTTGATGTTGACATTGACGCGAGTGAACTTCACTAGAATCCTTTTAAATAATATAATCAAAATCATGAGGTAAGTTACAAAACCAATTAAAGGGAGAGATGAATTAGAAAAAGCTTTAGCAAGCCAATTAGGGGTCTTGTTAGATATTCTCGTATCTCACGGATCTTGATGTATTGGTGGGTTTTGGCCATACTTTTAACATCTTCCTGGATAGGCCTGTTTTTTAAAGAATAGTTCGCGCTAGAAGAATGCATGGCTTGAATAACAACTTTTTCATCAGACTCAACACTAGTGCAATCAGAGACATTATCTATGGCAAATTGAAGTGCACTTTTCAATGCCTTAACTTTAGTCTCAAAGCTATAAAAGATGAGGATGTCCATTGCAAAACCAGAGACAACCTCTAATTTCTACTTGTGGACCATAACGACTACACAAGCTTTTCCTAATTTGAATGAATTATCAACATTGATTTTGAAATCCTGTTGTGGAGGGGGAGACCATTAGTATTAAGTGGATTTCCAAAAAGGATCTCCAATAAATAAGAGGGGTGAGGGATTCACCGATTGATTTCCTTCGAGTCCAAATTTTTGCCTCGCAGTCCCAATTATCAACCCCAAACAGGGCTAATCCAACGGAGGAGCTGGTAGGGTCAACACGCCACAATAGTTTTATTTTAAGCTTCTTCGCCTACAAAAACACCCTTTTCATTTTAGTCTTGATCTCTGATAACCTAAGAACCTTGGGTTTTTCCTTAGAAATGATCTCTCTAAGGTTTTGGACTGTTAGGGGGAGCCTCGGCCCATGACAGTTTCAAAAAACACCTATCGTGGCACTTGTGGAGGATGCGTAGTGCAACCACCCACATCAACGGGAGCAATCAAAACCAAAGGATCTCCATTCAACGAAATGTCGAGCAACAAAAATTCAACCAAACTTTCATTTATTTCACGTAGCCTATCGCGTAGTTGATCCAGATACAACGATGGATTATATGAAGAATCATATAAGAATGGTGTTGGAATATGCGGGAAAGAAGGAGTTAATCGACCAAATCGTCAATTTGACTTGTAACGCTGGACACTAGACTAGAGTCATCTTTAATTAGGTCATCGAGAAGATGGAGACGGGAACAAGCCTAGATGTTTTTAGGTTGTTTTTATTAATTGTATTTTGAATATAGACGATTGAATTATAATTTATTATTATACTAAAGAGCATTTACATTCTAGACAAAATTGTATTAACAAGCATTTTCAAGAGTATTTAATCATACAAGAATACTTAACGACTAGACAAATTGTATTAAAAAGGATTTTTTTTTTAATATTTTTTTATAGCAAAGGCTGTCTCCCGACTGCCGTCTATCCTTGAGAGGCGGGTTCCTGATGACCGCCTTTACTATACAACTTAATTACTAAGAAGACGGTCATTTGATGACCGTTTCTACTTAAAAAAATGATTAGGTGAAAGACGGTTATTGACTACTTTTTTTTAAAACAGGCGTTTAACAATAGATGGTCAACCAGGTCAAAGTGTCAAAGTTCCAATTACTTTGTAGGGGATGCTTATTTGCCAATTATTTATGATAAATATGTCTTGTTTAAAAAAATTCTTAATTTACATGTTTTGTGCGTTTTTTTAATGTTAGTTTTTTTTTTATCTCTTTTTGTAATTTTTTTTTGAATACATGAAAGAGTCATTTTGAATTCGGAATCATTTTTTACTCCAATGAGATTCGACCCCAGGAGCTCTTGATCTATGCAGAGTAACCTAACCACTAGACCAACTATCTATCTTTCCGTTTGTAGTTTTGACCACCAAGGAAACGTCAACTTACGTATGACAAAAAGAAAAGGACGTTTTGAACTACTACTAGTATAATTTACGTCCAAAAAAATAAAAAACTACTAGTATAATCTGAATTTATGGTAAAGGTAAAAGATTTTAAAATGAAATTAGCTCTAATAAAAGTAACCTGGAAAGGGTAAGAATGGTATCTTTCTAAAAAGCAAGCTTTTGGCACGAAGTTAGCACCGGGTCGTAGAAAGTGCAGAATTGAGTCAAAATGGAGAACACGGCGATTCTGAGAGAGTGGTTCGACCGAGTTGACTCAACGAGAACCGGAAACATCACCGTCACTCAGCTCAAGGTATATATTCCGCCATTTTTATTTTTTAATTTTAATCCCTTTGGTATGGATGAATTAGTATTAATTGTTAATACTGAGACGGAGACATCTTTGGAATAAATTATCAGAGTGCGTTTTCAGTTGGAAACTTGGATTTCCCTCTCTCCGTTGTGCAGCAAATGATCAGGTTCGCAAGGCTGATCTTAGTTTATTTGTTTTTATCATTTATCATTTTAATTGTGCTTTCTTCAGGATGTATGATTTTGATAAGAATGGAACAATGAGTTTCCAAGGTAAACAAGAATCATTCATTCATTTAATTGCTACACATTCTCGGATTCCTCTAATACTTTTGACCTTACAGAATTTGTACAACTTAACAAATTTCTTCTCAAGGTTAGTCAGTATCCCCCTATTAGTATTATCCAAAAAGTCACCTAAATGCCTTGTATTGCCTGTATAAAGTTATAAAATATTGAGCATATAATACTCATATATAATATAATGTATAAGGTTACCCCTCCTGAAAGCTTAAGCTTTTGGGAGAATCGGTTGTCTAACATGGTATCAGAGCCCAGATCCATAAGAGGTCAGTGGTTCGAGTCTTGCCGTCGTCACCCAATTTAAAAATTCACGTAGCAAAGACTAGACATGCAAAAAAATGACATGAATCTAGCTTGCACGTGAGGGGGCGTATTGAGCATATAATACTCATATATAATATAATGTATAAGGTTACCCCTCCTGATAGCTTAAGCTTTTGGGAGAATCGGTTGTCTAACATAAAACACCTGGATTTTAGTTAACCATTATGAATCCCTTCCTCTATACTTGTATATTTCTTCAGCTTTTGTTTCCTTCCACTGCACGTATCTGTTCACATTCATAGATCAGCTAAATTCATGCATTTGTTTAATATTTCCAACTTTTGCAGGTCCAGCAGGCCTTCTCAGACTTGGAGAGGTGATTTACTATTTATTCATCTAATCATCCTTTATGCCATATATGCATCCTTTGGAGACTGTTGATTTCTGTGTTGAGTGTATAGGAATCGAGGATATCTTGTTCCAGATGATGTTTATCAGGTAAGGAATTTAAATGACCCTGTCTACATAATTGAATAGTATATTATTGTGTTGTTTTTTAGTTGGACTACTACATATAATGTATTATGTATCTATATATATTTGTTTTCTAGTTATTTGTAGTATCCTTCTTCGCTCCAGCTTTGAATTTGCTTTGTCTTTTAACTTTCCCATGACTATTGCAGGGCTTGGTGAAAATTGGATTTCCCCTCGACTCTCCAGCGTTCTATACAGTTTGTGAGGTACTAACCTTTTTTTTTAAAAATATATTCGCATGGACGAAACTTATTACTCAAAACGATACTATAATGATTATAATTGACTCAAGTAATTTATGATATTAACTAATATTTGTTTCTCAATGATATTCAGAGCTTTGATCCAGAAAAGAAAGGGAGATTCAGGCTCGATAACTTCATATCTGTTTGTATATTTGTACACTCCGCTCGGTGAGTAGTAAATATGTCAGCTTTGTCACAAATAATTGTAGCTTTTTGGATATCAATTTCATCGATGGATTCATTTGCAAATGAGAAGACATCGTTATTAACTTATTGTTGTGTATTGTGTAGGAATCTATTTAATTCATTTGATACAAGCAAGCAAGGAAGAGTTTCCCTTGATCTGAATCAATTTATCTACTGCAGTGAGTTTGTCATTTATCTGTATGAGATTATACACAATGACTTGTAGTTAATACTTTGTTTGTCTGACTAGGTGAACTATATTGCAATATAATTGTTTGCCTCATTTTCTAATATTTTGTTCCAGCTGCCAATTGCAGAATATGAAAGAAATAGCTCACGACAATCAACACAAACATCAAATGCCAGAGTTCTGTTGTCTCTTCTTCTATTGCCTATTTCACTCCTTGTTAATTTGATGCAAACTAAACTCCATCAGTCTTATTGGAAACATGTCAATTGATTGTATTATTGTGTATATAGAGTTATGTATGTATGTATATACATCTTGTTGGGTGGGGTGAGGTGAGGTGAGTGTTATATGGAAGTTACAACAGAGGGAAGGGCACCTCTAAACTTCATTCCTTTATCAAATTAGTTCTACATAATACATTCTTCCATTCCATACACTAAAGTATGACCAAGAAAAAACACATGGAACTTGCATCGGTTTTAAAGATCCCATAATGTAATATTTTCGTCTTCAACTAATTCAATGATGCAAAATCGAAATTCATAAGCTTAAATTGACTCTTTCCTGCTGAGTTATTGTCTTTTTAATCTTGATTTATCTTCGTTCACCACGTGCTTATCTAGCTTGACTCTTGTGGTCTGGATAATATAAACCTATCCACAGCCGAGGATCCATCTTATAAACCTCCTAGGCAAGAATCTCTGAAGAGATAACTAAACGACGAAATAAACAGAGCCACTAACCGAGATATGATGAAAATCTCGGAGTTGTTACCAATAACACGATCTCCACTATATATATATATATATATATATATATATATATATTTTCTTTTTATATAAAGAAACACCCTTGATCATCAAAGGAGATTATCGAGCAATCATTTGAGCTATCATTACTCTTTTTCTTTTCTTGTTCTTTCTTTTTGTTTTTTGAATACATGAGAGAGCCATTTGAACTCGGAGTAAATGACTCCAATGAGATTCGAGTCTAGGACCTCTTGGTCTCTGCGGAGTAACCAAACCATTAGCCACTATGATCTCTTTCTTGTTCTTCTTCGTTTCATTTTTTTTAATCAGAAAATGAGAATATTTTAAAGGAAATAAAATATTGTAATAAATAATAGAAATCAAATGAAAGATTCGCATTTGTCGATAAATATTTTATGGAGACTGATAAGCAAATAAACATCATCGGACCTACTAAGCTCAGTCTCAGAGTGTGTAGGAAAATATGAAGTACCACCACTCTGCCGCTTATCTACTAGTATTTGTAGTAGTGATTAGTTCATCATCAACCTCCACCTCCTCCTCCGATTCAATATCACGATTCCAAGAATACCTCCGAATTAACACAGCTCAACCAAACCCCAACTACTATGAAGCTGCAGATTTCATACTATCCCAAGCCAAATCTCTTTCCTTAGAATCTCAAACAATTGAATTCGTAAAGGGTAAGCCTTTACTTATCTTAAAATGGCCCGGAATAGGAAAAGATCCTTCTCTCTCTTCCATTCTTTTATATTCCCACACAGATGTTGTACCAGTCGAGACACACAAGTGGTCTCATCCACCTTTCGATGCTCACCTTCAATCCTCATCCGGTAACATCTATGCCAGAGGCTCACAAGACATGAAGTGTGTAGGGATGCAGTATTTGGAAGCTATTAGGAAACTCAAGGCTTCGGGGTTTCGACCTTTTCGCGATGTTTACCTTTCTTTCGCTCCAGACGAGGAGATTGGAGGTCACGATGGTGCTGAGAAATTGGCTAATTCCGACGTGTTTGCTAAAATGAATGTGGGAATTGTGTTGGATGAAGGTCTTGCATCTCCCGATGAGCATTATAGGATGTTTTATGGGGAAAGGAGTCCGTGGTGGTTGGTTATTAAGGCTACAGGTGCACCTGGACATGGGGCTAAGCTTTATGATAACACTGCTATGGAGAATTTGCTTAAGAGTATCGAGAGTATAAGAAGGTTTAGAGCTGCTCAGTTTGATTTGGTGAAGGCCGGTCTTAAATCCGAAGGGGATGTTACTTCGGTTAATATGGTGTTCTTGAAATCCGGCACCCCTTCTCCCACTGTAATCTTCCTTCCTTTCTGCTTAATTTCAACTAAAACGGCTTATTAATGCTTCCATGTATTGGGATTTTGTAGGGATTTGTAATGAATTTGCAGCCATCTGAAGCAGAGGCAGGTTTTGATATCAGAATCCCACCAACTGTGGATCAAGCATCCTTGGAGAGACGATTAGTTGAGGAATGGGCACCTTCTTCACGCAACATGACTTTTGAGGTATATATATATGAATATAGTAAAGAAGATTGTTGAATAGATCAAATGTGAAAAACAATTAGTTTTAATTGTCCTCCGGTTCCTTGTTTTGATGGATAGTTCAAGCAGAAGGTTAGTGATAAAAAGCCAATGGTTACAGCTTTCGATAGCTCGAATCCATGGTGGAATCTGTTAGAAGAAGCTGTGAAAAGTGCTAATGGAAAAGTTGGAAAGCCGGAGATATTTCCTGCTTCTACTGATGCTCGCTACTTTAGAAAACTGGGACTACCAGCAATTGGCTTTTCTCCCATGGCAAATACTCCCATTTTGCTTCATGACCATAATGAGGTACTTAACAATTAGTATTTCCATACTTGTGTAATGTAGTTCTTACTCTACCTTTCCATTGTAGTTTCTGAACAAGGATGAATATTTGAAAGGAATCGATATATATGAATCGATAATCAAGGCTTACGCGTCTTTTGGGGATGTGGACCAGACGAGAGATGAAGCTTCTAAAGCAGAATTGTGAGGAAACGAGAAGAGCAGATGTTTTATGATCTTGCAATAATATATTTGAATATGTGATCTCAGGTGATTGTAGTGGGTAAGATAGTGTCTATTCATCTTTGCCCTATTTAACCAGATGAGATGAAACTAATCTTCATTCGCAAGATGCTTTTAGTAATCTTGAACCTCTAAAGTTACAAATAAAGTTCATGTACTGACAGGGTTTTAATGATATAACCTTGATCTATTTGAGCCCTCCCTCTAATATATAACAATGATGCATCAAGTTTATACATTATGCTAGGACCTCATTGAGTTCAAGTGTATTAACCGTTATTTCTGTGCTCGTACTCATTTTAATGCATTTTTATCTCGAAGTTATGTTTTTATTTTGGGTCAAGGGAAAAGAAGGTCTAAGTGGCCATTTGCAGCTCAGTAAATGGTGCAAAGACGATGTTCAATCTTTCATGACTAGATAGTGGTGCAAAAATTCTAGTTGATAAACAATGGTGGTGCAAAGACAAGGTACTTAGTTATTTAGTTGTGCTATTTAGTAGTATATCGATGATATATGGTGATACTGTTTTTGTCCTTTACACTCGCAAATCCACCTTCACCGAGCTACCACATATTGTCTATCAAGGAATTATAGATAGATAGGTTGGTGATAGATCTAATTGACATCGAATGTAAACGTGATAGAATAATCGTAAGCCACGTATGCATAACCAGACATGATCCCGTTATAGGATTTAATAACTTTGTAGATAAGATTATATAATTAGTTAATTTTTTAATATTTATATAAATAAATGATAAATACAACCACTTATCTGAAACAATTTTTCTATTACTTTTTATGTCCTCCCACCACTTCTCATTTACCAACCATTCCCATACTTCTCCATTTTCCATGGATCTCAAACCTACTACCATAAACATCATTTAAATAGACAATCATACTAAGTTCTCTAATGTCAAGAGTATTAATCAATTAAAAATATCCTTGAAATTTTGTGATGATAAATTTTTCTCATGGAAAGCATAAACATTTTTATGTATTACAATATTGTGGAGTCCTTGAAATTATAGATGGTTTCCTACTAAAATCAGTGAATTTTTTCCCAATTTTTGTTGTAAATTGGATGTGTAAATTGGTTGTACCTAGATTAAATGGTCCTTGGATAACTCCATGCCGCTATTTCTAATACTCCCCCTAACCAAATTTTAGTACACATTGCTAAAAATAGTTGTTTCCAAATGGAATTGATGAACAATGTATCGACACATCATTAAGACTAAGTTAAAGCTCCTCGCTCACTCTAAATTGTTGAATATTTTTTGGAATCATTCTTTTGCTATGAAAGTACTCCCTCCGTCCATTTTTATTTGTCCACCTTTTTAGTGCACAAGGATTAAAAAGAACATTTAATACTCTTCCTTTTTACACAAACACCCTTAATTAATACACATGATATCATTTATTACATTACTTTTTCTACTATTAAAATAGGGGTAATATTGGAAAATGTAAGGAAAAAGTGTCTTGGTATTGATAAAGGGACAAATAATATTGGACACCTTTTTTTAGAAAGTTGGACAAATAAAATTGGATGGAGGGAGTATTTATTATTAACAATGAGCATTGCTATATATCACTTCTTTTTGCTTCATCCATTTATCACCTTCTATGTGTCATCTAATATGACATTAAACAAAGGAAAAAAGAAAATAATCATTTAAGAGAGAAACATTTTGATTGGTGTTTAAAACCTCCACATAGGAGGTGATACATGGGTGAAACAAAAAGGAGTGATATATATCTTTACTCATTAACAATATACCAAGACAAAATCTGAAATGAAAATCACCACTAGAAATATTTTTTGAGTCGAAGCCAGATTATACCTACTTCGTGTCTTTGGTTCTAACTGTTGCATGTGCTTATGGTTGTTTGGTTTTCCTGGATACCGTCTATCGCATAAAGATACAAGTGTTTCAACCCTTTTACTGGAAAAACAATCATATACATGCATGTTGTTTTTGATGAATTTAATTTTTATTACTCTTCATCGAGCATACAAACTCATGCAGAAGAATCCATCACTTTATTCAAATTACGACATTTGCTTCATATCCTGAATAAACATATATACCTACCCCGGTTGAACATATTATATTGCCTCCCTTAGATCCACCAAACTCCTCTAATAGCACTTCAGATATAAGTCTTCCTACACCCTCCACAAACGCTGAAAATCTCCCTCAACAGAATAAAAAATCAGCCCATTAACACTACAAATATTCGAAAACCGAAACATACATGTACTATGATTACACGAAACTTAGATGAAACCTGAATACCAAAATCTTTCTTTGCCACCCGACACCCTTTATCGAAATGCCTTATCACTGGTACAAAAATGTTGCATGTTGAACCTACATGTTATTCTCAAGCCCTTAAAGATGCACATTGGAGAAATGATAAAGTCGAAGAGTTTGACCCTCTCATAAAAAATAATACCTGGAAATTGGTGTCTCCGTTGCCATATATGAACATTATTGGTTGTAATAGGGTTTGTGGCGTTAAGATAATTTTGATATGTTGAACGCTACAAAGCTCGACTTGTAGCAAACGATTATTCACAACAACCTGAAATTGATTATGGTGATAATTTTAGTCCGGTGGTGCATCCGGGAACGATTAGACTTATTCTCAAATAACAATTTCTCAAAAATGGAGACTCCGTCAATTAAATGTGAAAAATGCATTTCTTCATGAAATCTTATTTGATACTAGTTATATGTGTCAACCTCAAGGATGATTTGATTCCGATCATCCAGATTGTATTTGCAGGTTGAAAAATCTCTTTATGGGTTTAAACATGTACCTCTTGCCTGGTTTTAGTTCAGCAGTTTTCTCTTTGCTCATGGTTTTTGTCATTCTCACCACGATACATCTTTATTTTACAGACAAATACGAGGATCGTCCAATAATATTACTTATTTACGCGAATGATATAAGTGTCACGGGTGATTCTAACATTATTTCTCATGCAATTTGGGTTAAATTGTGCAACCTCGTAACCACTCCAATACAAGGTTCATGTTTTTTCATGAAGATGGGGAATTGCTTGTTGATCCTACTAAGTTTCATCAATTAGTTGGATCTCTTCGGTATTTTGTATACACGACCAGATATATCTTAGTTAGTGGACTCGTTTTGCAATATATTCCGTATCTTGTTTCAGCAAAACAAATCATTATTATGTAAAATACACAATCTGTCATGGTTTGTTATTTTTCTCACAATTTTTTCTTACTAGTATCAGCGATGCAGTCTAGGTTGGCTGCCCCAACACATGTAGACATACTCCACAATATGTAATTTATTTTGAACCAAACTTGGTTGACTAGAGTTTGAAGAAACAACCAACTGTGTCAAAATCAAGTTCTAAAACTAAATATAGAGTTTTCATTGTTTGGATTTTGGATATGTATTTTTATAGGTCCTTCACATTTTCGAATCCTCAACATACCTAAAAAAGGACCTGTAACTCGACCTGGCAACCGGACCGGGTCTTACCGGTTTCCGGAGCGGATCGTTCCACCGGTTACAGAACCAGAACCGGTCCGGAGCTACAGTGTGCCCAAGAACCGGACCGGTTTATCTAATGTATGTTTAGTTTCCTTTTAAAAAAACCTATGGCTAGGGACCGGTCCGAACTGGACCAGATCGATAGCCAACTAATAATTTTTTTATTTGTTGTATTAATTATGCAAAACCAACCCACCACCCCATTAATTATTTTATTTTCCTATTGACTTCAATTCGCTACCGGTTAAGCCATTACTATCCACCAACTCAATCTCCTTCCCCATTTCCTTTCTACGCCTTCTTCAACCATGGAATTGGGATTGATTACTAAGTATTGTTACAAGGTAAGTGATTATCTTCTTACAATCTCTATGTGATCAAGGTTATTTCATGAAAACTGATTAGTTATTTAATAACTTATATGTATATTAAAGTTGCTGGAAAAGGAAAAGTGTTTATTTATATGTATATTACGGTTATTTGTGCATGTTGTATTTTGTGTATATGAGGTAGGAAATAGGTTTTTTGGAACATGTGAGGGCTAAGTGAGCTATTGTGGCTTGGATTAATTGGCTTATGGGATGTATTTGACTCAACTGGTTTTTTCGAATTTGTTGTGTAAGTCCATGTTGGTTTTCAAATTGGATGATTGTGGTTATGGCCTAAATAAATGCTTGTTAGTAACCCCTTTGATATTCGAGTATGAAAAATTAAATATGATATTTAGTTAAAAAAGCAACAGGGATCATATATGAAATTTGATATTAGAATATACCATGCATAAATGACTTCAATTGTAGACGGGTTTATGAATGGTGGGGGTTTTGTATACTTATGCATAATATAAGGTACACATGGTATTTTTGTTGTATGAAAATGGTGTTCATAATCACTATGATTTTTGAAATTTGCAAATTGACATTTGAGATGGTTGAAAAATCAACTATTTGACATAGATTAGTGAAAAACAGGGTGATTTGTAGATTTCATGTAATGTGTGTGCCTAAAAGAAGTGAAATAGGATTCCTAAAGCATTCTAAAGTATTGTATTTTATGTGTGTGTTATGTGAAAATGCGAAAAGTCATTCAAAAATTCATTTATGATATGTAAATAAAGCATTCGGTTTTGATTTGTGGGATTTTTTGTGTATTTATGCATTATATAAGGTCCCTTGTATATATGAGTAATACAAAAATGTTGTATATAATTCATTTGATATTCGAATTATGAAAAATGTAAAAGTCATCTTGAATAATCTTATGTTTGACATAAAAACTGAAAACACATGTGATGTGATTCAAATTTGTGGTTTTTTGATGTTTATGCCTAAAAGAAGTGTAATAGAAGTATTATATTATACACAATTGAAGTGTTTAATCTCTTTGTTATGCAAATTTTCCAAAATTAGTATGTTTATGGTTGATGAATCAAGTTTTTGTAATGGAAAACTGACTAAAATGGTGGATGGTTTGCATATTAAATCTCCTTAACTTTGTATATTAAGTTTGTGGCTAAATAATGACTAATTTTGCATTAATGTATGACTTTGCGTAATTAGTAACACATTCTTGCACATTAGTCCTTACTACTTGCACAAATGATAACAAAACCTCTGAAAACAAATAGTAGTAAATTATCTTGGCCAATAAAGTGTATTTCAAAAGTTTGAGGGATAAAATCTTGCAATAAAATCTTGTAAGGGTTATTGCATCATTGGTCCTTGTGTTATGCAAAATAACTAAATATACAACGGTGCTATTCATTGACTTTGCAATTCTACCCCTCCACAGGGGTATATTTGCTATTTTTTAGAAATACCATAGGTATTTTTTGGAAATGGCGTGTGGGATACAAATTAGTGTACGAGCTCTTTACGAATACACTAACTTCACGACTGAAGGTAACTAATGAACTTTATTCTTTATATAATAATCCCTTTTCACTAGTTACTTGGTCACTAATACTCTTGCCTTGGTGAAATATTCACATATACAAAAAGAAAGAAGGAAAATATGGGATGATAAAGATCCTAAAGCAATAGCTGATGCGGTAAAGCAGCTTCACAAATTTGATAAGGTTTAAAGTAAGGTTTTGTTTACTTAGTGATAATCAATTGATATGCACGACTTTCTATATAACATTCATTTATTGTTGTCTTGTTGATACATAAACATGTAAAAGTTGATGGTGCAAATTTGAAAAAAGCTTGTGAAAACATACAAAACAGAATTGATCTACTTTGTAAGTAAGCAGACGTGAGTTTATGTGAATTTTATTAATGGTCTTTGTCTCATGGGCTTTTATAACTAAATGTTGATTGTATGTTTAGATCTATGATCATAGGGGCCCGTTATATATGCGGTTGTATGGAAATGATGGAAGTGTGTGGAGGGTAACTCTTGAAACATAGAGTCTTGAAGATAAACCAGTATGTGGGTTACTAGCTGATTTTACTCCACTAAAATTTTAGGTTATGTAATGGGTGTATGTATGTATTTGCTATGTCTGTGAAATCTGATGATAAAATTAAACTCTACAGGATTGAGCAAAAGTATAGGACTTTTAGCAAACTAGATGCTTGCATAGTTGTTATAAATGTCTTTTGTGAACACGTGGAATTTTATTTATTTGGTAAAAAAACAACAGTTGAGAACCGGATTAGAACCGGTAAAACCGGTTCTCACTACCGGCTCGGTTCCTAGTAATCTTTACACAAAAAACGGACCAGATCGGTAACCACAGGACCAGTAAACCAGACTGGTCCCTTAAGCTATAGGCCCAGTTTAAACCGGTCAGAACCGATTGCCAGACTGACTTGTAACGAAATTTTACGACAATGCTAGTTACATTTACATGACAACTAATCTTATTATTCATCAACAAAGTAAACATATTGAAATTAATATTCACTTCTTCCCTGAGAAAATCGACAATGGTATCTCTGAAGTGCAAAAAACTTATATTAACCACTATATCGGTCACGATTTGAATTATCTTGCGACAAGGTATCACTCGTAACACCCCAATCAACTTAGGTAAGGGGGTGTGTTGAAAAAACAAGATATTCATATGATTTAACCGTTATAGATTTTGAAATTCAAATAACTTTGTAGATAAGATTATTTAGTTGTCGATCTTATAATTATTGTTATAAATACATGATTAATACAACACATGATAATAATATGCTTAACAATTATCTTCAAAATAAACTTTCACTTTTAAGTTGACCGAATATATTGGTTAACACATTATATTTTCACAATATTATAAAAAATAGGGGGTTTTTTGACAAAAAGAAAAAGTAATGTTAGGTATTATCCAAAAAGTGATCATCCAAATATCACTTACGATATATGTTTTGGGTGGTTCAATTATATTGTTTTTTTTCTTCCTGTTTTTCTCTTATATGATTGGATAACATACAATGGTTGGTGATATTTAGGGAAAAAAGGAGGGGATAGGGGGGGTGTTTATTAATAGAAGGGGATTTTACTTTATAAAGCCCAACCCCTACCCCACTTTCTCGTTTAAATCCTAAACCCAACCAGCCCCAAACTAGTCCAACTAGATAAGGTCAAATACCAAAATACCCCCCCAAACCCTAAGCCCACAGTGAAACACACAAAAGCCACCCCCAAACCCCATTAAGCACACAAACCAACCCACAACCTCTCTTCACTCTCTCTCTCTCTCTGCAGAACCCAAACTACCCCCTCTCTCTGCTCCTCTCTCTCTCTCTCTCTCTCTCTCTCTCTCTCTCTCTCTGCAGAACCCACCCCCCTCTCTGCTCCTCTCTCTAAAGAAACCCATTCCCACCCCCTTCCGTCACAGCAACACCCCCAACAACATCCCCACCATGAAGACCGCTGGACTCTTCCTGGAGCAGAGAACACCACCGAGTTGCCAAGATGCAGAAAGCCGTCGTCGTTGTTGGAGCAGCAAGGAAAAACGCCGGCCATCGAGCAGCAATCCTCTGCCATTTTAGTCGTTGCTGGAGCAGTAAGCCAAAACCCGTCGCCACTCGCTGCTGCACTAGAAAATCAGACGCTGCTCGTTGCTGCACCATCCCACCGTCCAGAAAACCGCCGTTCAAGACCTCGCCGTTCGTCTTCCCTAATCGCCTCCATTTCGTGGATCCATCAGATCCACTGTCGAAGGTCCTCTAAGATCCACTGTCGAAGCCCCTCGCCTCCAGTTCACTTGCAGTTCGTGGATCCATTAGCAGAGTTTTTTTCTTATTTCGTTCGATATGGGGCCCGACCCAAATAACTTAGTTGTAGCTGATTGGGTCCAAACCCAGATAGGTTGTGTTAGTAATGAGGCTGACCCATTATAGGTTCTATTTGGTGTTTTTTCTGTACATTACAACCCATTTGAGTATTTTTTTGTTCTACATGGGTACAACCCACATGATTTAAAATTTATTTTGTGTTCAAAACCCAGTTTTGTTCTGTATGATTACAGACCCACATAGTTGAGTTTATTTTTTTAGCTATTTGATATGGGTTGTGATAAAGAATTCGGTATGGGTACGAACCTATGTAGTTATTGTTCGAGATGGGTCCGTACCCACATCGACAAAGGGTAATAATCAAAAAACAAACCAAACATAATTTCATAACCAAAAGGAACAAAAAACAAAGTAATGAAAAAACAACGTTATGGGCTATGTTGTAGATCTCGGTTTTGAGGCCTAGGCGGTCGACCCGGGCCTAGCGCCTAGGCGGGATTACACGGGGCCTAGGCGGAATTATACGGTTCTGAATCCCGCTGTGTAATTTTATATATTTAGTAATATATATGTAGTATTTATAACACTTTTAACTATTTAAGTCATAAAATTCATATAACAACACTATAGTATATATATAAATACTAAAAATTAAGTTATAATGTCAATTAAAAAATTCTCGAGAATAAGAAAAATAACTAGAAGGCCTATGCGGGCATGTTTTGCCATTAATCGCTGCCTAGGCGGCTATTTTTTTCCATTATTCGGAGTCTATACGGGCTAGGAGCCTATTCCACGGCGACTAAGGCGCTAGGCAAAAACGCCTAGAGTTTTAACTAGGCGTAAGCGCCTGAGGGGGAGTTGACGCCTACGCGGCGCCTAGGCGGGGAGATCTACAACATAGGTTATGGGTCCTTACCTTGTAAGAACAAGGATAAAAGAGTCAAAATACAAACCACGAAATTAAAATTGTAACTTAAAAAAAAAAAATCTTAACTAGGATTTAAAAAAGAAAATTCGCAATTTTTAGGACTTGGTGGTAATTTCCTCTTAATAGAAAGCTGTATAAAGTTTTTTTCTTTTTTTTTTTAAATTAAGGACAGTACATAACGTACGATTTGAGGATATGGGATGGAGGCCCATATTGTTGGGCCGTTATCTTATTAAAGAAAAATAGCGGGAATAAATAAATATTGGTGATCCAAAGAAAGAAAAGCACTCATCGCTAGCTACCTCTCCATCAATTGCAATTTTTTCATCTCTCGTTCTTGTTCTGTTGCCGATTTCAAAGGTTCGTCTTCTTCCTCTGACCTCTGAGTTACTATACTTTCTTCTTAGTCAATTATTTATCTGAATTTAATTAATTATTGTTATTATGCTCTAATGTCTGACATACAAACATGTATGATGTATTTATCTAATTGAATTATATGTTATGATTATATATATAGGGTTTATATGTTCAAGTAACTTTGCTTATATACAAATCAATCACCCCGCCACTAATAATATCGATAATTAATCAATTATTGAATTTATCTGTAGATCATGATTTTAATTCATTCGTACATTACCTAACCAAAATTGAAGCAGCTCGAAACTAACTGCACACTATTTAATTTGGAATAAAATTCTAGATCATTGATATTAAATTCATGTTTTGCACAATGGAAGTCCAAAGATGATGATAAATATGAAATGAACATAAGAAGAAAGGTGTAGCATTTGTGAGATTTTATATGTTCCCTGAACATTATATGCGCGTAGGATCTTTGCAAATATTGAAAAGGAAATTGTTGATATGTGGAGTAGCCTTAGATCTTATTAATTAGTGTTTTTGGTTATAATTTTTCGATTTGCCCAAAAGGTAGGAAACAATGTTGGGTCAATGTGTTGTGTTACTTTGTTACCCTATACTCCCTCCAGGTGTTAACTATTAGTAAATTATATCTTATACAATTCTCAAGTCATGCTTTGTTTCTCTGGAAGTTTTACTTTACTTTTTGCTGAAAGTTGAACAAACAATGAATATGGGCTTGATAATGCAGAACCTGGCGTGATAAGGAAAAAAAATGGGGGAAATGCAGATTGAGAAGACAATTGTTATGCCCAAATCTAGTGAAAATTCGTTATTTGCAAAGGAAAGTGAGGCAGATGGAGAAGGTACAAAAAGAGGCATTTCGGAGTTTCCTCAACATGAATGTTCAACAAGTAATCCTAGGAGTGGACATGTTGTGTATGTACGTAGAAAGAGTGAAGCAGAACAAAGTAAAGTCCCACAGGTTAGAAAACCCAGTGAAGCAGAAGCAAGTAAACTCAACCAAAGTGAAGCAAGTGTTGAATTAACAGAAGCTAACAAGTCTTTGTCTTGGAGGGTCTTATCCGCTATAAAACCTTCAGTTCCCAAACCAACCATTTCCTTTCATGAGCGAGGTGCAAAGTTACAAAATTTGTTGGAAGAATTGGAGCAATCAAGTCAAAGTGATTATATTGAGAGTATGTAGCTTAAAATTTGTTTGTTTTATTTATATTTAGATATGATGATGTAATTTACTTGTGGTGGTGTATAGTGCTTAGGTCACTCTCATCTGTGGAACTTAGTAGACATGCTGTTGAATTGGAAAAGAGGTCTATTCAGCTTTCAATTGAGGAAGGTATGGGGTCTTTCTCTTTTTGATAATAAATAAATAAATGGTAGTATCCTAGTTTGGTAATAATATTAGAATGAAATGTTTTTTACCATGTTTTGTTCAGGAAAAGAGTTACAACGAGTTAGAGTGTTTGATGTGTTGGGGAGATATTCAACACAGCAGGTTTGAGCAAAGCAAGTCAGACATAATATGAAGAAATTATTGGAAAGATAAAGAGTATGTAATTGTAAGTTGTAACAATGTTATGGATAATAAACTTGTAATAATGTGATGATAAATTTAAATTGTCAAGGTTGTTGGTTGACAATCTGTTAAAAGTTTATTAGAATAGTTTTGCTGGCTGATAAAAAAATGTAATAGTTAGTATTGAATGTAATGTTATATGAAATATTGCAGGTGCTCTCGGTTGTTGTTAGATTAATTATATTTTGTATCATGGTTCATCATACTCGTATTGTTTACTTAGTAGCCTATGGGTTTATTGAGTGGTTTTAGGTCATCATTTCGTTTTCATCTGCAAAGATATTGATGAGAATGATAGATATGCTCAATTCATTTCTTGATGCAAAACAACCATGGCTTGTAGTAGATGATGACAACAATCCAAATTTCATTTCTCTAACGGTTGTAAACCGTGTAAAACTCTTTAGTTTCAATAGATATAAAGAGATTAAAAATATAAAAAATACAAACACAATTTATCTGGTTCAACAATAAATACGTATATCTAGGTTGAGGTTCTATAAGAGTAATTCTTTCACTATTGAATGTTTTAGTTAACAAATTATAATCGTATCTCAAAATAATAAGATTTGAATCAACCTAAAATTTCAAAGCAAAATGCAAATCAGACTAACCTATCCAACTACATGTACTATCTACTACAAATATCAAGTAGATTCTTGTATCAATATGATTTACTAGTTAATTACATGTGTTATCTATGTGATAAAAAAAAAAGTTAGTTACCCTCAATCGACCATGACTTAATAAAAACTCTTCACATACTTTTATTTTTGTCAGTAAACTCTTCAAAATTACATATTACATATCAATGCAAGAATAAATATAAATAACCTAAAATTCTTCACATTAAATTAGATATATTTTAAATGTTAGAGGAGCAAAGTGCAAAATGAGGGTTTTTAGTATGGCCGGTTTAGTGTCTAATTTCGAACAAAAAACAGTTTAGTGTCTAAGTGTAAACTTGTAACACGAAATAATATTATATAGAGTTAATACCTAATAGATACCTGTCACCTTACACCATTACTCATAAAAGACACCGTCTTTTTTAAAAAACAGTAAATTATGGAAAGTTTCTCAAAACTCAAATTTGAGTTTGAAAAATTTGCCATAACTCAAAAAACTTTCCATAACTCAAAAGACTTTTTTTATAGGAAAGAAAAGAAAAAAGCAAAATGTATATGGCCTTTTATGGGTAAAAATATAATAGTTGAGATGAAGGGAATTAATTCTAATTTAATTTAAGGTGTTTCTTAAGCATTAATCCAAAATTTCAATTGGCATGGAAGGATGGGGTATGTGCATATTGACGATGTTGCCCTTTGCCATATACTAGCTTACGAGAACCCAAATGCAAATGGAAGGTACCTCTGTAGCTCTTAAGTTGTCGATAATCATGAGTTAACATCTATTTCTATCTCATCGTTATCCAACTCTCCCTATTCCTCAAAGGTAAAACAACTAACACTATGTTGTTACTTGTTTCCATATATATATATATATATAATTAAGATATTTCTAATTTTTAAATTGTCAGGTTCAAGGAATTTGATAGGCCTTATTATGAATCCAATACATCAAAGGCGAGAAAAGATTTAGGAATCAACTTCAGGTCCATCGAAGAAATGTTTGATGATTGCATTTCATCTTTGGTTGACCAATCCTATCTCTTTTTGCCAACTGCTTAACATTTACAACATAATACGGAGCTTTTGTTATACATTATCTTCAATTCTGTCATTGTATAACTAATTCCCTGTACTTTAAATTAAAATCCTTGTAACAAACAACTTTGTTACACACATTTACCATCAAACTCATAATCAGACAAGAAATGCAAAAACATGTCGACCAAACTAAAAAATTGATTTCAAAGCATAAAACTAGCGTCATCTTCTGTTGTAATAATACTAAATTTAATAGGAAAAAAGAAAATTCTCCTGCTAACACCTGAGAGAACAGAACACTAGTACATCACTTTTTGTCTACCTTCATGTTGTAATGTTCTCCCAATTTAACAACACTTCCATTATTGACAGCATGTTCTATCATCTCATGCTTCCTATAATGAGCCTTTAACATCTTAGATTGCTCATTTGCAAGTTTTTCTTCCTTGGCCAGTTCGGCCTGCATCATCATTACATCCATATATAGAAAAAAAATGAGAAAAATGACAGAAAATGGAAGAAACATATATTGGTGGTTTGGTGTTCTTACATTAAGATAAAAGGAAGCTTCGACCTCATGTCTCCTGGCTATTTTCTTCAACTCGTTAAACTCCTTAAAATGAGGATGATTAGAAGAAATACAAGTGACTTTTACGCTCTTGTTGGGTTTTGTAGGACGATCAGCAAACATACGGGCTTCTGCAGGCATGGCTCTGACAGGTCTGGGCATCCCTGTGATCATGAACGGGGAATTTGAGATATTTTCAATTATATCTTTAGCGTGCTCAGAATTATCCATCTCAACTAAAGCAGAATGGAAAGGAGGGTTTGGTTCAAAGTAATTTGGGATGAAGGAGATGTTTACGACGGGTCTAAACTGATCTAATGCAGATCTAAGAACCGATTCCGTAACTGTAGTAGATAGATTGTCCACTAAAACACTTCTTCTTACTTTCTCTTCAAAGGCAGCATATTCTTCTTCTTCAGCTGATCGTGCCATAGCTCACTCTCAATCTCTATCTATCTAATCACAACAATTGCAAATATACTGTACGATAATTACAAGTTTACCTATAATTATAATAATAATAATAATAAAATTAGAAGAAGAAAGAAGAATGCTGCTTACAAGCTTACTAAAGAAGAAGATGAGGAGGCGGAGTTTCTTCTGGTTTCCTGTTGACGTCAATAAAAATAGGGATTTGGATCGACAGCTCACTCTTTTATATCCCAAATATTTATCGATTTTTTTTTGTTTTTTCTTTTCAAAAAATTATCATTAATTCAATATAAAATAGGGATAAAGAAAGGAAATGGTAAAATATTACCAATAGAATGTTAACCAATTCGTTCAAAAAAAAAAAAAAATCATAATCAAATATTAAATATTTTTGAAAGATTGTTACTCTTTTACTTAAAATCCAAACACAAACTACCTATCAATTTTTTTTTATTAAAAATCACTAATAAATTTTTTCAGAATTAGTCTACTTTTATATCTAGGAGATTGATTAGGGAAAATACCCTCATTGCTTAAGAAATTGTGAGAGGTTACTCAAGACAAAATATGTCAAAAAGGTGTACCTTCAAATTAGATCTTATGAAGGCTTATGATTTTGTGGATCAGGAATTTATTTAAAAGACACTGGAAGCTCTAGCCTACCCAAAGAAAATCGTCAAATGGGTTAGCATGTGCCTCACTAGTACCTCTTATTCCATCATGATAGATGGTATTCCTCAAGGGTTTTTTAAGGGTGAAAGGAGGCTTAGGCAGGGTGATCCCCTGTCTCCATACCTTTTTGTTATTGGTATGGAGGTTTTGTCCCAGATTTTTAATTATATTGGAAGTAAAAAAGAGTTTACATGGCACCCTAAATATGCAAAAATTAAACTCAATAATTTTATGTTTGCTGATGATTTATTGGTTTTCTTCAAACCTTCAACTGAAACAGCTTTATTAGTGAGAAAGGGTCTTACTCTTTTCAGTAAAATTTCAAGACTACTCATCAGTGAGAGTAAGAGTAATATTTTCTATAGGGGTTGTACTGATAATAATGAGGAGGACATAAAAAATATACTCGAAATACCTAAAGGTTTTCTCCCAATGAAGTATCTGGGAGTACCACTTATCACAGGCAGACTGAGCTCAAATGATTGCAATCCACTGGTTGAGAAGATGTCCAAGAGAATTGATCACTGGTGCACTAAACACCTCTCATACTCAGGGAGACTTCAACTGATTAAATCCGTTCTTGGGGGTATTGCAAGTCACTGGTGTAATGTGTTTACACTCCCAAAAAGAATTATCAAACTACTTCAAAGTAAGATAATGGTCTTTCGATGGAGGGGGAAAAGTACTTATGAAGGAGGGGCAAGTGTTTCCTGGGAACAAGTATGTAAACCAATTTAGGAAGAAGGGTTAGGGGGGAAGGAACCAAGTTTCAACACTAAAGCTTTTATGGGGGTGTTGCCTCCCAAGGAAAACATTATGGTCAAAGTGATATGTCTTAACCACCTAAAAGATAAATCGTTTTGGCAGATACAAATACCTCTTGATTACTCATGGGAGTGGAAAAAGATTCTAAAGAGCAGAGATGTGGCTAAAAATTTGTTTAAATATACAGTGGGAAATGGGAAGAACATCTCACTCTGGTGGGATTACTGGATGCCTAACAACAAAAGCTTGTATGAATTGAAGAACAACTCTTTTGCTTCAGGGTATTTTGTTAATAGTAATCTGTCACAATTTATTTGCAATGAAAGTTGGAAATGGCCTCCCATGTTGAACTTTATGAAGGAGATTGTAAGAGATATCCACATCTCGGATGCAGAAGATGGTGTAAAGTGTATCTGCACAACGAAAGGCAAATTTATTACAACTGAAGTCTATAATTTTCTAAGGAAAAAAGGGGATGTTAATGATTGGTTTCATACTATCTGGAAAAATAAAGGGCTACCAAATTATATATTTATATTCTGCCTAGCTCATCTGAACAAATCGCCTACAAAACACAGACTTATGAGTTGGGACTTATCTCGGTTCCTTTGTGTGAGTTTTGTGGAGTTGCAAATGAGGATAGGGACCATTTACTCTGGAGCAGTTTTTTCACCTCTCGTAGCTGGGAGAGATGTCGGACGAAAGCTAAGATAAAGTGTGTATCTGCAGAGTGGAATATATTAATGGAATGGTTTGTTCAGAATAAATCCAAAAGTCTAGAAACCGAAGTTACCAGAATTATTTTCACGAAAACATCAAAATCAAAAGTAACAGTGTTGAAATAATCACAAAATCTAAAAATTCAGATTATGAACGTTGAAGAATTACACAACCCAAAAAAAGAAACAGTAATATTTTTTCTCGTAGAATATTTATTGCAGAATCTCACATTCCTATTATATAAACACTGATACAACACTTAAAGAACACAACATGTCTTCATCAAGACTCAATTCATCTCGTGATCAACAAAAAAAGGTACATACTATTTGCTAATTGTTTTAATAAATTAAAGAATATCTTACCAAATTATATAAGAAGAGATTAAATAGACTTGTAGAGAGATTTGTTTTTGTATATAGATATGTATTTGAGCCCCTGTATGTTGATAGAGTTGGGAAGAAAGGTTGTTTAAATAAAACCCCTTTTAATAGTGTTGTTACTGTGAATAATTGTTCATTTGATGCTGATGAGGACTTGTGTTGAGTTGCCGTAGTATTATTTTGTATTTGATGTATAATATAAGGTATAGATGGCCAAAAGAAGAATAAAGGTGTTTTGAGGAGAAGATCGGTGGCCGTTAGGGTTTTAAGCAAAATATAAATTAATTAGAATAAATGAATTGATTAGGGATTTTAATATATATATATATATATATATATATATATATATATATAATAATAATAATAATAATAATACTAATTGCATATTAGTCCTTCTTGATGAACTATGTTTGATTGTTAATCCTTGTTTTAGTATAATAATAAAATTTGACCCACTTATTTTGATTAATATATTTTTTAGTCCTTCTAAATTACTTTTTGTAAAATATATAGTTTAAAGTTTTAGAATAATAGTATATTGTAAAGTTATATTTCGATTTACTAACGATTTTTTGAATCTTATTTTTTTAGTGTGTGATAACATGGCAAACACAACCAAAGCTTCAAAAGGTTCTAATTATTCCGAAGAAAAAGATATAGCATTATGTCACACTTATGTTCCTATTAGTGAATATGTTATAACTGGATGTAGTCAATCAAAAGAAACCCTATGGATCCGAATTCATGAGAAGTTCATGGAGTTTTGCACACCTCCTCCCGGTACAACTAGAACACCAGACAATTTAAAACAACGACACAAGATATGTTGAGTGCTAATAGAGGAAAAAATGCGACCAAGGATTAGTGAAAATGCCATTGACATGGTAAGAATTAATTTACGTCACATACTTTATCTATGTAAATTTACTTATCACTTAATTAATATTTTAATACAGTTAAGTACGTTTTTGGTAGGTTGGTGACGCTATTGAGTTATATAATTTGGGGGGGGGGGTTTCATCTTCGATCATTGCTGGAAATATTTAAAGGAGGGGGGATAAATGGAAGATGGTTCCCGAGATCAATTCTCTAGTTATGAACATGTATTCACGGGGAGAAAATTTGAATAGAACAAGTCCTAATTTAACTCACACTAGTACTCCATATCAATCTCCATCTCCAGTGGAATTAGATAATCAGATGGAGTTCGTGCCTGACACACAAACAGAGCTTGTAGGATCAAGGCCCATGGGAATAAAAAAGGCTAAAAGTCTAAAAGGTAAAAAAACCATTGTAGGACTGGCTTTAGCTAAAATGCAAGAAAAAAAAATACATAAAACATTTCGAGAAACTTATATCGATAACCGAGATTCAAAGATAATGAAAATGAAGGTCTCCACGATCAAAAGTCCAGGAATAACGCATTATATCGCCTTATATTCTAAAAAACAATGGTCGTCTCATTATGTACCTACGACTGAAATCATCATCCGAATACAAAGGACGATCAACGAAATAGTCATTCATAAGTCTGTTATGTGTACCAACCCGATCTCTATTTTATACAGATTTTCGTCACGATATACCACAATGTATACGTTGCTGGCTTTCTTCTGCTACATTTGCGTAGAGTTGTTCAACTTTATCACACATATCTTCTATATGATCGTAGAACATTTCATCTTCGGATGAACTTGAAGAGGTAGATGATCCTTGATATGCCATTTTGGTTATAGATAATGAGTATGAAGGATAAGATGATAAAGAATGTATAATAGGCTTGGTATATTAAATTAATATCCTCGTAATAAATAACTTTGTTACACACATATTACCATCAAACTTATATCCAGACAAGAAATGCAAAAACATGCTGAACGACCAAACTAAGAAACAAATTTCAAAGCATAAAACTAGCGTCAAATCATTAACCTGTCAATTTCTGTTCATATTCCACATATAATGATACTAAATTTAATAAGAAAAATGTTATATCAATTTAGAGTTGCCAAAAAGTTCTCCTGCTAACACTTGAGAAAACAAAACACTACTACATTAGTTTTTGTCTATCTTCATGTTGTAACGTTCTCCCAACATAACAACACTTCCATCATTAACAGCATGTTCTATTTTATCATGCTTCAGGCTTCCTATAGTGCGCCTTTAACATCTTGGATTGCTCACTTGCAAGTTTTTCTTCCATGGCCAGTTGGGCCTGCATCATCGTTACATCCATATATAGAAAAAAATGAGAAAAATGACAGAAAATGGAAGAAACATATATTGGTGGTTTGGTGTTCTTACATTAAGATAAAAGGAAGCTTCGACCTCATGTCTCCTGGCTATTTTCTTCAACTCGTTAAACTCCTTAAAATGAGGATGATTTGAAGAAATACAAGTGACTTTTATGCTCTTGTTGGGTTTTGTAGGACGATCATCAAACATACGGGCTTCTGCAGGCATGGCACTGACAGGTCTCGGCGTCCCTGTGATCATGAACGGGGAATTTGAGATATTTTCTATTATATCTTTAGCGTGCTCAGAATTATCCATCTCAACTAAAGCAGAACGGAAAGGAGGGTTTGGTTCAAAGTAATTTGGGATGAAGGAGATGTTTACGACGGGTCTAAACTGATCTAGTGCAGATCTTAGAACCGATTCCGTAACTGTAGTAGATAGATTGTCCACTAAAACACTTCTTCTTACTTTCTCTTCAAAGGCAGCATATTCTTCTTCTTCAGCTGATCGTGCCATAGCTCACTCTCAATCTCTATCTATCTAATCACAACAATTGCAAATATATTGTACGTTAATTACAAGTTTACCTATAATAATAATAATAAAATTAGAAGAAGAAAGAAGAATGATGCTTACAAGCTAACTAAAGAAGAAGATGAGGAGGCGGAGTTTCTTTTGGTTTCCTGTTGACGTTAAAAATAGGGTTTTGGATCGACAGGCCACGTGACTATTTTATCCCTCACTCTTTTAGATGACAAGAAGAAGAATAAATGTGTAGAGGAGAAGATTGGTGACTGTTAGGGTTTTAAGCAAAATATAAATTAATTAGAATAAAGGAATTGATTAGGAATTTTATTATAAATAATAATACTAATTGCATATTAGTCCTTCTTGTGAACAAGATTTGATTGTTAATGTTTCTTTTAGATATATTAATAAATTTTGATCCACTTATTTTGATTAATATATTTTTTAGTCCTTCTAAATTACTTTTGTGAAATATATAGTTTAAAGTTTTAAAATAATAGTATATTGTAAAGATATATTTCGATTTACTAACGATTTTTTAAATCTTAGTGTGTGATAACATGGCAAACACAAACAAAGTTCCAAAAGGTTCTAATTAATCTGAAGAAGAAGATATAACATTATGTTTTGCTCATGTTCCTATTAAAGAAGATGTTATAATTGAATGTAGTCAATAAAAAAAAACTCCATGGAGCCGAATTCACAAGAAATTCATGGAGTTTTGCATACCTCCTCCCAGTACGACTAGAACACCAAACATAAAACAACGGTTTAGCGTAATCAACAAGGCATGCACAAGATATGCGGAGTGCTGAAAGAGGCAAAAATGCGACTAAGGAGTGGTGCAAATGCCAGTCTCTATTTTTTACAGATCGCCGTCGCGATGTGCCACCATGTATACATTGTTGGCTTTCTTCTACTACATTTGCACAGAGTTGTTCAACTTTATCACACATATCAAGTGACTGGAACTGTGAGAGATCCAGAAAATTAAAAAAAAGTTGAACATCTATGGAAGCTTCAACTTAGAGCATCTTGGCTGATTAAGAGATTACTCTTGTCTGGATATCAAGGACTGTAACTGTGAAAGATCCAGAAAATGAAAAAAAAAGTTGAACATCTATGGAAGCTACAAGGAGCTACGGAGAGACTTTGTCTTGTAAAGGCTTAGTTAATGGTGGAGGGAAGCTCTGACGAGGTTATCTCCGGATTTGAAGTTGTCTTTCATATTGCTTCACTTGTTCTCGGACGAGACACAATTGATCCAGAGGCACCTTTGTTTCTTTCTTTTTCTATACATATATATATATACATGTTTTTATCTTAACTAATCAAGCAAATCTCAAAACAAGTAGAGTGAAATCTTGAAAGCAGCAGTTGATGGTACATTATGATAAACAATGAGATAAATGATAGAAAAGATTCTTTTGTATATATTGTACAATGAGATACAAGAGAGATTATATAGGTGATATTATACATACACAATACGTACAAACAAGTCTAACTCATTCTTGTTACACTTGTTATGAGAATCTATCTAGTGTAGTCATGTGCACTCTAACTCATGCTCCTTATGTAGCTAATCACATTAAACGTGCTTAGATCATGTAAAAGATATGTCTTAGTGAAGCGTGTAATTTTGACATCGTCATCCTCAACTGTAACAGCTCGAGAAGACATTGACCCTTGTGTATCTTTGGACGAGTTATCATGGGGCTCTGTTGAATTATGCAAGACACTCCAGGTATGTAATCGTATAAACATACATATATGTTACCTAACCTAACAAATGGAACGCTTTTATGATAAGATATGGTATGTTTGATAAAAAATAATGGCGGAAAGAGCTGCATGGGAGTTCTATGAGAAAGAGAAGATGGATATGGTTTTTATGCTTCCTTCATTTGTGATCTATGTTGTAGATCTCGGTTTCGTGGCCTAGGCGGTCGACTGGGGCCTAGCGCCTAGACGGGGTTATACGGGGCCTAGGCGGAATAATACGGTTTTGAATCCCGCTGTGTAATTTTGTATATTTAGTAATATATATATAGTAATTATAGCTATTTTGACCATTTAAGTCATAAAATTCATCTAACAACACTATAGTAAATATAAAAATACTAAATATTAAGTTATAATATCAAGTAAAAATTCTAGAGAATAAAAAAAATAACAAGAAAGCCTATACTAGCATGTTTTGCCATTATTCGGCGCCTAGGCGGCTATTTTTTGCCATTAATCGGTGCCTAGATGGGTTAGGCGCCTATTATACGGTGACTAAGGCGCTAGGAAAAAACGCCTAGAGTTTTAACTAGGCGTAAGCGGCTGAGGGGGGAGTTGACGCCTAAGCGGCGCCTAGGCGCGCCTAGGCGGGAAAATCTACAGCATAGTTTGTGATTAAACCAAGTTTGCCCCCTCACTTATGTTCTACTACTTCTGATGTGCTTACTTTGCTCCAAGGAGGGACCGAAAAATTCAAGGGTTAATGCCCAATAGACACCTGTCACCTTACACACTTACCTATAAAAGACACCGTCTTTTTTAAAAAACGGCGAGTTATGGGAAGCTTCCCAAAACTCAATAATCTGAGTTTCGGAAAGCTTCCCATAACTCAAAAAGTTTCTCATAACTCAAATGACTCTTTTTATGAATAAAAAAAGGAAAAAACAAAATGTATGTGGTTTTTTATGGAGAAAAAAAATGATGATGGGGTGAGGAGGAATTAATTCTAACTCTTAGGCATTAATCCTATTGTATATATACTATAAAAAAAAAAAGTAAAAAGCAAATATATATATATACACTGAGCATCGTCGGTGGGAATTCTGACGGGAGAGTCTCAACATATGGCCGGAGAAACGAAATGAAAATGAAAATAAGCGGAACTTCATTGTTATCTTCTTTCTTTCTCATCGCCATCTGTTTCTTCTTAGTAATTGTTCTCTATTCTCACTATTTAAATTAATTTTTGGGCTTGATTGATTGATTGATTGATTGATTCACCATAAGCTGCTTTCTAATTAGTTAATTTGCATTCTCAGGTGATCGCTTCTTCAGTGAGTTTCGAGATACAAACAGTGTAATAAAGATCTCCTTATTATTATTATTATTGTTTTTTTAAAATCTTCTCTCCTTCATAGTTTGATTGGTTTGATTTCGAAACGTTCTGTAATTTTGGATTTGCAGTAGCAGAAAAGAGCTGAGAGATTTTTTGTATGATTGTCCACAATGTACACACACTAAGGTTACAAGTCCACTTCATTTTGTTCTGTTGTTAGCCTTCATCTTTTAGACTTATATTGAGTGAATTCTGGTTTGCTATTTGTTTTCATAGGATATAAATCGAATCATATCTGCTGCTCGTCCTCATGAAAAGGTAATAATAACAATTTCCTTAAACTATTACCTAATTACTCGACAATATATATAATTTTTACTAACAAAATGCAGGATATTGAGATAATTGTAACCTATACAGACCCTTCTGGAGGTGTCAAAATCACAAGTGTGAAATCTAGAAACCTATCATCTTCATGGGTCTGGAAACACCCTCCTACTCATCAAAACCAGATCACACTGGATGAGAGATCCGAACCTGAAGTTAGTGTTGAAGAGGATCAAATTACTCAATCTTCATTTAAAACAAGACAGATGATTAATCAAATTCCCATACATCCTGCCAAAATCAAGCGTAAGGTAATCAATATTCTCTCATCATCATCATACATATGCATGTATGTATGCTTATCTTTTGCTTTTAGATGATGAGACGTGAAAGAAGACAGCAAAGGACTATAGAGCTGGTGCATCAACAGGACATGGAAATTCAAAACAAAAAGCAAGAAGAAGAAGCCATTAAACAAGCGAGAGAGCTTGATACTACGCTTCAGGGTAAATACAATATATGGAGGAAAGAATATGACAACCCTAATTCCGACTCTACTTTAAAACTAATGCGTGACCAAATCATAATGGCAAGAGCTTATGCAACTATAGCAAAAGCTAAGAATCTTAATCCCTTATATGACTCTTTGGTACAACATTCTTGGCAAAGTCAGCTTGCAATTGGTGAAGCCATTTCCGATTCTGATCTCAAAACTAGTGCATTTGATCAAGCAAAAGAAATGGGTCATATTCTAGCTGAAGCCAAGACTCAATTATACGATTGTATGACCATGGCAAGGAAATTAAGGGCCATGTTACAATCAGATGATGTAAATCTTGACTCAGTTAGGAAAAAGAGTGCTTTTCTCATTCAACTCGCTGCTAAAACAGTTCCTAAACCCCTTCATTGTCTTCCTTTACTTCTAAACACAGATTATCACTTACAAGGATATGAAGGAAAAGAATTTCCCGGAAAAGAAAAACTCGAAGATCCTTCTTTATATCATTACGCAATCTTTTCAGATAATGTACTCGCTACATCTGTTGTAGTAAATTCAACAGTGTTACATGCAAAGGAACCTCAAAACCATGTGTTTCATTTAGTAACGGATAAATTAAACTTTGCAGCAATGAAAATGTGGTTTCTTGTAAATCCACCTCCAAATGCTACAATTGAAGTGAAAAACGTAGATGATTTCACATGGCTTAATGCATCTTATTGTCCTGTTTTGAAACAACTTGAATCTGCACGTATGAAAGATTATTACTTCAAGGCCCATCAATCTTCTTCAATTAACGGTGGAGCTGATAATCTTAAGTATAGGAATCCAAAGTATTTATCGATGCTTAATCATCTTAGATTTTACCTTCCTGAAGTTTACCCGAAGCTTAATAAGATATTGTTTCTAGACGATGATATTGTGGTACAGAAGGATTTGAGTCCATTATGGTCTGTTAATCTTCATGGAATGGTTAATGGTGCTGTGGAAACATGTAAAGCTAGCTTTCATAGGTTTGATAAATATTTAAATTTCTCAAATCCAAAAATATCCGATAATTTTGACCCGATGGCTTGTGGGTGGGCTTTTGGAATGAATCTATTTGATTTGAAAGAATGGGTAAAGCGTGACATCACAGGAATATATCATCACTGGCAAGAGATGGTATGAGCATATGAACATAATATTTAAAGGTTTTGATCTAATCTAAGAAAGTTGTTTTTGTATGCAGAATGAAGAGCGTACTCTATGGAAACTTGGGACATTACCACCTGGGCTAATAACATTCTATAACTTGACATATCCGTTAGAAAGGAATTGGCATGTATTGGGACTTGGATATGATCCAGCATTAAATCAAACAGAAATGGACCAAGGTGCTGTTGTTCATTATAATGGTAATTATAAACCTTGGTTGGATCTTGCTATTGTCAAGTATAAGTCCTACTGGACTAAATATGTTATGTATGATAATCCTTATCTTCAGTTTTGCAATATTATCGATTAGAATTAGAATTTATTTTTTCTTTCTTTCAAGTTATTCGTTCCACTGTAATCAAAGTTAAAATTCTCGAATCCTTTTATGATTTAGATTTATACATATATACAAATTGCAAATTACCATACCTTCAATAATCAATATACTTTAAACTTCTGTAACTTATTATATTCTCTTTAGATGTTAACCTTTGTGATTCTATGTTTTTAAGTATTCCTGTGCCAACATTTTAAATTGTGGTTGACCAATGAAGCCGTGGTCATCGGTCTTTTCCACTTAATTTCTTTTATTTTCTTCTTAAATAAGGGGGAAAAAATAACACTGTTTACAGAGGGTTATTAATCCATCCTGTACAAAGCTTACACACATTGTTTGGTTTTCAAGCAAATCACCAATATATTGATTCAAACTAATGAGAGAGAGTCTATTCCTCTCTTAGAGGTGATAACATAAAGGTCTGTAGTTGTTCTAGTGACTACAAGTATAGATAATTCTTCCGATCTGGAAAACCCTTTTATGAGCATACTTAGATTTTCACTCAGTATATTCAAAGACTTGTTGAGCATTCTACGATATTTACTCAGATAATTCTTCCGGTCTTGAAAACCTTTTATGAGTACATGGAGATTTTTACTCAGTATATTCAAAGACTTGTCAGAGCATTCTACGATATTTAATCAGTATACTTAGAGATTTACTCAGCATACTTGTAGACTTCATACTCATAGACTATTATATTCGAAGAGGCATCAAGTCTGTCTTGGTGGTGATATCGGCGGTGGTTGGCACTCAGTGAGTTGTTAGACAATGATCATTTGTCACTAATTTGTCTTCATGTATATTTATTTTATTTAAAAATAAGGTGATTGACATATAAGGGTTTTGGAACAAACTCCATGGCCCATAGCCCATAGAAACCTTGTTATATTTTTCTTTAAATAGGTTACACAAATACTAAAATACCTTTACTCATAGACACCGTCTTTTTTAAAAAACGGTGAACTATGGAAAGCTTCTCAAAACTCAAATTTGAGTTTGAAAAATTTGCCATAACTCAAAAAACTTTCCATAACTCAAAAGAGACTTTTTTTATGGGAAAAAAAAGAAAAAAGTAAAATGTATATGGCCTTTTATGGGTAAAAATATAATAATAGTTGAGATGAGGGAAATTAATTCTAATTTAAAGTATTTCTTAAGCATTAATCCAAAATTTCAATTGGCATGGAAGGATGGGGTATGTGCATATTGACGATGTTGCCCTTTGCCATATACTAGCATACGAGAACCCAAATGCAAATGGAAGGTACCTCTGTAGCTCTTCAGTTGTCGATAATTATGAGTTAACATCTATTCTTTTTCATCGTTATCCAACTCTCCCTATTCCTCAAAGGTAAAACAACTAACTAATACTACTATGTTGTTACTTGTTTCCATATATATATAATTAAGATATTTCTAATTTTTAAATTGTCAGGTTCAAGGAATTTGATAGGCCTTATTATGAATTCAATACATCAAAGGCGAGAAAAGATTTAGGAATCAACTTCAGGTCCATCGAAGAAATGTTTGATGATTGCATTTCATCTTTGGTTGAACAATCCTATCTCTCTTTGCCAACTGCTTAACATTTACAACATAATACGGAGCTTTTGCTATACATTATCTTCAATTCTGTCATTGTATAACTAATTCCCTGTACTTTAAATTAATATCCTTGTAATAAACAACTTTGTTACACACATTTACCATCAAACTTATATTCAGACAAGAAATGCAAAAATATGTCAAACAACCAAACTAAAAAATTGAAGTCAAAGCATAAAACTAGCGTCAATTCTGTTCATATTCCACATATAATAATACTAAATTTAATAGGAAAAAAGAAAATTCTCCTGCTAACACCTGAGAGAACAGAACACTAGTACATCACTTTTTGTCTACCTTCATGTTGTAATGTTCTCCCAATTTAACAACACTTCCATTATTGACAGCATGTTCTATCATCTCATGCTTCCTATAATGAGCCTTTAACATCTCAGATTGCTCATTTGCAAGTTTTTCTTCCTTGGCCAGTTCGGCCTGCATCATCATTACATCCATATATAGAAAAAAAATGAGAAAAATGACAGAAAATGGAAGAAACATATATTGGTGGTTTGGTGTTCTTACATTAAGATAAAAGGAAGCTTCGACCTCATGTCTCCTGGCTATTTTCTTCAACTCGTTAAACTCCTTAAAATGAGGATGATTAGAAGAAATACAAGTGACTTTTACGCTCTTGTTGGGTTTTGTAGGACGATCAGCAAACATACGGGCTTCTGCAGGCATGGCTCTGACAGGTCTGGGCATCCCTGTGATCATGAACGGGGAATTTGAGATATTTTCAATTATATCTTTAGCGTGCTCAGAATTATCCATCTCAACTAAAGCAGAATGGAAAGGAGGGTTTGGTTCAAAGTAATTTGGGATGAAGGAGATGTTTACGACGGGTCTAAACTGATCTAATGCAGATCTAAGAACCGATTCCGTAACTGTAGTAGATAGATTGTCCACTAAAACACTTCTTCTTACTTTCTCTTCAAAGGCAGCATATTCTTCTTCTTCAGCTGATCGTGCCATAGCTCACTCTCAATCTCTATCTATCTAATCACAACAATTGCAAATATACTGTACGATAATTACAAGTTTACCTATAATTATAATAATAATAATAATAAAATTAGAAGAAGAAAGAAGAATGCTGCTTACAAGCTTACTAAAGAAGAAGATGAGGAGGCGGAGTTTCTTCTGGTTTCCTGTTGACGTCAATAAAAATAGGGATTTGGATCGACAGCTCACTCTTTTATATCCCAAATATTTATCGATTTTTTTTTGTTTTTTCTTTTCAAAAAATTATCATTAATTCAATATAAAATAGGGATAAAGAAAGGAAATGGTAAAATATTACCAATAGAATGTTAACCAATTCGTTCAAAAAAAAAAAAAAATCATAATCAAATATTAAATATTTTTGAAAGATTGTTACTCTTTTACTTAAAATCCAAACACAAACTACCTATCAATTTTTTTTTATTAAAAATCACTAATAAATTTTTTCAGAATCAGTCTACTTTTATATCTCGGAGATTGATTAGGGAAAATACCCTCATTGCTTAAGAAATTGTGAGAGGTTACTCAAGACAAAATATGTCAAAAAGGTGTACCTTCAAATTAGATTTTATGAAGGCTTATGATTTTGTGGATCAGGAATTTATTTAAAAGATACTGGAAGCTCTAGCCTACCCAAAGAAATTCATCAAATGGGTTAGCATGTGCCTCATTAGTACCTCTTATTCCATCATGATAAATGGTATTCCTCAAGGGTTTTTTAAGGGTGAAATGAGGCTTAGGCAGGGTGATCCCCTGTCTCCATACCTGTATGTTATTGGTATGGAGGTTTTGTCCCAGATTTTTAATTATATTGGAAGTAAAAAAGAGTTTACATGGCACCCTAAATATGCAAAAATTAAACTCAATAATTTTATGTTTGCTGATGATTTATTGGTTTTCTTCAAACCTTCAACTGAAACAGCTTTATTAGTGAGAAAGGGTCTTACTCTTTTCAGTAAAATTTCAAGACTACTCATCAGTGAGAGTAAGAGTAATATTTTCTATAGGGGTTGTACTGATAATAATGAGGAGGACATAAAAAAATATACTCAAAATACCTAAAGGTTTTCTCCCAATGAAGTATCTGGGAGTACCACTTATCACAGGCAGACTGAGCTCAAATGATTGCAATCCACTGGTTGAGAAGATGTCCAAGAGAATTGATCACTGGTGCACTAAACACCTCTCATACTCAGGGAGACTTCAACTGATTAAATCCGTTCTTGGGGGTATTGCAAGTCACTGGTGTAATGTGTTTACACTCCCAAAAAGAATTATCAAACTACTTCAAAGTAATATAATGGTCTTTCGATGGAGGGGGAAAAGTACTTATGAAGGAGGGGCAAGTGTTTCCTGGGAACAAGTATGTAAACCAATTTAGGAAGAAGGGTTAGGGGGGAAGGAACCAAGTTTCAACACTAAAGCTTTTATGGGGGTGTTGCCTCCCAAGGAAAACATTATGGTCAAAGTGATATGTCTTAACCACCTAAAAGATAAATCGTTTTGGCAGATACAAATACCTCTTGATTACTCATGGGAGTGGAAAAAGATTCTAAAGAGCAGAGATGTGGCTAAAAATTTGTTTAAATATACAGTGGGAAATGGGAAGAACATCTCACTCTGGTGGGAATACTGGATGCCTAACAACAAAAGCTTGTATGAATTGAAAAACAACTCTTTTGCTTCAGGGTATTTTGTTAATAGTAATCTGTCACAATTTATTTGCAATGAAAGTTGGAAATAGCCTCCCATGTTGAACTTTATGAAGGAGATTGTAAGAGATATCCACATCTCGGATGCAGAAGATGGTGTAAAGTGTATCTGCACTACGAAAGGCAAATTTATTACAACTGAAGTCTATAATTTTCTAAGGAAAAAAGGGGATGTTAATGATTGGTTTCATACAATCTTGACAAATAAAGGGCTACCAAATTATATATTTATATTCTGTCTAGCTCATCTGAACAAATTGCCTACAAAACACAGACTTATGAGTTGGGGACTTATCTCGGTTCCTTTGTGTGAGTTTTGTGGAGTTGCAAATGAGGATAGGGACCATTTACTCTGGAGCAGTTTTTTCACCTCTCGTAGCTGGGAGAGATGTCGGACGAAAGCTAAGATAAAGTGTGTATCTGCAGAGTGGAATATATTAATGGAATGGTTTGTTCAGAATAAATCCAAAAGTCTAGAAACCGAAGTTACCAAAATTATTTTCCCGAAAACATCAAAATCAAAAGTAATAGTGTTGAAATAATCACAAAATCTAAAAATTCAGATTATGAACGTTGAAGAATTACACAGCCCAAAAAAAAGAAACGGTAATATTTTTTCTCGTAGTATATTTATTGCAGAATCTCACATTCCTATTATATAAACACTGATACAACACTTAAAGAACACAACATGTCTTCATCAAGACTCAATTCATCTCGTGATCAACAAAAAAAGGTACATACTATTTGCTAATTGTTTTAATAAATTAAAGAATATCTTACCAAATTATATAAGAAGAGGTTAAATAGACTTGTAGAGAGATTTGTTTTTGTATATAGATATGTATTTGAGCCCCTGTATGTTGATAGAGTTGGGAAGAAAGGTTGTTTAAATAAAACCCCTTTTAATAGTGTTGTTACTGTGAATAATTGTTCATTTGATGCTGGTGAGGACTTGTGTTGAGTTGCCGTAGTATTATTTTGTATTCTATGTATAATATAAGGTATAGATGGCCAAAAGAAGAATAAAGGTGTTTTGAGGAGAAGATCGGTGGCCGTTAGGGTTTTAAGCAAAATATAAATTAATTAGAATAAATGAATTGATTAGGGATTTTAATATATATATATATATAATACTAATTGCATATTAGTCCTTCTTGATGAACTATGTTTGATTGTTAATCCTTGTTTTAGTATAATAATAAAATTTGACCCACTTATTTTGATTAATATATTTTTTAGTCCTTATAAATTACTTTTTGTTAAATATATAGTTTAAAGTTTTAGAATAATAGTATATTGTAAAGTTATATTTCGATTTACTAACGATTTTTTGAATCTTATTTTTTTAGTGTGTGATAACATGGCAAACACAACCAAAGCTTCAAAAGGTTCTAATTATTCCGAAGAAAAAGATATAGCATTATGTCGCACTTATGTTCCTATTAGTGAATATGTTATAACTGGATGTAGTCAATCAAAAGAAACCCTATGGATCCGAATTCATGAGAAGTTCATGGAGTTTTGCACACCATCTCCAGGTACAACTAGAACACCAGACAATTTAAAACAACGACACAAGATATGTTGAGTGCTAATAGAGGAAAAATTGCGACCAAGGATTAGTGCAAATGCCAGTGACATGGTAAGAATTAATTTACGTCACATACTTTATCTATGTAAAGTTACTTATCACTTAATTAATATTTTAATACAGTTAAGTACGTTTTTGGTAGGTTGGTGACGCTATTGAGTTATATAATTTTGGGGGGGAGGGGGGACTTTTCATCTTCGATCATTGCTGGAAATATTTAAAGGATGGGGGATAAATGGAAGATGGTTCCCGAGATCAATTCTCTAGTTATGAACATGTATTCACGGGGAGAAAATTTGAATAGAACAAGTCCTAATTTAACCCACACAAGTACTCCATCTCAATCTCCATCTCCAGTGGAATTAGATAATCAGATGGAGTTCGTGCCTGACACACAAACAGAGCTTGTAGGATCAAGGCCCATGGGAATAAAAATGGCTAAAAGCCTAAAAGGTAAAAAAACCATTGTAGGACTGGCTTTAGCTAAAATGCAAGAAAAAGAAGAAATACATAAAAACATTTCGAGAAACTTATATCGATAACCGAGATTCAAAGATAATGAAAATGAAGGTCTCCACGATCAAAAGTCCAGGAATAACGCATTATGTCGCCTTATATTCTAAAAAACAATGGTCGTCTCATTCTGTACCTACGACTGAAATCATCATCCGAATACAAAGGACGATCAACGAAATAGTCATTCATAAGTCTGTTATGTGTACCAACCCGATCTCTATTTTATACAGATTGTTGTCACGATATACCACAATGTATACGTTGCTGGCTTTCTTCTGCTACATTTGCGTAGAGTTGTTCAACTTTATCACACATATCTTCTATATGATCGTAGAACATTTCATCTTCGGATGAACTTGAAGAGGTAGATGATCCTTGATATGCCATTTTTGTTATAGAGAATGAGTATGAAGGATAAGATGATAAAGAATGTATAATAGGCTTGGTATATTAAATTAATATCCTCGTAATAAATAACTTTGTTACACACATATTACCATCAAACTTATATTCAGACAAGAAATGCAAAAACATGCTGAACGACCAAACTAAGAAACCAATTTCAAAGCATAAAACTAGCGTCAAATCATTAACCCGTCAATTTCTGTTCATATTCCACATATAATGATACTAAATTTAATAAGAAAAATGTTATATCAATTTAGAGTTGCCAAAAAGTTCTCCTGCTAACACTTGAGAGAACAAAACACTACTACATTAGTTTTTGTCTATCTTCATGTTGTAACGTTCTCCCAACTTAACAACACTTCCATCATTAACAGCATGTTCTATTTTATCATGCTTCAGGCTTCCTATAGTGCGCCTTTAACATCTTGGATTGCTCAATTGCAAGTTTTTCTTCCATGGCCAGTTGGGCCTGCATCATCGTTACATCCATATATAGAAAAAAAATGAGAAAAATGACAGAAAATGGAAGAAACATATATTGGTGGTTTGGTGTTCTTACATTAAGATGAAAGGAAGCTTCGGCCTCATGTCTCCTGGCTATTTTCTTCAACTCGTTAAACTCCTTAAAATGAGGATGATTAGAAGAAATACAAGTGACTTTTACGCTCTTGTTGGGTTTTGTAGGACGATCAGCAAACATACGGGCTTCTGCAGGCATGGCTCTGACAGGTCTGGGCGTCCCTGTGATCATGAACGGGGAATTTGAGATATTTTCTATTATATCTTTAGCGTGCTCAGAATTATCCATCTCAACTAAAGCAGAACGGAAAGGAGGGTTTGGTTCAAAGTAATTTGGGATGAAGGAGATGTTTACGACGGGTCTAAACTGATCTAGTGCAGATCTTAGAACCGATTCCGTAACTGTAGTAGATAGATTGTCCACTAAAACACTTCTTCTTACTTTCTCTTCAAAGGCAGCATATTCTTCTTCTTCAGTTGATCGTGCCATAGCTCACTCTCAATCTCTATCTATCTAATCACATCAATTGCAAATATATTGTACGTTAATTACAAGTTTACCTATAATAATAATAAAATTAGAAGAAGAAAGAAGAATGCTGCTTACAAGCTAACTAAAGAAGAAGATGAGGAGGCGGAGTTTCTTCTGGTTTCCTGTTGACGTCAATAAAAATAGGGATTTGGATCGACAGGCCACGTGACTATTTTATCCCTCACTCTTTTAGATGACCAGAAGAAGAATAAATGTGTTCTGAGGAGAAGATTGGCGACTGTTAGGGTTTTAAGCAAAATATAAATTAATTAGAATAAAGGAATTGATTAGGAATTTTAATATAAATAATAATACTAATTGCATATTAGTCCTTCTTGTGAACAAGATTTGATTGTTAATCTTTCTTTTAGATATATTAATAAATTTTGATCCACTTATTTTGATTAATATATTTTTTAGTCCTTCTAAATTACTTTTGTGAAATATATAGTTTAAAGTTTTAAAATAATAGTATATTGTAAAGATATATTTCGATTTCCTAACGATTTTTTAAATCTTAGTGTGTGATAACATGACAAACACAAACAAAGTTCCAAAAGGTTCTAATTAATCTGAAGAAGAAGATATAACATTATGTTTTGCTCATGTTCCTATTAACGAAGATGTTATAATTGAATGTAGTCAATAAAAAAACTCCATGGAGCCGAATTCACAAGAAATTCATGGAGTTTTACATACCTCCTCCCGGTATGACTAGAACACCAAACATAAAACAACGGTTTAGCGTAATCAACAAGGCATGCACAAGATATGCGGAGTGCTGAAAGAGGCAAAAATGCGACTAAGGAGTGGTGCAAATGCCAGTCTCTATTTTTTACAGATCGTCGCCGCGATGTGCCACCATGTATACATTGTTGGCTTTCTTCTAGTACATTTGCACAGAGTTGTTCAACTTTATCACACATATCAAGTGACTGGAACTGTGAGAGATCCTGAAAATTAAAAAAAAGTTGAACATCTATGGAAGCTTCAACTTAGAGCATCTTGGTTGATTAAGAGATTACTCTTGTCTGGATATCAAGGACTGTAACTGTGAAAGATCCAAAAAATGAAAAAAAAAAAGTTGAACATCTATGGAAGCTACAAGGAGCTACGGAGAGACTTTGTCTTGTAAAGGCTTAGTTAATGGTGGAGGGAAGCTCTGACGAGGTTATCTCCGGATTTGAAGTTGTCTTTCATATTGCTTCACTTGTTCTCGGACGAGACACAATTGATCCAGAGGCACCTTTGTTTCTTTCTTTTTCTATACATATATATATATACATGTTTTTATCTTAACTAATCAAGCAAATCTCAAAACAAGTAGAGTGAAATCTTGAAAGCAGCAGTTGATGGTACATTATGATAAACAATGAGATAAATGATAGAAAAGATTCTTTTGTATATATTGTACAATGAGATACAAGAGAGTTTATATAGGTGATATTATACATACACAATACGTACAAACAAGTCTAACTCATTCTTGTTACACTTGTTATGAGAATCTATCTAGTGTAGTCATGTGCACTCTAACTCATGCTCCTTATGTAGCTAATCACATTAAACGTGCTTAGATCATGTAAAAGATATGTCTCAGTGAAGCGTGTAATTCTGATATCATCATTTTCAACTGTTAGAGCATAGAATTCTGATATCATCATTTCGTTTAAACATTGAATTTTCAACTGCGGGAAACAAATTTTTTTGTTTAACATGTTCTGCGAATTAAAAAAATTCAAAAAAATCAAAAAATTCAAAAAATTCTTAAAAAAATCATAGACGTAAATATTAATTTGCTTTATCCAAATATATAAATTTTTGATTTTTTTGATTTTTTTTAGAATTAGTTATGACGATTTTACAAAAATTTCACAGACGCGCGCGTGTGTTTATTAGTTTTTGTTTTGTTTTTTTCTAATTTCTTTTTTTTAATTATTAATTATAAGAGTAGTTTGGGATGAGACATTTTTCTATAAAAAATCTTTTTATAGACACCTTTTTTTAAATAAATTTTTTAATATACATTAATCTCTAATTGACTCTAAATTTTACTATCAATATTAAAAAAAGACTTGATAAGAGATATAAAAGAATTAAGGGATTCAATGCTCAAAAACCTGAGTGTTTTATTCCGATAATTTATTAAAAAGAAAAGATTTTTTTTTTTTGATAAATATTTGAGATATAAAAGAGTGAGTGATAGTCACGTGGCTCAAACACTTGTTTTTTTTTCTAAACGTGGGTCAGGCACTAGTCCAAATCCCTATTTTTATTGACATCAACAGGAAACCGCAGTAAAGAAGAAGACGATAATTAGCTTGTAAGCAGAATTCTTCTTCTTCTTCTAATTTTATTATTATTATTATATGTAAACTTGTAATTAACGTACAGTAAATTAGGATTCAATTCGTGTTAATTATAATTTGGTTGTTGCAATTGTTGTGATTAGATAGAAATGGCACGATTAGAAGAAGAATATGCTGCCTTTGAAGAGAAAGTAAGAAGAAGTGTTTTAGTGGATAATTTATCTACTACTGTTACGGAATCTGTAATTAGATCTGCACTAGATCAGTTTAGACCCGTAGTGAACATCTCCTTCATCCCAAATGACTTTCAACCAGACCCTCTCTTCCGTTCTGCTTTAGTTGAGATGAAAGACTCTGAGCACGCTAAAGATATAATTGAAAATATTTCAAATTCCCCGTTCATGATTACAGGGATGCCCAGACCTGTCAGAGCCCGGCCTGCAGAAGCCCGTATGTTTGCTGATCGTCCTAGAAAACCGAACGTGAGCCTAGAATTCGATTGGATTCAATCTAATCATTCTCAATTTAAGGAGATTAACGAGTTGAAGGCAATAACCAGGAGACATGAGGTGGAAGCTTCCTTTTATCTTAATGTAAGAACACCCATATCTGTTTCTTCCATTTTTCTGTCATTTTACTCATTTTTTTTCTATATATGGATGTAACGATGATGCAGGCCCAACTAGCTATGGAAGAAAAACTTGCAGATGAGCAATTCAAGATGTTAAAGGCTCATTATAGGAAGCATGAGATGATAGAACATGCTGTTAATGATGGAAGTGTTGTTAAGTTGGGAGAATGTTACAACATGAAGATAGACAAAAACTGATTTTGCAGTGTTCTGTTCTCTCAAATTTAAAATTGTTTTAACTTTTTTCTTATTAAATTTAGTATTTCATTATATATGTGGATTATGAACAGAAATTGACAGGTTAATGATTTGATGCTAGTTTTATGCTTTGAAGTTTGAAATCAATTTTTTAGTTTGGTCGACATGTTTTGGCATATCTTGTCTGATTATGAGTTTGATGGTAACAGAGTTGTTTATTACAAGGATATTAATTTGAAGTACAGGGAATTAGTTATACAATGACAGAATTGAAAGATAATGTATGTTGTAAATGTTAAGCAGTCGGCAAAGAGAGATAGGATTGTTCAACCAAAGATGAAATGCAATCATCAAACATTTCTTCGATGGACCTGAAGTTGATTCCTAAATCCTTCCTCGCCTTTGATGTATTGAATTCATAATAAGGCCTATCAAGTTCCTTGAACCTGGAAATTTAAAAATTAGAAATATCTTAATTATTATATATAGTAACAAGTAATAACATAGAATAAGTTAGTTGTTTTACCTTTGAGGAATAGGGAGAGTTGGATAACGATGAGATAGAATAGATGTTAACTCATGATTATCGACAACTGAAGAGCTACAGAGGTACCTTCCATTTGCATTTGGGTTCTCGTAAGCTAGTATATGGCAAAGGGCAACATCGTCAATATGCACATACCCCATCCTTCCATGCCAATTGAATTTTTCAGTCTCTCCTTGGAGCAAATTAAGCACATCAGTAGCAGTATTACATAAGTGAGGTGGCAAACTTGGTCCAATCACAAATGAAGGAAGAATAGAAACCATATCCAACTTCTCTTTCTCACAGAACTCCCATGCAGCTCTTTCCGCCATTATTTTTGATAGAACATACCATATCTTATCATAAAAATGTTCCATCGGTTAAGATCTGTAAAAATATATGTATGTATATACGATTACATACCTGGAGTGTCTTGCATAATTCAACAGATCCCCATGATGACTCGTCCAAAGGTACACAAGGGTCAATGTCTTCTCGAGCTCTTACAGTTGAAGATGATGATGTCAGAATTACACGCTTCACTGATCCATTTCTTTTACATGATCTAAGCACATTTAGTGTACCATCAACTGCTGGTTTCAAGATTTCACTCTGCTTGTTTTGAGATTTGCTTGATTAGTAAAGATAACATGTATATATATATATAGAAAAAGAAAGAAAGAAAGGTGCCTCTGGATCAATTGTGTCTATTCCGAGAACAGGTGAAGCAGTATGAAAGACAGCTTCACATCCGAAGATAGCATCGTCAAAGCTTCCCTCCACCATTAACTCAGCCTTTACAAGAGAAAGTCTCTCCTTGGCTCCTTGTAGCTTCCACAGATGTTCAACTTTTTTTTCATTATCTGGATCTCTCACAGTTCCAGTCACTTGATATCCAGACAAGAGTAATCTCTTTACCAGCCAAGATGCCAAAAACCCAGACGCACCCGTTACGCATACCTTCCCCTTCATTATCACCTCTCTTTCTCTGTGTCAATCTATATCTCTTATTCTTGTATTTATACATGGTGCCTCAGTGGTTAAAGAGAGTTAGGTAATAAGTGGGAGGACTAGAGAAGGTAAATCATCTTGACTATGTGACACCAAAATCTTTATACCACCTATTTAATTAACACTCTCATTTCCTTTCTAATGACATCTTCTTTTTGTGGCGGTTCAGTTTATTTATGTATATTATACATATTTTCAATTAGTTGTTTTGTGATTGATGTATACTAACTATATGTTTGGAAGTGTTTTATTTGTTTCTCAAAAGTACTCAAATGTGTTATAAATTTTTAAAAATGTTTTAAACCTTAATATTATTTTTAGAAGATGTATAAAATATATGTTTTTTATAAAAATAACTAAAATGATTCTAAATTTTAAAATCATTTTTAATAATTTTTTCAAATATTTAATTTTATTCAAAAAGTGAATTTTTACTCTATAGTAAGCATTTCGAAACGGGTCCTAAGACGACATGCCAATATATCGTGTATTTTGAATGAAGTAAAAGATCTTTTAAAAATAATAAAACATTAATAAATAAATAAGAAAATGGTTTCTTTGCCTCAGAATGGTAATTCTTCTAAAATTTATGTGGAATAGATCTGCAAAACTACTAAAGAACTGGAACAACTCTAGGGAAGGGAGGAGTAGTACAAGACAGTCCGTGCTAGAATGAAATGGATGAAGAAAGAGGATCGAAATACTAAGTATTCCATTCTGCTATTATCGTTCGTCGTTGTAGAAATAAAATACTAAGATTAAAAGACGATGAGGAAACTTGGCATGAAAATAATGATAAATCAATCAGATATTTCAGGAATACTATAATTCACTCTTTTTAGAAAAGAATATCTCAGATTGTAGTCTGACAGCAGATATAGTATCATGTAAGATATCAAATCACATAAATGAATATTTGATTTTAATATGACAATGGAAGTTGTTAAACTTATAAGTCAAATTCTTTATTTTAAGGCCTGGCCCATTTAGTTATTAGCCCTATTATCTCTATTTACCTATAGATACATGGTATTGTATAGGTTATTAGTTAACCCGTTTAATTGGCACAACCATAAGACTCTCAGTTGTAATCAATTTTCTATAATAAAATCTTCTCCCCTTTCCGTGGTTTTTCCTGTTTTGGGTTTTCCACGTATATCGGTTTTTCTTTCGTTACTTGTTTCTTATTTTATATTTTATTCTGCGGTCCTAATTCTAACAAATTGGTATAGAGCTAAGGAGTAAAAGAACGAAAGAAAAAACATTAGGGCTGTTGCAGAAAAGGAGAAGATCGAAGAAGGAGACCACTTTAAATCTGATGTAATTTGATTTGAAACAAATTGTCTAATTATGTTGCATTCTATTAGTGGTCGATTTTACACGGAAAATTGATGGATCATTAATTCTTACACTTCGTTAAATCGGTTTTATATTTTTTGAGGGTTAAGTTTGGGTGAACAAAGTAATACATGATCGAATATTTGTGAAATTGAAAAATTTGGGCAGGAGGTTACTCACGTTCTTAAAAGAAATCGGAGAACTAATAAGCATTATGCATCAGTCAAATTGGATATGTCGAAGACTTATAATAAAGTTCGATGGGAATTTTTTTTGGTTATCTTGGAAAAGCTTAAATTTCATGATAAATGGATTAGGTGGGTGAAAACTTGTAATTATATGGTGACATTTAATATCAAAGTTAATGGTAACATTGTTCTGTTAGACAAACCGACAAAATGTTTTAGACAAGGCGATCATCTTCACCATCTCTCTTTTCGCTCATGATGGAGGAACTTATCGGGCTTATTAATAATGAATATAGTAAGGGACATATCAAAGGGCTCAATATTACCAGACAATGTCCATCTCTTACTCACTTGTTATTTGCGGACAACTCGTTTTTCTTCATTTCAATTTACTATAAGGAACTGGAGGCTTGTAAGAGAGTACTTCAGATTTATTGTGAATTTTTTGGACAAACTATTAATCTGCATATATCAATTTTTTGTTTCTCAAAAGATACATCTTCTAATGTTATTAAGGAAATGGTTAATTCTCCTGGTAGTTCAAAAGAAGTCATAATTAAAGCAGTTCCTCAAGCTATCCCTAATTATTCATGTCTATTGTTCTCTTTCTGAAAACTTTTTGCAAAGATCTTTCGTTAATGATTTAAAAAAATTGGTGGGTTTGTGTGAGAAAAATCGTATACATTGGCTCGCTTGGGAGAAAATCGTAGTTTTTAGCGGACTTCAGATTTCGCAATATGTTGAAGATGAATGACGCGTTGTTAGCTGTCAAGCATGAAAATAAAAAATGAAGTCGAATTCTTTTATATTAAGGGTTATCAAGGAAAATTATCACCCAAGGTGTGAATTTTGGCAAGATAAACTCAAATAAGGTTGTTCATAGGTTTTTGCTAGTATATGTTAAGGTAAGGACAAGATTAAAGGCAAATGTTGTTGGATCCCGTATATAATTCACTTTTATACCCGTTAATATAATATATATATATATATAAAAAAATTGATAATCAAAATTTACTAATTTTAGGCCCAAGAATGAAATAAAATAATATTGGAATCCACATAATAGTTGTACCCTTTTATATCTTCTAAAACCATTTTTCATTTCCATTCTTTATAAAAATAGATTTGGATCCTCTTCTAACTTGATTACTATACTAACTCTACTAACTCCAATCACAATTAAGTAATTAGTTTTTAGCAATATTTTTATTTATAATTGAATTATTATGTAAGATATTATAGGAAGAGAGAAAAATAAATTATAAATAAAGATAATGCTAAAAATCAATTACTTAATTTTGATTGGAGTTAATAGAGGTAGTATAGGAATCAAGTTAGTAGAGATCCAAATCTCATAAAAATAGCTAAATATGTCGAATAAATAAATGACTACTATGAGTTATATTAATCCCTCCGTCCCAAAAATAATGTCCACTTTGCTTTTCACACAAATTAAGAAACACAATTATTATCTTCCTCGTTACTAAAATACCCCTAATAAAGTGTCTTGATATTTTAAATATTAATTGGAAACATAATTTTAAATATTTTAATAAGGGTAGTGGAAAAAGGTGGAATAAAGTGCCTTGAAATTCTGAGTGGATATTATTTTTAGGACACTATTTTTAATAAGGTGGACATTATTTTGGGGACGGAGGGAGTATCATGTATCCAAAACTTCAGCCACATATACTATTTATAGTATAAAAGCAGTTACACCAAGTATAATAACTATATTTTCTCTAGACTTTTAATACCTATCCATAAAACTCTGACTCATTTATTATAAATAACGGCATAGCTACTAAAAAACAAAGTTGATTACCATCCAACTTATCAACACGTCACTATGGTGGCTAATAAATTTTTTAGGATGAACATACATCACAGACCCTGGCATGGAATTTTTTAATGTTATATACTTATATATAGCCCCCACACTTTGATGACCTTTTACAAACTTACTATTCTTAATAGATAATCTTTTTAAAATATAGATTATCTATTAATAAAGAAGGTAGGGTTACTCACAAGATCGTTTCTAGATCTATTGTCAAAAGTTTGGTTAAAGGTGAATGCTGGACGGTCGTTTTAGCTATGAGAAAGGCCGCTATAAGTAATCTTCGGAGTGTTTCTTTATACTCCGATAACCATGAATTGGTTCAAGGTATTTCTAGATGCACAGGTCTTCGATGACAAATTTATCTGTTCATTGCCGAAATGAGGAGCTGGCTTTTGAAGTTCCCTTCTTGGAAGTTTAACTTCGTCAATAGGAATCTTAATAGCGTTGTTGTGGATCTAATGACCAAGTGTGCAAGACGAAACATCGACCCCTCTTCATGGAAATATGGCTCTTTGAGTGATTTTTATATTTATCTAAAATCTCTGTATAAATGATCGTGATTATTAAATAACTTTGTTTTCTTGAAGAAAAAAATCTTAATATATAATCACATAAAACAAAATCATCTTTCATTTATGATAAAATAGAAATAATAATGATGCAATGTAATCTACGATGAGAGAATTACGAGGCACCGTTAAAGACAAGGATTTTGATTAGTATCAAGGAGGGCGACCACTTAATAATATACTCGCAAATAGTCTATTTCAAAGTGAGTGATTTAAACAATATCTAATATATAGATTTTAACCTTGTTTTAAAAAGTTATGCAATAATATCTCTAATTCGATAATTGTGGATCTCTTTGTAATATTACTTATAGGTAATTGACCTATGAAATCTTAGAGAGAGAGAGAGAGAGTTTATGTTTTATGTGGACCATGACAAAAGATTCTTCCTTAAAGAGACCACTAGGATGACCAAATACTAAATACCTTTATATAATACAAAAAACACTAAAAGACAAAAAAAGTATTGAGTGTTGGCACTGTTCAACTCCGGTCACCATCCACCGACCACCGACCATCGCCGCCATCAGTGGTGTACTCAGTGATGTTACAGAGTACTTAGAGAATAAAAAGTATAGAGTATCGGAAAAAAATACAGAGTATCAGAAAAAATACAGAGTATCAGAATTAAAACACTGAGTATTCCAAATAAAAACACTGATTATCGGAAAATTCCTATGAGTACTCAGAACAAAATACATAGTACTTCGAGAAATTTCTGAGTACTCAATATATAACACAGTGTATTATATAAAAACACTAAAAATGGTCCATAAAATTAAATTTAAACAAAAAAACAATAAATTCATAAAATTATATTTTATTACATTGTATAAGAATATGCATACAAGGTAATTCGTCCAAAAAATAAATTAAAAAACAACATTATATCCTATCTAATTACACCTGCGAACAAAAAAAAAGCTAATCAGCTTTCTAACAAAAGAAAAAGAAAAAAAGTGATATTAAGCTCCATGGCCAGAGCTGCATGAACCATGGCTACAAAACCGTACCTCACCAGCAGCTTGGGCTGAGGTTTGTTAATGGTGAAGCATTTTTTCCATTATATTGGAGAACATCAACATGGCCGCCTCACGAACAGTTTTTGCGAAGATCTAGCTCAAAAATGAATCAGATGTGAAGCTTCACCGGGAAGTGAAGGAGATACAGTGGATGCTCGAAGGTCACAACTTCTCCGAGAAGAAAACCAGACAAGAAGATTTTTGCCATTCAAGAAGAGTTTTGTTGATACTCCAGCAGCGAGCGGTCATGGAGCTTCACGAACGACTTTGAACTTGTGCAAATTCTGGCCATGGCTGCCACCTTCACAAATTTGGCCATGGTTTCACACCTCACGACCTCGACCAACAAAACAAACGCCGAGGATGGATACAAGCTTCATTAATAGATCTCATGGGAGATCACAGAGGTTTTCTTTAGTGAGGAATAAAAAGAGAGTAAGAGAGTAAGATGAGAGAGGAAAGTGAGATAAGAGAGGAAAGAGATGTGGGTTTATGGGAGAAAAGAAAGAGAGGATAGAGAGTGTAGATATCTAGGGTTTAGGAATAAAATAATTAGTATATATAGGAAATAAAAAACAAAAAGGGGTAAAAAGGTAGATGAATTTTGGCTTATAGTGTTAAATTTTGTTTGAGGTCTTTAGTGAGAAGAAAAGGTAAGTGGGGGGTTTGGTAAGATCTTAGGAGGGTGTCTTTAAGACCCTATACATAACAATCCCATTAGTTATTTGTTATATTATATCGTTAACATATGATTGAACGTATATTTAAGTTAAGACGACCTACTTCCTCATCTATCCATCAATTTTTAAATGTTATGCTTGTTCAAGCAACCTACTTAGTCGTTTCGTATTTAATACTTCATATTGCTATCGATCAATCGTTTGACATATGATATCATCGTGTTTCATTGTGCGGTAGCGGGCTTGCCATGGCTAACACGACTATCATGATCTATTCCACCTGGCGCATGTGACGGAGAGTTCCTTGGCCAGTGGGTCGTAGGTTCGGTGTACCCAAGATATCACCTATGAGAGTGATAAGAGATCGAGGTTGCGGTGGGAGTCATAAAGGAAAGACAACAATATTCTTTGCAACTTGATTATTTTTACTCGTTTGTAATTATCTTGATGTATTAACTTTTTGTCCAACGCTTTTTTGTTATTTTGTGTGTTGTTGTATTACACAAAATAGTCATTTGTGTATCATAGTAACACACAAAAGAACCATACTAAATGCTAAACTCTGAAATTGTGTGTATAGGATACACATAGATCACATCGAAAGGGATGTAAGACAAACACAAGTGTGTAAGTCAATTTGTGTGATGCTGCAAGTCGCAAGAAACAATTTGTGTGATGCAGAAACAAGTAATAATCAAAATTATGAGTTGATGCAACACATAGTTACGAAGGTGGTGTGTTTAACTAAGACACAAATGTTTAATAGGGAATGGGCTTGACGGGAAGAGAAAAAGTAAATTTGTGTGTTACTGTAATACATAAATAATTGTTTTGTGTATTACTACAACACACAATATAACAAAAGATTGTTGGACAAAAGGATAATATATCAATATATTAAAAACAAGTAAAAATAGGATATATGCGATTAATAAAGAGAAAAAAAATATGTTAAAGAAAGTTATGTTTTAGATTGATTATATGATTTTCTGTGTTACATGAACACATAAATATATTTTTATGTGTTGAAGGAACACATAAAACAAAATATCAAAATTCAAAAAATTAAAAAAATTAAAAAAATCCAAAAGAATTTATAGACGTAAATATTGATTTGATTAGTCCAAAAATGCATTTCTTTGATTTTTTTAGAATGAGTTATGCATATTTTAAAAAAAAAAAATCATGGACGCGCGCGTGTGATGAAATTAATTGTTGGTGATTGGTTTAGTTGAGAATTAAATTTCTTAACTAGTGAGTAAGTAGGAAGTCAAAATCTCTTTCCTTTTTTTTGGGAATGAAAAGTTTAAGTCTATAATTAATTGGGAATTATCTCATACGAGGATAAAAATGTACGCTAAATATGACAAAAATGATTAATTGGAAATTAAGTTTTTAATTAGTAAGTAAATTGGAAATAATTTGCTCTTTTTTTTTTAGAATAAAACTTGTAAAAATTGTAATTAATTAAAAATTATTCCTTAAATATATATGTGTATATATATTTTTTTGTCAAAGCATATAAATAGAAATAAGGCCAGTGATTTAAAACTATAATATTACAACAATCAAGACGAAGTAGGAATAAGTCTTTTTCTTATATTTTCAGTCTTACAAATAATGTTTTTTTGGACATTGCTCACAAATAAGAAACTTAATAATTACATATATTATTATAAAATTATCTTTTATAATAAAATATCTTGATATTTTAAATATATAGTAAAAATACAAAATTTAAATTTTTTAATAAAGGTAATAGTGGAAAAATTTTAATTTTTTTTTAAATATTTTAAATTGATGATAATTTTAAGATATTATGTTGATAAATAGACATTAATTTTGGAAAAGAGAAAGTAATTCTTTTGTTTCCAAAGCATAAATATATAAATAGAAGAGAAAAAAACTCTGTGGGTACCTATGAAATTCGAAAAGGGACTTCTGAGTACCCATATTATAAAATAGGACTTTAGGTACCTAACCTTTTCTTTTTGTCCAATTGTTAGTGTTTTCCGTTATCTCACACATTAAGTATGATGTGGAGCCTATGTGGACTTGATTTCCTTTTATTGCGAAAGGTATACATAATGTGTGAGATAACGGAAAATACTAACGATTGGACAAAAATAAAAAGTTAGGTACCTAAAAGTTCTATTTTATAGTATTAGGTACTCAGAAGTTCTTTTTCGAATTCCATGAATATCTACGGAGTCTTTTTCTCTAAATAGAAACAAAGATAGTGGTTAAAACCATAATATTACAAGCAATTAAGACGAAATAGGGACAAGTCATTTTAAGGTTAAGGGGAAAGTTGCACTTATGAGATTAGTCAAGGGGTACCACGCAATTAAGACTTATAAATTAATAGAATTAAGTATGGTAATGAAAAAGAAGAGTCTTCCTTTGAGAAGGTGCAAGGAACGGAAAAGGCGACCTCTAATCTCATTCAAATTTTAGTATTTTACACCATTTCTCAATCTCGAACTTAACCAAGTTCAACGAAAAGCACACACATATGATAATTATACATGTATAATAGTTATAATCTCTTTCGAAAACATGAATTAATTTAAAGAAAGAGAAAGAGAGATGTCAGGTGGAGGAGGTTCGCAAACCCTAGGCGGACCATCTCGGTGTGGTTGGGTGGTTGGGCCATCGCTGGACAAGATCATAAAGAATGTGGCGTGGAGGAAACATTCACAGCTCGTGTCTTCATGTAAATCAGTTCTCGACAAGCTCGATTCACTCACCGACTCTTCTTCAGATCCCGATCCTGCTTCTTGCACTCCTCTCTACGGTTATGCTTCATCAGATGATGCCCAATTCATTCTTCAACCTCTTATTATGGCTCTCGAATCCGCCTCCTCTAAGGTCGTCGAGCCTGCTCTCGATTGTGCCTTTCGTTTGTTTTCATTAGGTCTAATCCGCTCTCGTATCCATCATCCCTCCTCAGATGATGATTCCTCCTCCTCAGCTGTTATCTTTAAGCTCATAGATTCCATTTGCAAATGTGGTGGGGCAGGTGATGGTGATGAGGCCGTTGAGCTCGGAATGCTCAAGGTCCTGCTCGCTGCAGTAAGATCTCCTTGTGTATCAATAAGTGGTGATTGTCTAATCCACATTGTCAGGTCTTGTTACAATGTGTATCTAGGTGGATTGAGTGGTACAAATCAGATCTGTGCTAAAGCTGTTCTAGCACAGATGATGATCATCATCTTCACCAGAGTTGAAGATAATTCAATGCTCTCCAACTTCAAGACCGTCTCTGTTTCTGAATTACTCGAGTTTGCTGATAGGAATTTAAATGAAGGTGCATCTGTTCAATTCGCACAGAACTTGTTGAACGAGGTTGTTTACACTAGAGAAGCACTCCCCCCACCTAAACCCGAACCCAATTCTTCTGAAGACAATTCTGAAAACACCCAAATTAGAGATGATGGTTTCACTTTGTACAAGAATTTGTGCAAGCTCTCCATGAAATTCTCCTCACAAGATCAGGCTGATGATCACATTCTTTTGAGGGGTAAAATTATATCACTAGAGCTTCTCAAGGTCATCACTGATAATGCTGGTCCTGTTTGGCGCACCAATGACAGGCAAGCTCATTTATTTACTTACAGATAATCCTGAATTGAGTATTACATCATAAAGGATTCCTAAATTATATTATTATACATACAGGTTTCTTAATGCTGTGAAACAGTTCCTATGTTTGTCAATTTTGAAAAACAGTGCACTTTCAGTTATGGCTATCTTTCAGCTTCTTTGTTCCATTTTCCAAAGCTTATTATCAAAGTTTCGGTCCGGATTGAAATCAGAAATCGGTGTTTTCTTTCCTATGCTCATCCTTCGTGTCCTTGAAAATGTCCTACAACCTAGTTTCCTACAGAAGATGACTATTCTGAATATACTCGAAAAGATCTCTCAGGATTCCGAGATCATAGTTGATATTTTCGTCAACTATGACTGTGATGTCGATTCTCCAAATATCTTCGAAAGGTAATTTGCTTTTTTAATCTTCTATCTAGCAACCTTAGGTTCTTTAGTCCGCTTGTTTGTATTTGTATTAAAACAGTTTTAATTCCATCAGATATTTGCAGGACTGTGAATGGGCTTCTAAAAACTGCTTTAGGTCCTCCTGCTGGTTCTACTACAACCTTATCTCCTGCTCAAGATTCCACATTTCGTCTTGAATCAGTGAAATGCTTGGTCAGAATTATCAAATCAATGGGGGCATGGATGGACCACCAACTAAAAGTTGATTTACCAAAGTTATCAGATAATGATAACTCACCCGATACATCTACAACCCTAGTTGAAGATGGAATAGTTGCAGATTATGAGCTTCATTCAGAAGCTAACTCCGAAGTTTCAGATGCTGCTACACTTGAACAACGCCGTGCTTATAAAATAGAACTTCAGGTTTGAAAAAAAGATAATTTCTTTACAGTCCTTTATAATTTAAGGAATTTAGAGCTTTAAAATTGATGAATTTGTGGATGCAGAAAGGTGTGTCATTGTTTAATCGAAAACCTTCAAAGGGAATTGAATTTTTAATAAGTACAAAAAAAGCTGGGAATTCACCTGAAGGAGTGGCTGCTTTTTTGAAGAATACATCTGGATTAAATGCAACAATGATTGGTGATTATCTAGGTGAAAGAGATGAGTTTCCTTTGAAAGTTATGCATGCATATGTGGATTCCTTCAATTTTACGGAAATGGTCTTTGGTGAAGCCATTAGATTTTTCTTGCGAGGTTTTAGATTACCAGGAGAAGCACAGAAAATCGATCGTATTATGGAGAAATTTGCTGAACGTTACTGTAAATGCAATCCAACTTCATTTTCTAGTGCTGAAACAGCTTATGTTCTTGCTTACTCTGTTATTATGCTCAACACTGATGCACATAATACCATGGTAAAAGATAAGGTATGTATGCTACACAACATTGATTTCAGATTACCTTCATTTTAACCGTTTTACTTAGATTCATTATGTCTTATCGTATATTTCATTTGTTTGTTAAGATGACAAAGGCAGATTTTATTCGAAATAACCGAGGAATAGATGATGGAAAGGACTTACCAGAAGATTATTTAGGTGCCTTGTATGATCAAATTGTGAGGAGTGAGATTAAAATGAACGCTGATTCTTCTGCACCCGAGAATAAACCAGGAAACAGCTTGAATAAATTATTGGGATTAGATGGTATATTAAACCTAGTATGGAAACAAACAGAAGAAAAGCCATTAGGAGCAAATGGTGTACTTATAAGACATATTCAGGAGCAGTTCAAAGCTAAATCTGGAAAAGCAGAGTAAGATCAAGATTTTACTTAGTTAGGTAAATTTAGAGATGAGTAATTTGTTTTTTTACTGTGCAGGTCTGTTTACTACTCTGTTGCAGATCCTGCAATATTAAGGTTTATGGTTGAAGTGAGCTGGGGCCCAATGCTTGCTGCTTTTAGTGTAACACTAGACCAAAGTGATGACAAAACAGCTACTTTTCAATGCTTGGAAGGTTTTAGACAAGCTGTACATGTAACAGCTGTACTTGGAATGCAGACCCAAAGAGACGCCTTTGTTACAACTGTCGCTAAATTCACCAATCTTCATTGTGCTGCAGATATGAAACAAAAAAATGTTGATACTGTCAAGGTAATGTTTATTCGTAAATTATTTTCATATTGCACATCTTACATATCATTCATAATATTTGTTTTGACTATGACAGGCAATAATATCGATTGCTATCGAAGACGGAAATTATCTACAAGAAGCATGGGAGCATATTTTAACATGTCTATCTCGATTTGAGCATCTACAGCTTCTACAGGAGGGTGCACCATCTGATGCTTCGTTTTTAACAAGCGCAAATATTGAAAATGAAGAACGAACATTTAAATCTATAGGGTTTAAGAAAAAAGGAACACTTCCAAATCCAGCTATGATGGCTGTGGTTAGAGGAGGTTCATATGATAGTACTGCACGAGGAGGTGGTGCTAATTCCCCGGGGCTAGTAACACCGGAACAGATTAATAACTTCATTTCAAACTTGTATTTACTTGAACAGATAGGGAGCTTTGAGTTGAACCATATATTTGCTCATAGTCAACGATTAAATAGCGAGGCAATAGTTTCGTTTGTTAAGTCTCTTTGTAAAGTTTCCATGTCTGAATTGCAATCTCCTACAGATCCTCGTGTCTTTTGTCTCACTAAAATTGTTGAAGTCGCGTAAGTTTTTTTCTCTCTTCTATAAGATGGGATTATTATAGACATAATACTGTGGATTCTATTCTTTTGTAGGCACTATAATATGAATCGTATAAGATTGGTTTGGTCTCGTATATGGAATGTGTTATCAGATTTTTTTGTGACGGTTGGTTTATCTGAAAATCTTTCGGTTGCGATTTTTGTGATGGATTCACTAAGGCAACTTTCGATGAAGTTTCTGGAGAGGGAAGAGCTAGCTAATTATAATTTTCAGAATGAGTTTTTGAGACCCTTTGTGATAGTAATGCAAAGAAGTAACTCTGCAGAAATTCGGGAATTAATTGTCCGTTGTATCTCACAGATGGTTTTAAGTCGGGTTAATAACGTTAAATCTGGATGGAAGAGCGTATTTATGGTAATTAATTAATTAATTATATACTTTATCTGGATTTTTGAAAGAGGTTAAAATATGGTATAAATGTGCAGGTATTTACTGCTGCGGCAGCTGATGAAAGGAAGAATATTGTTTTGTTAGCGTTTGAAACAATGGAGAAAATCGTACGAGAATACTTTCCGTATATAACTGAAACGGAGACAGTAACTTTCACAGATTGTGTTAATTGCCTCATTACTTTCACAAACAGTAAATTCAACAGTGATGTTAGCTTAAACGCAATTGCTTTTCTCCGGTTTTGTGCTGTCAAACTTGCAGATGGTGGACTTATCGGCAATGATAAAATCGAGGGTATTCCATCTATTTCTGATTCTTCTGTTGATGGACAATCCCTCACTGAAAAAGATGATCATGTTTCTTTCTGGGTTCCTTTGCTATCAGGTAATTAATTATTACTTATTAATTTAGAAAAGTTAGGTCCTTTTACTAATGTTTGTTATTACAGGGTTATCAAGACTAACATCAGATCCAAGATCAGCTATACGAAAAAGCGCACTAAAAGTTCTTTTTAATATTCTGAAAGACCATGGGCATTTATTTTCACGTCAATTCTGGGACACAGTATTTAGCTCCGTGATTTTTCCGATATTCAATACAGTGTACGAGAATAAAGAAGGTGAACAAGATGAACCAAGCCCTAGATCGTTTAATCCTGATGGGAGTATATGGGATTCTGAAACAGCAGCTGTGGGAGCTGAATGTATAGTTGATTTACTTGTTAGTTTCTTCAATATGGTTCGGTCTCAACTCCCTGGAACAGTATCTATACTCGTGGGTTTCATGAGAAGTAGTGGACAGGGTCCCGCTAGTACAGGTGTCGCCGCGTTATTACGTTTGGCCGGTGAGTTGAAATACAAACTTTCACAAGAGGAATGGAGAGATCTTTTCCTTGCCCTTAAACAAGCCGCTGCTTCGAGTCTTCCGGGATTATTAAAGCTTTTGAAAACAATGGATAATATCGATGTTCCTGAAGATGATAACGAGACAACAAATGAACTCGAAAATATCCAAGATGATAATCTTCAAACTATCGCTTATGTTGTTTCGAGGATTAAGTCTCATATAGCTGCACAACTTCTAGTTATACAGGTTATCTATCTATCTATCTATTGATCATTCTTAGTTGGACATGTTTATAATTTGTTTTGTTGTTCTCATAGGTGATAACTGATGTGTGTAAAATGCATGAGCAGTGTTTGAGTGGAGAGACTGTGAGTATACTTCTTGAGATATATAATTCAATAGCGTCACATGCTCATGAGTTGAACACACGGACAATACTGCTGGTCAAGCTGCAGAGAGCTTGTTCTATCCTTGAAATATCCGAGCCACCTATGGTTCACTTTGAAAACGAGTCTCACCAGAATTACCTAAACTTCTTGCATGATTTACTAGTGAGACATCCAAGATTATGTGAAGAAAGGAATATAGAATCGATTGTTATATCAGAGTGTGAGAATATATTGCAAGTGTATTTGGAGTGTGCCGGTTTAAGAAATGGTGATAACGAGAAAAATAAGGAGGTTCAGTGGGTTCTTCCATTGGGTTCAGCAAAGAAGGAAGAATTGGGAGCACGAAGTGGTATAGTTATATCGGTATTGCGTATTTTAGGTGATATGGAAAGCCATTGTTTTCGAAAGTATATTTCACAGTTATTTCCGTTGCTCGTAGATCTTGTGCGTAGTGAGCATAGTTCTGCTGAAGTTCAGCGTGCTCTTAGCAACTTGTTTCAAATGTGTATTGCCCCTTTATTAATTACTTAAATTAACGAATTACGTTTGTGAATTTTGGGGGTTATAAATTTTTAAAATATATATAGAGAGTGATGACTGAGTTACCATACCCTTTTAATTTTGATTTGCAAACACAACACTTTTGATTGGTGGTGATGTTGTTTACTCTTTTATTCTATTCTATTTGCCAATAATAATATTTAGTGAAGCCTCGTCCTTTATTTTTGCTTATAATTTCCTTTCAATTTTCAAAGAGAATCAAGTTCAACAAAAGAGTTCAAAACAATTGTCAGATTCTTTTCAATAATGAGTATGCCCAATCGAAACTTTAATCATCCATATATGAGTCATAACATGGATGTGACGAGCATATTATGGCCATCATCAAGCTCTGTGAACAACCCAACCACCTTTTCGATCACTTTAGAAGCTTCTATATATGATATGCCTACACACTACTAGTTGTAAGCTTCTATATATGATATGGCCTACACTATTAGTTGTATAGGCTTTGTTAAACGGGTTTTGTAAAATGCATGATTCTTAAGTTGGGTCGTGTTCGATTATATGCAGAATTTAATTTAGATTTTTTGACAGTTAATTGTTTTAACAAACTAATTAGAATTTTTTAGTCAGTCATATGTATGTGTAGCTCTAGTTACTACTACGTACCTAATGGTTATACTAGGAGGTCAATTCCTTCTCCTTAAACTCCGACATTTGACAACCATGAATAAACAATGAAAGAGAAAGAGAGAGTAAGACTTGGTCTCTTACCATAGAATAAAATTATGATGTATATTATATCACCTTCCCCCGATTTGATCCATCCTTTTTTCTCTCTCGACCAATAAATTAATCATATATGTATTGTGTTTCACAGTGATCGACGTGGATGAAGCTACACCAATGACTACATTTTACTGAACATGCATTCCCCTGGTGTGCTGCACTTACACAATTGTTCCTCTCTAGAGTTTTTCCAATCACTAACCAATTTTGTAAATCAAGCTAAGATAGAAAAGGAGAAGGTATAGATTATTGATCATGAAGATACATCCATCATCATCTTTAATTCAACCAAAATAACCACCATCTTTCCAAAATCAAAACGATTATTATATATGGAATTAGGTGTCGATGCGAAAAAAATTGTAGGAAATAAGGTGTGATAATGGCAAGCTTTTCTTCACAACCATCTAAAAAAGGAGGTCGCAGCCCCACTGGAACCGGGGGTGGGGCCAGTGGCTCTAGTAATTCTGGGCAGACAGTTAAGTTTGCGAGGCGAACCTCAAGTGGTCGCTATGTTAGCCTTTCTAGGGATGACCTGGACATGTCTGGAGAAATATCAGGAGATTATATGAACTACACGGTTCACATTCCTCCTACACCAGATAATCAACCTATGGACAACTCCGTGGCTGCAAAAGCTGAAGAGCAATATGTTTCTAATTCACTCTTCACCGGGGGTTTCAATAGTGTCACCCGTGCCCATCTTATGGATAAGGTCATTGAATCTGCAGTAACTCATCCTCAGATGGCCGGATCCAAGGGCTCACGTTGTGCCATGCCTGCTTGTGATGGTAAAAGTATGAAGGATGAGAGGGGTAATGATGTTCTCCCTTGCGAATGCAGGTACGTACATAATTCATTTTATCCCTTTTTCCAACAATACTAACTATATATAATATGTATATGTAGGTTCAAAATATGTAGAGATTGTTATATGGATGCACAAAAAGATACAGGTTTATGTCCAGGTTGTAAAGAAGTATACAAAGTTGGAGACTACGAGGATGATATACCTGATTTTTCAAGTGGAGCTTTATCATTGCCAGCTCCACCAGGTAAGGAACATTTCAGAGCAGATCCTTCACGTACGGGTATGACTATGATGAAAAGAAATCAAACTGGAGAGTTTGATCATAATAAATGGTTGTTTGAGACACAAGGAACATATGGGTATGGTAGTGCCTACTGGCCACCTGAAGATACTGGTGGCTTTGGAGATGGTGGAGATGGAGGAGGAGGAACACATAGAAGTACTGTCTTAGACTCGTCCGCTGATAAACCTTGGAAACCTCTTAGTAGAAAACTACCAATTCCTCAATCCATTATTAGTCCTTACAGATTGCTCATTATTATTCGCTTTGTGGTGTTGATCTTTTTCTTGCATTGGAGGATCACCCACCCAAATGATGAAGCTATGTGGTTGTGGACCATGTCTATTGTATGTGAATTATGGTTTGCTTTCTCATGGATCCTCGATCAAGTTCCAAAGGTAAACCCGGTTAACCGCTCAACTGACTTAGAAGTGTTGCATGATAAGTTTGACATGCCATCACCTTCAAATCCTACCGGACGTTCTGATCTCCCCGGAGTAGATATGTTTGTTTCCACCGCCGATCCCGAAAAAGAACCACCATTAGTCACTGCCAACACTATCCTATCGATATTAGCTACTGATTATCCCGTTGAGAAGCTTGCTTGTTACATTTCCGATGACGGTGGTGCACTTCTTAATTTCGAGGCCATGGCCGAGGCTGCTAGCTTTGCCAATTTATGGGTCCCTTTTTGCCGTAAACATGACATAGAGCCTAGGAATCCCGACACCTACTTTAACTTGAAGGGCGATCCCACTAAGAATAAGAAGAGTGTGGATTTTGTTAAAGATAGACGCAAAGTTAAAAGAGAATACGATGAGTTTAGAGTGAGGATCAACGGTTTGGGTGAATCAATACGCAGGAGATCTGATGCGTTCAATGCGAGAGAAGAGATGAAAGTGATAAAACAGATGAGGGAAAGTGGAGCAGGTGACCCTACAGAGCCTCTAAAAATCCAAAAAGCTATATGGATGGCTGATGGAAGCCATTGGCCTGGTACTTGGAGCATCCCTAGCAGTGACCATGGGAAAGGAGACCATCCTGGGATTCTTCAAGTCATGTTAAAGCCACCAAGTAGTGACCCATTAATGGGAGGTACGGATGATCAGTTTATGGACTTTTCAGATGTAGACATACGTTTACCTATGTTTGTGTACATGTCTCGTGAAAAACGCCGAGGCTATGATCATAATAAGAAAGCGGGTGCAATGAATGCTTTAGTACGTGCATCCGCTGTACTCTCCAATGGTCCCTTCATACTTAATCTTGATTGTGATCATTACATAGCTTATTGCAAGGCTATCCGTGAAGGCATGTGTTTTATGATGGACAGAGGAGGTGAAGATATTTGTTACGTTCAATTTCCTCAAAGATTTGAAGGTATTGATCCGTCTGATCGTTATGCTAATCGCAACACTGTATTCTTTGACGGTAATATGCGTGCCCTTGATGGTCTCCAGGTATATATTTATATATATCTCTCTCTCATATTCTTTTCTTTTGATAGTCACATTAATTATTAAATGTTCTTGGCAGGGTCCATTTTATGTTGGGACAGGCTGCATGTTTAGGAGATTTGCACTGTACGGTTTTGAACCTCCGAAACCAGACAAGACATCGAATGGTCCTGAGACAAAAGCCTTACAAACTACTGATTTTGATCCAGATTTAGACGTGAATCTATTACCAAAACGTTTCGGGAACTCAACACTATTGGCCGAATCAATACCGATAGCTGAATACCAAGGGCGCCCTATAGCAGATCATCCAGCTGTGAAATATGGAAGACCTCCCGGTATACTTCGGACCCCACGCGAACCACTAGATGCCGGAACAGTGGCTGAATCCGTGTCTGTGATATCATGTTGGTACGAGGACAAGTCAGAATGGGGTGATCGTGTAGGATGGATTTACGGTTCCGTTACAGAAGATGTGGTGACAGGGTATCGTATGCATAACCGAGGATGGCGTTCAGTGTATTGTGTCACTAAAAAAGACGCTTTCCGTGGATCGGCTCCGATCAACCTCACTGATCGGTTACATCAGGTACTCCGATGGGCAACAGGTTCTGTCGAGATTTTCTTCTCGGAAAATAACGCTCTTTTAGCATCAAGGAAACTCAAACTTCTGCAACGCTTAGCTTACCTGAACGTTGGATTTTACCCATTCACATCCTTCTTCCTCATCATGTATTGCTTCCTCCCCGCACTTTCGCTTCTCTCAGGACACTTCATTGTCAAGGATTTAAACATCACCTTCCTCATATACCTCTTACTTATTACAATATGTTTAATAGCATTGGCCCTATTAGAAACGAGATGGGCAGGGGTGGGACTGGAAGAATGGTGGAGGAACGAGCAATTCTGGCTGATATCGGGAACTAGCGCTCACTTAGCGGCTGTGATACAAGGTCTATTGAAAGTGATGGCGGGAATAGAAATATCATTCACATTAACAGCAAAGTCATCGAGTGAAGATGATGATGATGTATACGCAGACTTACACCTAGTAAAATGGACGTCTTTGTTTATTCCACCCATAGTCATAGCCATGGTTAATATAATTGCAATCATAATTGCATTTATGAGGACAGTATACAGCAATGCTCCTGATTGGAGTAAATTTATTGGAGGAGGTTTCTTTAGTTTATGGGTATTGCTTCACTTGTATCCTTTCGCTAAAGGTCTCATGGGGAGGAAAAAGAAGACACCCACTATTATCTTTGTTTGGTCTGGCCTTATTGCTATTACACTTTCACTCATTTGGATGGCTCTTAATCCAGATGCAGGAGGTGGTGGAGGAGGTGGTGGAGAAGCAGCTTTTACATTCCCTTGAAACCCAAACAAACTTGTTATACTCTATGTATTTTTTTTTAAGTATCATTAAATCTGTAAACATCCAAACTTCTTAAAATATACTAATTAATACAACTCTTTCTTTCTTTCTTTTCTTCTGCCAAAACAAACCTTTTATGGGACCTCCACAAGGTTCCCACAGTGTTGAAGAATAAGATTTCTTCAGATTTGTCCATAACTTACAAAAGAGAGCATGCCAAGGTAACTGAAAAAGCAACTGCAAGTAGTTTCTTGGGAAAGTTAGTAGTTCTAATTTTAATGCTAGTACTCTATCACTTCTTCTACACGTGTGGGAAATCCGCAAGACTTATCCCTTTGAATCTTTGATAAGTATTTAATTCTTGTTCGAGATAGGATCAGAATGCGTCAACGGTCTTCTCTCACCAATGCCCTCAAATAAATAATGGTGTGAGTTGGAGTCTTCAAGAATGTTGATCATGCAGTACCACCATATTTCAGGTGGTAATATGATATTAGGGCATTAGCCTAACTTTGGGTAAAATGCTTGAGAACCCATATAGTAAAAAATTTATCACTTGGGACCCCCTTGTGGCCAAACAAATATTTTCATCATTTTGTGGATACATACTCAAATTTTGTCAAATTTTTCTTAAAAACAACTATAAAAAGAAGAAATATATATATAACTCCAAAATTGTACAATATATATTTGAACATTTATAGACCAAAATTACTACTTTATTAGAAAGTAATATTAGTCCAACTTGTCCTAGAACCCTCCTTTATAAATAATCTAGTCTAACATTAAACAAAAACACATCATCTTCTTTATACTATCTATCAACGAAAATAGATAAGAATACAAAACTTTTAAAATTCAATAAATACAAGCTTTGATATCTTTCAAATAATATTTGCAAGAGGCACCCTTCTCATAAAAGACAAATTGTTTCAAATTTACCAAATAAAATATACAATCAATACAAATGTGAACCTCCATATCTTTTTTTTCCAAAATTCTCTTGTCAGGGTCTTTTTAGCCATTTTAGGACACTAACTAAAGTGTCCATCTCCTGCCAAGCCAAAATCTAATCTCCTTCCAGATATCTATGCAAAATCTACACTAAAAAACCAATAAGATCTTGCCCAAGTGGACAAAGTTGAGGCCTCAGGACCATTCAGTCATGGATTCATGTCTCATGGGAAATAACTCAATACGTGAAACAATTAACATAACAACCAATGTCAGCGGTAGTGTGTAACAGTTCCCGAAGGACCAGAGCCTGTTTCCAAAAGATCAAGTACGTAAATTTGGAATCTTTGTATCCATGAAAAAGATATGATCAAATAAAAAATGTCTAGATATCTCGAAATCCGCTTTGCATAATGCACAAATCGGATCCGAATGCACAAGCCTCTTTTCGATTCTTATTTTTTTTTGTTGCAACACGTATATCTTGCTGAGATATATACAAAATGACTACTTGTCACGTCCCAAAAATTTACTAAAGTAAATCTAAAAGGACAAGACTGTCGAAAGCCTTTAAGTAAAACTTATAAGCCTGAGACCACTCTTCTTTTCAAATAGTCTAATACCTTATCAAATGAAATTGGAACAACTACTAATTATTATAATTATGACATCCTTTAAAAAAAATTCATAATAAAAGTACAAACACAAGTAAAACAAATAAATCTCCACACAAACTATCACTTCGAACCTGTAACTCGTGATCCGGTTATTCTTTTATAATAATTTATACTCGAGATCTTACTATCCACACTGTAGTGGCGATCCAAATGAAAACTGCATTTAACCCGTACAGCATCGGTCAAAGATCGCATTTAACCCGTACTGCGGCGGTCAAAGACTGCATTTAAACAGTGCAGCGGCGGTCAAAGACTGCATTTAACCAATGCAGCGACAGTCAAAAAATAAGTACGAACACCGTCACTAGGTAAGTTCATTTTTTGTCTAACCCGTACATATATACATCACACTTTGTTTGAATTTCGGACAAGTATAATGAATATATTATGTAATTATTGATAATGTAACTATTGATAACACGTTACATAATATTTTTGAAAAGCCATTACACTTGTAAATATAAATAAGTCAAAAATTCATGATTTCTCTTTGATCAACGAAGACCTTTAAAGAAGTAGAATAATTATGCAGCTAATTCACTATATGACATTAAGTACTAGTTATTGACCATGTAAAACTCATAATATAAAATATAATGTATAAGATAACCTCTCCTGACAGCTTAAGCTTTTGGGAGAATCGGTTATCTAACATGGTATCAGAGCCTAGATCCATAAGAGGTCTCGGGGTTCGAGTCTTGCCATCGTCATCCAATTTAAAAAATTCACGTAGCAAATACTAGACATGCAAAAAATGACATGATTCTAGCTTGCACGTGAGGGGGCGTATTGAGCATGTAAGCTTTTGGGAGAATCGGTTATCTAACACTAGAACCCCTGTTGTTTTAAGCCATAGGAAAAACAAGGTTTTTTTTTTCTTGTTTCAAACTTCTTTAATGTAAAATTTAAACATGCTTGATAAAATTGGGTTGGACTTCCATCCAATATTGGATGATCCAATCAACCAATAAGATATTAGTTTATAATTTTAATTATAAATGCTATATATTGTAGACTAAATTATCCTTGTCCTAATTTTTATTACTATTATTAAATAGCCCTTCTCCATTAATATACATAATTTCACTTTCATGACACGATTAGAACCCACTTCTCACTTTCTTTCATTTTTGAAAAAAAATCTTTAAATACAGAAGAAGAAGAAGAAGAAGAAGAAGAAGAAGAAGAAGAAGAAGAAGAAGAAGAAGAAGAAGAAACCAATTGTTCTAGAAAAATTCTACCATAAGTAACCCTAATCTTCACCTAATCTGTTTAAGCGTTTGTTTCAATCAAATGAAAAAGACAGATTATTGAATGGAATAACCCTAATTTCCAATCACTTACATGGTATATAATTCTTAGTTTGAGCATACAACCAGGTGAAAATATGAAGAGAAATAGAGCAGAAACTAATTCAATTGATTTCAATATTGTGTAAAAAAGAACGAGTTTCATGTAAGTTTTGATTTTTAGACACTAATTTTAAATTTCATGTATCCATACTTTCAAAAGTTCAGTGAACAAATTAAAAAACATTTTATGTTTCGGTTAAATATTTTGTGAATCATATAAAAATGCTAATTATATGTAATATGTAATATGTAAAATTATTCTTGATAATTAATTTAAATTGTAGGGATGAAAGGATTTCTAAATATCAATTAGACAATCCTAGTCACAAGGTTACTAAGTCTATGAGATCACATTTCAAAGAAGAATGGGAAGAACTCTCTGAGTATAAAAAGTTCCAGTATGGTATAACAAGTGTAGAGGATCCTACTGGTTTGAAAAATGAGCTTAATTTTTTGGAAGAATCAAATATACGAGGTAATGAAGAAAATAAAGACTGATATTAGTGAAATGAAGTTTATATGTGTTGACATTAAAAAAGAGATGAAGGATGTCAAGACTACCATCCACAATTTAAAGAACGTACTCAAAATAAAATATGGTCAAGATGAAGAAAAAAGTAAAAAAGGTACAAATTATGATGATTGTCTTGCAATTTATAAGAATGAGACAAAAAAATTAGTTAAAAATATAGAAACACCGGATAAACAATCTGATATAAGTTTTGTTCGGTACTCTCATTCAATTGAAGATTTTATAGAAGTAAACCAACATCAGCAAGATAATTATTTCCAAAATCTAAAATAAATGATCTTACTAATTGTTTAGTCGATGGAGTTGACTCAATCAAATCGGTGAATCTTCCCCTCGAAATTTGTAGTATAATGATGAGTTCAAAAGATGTATTATATGAAGATCTGTTCTCACAATCTAAGAATCCGCGGTAAGTACTTGTTATTATATTATGTAAGTTGTAATAAAGTTATATCGATGAAGGGTGAGTTTTTATTTTATAACTGCATTTGTAGAAAGTATGTGGTTTGGAACTCAATGTATGATATTAAAAGACACCAAATGCAAGAACTATTACCAAATATGTGTCTTTCTGCAAGCGTGAGTTTAGTTTTTTGTGTAACATATGTTAAATTTTGTGTTATAATTCACTCGTCTGAATGATAATTTATGACATATTTATTTATTTTTAATCAGATCATCGATGTTGTAGTGTGGAAATTGACAAAGGATCAAGACAAGAAAAATAAGATGAAAGATCGATGGTTTTTTCCTACGGTTTGTACGGGATGTACATGTTAAGAGATAATTTGTTATTAATATATAAAACTTATTGTATATATATTTTCCAGGGACATATTCTTAACGGGTTAGATTTTACTCCGCCTAAATGCAAAAGGAGTTATTTTGGATCCGGAAAGTTCACTGGTTCATTAGACCAATGCGAAAAAATAATTATTTTAACTTTATATCTTGTTTTTTATGGTTTAACATTTAGTATATTTTATCATCAATATATATTAATCACAAGAATATTTTTTATATTTAGATTTACTTGCTAATGGATTACAGTGGGAACCATTGGATTTTGATCATCATAGATATATGGGGTCGTAAAGTGTCTATATGTGATTTGATAAGGAACGCTAGAACAAATTTATCGGTTCAAGTTGAAGTAACTCGTTTGGTAAGTTAGTATTTCTTTATCTGATGGAATTTTGTAAAGTTTTCAAAAATCTAAATTTATACTAAAAATTTAAGTAAATTAAAGGTATGTTTTATGCACAATGTGTTAGAAACGGCGGAATCGGAAGTATATGCTAAAAAGCAAAAAATTAGCACTTTTGAATATGAATTCAACGATCGAATGCCGTTTCAATCAAACAATATCGATTGTGGTCTATATGTGTGTCTTATGATGCAAGATATAAGTCCTGGAAAATCGTTGAATGAAAAGAATCCATAAAATAAAGAAAAAACTTAGCAATTCGCTTGTGGAGGCACAAATCAAATAGTTTAATATGCTGGTGGTAAAACGAATCGTGTTAAAAGTTTTTTTAATCTTTATATTTAGATTAAGTTAAGAAGACAATGTCATGAATTTTTATTGAATTTAAGTGTTTAATTCAATTTTTATAGTAGGTCGTGTCTTTATTTATCTATATTAATACTATTTTGTCAATAAGCTGAATTGGTTGATAATCGGGTGTTGTGTAGGAGCAGGGAGTTTCATTTATTGTTTGTTAAAGGAAGGAGTTACTCATTAAAAGTGAAGCTTATGTTAAATTTTTGTTGGGATCTTTAAGAATGAAATGATGTCATATAATATAGGCAAATCTTGTTTCTTTTCAGCTCAAGGTTACCACACAACTTGTGGAGAGACTTTGCTCACGACAACTCACATCCTTAACAAGGTACCACCAAGAAGATTAATAAAACTCTTTATAAATTATGGAAAAGAAAACCACCTTCCTTATAATACTTAAAAGTGGGGGATGCCTAAAAAAAGGTAGCAACATTGACTCCCAAAGTGGTCAAAATAGGTATAAAGATAATTAATTGCATCTTTATTGGATATACTCACGACAATGTTGCATATAGGTTCTTAGAGCACAAGTTTTCTCGTTGATATTCATGTCAATACGGTGATTGAATAAATAAATGCATATTTTTTTGAAACAACTTTCCTGTAAAAGACCACACTGAAATCTGGTTCTATGAATAGGACACACGATGTTATTCAAGAAGAGTAAGATCAAGAATCGTTGGCAACCAACTAGGAAGAACAAGAGTCATTTCCGAACGGTATAACTAAGAAGAAGTAAGAGAATGATAACCTCTATGTCCTTTGGTTCTGACTTTCTACCTTACCTGCTAGATGATGAACCAAAAAAATACAAGAGTCTATGGCAGATGCTGACGCCTCTTATTGAAAGGAAGCAGTAAATAATGAAATAGATTCCATAATGCAAAATCATACATAGGAACTGGTGGAACTCCATTATGGGAATAAACTCTTAGGATGCAAATAGATATTTAAAAAGAGATTAAAAACTAATGGATCTATCAAAAAGTACAAGGCTCGCATATTTGTAAAAGGTTGTAGTTAAAGGGAAGGACTTGACTATATTGACATATCTTCTCCAGTCACGAGAATATCATCAATTCGAATGTTGATTGTTATAACTTCAATATACAAGTTTGAAATTCATCAAATGGATGTAAAAACGACTTTCCTGTATGGAGAACTAAAGGAAGAATGATATATGGAACAAACCTAGGATTTATGTAGTTCTTGGTAAAGTGAAACAAGTATGTAAACTTGTTAAATATTTATATGGTTTGAAACAGGCACCAAGCAATGGCATGATCAAATTGACCATTTCAAGATCTCAAACCAGTTAAGATAAAAGAATGTGAAAAATACGTCTATATAAAACAAAATAAAGAAGGGTATGTCATTGTGTGCTAATGTGGATGAGATATTGATTACTAGAAGTAATAATGATGTGATACCTCCGCTGATGATATGCTTATAAGTAAGTTTGACATGAAATATGTAGGCCTTGCAGATGTTATTTTAGGCATTAAGATTCTTAGAAACTTTGAAGAAATCGTACTATCTCGGACACACTTTATTGATAAATTATTTAACAAATTCAGTAATGGAGGCACATATATCGCTAAGACACTGTTGATGTAAACTTACACCTTGCCAAGAACACTGGTAATATGATCTACCAGTTAGAATACTCACAGGTCATAGGGAGTCTAATGTACCTAAGTAACTGCATCATGCTACATATAGCTTATGTAGTAAGCAAGCTAAGTAGGTTTACAAATAATCCGGGAAAGAACTAATGGATTGTTATTGTAAGAGTTATAAGGTATCCCAAATACACTATGAGAGAAGGGTTGCTATACATAGGAGATCCATATGTAATAGATAGATAGATTGATTTGTCATACTGTTCGAAGGAGTAGCCGTGTCATGGAAATCCACTAAAAAAACATGCATAACCAGATCCACCATCAAATCTGAGATTATAGCTTTGAAAAAAGTTGTTGAGGAAGCCGACTGGGGTTAATTTAGTCGATAGTGGAAACGATGATATTCATCTCGAACGTCGTGTCTGAGAGCGAAAAGCGATTCAAGAAATTTTATGTACCACCCTATACTTGAAATTTTTTTTATAAGATTTCACTACCATTCAAATAATCGTATAGATATGGAAAATATTATAAAATCACAAATACTACTAGGGATTGAGAAAGAAAAAGAAAAAGAAAAAGACAAGACTTACTATAATACAGCTCATGCATACGTGCACACAGCTCATTACGCACACACATCCATGCAATTTCTCACAATTTTATTCTTCCTTCATCCATCCAACCTGTTAATAACCCTACGGGCTACGGTTCTACCTCCCTCCTCACCCACCCACCCCCCCCTCACCCCCACCCCACCTTATACTATATATCTCTATTCAGCATCAAAATCGTTCCCTCCTCTTCCTTCTAATGGATCCATGTCCCTTTGTTCGTATACTCGTAGCAAACTTAGCACTAAGGTTTCGATCTTCGTCAAAGTCAACCCAAAATCAAACTAACAATTCATATCACTGCAAAATCAAGCTCAATGGCTTCCCAAGTCAATTCTCAACAATCCAATTACTATTAAAAGAAAACGATTCCATAGATAACAAAATTCACGCTTGTTTTTCTTTGAACAAGCTTGAGTTTAGCAAGTTAGTCGAAAAGGAAAAACCAAGTGTGGTCAAGATTGAGGTTTTTGGAGGGGGGAGTAAACGGTGTGGTATGGTTGGGAAAATATTAGGGTGTGTTTTGATAGAGTTGGATTTAAAAGGGACTAAGATGCAAAATATTGGATGGGTCGTGGTGGGGAAGAATGGAATAAATGAGAAGAAAAGTGATCATATAGAGATGCATGTGAATGTAAGAGGTGAGAATGATCCAAGATTTGTGTTTGAGTTTGATGGTGAACCCGAATGTAGTCCACAAGTGTTTCAAGTTAATGGAAATGTTAAACAACCTGTTTTTACTAGCAAATTTGGTTTCAGAAATTCGGGTGAAAGAAATTTGAGATCCAGGTTAGTTTTTCTATATCTAATATACAGTCTGGTCCTAGCTAGGCACGAAAATATGCACCACTGTCATGCGTATCTAGGGGCTGTAGAAACTAAAACATACAGACAGTCATGGGCGGATCTAGAGGAAAAATTTGGGACTGCTGTGCAAATTTGCCCCCAAAAAACATTGCGTCCACGAGAAACCTATTTATCCCTTGTAATTTACTTTTGTGATTTTTAGTCCACCGAGTCTTCAACATTTACCCATGGTGAAAAATTGTTGAATCTGTTCGTGTAGACAGTTAAGTTAACTAAAGAGAAATTTTGTTTTTGATCCTTTCTTACTATACAAATTTTGTATTGGTAAAATTTGGGTTTATTTTATAAAAAATGTTTGGACATAAAGAAATTATCCTGGGGGGCTTCCCTAAAGAACTGGTCGTGCTAGTCTAGGCTCATTTTTAGGCTGAGGAGTATTTTCCAAGACCTAGGCGGCCCAGTTTTAGATCACTATCAATAAGTGGTTGCCACCCGGAATTTGGTGTAGCACTTAAGTGAATGAATTAAGCGAAACGAGTAAAATTTGTTGTCGGGATAGAAGAATAATTCAAGATATCATATTAGTTGCTTCAATTTGTCTACATTAATTTTATTTGAAATATTAGCTTCAATGTGTCTAAGCTTTTGAAAACAAATGTATCAAAACGTAGTCGACTTGGATATTCAGTGAGATTATAATTGAATTAGTTGTGACTATGTCTAAATCTTGATTTATAATTGAACAGATCTTCATTATCAGAACCAAGTACTTCAACAAGTTGTTTTGCTAAATTTAAGAGTAAAGAAGAACAAGTCATCATAGAGAGAAAGGGATGGTCTATCACTATCCACGACCTTTGTGGCTCACCAGTAGCTGCAGCGTCTATGGTGACACCATTTGTCCCATCACAAGGTACTGAAAGAGTCAGCCGATCAAATCCAGGTGCTTGGCTAATCCTCCGTCCCGGTCAAGGTACTTGGAAACCGTGGGGCCGCCTCGAGGCATGGTGCGAAGGAAATGACAAACTCGGTTACAAATTTGATCTCACTATGGATGGGAGTGTAGATACAATCACCCTTGCTCATTCCACTATTAACAAGAAAAAAGGAGGGAAATTTAGTATAGACATCACTAATATTGCCACTCCAATGACTAGTCCTAGTAGTAGTTTCGATTTTGGTTCAGGATCCGGTTCAGGAGGTTCTGGGTCGGATCCCGGGTCTGGATTCTGGGCGCAACTATTGTATCGAGGGTTCATTATGTCTTCCACCGTTGAAGGGGATGGAAAATGCAGTAAGCCGGAGGTGGAAGTCGGAGTGCAACATGTGACGTGCACCGAGGATGCGGCGGTGTTTGTGGCATTAGCGGCTGCTATGGACCTGAGTATGGATGCTTGTAGGCCATTTTCTCAAAAGCTACAAAAAGAATTGAGGCAGTTCGAAGACTTGTAATCTTACTTTTTTTTTTTTGTTTAAATTGATAAGGAATCTTGTAGTGACCCATTTTTCAGAGTGTACAGAGAATTGACAATGGATTTTTTTTTCTTATTGCCAATTGATGAATTTACATTTACTTTTTTGTCGGGACCTTTTTTTGTTTTTAGTCGAAGGGATTTTTTTTTTTTTTTTTTGGTTACATGGGTTCCGGGCTAGCTTGCGCGCACCCGACTAATCCTACGGAGATATACATGCCTCCCCATATATATTCTCATGGTAAATCAGAACTAGGTTGCCCATGTTCAGGGAGGGGTTCGAGCCTTGTACCTCTTACTTTACACCCGTTAGGGAGGGGATTCGAAGTCGAAGGAATTTTTTTATTGGATATTAGAAAACTTTACAACTGAGAATACATCAAATGATACAGACCGATCAAATACAAGATAATTAATTATAGACTCCATCCTTAGAGGTAAATATATATAATATTTCATCTCAACCTCGGCAAAGTTGCAAAAGCAGCTTATATGGATGAGATACCTAATGAATTTTTTTTTTTTTTTTTTTTTGGTCGAAATACCTAATGTATTTAATCATTCATTTATAAATTCTTACAGGCTACAGCTTTGAATTAAGTAATCTATAATAAGTTGGAATCCTATGTTGTTGATAGTGGGAAAATAAAGAATTGGATCCTATTTGTCAGGTTCCAGGTGATTTGGGTCTGGCAATAAATAACAATTGATATGATGAGATTAAATTAATGTTAACTAAATAGGTTTCATGGAATCTTCAAGGAGGAAGGTGTCTCCATACCATACTGTCTGTCATTGTAGTGGTCTTCTCATGCCTGGGGTGTAAGAAACTTATGGACACGTATTGGATTTTTGGACAAGCGGCAGTAATATATAAGGCTGAGTCCAACCGGTTCTTTACTTCTTTTAGCTGAAATTGAAAGTTGACCATATTTTTTTAATACTTCATCAGCTTACACATAATAAGGATTCCCAATTTTAACATCGAATTTCTTGAGTCTTCATAGCTATATCTGACTAACCAAAATGTTATTTGACAAAAAAAAAAAAACCTAACCAAAATGTTAGCTATACTTTTTTTTTTCTTTTTCTTTATTCCATTTGCTTATGTTGTTAGTTGTATTTTTTTTATGAGCCAATTGTTGATTGATGCCTATTAAAAAACTTATTAAGAAAAAGGTGCCTAGAAAAAAAATATTTATTGAAAACAGCCCCCTTATAATTAACAATTAAAAAATAAGAAAAAAACTAATAAACACGCGCGCGTCCGTGAAATTTTTTTAAAATCGTCATAACTAATTCAAAAAAAATCAAAAAAATCAAAAAAAATTATATTTGGATAAATCAAATTAATATTTACGTCTATGATTTTTTTCGGAATTTTCTGAATTTTTTGATTTTTTTTTTATTTTTTTAATTTTTTTTTTCGCAGACACGAAATTCCATGTTTGAAACATGGAATTTCATGTTTAAAACATGGAATTTCATGTTTAAAACATGGAATTTCATGTTTATTTCACAATTTAAAACATGGAATTCCGTGTCTGCGAAAAAAAAATTAAAAAAATTCGAAAAAATTCAAAAAATTCAAAAAAAATCAAAAAAATTCATAGACATAAATATTAATTAGATTTACTCAAAAATATTTTTTTTTTTATTTTCTGATTTTTTTTGAATTAGTTATGACGATTTTAAAAAAATTTCACGGACGCGCGCATGTGATGGAATTAATAAAGGTATAGAAAATATAAAGGGGATGTTTTCTATAAATAATTACTTCATTAGGCATTTTTTTATAAATAAGATTATTGAAGGCATAAAAAAACAATTAGAGAGTTTAAGGAGGATGTTTTCAACAATAACCCCTTTTTTTATTTGTCTGTTGCATTCTTTTTTTTATTCGTTGCCACTTCTTTTTACTTCTTTTTTTCTAATTCAATTTTTTTAATTGAGTTTAGATTTTTTTTCATTACATCTGAGGTCGGATATCAAGACTTAATTTTAAAATTCAATACAAAAAATTCATAAATTTTAATATTTTTAAAGAAATTAGTAATATATTTCTAAAATTATTAATATTTAAAAAATTATTATAATTAGTATATAAAAATCAAATTTTAGTATTTTTGTAATTTATATAAATAAAGATATTTTATAAAAATATAATTAATTAAAATAAGAAAGTTATTAAAATAAAGTTTTAATATAAAAAATTAGAATTAGGTAATTGAAATTGAGAAGTTGCTTAAACAAATGTGTTGTAGGAAGTTGATATTTGAGAAAAATTAGTTGTTTGACTTCTGATTCTAACAAACTAATTGGGAAGCTGTTGGATTTAGTCTAACGACTCCAAACACATGGGTGTTTATATTAAAAAGCCAACTAGTTAACCAACTACTTAGTACTCCTTGTTTCAAAAAAGTCATCACATTTTCTTTTATACACAAATCAAAAAATGTTATTTATTATTCATGTAATTACTAAAATATCATTCATAAAGTGTCTTGATATCTTGAATATTTGTTGGGAACATATATTATAATATTTAATTAGGGGTAAAAGTATGTAAAGAAAAAAAGAGTGTCTTAATTTTTTAAAATGACAACTTTTTTGAAACAACTATTATTAGTGTAAGTGACAACCTTTTGGGAACGAAGTGAATAGCAAACTAAATGGCATCGAAATACCAAAACACCCTAAATAAAACATTTCTCTCTCTTTCCACATGGTTAATCACAACAGGTCTCTCCTTACTAAAAACATCTGTCACAGAAAAGATCCTAATAGAACTTTGTTTGTTAAAAACTTTCTTCTCTTTACCTACCTCTATCAAACATACCTTCTCTTCACACTCATATCGGAACAAAAAACAAAAAGAAATCTCTTCACACTCAGGTGTCATCTTCGCACGAAGCCACTCTTCTGCACAAGAAAACCGCCGCCACTCGAGGACCATTCTCCATCAGCATCAAGTCGGCTTGGCGAAAACGCAATAGATATGTATTGGTACGTACCCATGTCGTCTCTATGGGTACGGACTCAATGCGTCTAAACTTGTTAAAGAGAAATTGGAAAAGATGGGTCCATGTCCAAGAACTAGATTTGGAGATGAAGGTCTAAATTTAATTTCTTGAGTGTTGAATCTGTTCAACTTAATTGTTGATTAGTACTTTGTTATTTGAATTTAATTTTGTGCTAGAGAATTTAAAATTTGACGCTTTTTGTATTAACTGGGTTTTTTCCGCAAGGAATGAATTGCATAATATATAATTAAGGTTGATCAATTGAGATATCACTTGAATATTTTGGTTTTTAATAGAAAAATAAAAAGATGTGGAAGAGTGCTTCTTGCTAATTTCTTACACTTTATTTATATTTTCTATCCAATTTTAACTTGATTGAGTAATATAAATTGGAAAAAACGATATTTTTAGGTTTTGGAGAAATTGAAAATGCTGAAGAAAAAAAAGAACATGCACAAGCTGAAGAGTTGGTTATGTACCCACCTGGGTACACACCTACTATTTTCAAATTGGGTATGTACCCACTTGGGGTACACACCTTCTAATTTTGAATTAGGTACATACCCACCTAGGTCCAAATAATGCTGGCTTGCGAAAGAGTATAACACTTTACAATTCAGTGAATTCTTACTTCAATTCACTGATTTGCTTAAGTGATTTTGATTAAAACCTTTTGAAAACTTTTTTATTTTGTTTATATTAAAACCTTCTGAAAACCTTGTCTTTGTTTAAAAAACCTGTTATTGAAGAATAATAAACCAATACAGATTTACCTGTAAAAGAATAAATAAACAAATCATTATGCAAGCAGAACCATTCTATTTTCATCTTACGTTTACGATACCATGCAAGTAAGCAAGCCATACAAATCATTCGCCAATATACATTAATCATATGAATATATGTTAAACATTCTCAGAAAATATTATCCTCGATCTCAAATCATAATCTCATAATCTAAGCAAATAGCAAGCAACCCAAAAATATTTTTGAACAACTTATACGGGTTTGATAATCTCAAATCATTATTGACAAAGGGTTTTGAAGATTAGGGTTTCGAAAACAACTGAAGAATTATTCAACTAATCAAAAATTTATTTCAAATCGAACACATTTACTCATGCAATTGATTAAAAACAATAAACTTTAATCACATTATCAATAAACAAATATCAGGGTTTCGAAGATCATTATACCTGGAAAATGGGCTTTAATTTATAATAAGGAACATCATGCCTTTTATAGGCAACCTCTAACCTATGTTGTAGATCTCGGTTTTGCGGCCTAGGCGGTCGACTAAGGCCTAGCGCCTAGGCCGGATTACACGGGGCCTAGGCTGAATTATACATTTTGAATTCCGCGCTGTAACTTGATTATTTAGTAATATATATGGTAATTATAACGATTTTAACTATTTAAGTCATAAAATTCATCTAATAACACTATACTAAATATAAATATACTATAAATTGAGTTATAATATCAATTAAAGAATTCTTGAGAATAAGAAAAATAACAAGAAGGCCTATGCGGACATGTTTTGCCATTCATCGGCGCCTAGGCGGTCATTTTTTGCCATTAATCGGCGCCTAGACGGGTTAGGCGCCTATTCCACGGCGATTAAGGCGCTAGGAAAAAACGATTAGAATTTTAACTAGGCGTAAACGGTTGAGGAGGGGAGTTGACGCCTAGGCGGGGAGATCTACAACATAGCCTCTAACTCAATTTCACTTGGTAACCGAGCGACTATACTCTCAAACACCTTAACCATGGTAAGAAACATCAACCATGAACACAAAAGTCGGACTTCAACAAAGTAATAAATGTGACCCACTAAAATAGGTAGAGAGTTTTTAATAGGGGTACTATCCAGCTCATTTTAACCGACGGGTTTAGACGGGAAGGGAGAAAAGACAGGCTAGAAGTTTAGGGTTTTCGTGAAAGAATGAGAGAGATAAAGAGAAAAAGACAAAGCGTACCAGAGAAAATGAGAAAACGAAATGAGATGAGTAAGTAGGTGGGGTCAAATGCCCTTTCAGATTTCGAAGGAGTAAAAAATATTCTTTACTCCTTTCTTTTTGTTTTGATATATACACTATATATAAAAGAAAAATTATAGTTTAAAATTCTGATCGGGTTGGGTACCCGCTATTTGGGACGGACTAGACCCATGGTTCGGCCCAAACCAAAAAAAAATTACATTTTTGGACCTTATATGGTCAAGGGGTGGACGTGTATGGATTTTTTAGGGTTGGGTGGGGTCGATTGCGTGGATAATAGAAAACAATACCATCTTCTTTTTTTGAAGTTCAATTTACAAAACAATACCATCTATATACCAAATTTAAGGCCAAATCCAAAAATCGACCTAAAAAAAATTATAAGCTAAAAACTATAAAAGGAGATGAGGGTTCTAATGTACTATATAGATCAGATCATTGCCATTTCAATTAAAAAAAGAAAAATCATTGCCGACACGTGAAGTAGCATCAAAGTAAGAAGTAAGCTTCGGGAGAGCCGTAGAGAGAAAATATAAGGTAATAACTAAGCAAAATGACACAATCTACATGGTTCCTTAGATGACATACTTTAATCTACTGAGCAATTTTGATCGTTCTTTAACCCCTCTTTATGCTTTGTTATGGTAGATAATACATTTTTAAGAGACACGACAAGAAGACTAAAAATGAGTTAGATTAAATATGATGAAACAAGATAACTAACAGTCTTGGAATAACAAACAATAAGATAAAGATTATGGATAATACCAAATAAGAAATTTTTGATACCAAAGAGATGCAGATTGATTATACAGCTTAATTCCTTGGATAACATCAATTTTGCCTACATTTTGCGTGCAAACTTAAGGGTGTATTTTCCACGATAGACATTTAACACCCATCAAAGACAACACACTAGGAAAATGAAAGCCAACTTGTAAAACTAAACTATGAAAAGATATACACTTGACAATTCATTCAACAGCATCTTCACTGTTACTTCCTTCAATCTGTATCTCTGGAAGTGTTTCTAAATCCATCCTAACATCTTTCTCCTCCAAGAAAATCGAAGAATCAGATGAATCTATGGGATCATGAGGCACTTCATCTAAATTCTCAGGGTCTGATCCATCTAAATCTTCGTTTATTTCTTCACCTGTCTCTTCATTAGCCTCGTTATCCTCACCAGGTAGTTCAAGTTCAAGCGACTCTTTATGGTGAGAATCTGTTGAATTAGAATCTTGATGATTATTCTCCACGTGAAGATCACTATTTGGAAAGTTGGGGTCCTCTATTGCAATATTCGGAACTTCTAACGTGGAATTATTGCTTATTGCAGATTGGTCCTCGAACCCTTTTGTCACATTCGAATTTGAAGTGGTATTTTCTTTATTTATTGCAGGTAAAGAAGTGCTATTATTAACATTTTCGCCATTTTCAACCTTGGCTATGCTTTCTTGATTTGGCTTGTCTGATATCCCAGTCACAGCACTTGAAGCATCGTCTGCTTTATAATTCTCTTCTCGTGCTTCGTGTGTATTTCTTGCACTTCCTTCACGATCTTGATTCTCGATTTGCTTATTATTATTATTATCTTCTGTATCTTCTTGATCATCGCTAATTTCTCTCTCTTTTTCATCGTCTAATATATCCTCTTCTCGATCATTCTCCTCATCTAATTCTCCATCATCTTTCTCTTCAGGTTTGTTCACTTCTTCTTCAGGTTTGATCTCCTCATCATCTTCTTCTTCTTCATCAACTTCTTTAGTAATCGGATCTTCCACACGAGGATTATTAAGATCTTTTCTTCCGAGTTTCACAATTTCATCTTTTTCCTCTAGTGAAATCTTTGAGTCATGCTCGTCAAATTCTTTTCGTTTATCATAAGAGCGCTTCACTTGATAGATTAACCAAAAGCAAACAGCAACTAATAAACAAATTTGAAGTACATGTTTAACCTTGAATCCTTTAGATCTCTGGTTTCTACTAGGTGAGTGCTTGTACATTTTGAAATTCTAATAAATTTTGTCCCTTTCCGAAATACGAAACTTATCTGCAGGGGATAGTAGACAAAATAAATTATAATAATATATGTAATATGATGTCACCTCAAAGGCATCATTTATTGTAAGACAGACAAATGTTTAAAGATCTAGAATAGAAACAATCTACTTATTTAGACGTTCCCCTCAAACTCGGGACTATGACCGAAAATCGAGGTATTATGTATACAAACCCATGGAACTTTCGTCATTCTCCACTAGAAAACAAAAGAGTTAATCGCACCATTGGTCCTTGGTGTTTTAAAAGTAGCAAATATACCTTTGTGTTTCAAAAGTAGCAAAGTAGCAAACATACCCGTGTGTTATACAGGGGTATATTTACTACTGTTTTGGAACAACACAGGGTAAATTTACCAGAAATCACAAAGATCAAATTTTTACCGTTAAGCAAACACAAATGAAATCAGTAACAGCAAATAAACCAGTAAATCGATAGTAAAAATTGAATCTTTACTAAACAAAGACCTCAACCCATCTCACTAACACTTTGTCCAAGAACAATGAACAAGTTCATAACTTACAAAGATCGAATCTTTACCCAAAAACAAGCAAAACCCAGATCAGTAACACTTGGCTAACAGCAAATCGATCATAAAGTTTGAATCTTTACTAAATAAAAATCTTAATCCAGCTCACTAACACTTGGCTACCAGCAAAAAACAAGTTCATAACTTACAAAAATCGAATCTTTACCAAAAAAAAACAAGCAAAACCCACATCAGTAATACTTGGCCAAATGCAAATAAACCAGCAAATCGAGCATAAAGTTCAAATCTATACTAAACAAAAACCTCACCTAATCTCAGTTAACACTTGGCTAACAGCTAAGGGAATTATTAAAGTATATAGAACAACTAAAATAGAGACAAAAAATAATGGAATAAATGTGGTAAACATTGACTATTATAAGCCTTAAGGATTGAGCAAACAAAAAGTAAGCAAAAAAACAGCAAGAAATAAAGAAAGGGATTAACGTATACCTGTGGAAGATAAGGAAAGGTAGAGAGTGAAGAAAAAATGAGTACAGTGACACAAAAAGTAAAGTAAAGTGAAGTTTGGTTCCGAATGCTGGGGCTAATGAAAGAAAGAAAAAGATGTATTTTATTTTTACTATTAGTATTTCACTATTTTGTTAGTCAAAATGTTTACTAAATCCTTATATCATTCATCAGTATAGCTGGGGCCATTGCCAGCTCTTTGCCACTGTCTTTTGGATGACAAAAAAGGTCATTACAATGCAGGAGTGAAGCCCCGATTTTCTAGATTAGGGCATAAACCTCTCCTCAATTAAAAAAAACAGAAAAAGAAAATTGAGTTAATTGCATTATTAATTTTTTCTTATAATATATAACACCAGTTTCTAAAAGGTTGTCACATTTGCTTTTACCCACAAATTAAGAAATATCATTTATTATCCATATGATTATTAAAATACCCACCATAAAGTGTCTTGATATCTTAAATATCTATTGGGAACATATATTATAATATTTAATTAAGGATAAAAGTGGTAGAAATAATAAAAAAGTGTTCTTGATTTTCTAAAGTGGCAACTATTTTTGGAACAACTGTTTTTAGTATAAGTGACAATCTTTTAGGAATAGAGGGAGTACCTATCTATAGGATATAGTGCCAAAAAAATAGCATTCAATTCCTCTCTTCTCCAAAAAAAAAACTTCTAAAATGCTCATTTCATGAATATCTATAGTGTATATAAGACAAAAAAAAAATAGATTCTTCTATCTCTTATATTACCATTTTCTCTCTCCTCCTTTATTATTTTTTTCTCTCCTCCTTCATTAAGTATTAATAATTTTCAGCTCCGACCATAACTATTGACCATCGTCGATCACCGCCGACCATCGTCAAAAAAAAGTACTAAGTATGGAAAAAGTTATGAGTATGGATAAAGTGTTGAGCTTTGAAAAAAGTTATTGAGTCGCCGAAAAAAGTTACTGAGTCGCTGGAAAAGGTACTCAGTATCAAAAAAAGTTACTGAGTATTCGAATTTTTTTATTGAGTAACTTTATGAGTATGCTCGTATGCTCAGTAACTAGACTGAGTATGCGAAAAAGTTCAATGAGTTTTTGAGATTTTTACTAAGCATTAAGGGAAAAATTGTTGAGTTTCATTATTTTCTTAATAAAAATTTATTTATATAAAAAATATAACTCAAATTATTACATCTAATATGTTCCACTTATTAAAGAAGAATAAATAAAAAAAATAACAACATAAATTAAGCCAGCACTAAGCCATTACACGTTGCTCTACTACTGAGCAGAGTATGTACCTTTTCCTCCACCACTAAGCCATTGCAGCAATTTGTGAATATATATCTTTCATCAAAAATTGATATAAGTACATGCGCATATTGGACTACAATTTGGGAGCATTTATTCTTCCATCCCTTCTCATGCTTCTTAATGAAAAACTTTTGTTGATTAATAATATTCCATGACTTGCACACAGATGTGCAACTTAATACACTTTTTATTTCCAAAAAAAGAAAAAACGGAGTCGCCTGCACAAGAAAGTTGTAAAGCTCGAGTATCAAGAAAAGATCTTTCCGGTCTTCTTCCATGGAGAACCTCTAATAGCGACGATCCAGATCTCGCCGAACATTAACAAACAGATCCTCAAACAGAACAACGGTCTTCATCATTAACAGATCCAGATCTCACTGGCATTCTTCTCTATATAAGACGAGGAGTTGTTGAGATGCTCTAAGATCCACTGGTTTTCTCTTCTTCTCCGGCAGAGGTGCGAAGCTTGAGCCATGATTTTTTAGCAATGGATTGAGTTTTAAGGGTAAAGGCGCCGCTTGGATAGGTACCTCAAGGTAGGTTCCAAAAGAGTTACTAAGACAAAAACCACTTATACTTGCCAATTCCATTTGTAGCTCCATTGTCACATTTTTAGAGAAATAAATAAGAGACTTTTCTGCGCTAATTGTGTCACTGTTGAATCCCTTAAAATACAAACAGATGCACCTTTATTAGAGTTTAAATTAACCGAGGCATCACAGTTAATCTCAAATTTGCCAAAGGTTGGGGGTCCACTTAGATTTTCTACATAAATCATCTTTACAAGAGTTAATCCCAACATTAAGATCATTCAAATGATTTTGATTACCACTTATCAAGTTACCTTCCTTCCTAAAAGGAACGAGTTCTATATTTGAGCCAATAACTTGCTCATATTTAGCCTCAGTAGTATTAACATTAGCTTGAGAATACTCATCATAGGCTATAATTGCTTTTTGTAGTGTATTTAGAGAGTTAGGGACAGAGTCTTTAAAAATATACTCATTCCTTCCTTTCCAGATGAACCAGACAATAAAGAAAGAAATTTCTTCGATGTCAGAAATCACATCTGCCCTTTAATTTGAGCTAATTTTAACGAAGTAAATCCATTTCTGGATATTGCAAGATGGTTCAACTATAGAGATAAAGCTGAGTGGACTAGCCAACCAAACTGTCCTTGCCCAAGAACATTGAAATAACAAGTGTTCAATAGTTTCATCATGTTCACCACAAATTTCACAAATAGGAGATTCTAAAGATCTTCTTTTATACCAGTTTTCATTTGTTGTTAATCTATTTTCACAACATTTCTAAAGGAAATTCTTAATCTTTGGCAATACTTTCAATTGCCGAATAAATTTCCAATCCTTAGTTTCCAACTTGAAAGAGCTTCTGCCCTTCTTTGTATTTTTTTTAATGTCATGTAATTGTTGAGCCCTCCAAAGCTTGTTATAACAATCATTTACTGTGACATCACCACTCTTGGAGCAGGTCCAAATGGAGTGTCAGGGCAGTAATAAGGAGGAATGTCTAACTTGCAAATGGTTGCTGCAACATTACCATTGAATATCTCATAAATAAGATTCTCATTCCAGAAGAATTAAGTCAGAAACAAATTCAATCAAACAACCGTAAGGTTTAACAATGTGACCAGAATTTGGGATCCACTTATCTTCCCAAACTCTAATTTTATTTCCATTACCAACTGACCAAATAACTCATTCTTAAAACAGTTTCTACCCTCAATTAAAGTTTTCCAACCCCATGAGCAGTTGGAGTTCAAAGAGGCATTTAAAAAATCAGAATTAGGAAAATATTTTCCTTTGAAAACTTTGTAAAAGAGACTCTTCATTCATCAAAATTTTCCAAGCATTGGATGCCAAAAGGGCCAAAGTTTGCGTATGAAAAACTTTAAATCCCAGTCCTCCATCATCTTTAGAACTCACCAAGGTTTTCCATTTAATCCAATGACATCTATTAGCCCATTGATTGTTCCAATAGAAGTTAGAGATCATAGAAGTCAAATGAGAAGTTAATTTTTTTTTTGGAATCAAAAAAACTGACATGATAACATTTGGAATAGAACCAATGATTGCCTTTATAAGTATTTCTTTTCCACTTTTAGATAACATTTTGGTATCCCATCTATCCATTTTTTTTTAAAATCATCTCAATCAACCATTCCCAGAGATTTAACCTTGGAAATACCCCAAAGAAGAAGGTATCCCAAGATACTTACCCTAAACCTGAAGTTTATTCATTTTGAGAAGAGAGCAAAATTTATTCTTAACCTCAGCTGGAGTATTCTTGCTAAAGATAACTCTACTTTTATTAAGATTAACTTTTTGACCTGAAGCAAAACGGTACCAGTTTAGTGCAATTATAAAAATCTCAATGTTATATTCATCAACCTCAAGAAAGAAAAGGCTAGCATCATCAAATAATAAATGAGTAATCATAGGGGAATTTCTTGCAATTTTAATGCCTTTAAGAAGTCCAATCTGCACATAGTATTCAATAAAAGGGAAGTAAGAGCCTGAGTAACATGACAAAATAGATAAGGAGACAAAGTGTCTCCTTGTCTATTACCTTTCTAAGGGTCATTTATTCAATCAACTCACCATTGATTTATATTTTGTGAGTAACTGATGAGACACAATTCTCTATCCGTTTAATCCATTTTTCATGAAAACCCATATGTTTAAGTAAATCAAGAAGAAAATCTCATTCTATATTCCCATAAGCTTTACTCATATCAGCTTTAAATGCTAAGCAAAACTTATTAGAAGTTATTTTATTCTTGAGGAAATGGATTGCCTCTTGGGCAATAAGTATATTTTCAAATATTGATCTCCTTGGGATGAAAGCAAATTGAGTTTCTGAAACAATATCTCTCAAAAGAGGTTGTAATCTGTTAGATAAAATCTTTGAGATGATTTTATATATAAAATTTGCACAGGTGATAGGTCTGAAAGAAGAAACCAGATCAGGATTAGTACACTTCGAAATAAGAGCAATAATAGTGCAATTAATCTCTTTTAAAGAACAGTTATTCAAAATGAAATCAGTAATCAAATCAAGAAGATCCAATTTAATATCTTCCCAAAACTTTTTGAAGAAAAAACCTCCAAATCCATCAGCAACTGGGGCCCCCAAAGACCAGATAGCATTTTTAATTTCATCAAGTGTCACTGGAACAACTAAACTGTCATTTATCTGATTAGTAACCACTTTTTTTATCCTACTAAGTATAGGATCATAATATCTTTTTCCACTAGATTTAAAGACATTATTATAATATGTCTTTATTTCTTTAATAACATCCTTTTTCTCATGTAACCAATCTCTATTCTCATTTTTTATTCTAGTAATACGATTGATAGTTCTTTTAATTTCTGTAATGGCATGATAATACTTAGTGTTCTTATCACCCAACTTAAGCCATGTATTTCTAGATCTCAATGCCCAATACATCTACTCTTTCTTCCAGAGAATCTCAAGATCTTTACTAATCTTTTTAAACCTTGCTGTGTTATTATCAGAAAAAGGTTCATTAAATAGCTTCTCCATCTGAGCTAGAGAGGATTTCATAAGAATTCTATTATTGAGCACTCTTTTCATAGCCCAGAGAGAAACATATTTATGTATATGTTTGATTTTCATCCCAAATTTTATAACATTGAAAAGAATCAAATGATTTAGTTTTCCATTTATCTAAAATCATCTTACAGAAAGATTTATCATAAATCCAGCTCTTTTCAAACAATAATCTAGAATTAATTTTCAAATTAGAGATACCATGATTAAGAATAATTGGGGAGTGGTCTGATCTTGTATGAGGGAGGACTAATCACCATGAATTTGGAATTCATCCATTCATTGTTAACAAGAATTTCATCTAATTTATGTTTGATAAGCTAGTTGCCATTTCTCTTGTTAGACCAAGAAAAATTACATCTATTAGCTGTCAATTCAACAAGATCATTACCACAGATAACATCATTAAATAAACTCATATTTCTCTTATGTCAATTACCAATTTCCACTCCAAGTTTCTCAAAAGGAAATCTTATGAGATTAAAATCTCCCAATATATATCTATAGATGGATGTAGGAGGTAGGTCAGAGATTTTGTTAAAAAAAAGGACCTTATCTACATCCACTGGAGGACCATATACAAAGACAACTTCACAAATTCTCATCTAAGAAAACTCATAAGTACAATGAATTAAGTTCTTATCAGAACTTATAAGTTTAAAGTTATCAGTGATTTTAGTAAAAACTGCTAACTACTTGATAGTCCAACCGGGTCTACATGAGTCACCAAACCCATGTTAAGTTTAGAACTAAGATTAGAAACGAAATCATGTTTATGTTTAGTTTCAAAAAAAAAATCTCAATATAGTGAGCCTTAACCATGTCAACTAGGTTCAGTTCTAGTCTACCACTTCAACTTTTGGATTTCACTCTCTCAAAAAAGCTCTAAAAAAAACCCAACTTTACAAACCATAGTCTTTTACTCTGCCGCCGTCGATCTTCCATCTCTCAGCCTCTCTTCTTCTCTTCCTGATCGACGGCGGCGGTCCCTTCTTCTTTTCCAGTTTATTGTTTTCGTTTTTTCCTTCTTTGTTTCTGTTTGTTTTTTGTTGTTTCCCTATCAGAGTCCACCCTTAGCGCCTTCATTTGATTTCCTTATCCATGGAGTCTTGGCCACGTTGTGTGGATCATCGCAAGAAGGCAGCGGATGTTGTGGGCCCAATTTTTGGGATTCGCTGGCCCAGTCTCCTTTGTTTTGATGGTCGCTGCTTTTAGATTCTAATGGCCGTCCTCCTTTTTCATTTGAGCCTTAGAGGACTCAATACCTTCTGCATCTATGCTGTATTTCAACTTGAGTTTGGATTAAGGGACGCTTACTCCCCAGGTAACGTTGGCCATCCCTTGTCTAATTTTATTGTTTGCTGGTGTGTTGGGTTGAAGGGTGGATTGGGCCCTTTGTCCTTGGTTTTGGTTTCAATTGATAGGCAGGGGACCTTTGTGGCGGGTTTGTGCTTTGGCTTTTGTTATTTTAGCTTTCTCTTATGGTTGATCTATCCAATGTCCTGTGGTGATTCACTTTGGTTTTATATCTCTTATCCTTTGGAATTCGACTGTTGGAGTTACGGGTGTTTGCCGTTCACTCGCTACTTCTTCTGTTTGGGATCCTTCGGTTTGATTTGTGTGACCTGCTTTTGGTTAGAATGGTATAAGAGGTGGTTGCTTCTGTACTTTTTTGCTGGTGTTCCGGTTTCTGGTCCCTTTTAATCGCAGGTGGTGATTCATTTGTGGCCATGATTTTTTCATCATTTGGATCCGTCTTGAGTTGCTTCGGGTGTTTGCCGTTCATTTGGAGTAACTTGACCTTGGTTTCTCAATGTTGGACTTTCCTGGCCTGCGTTTGTTGGGATTGGCTGGAATGGCAGTTTGTGTTTCGTTTTTGTTGGGTGTGAAGTTGAAGTCGCACCCGCAGTTTTTCCTTTCTGGAAGGGTGTTGTTATTCCTCAGCATAACCTCATTCTCTCCGGACCTGAAGCAGATACTAAGGCGATTCATGTTGTATTTTGTTTCGTATGAGAAACTATTTCATTTTGCATTAGCTCTATATCTATTGTTAGCTCTATATCTAATGCTGTAGCCAGTTCTCAGCCTATACAGTCTCCAAGCGCGTACTGCTCGTTGATGAGTTTGTCTATCCTTGAAGATATTAGAAGTATGGCAAGATCCCACTCTCTTTTCGTTATTCATGGGATTAGAAGAACAACTTACTTTTTCGACTGTTTGGACTGCGATTGTCCTTTCTATTTATCTCCTTCTGGTGTTTATTTGTCTTCCCTTGTCTTTTATTTTTCGTATTCGTTTGTAATGATTCTGGTATCTTGTTTCAACTAGCGTGGAATTTCTTCCTCCTAGTTCTTGATTTTAATATAAGCCTTATTGTCTTAAAAAAAAACTAGGTTCAGTTCTGTCAAGGCCATTCCAATACTTTGATCTTTTAAAGTATTATCAATTACATAGTGTCAATCTTATTTTGACTTAAGAAATCATACAAATCACTATCCAATCTTATAAACAAATGTTGGTGGTGTCAAACAACAAATGTCATATTTATGGGATAATTATAAACTTTTTAACTAGGTCCTAAATGGTTAAAAGTTTTGGTTTTAATTGGGATTTCATGTTGAGCCAATTATAGATTAATGCCTATTAAAAAACGTATTTAAAAAAAGGTGCCTAGAATAAAATTCTTTATAGAAAACATCCCCATCCCAAACGACCCCTATAATTAAAAATTAAAAAAATTAGAAAAAAAAAACAAAACAAAAACTAATAAACACACGCGCGCGTCCGTGAATTTTTTTTTTAAATCGTCATAACTAATTCTAAAAAAATCAAAAAAATAAAAAATTTGTATATTTGGATAAAGCAAATTAATATTTACGTCTATGATTTTTTTCGGAATTTTTTTGAATTTTCGATTTTTTTGAATTTTTTAATTCGCAGACACGAAATTCCATGTTTAAAACATGGAATTCCAAAAAAAAAATTAAAAAAAATCAAAAAAATCAAAAAAAAATCCTAGACGTAAATATTAATTTGTTTTATCCAAAAATGCAAATTTTTTAATTTTCTGATTTTTTTTGAATTAGTTATGACGATTTTAAAAAAAAATTATGGACGCGCGCGTGTGATGAAATTAGTAGTAGTAGGTGGTGGTGGAGGTGGTGATGGTTGTGGTGGTTGTAGTGGTGGTGGTGGTTGTGGTGGTGGTTGTGGTTGTGGTTGTGGTGGTGGTTGTGGTGATGGTTGTGGTGGTGGTTATTTGTTTAATATTTAAAAATAAATATTGTATTAAAAATAAAATAATATATTAATAATAAGGATAGTATAGGTATAAAAAATATAAAGGGAGGTTTTCTATAATTACTTAATCAAGAAGGCATTTATCTCTATATAAAAGATATGGAGCCTTAAAAAAATTAAAGGCTTAATTAAGGAGGCATTTATCTCTAATTATCTTTTTCATATTATGAACAAAGCATTTATTTGATATTATTTTTAATTTTTTATATATATTTCTAACAATTTAAAGATATATATCTTATGGTATTTTCTAATCGTGCATGATGGTTTCTCATAGTTAATGGTTAGATAAACTTTTTTATATAACGTTGAAACAAGTAAGAGAGAAAAGTTATTATGTTATCTCATGAATGGATAAATAATAACTCTAAACTCTAAAGACTACTCATGCCTAGTTATTCCGAATTAACAAGCATCCTAGTTCATGTTACAGCTCATTGGCCAATTAATTAGGTGTACCATGCCCTAGTTCATCTTACAGCTAATTAGCTGATTAATTAGGTGCACCATGCATTGTGTGAGTTCGTTTTCCCCCAATATACGCTCCCACGAAGAATAAACCTGATTTGAGGAAAAGAATAACCGATCAACAAGTATATATTTTAATTAGAAGAAAGGTGAAGACTGAAGATAAATTATAATCACATGGGGTGATCGATATACGATTTCTTTTTATAGAAAGCAAATTAAGATAGTGTAAGCCTAGAGCTTGGAATCTATAATTCTTACATGATAATTCAAGAACAATACGTTCCAAAAGAGACACGTGATGAAAATAAAAGACACGTGAAAACGTAAAAGCTTGAAGTACTTCTCTTTTAAGGATAATAGTTAATTAAGTGTATAACCAAACAAATTATGTTTTAAAAAGTATAACTTAAAAATTTAAATGTATAATATTTAAATATTATTTAAAATTTATAATATATTTAATATAACTTTATAAATTATAAAAAAAATAATTAAGATTTGAAAGAAAAGTATACAACCTATAACGTTGAAAAGCAATAAAACATGAAAACCTAATACTCATCTTTTCACCATCGCATTCAAACAAAAAATAAAAAATAAATCTCTTCCTATCAAACCGCTCACCTCCACAAGACACCGCCGCCATTCTCCACCATTTTCAACACAGAGCTTGGCTATGACATCAATAATCGATCCGACCAAACACAGAGTCTACCAATGGAATCTCTTCTCCCCAAGCCGCTCACCTGCACAAGAAACGCCGCCACGCATGGACCATTCTCCGTTGTTTTCAACAAGCTTGGCTATGCCATCAACAATCGAGCGCACAAGAAACTGCCGCCACTCGTGCACAAGAAACCGCCGCCACTCGTGGACCATTCTTTACCATCTCCAATCGGGCTTCACTATGTCATCAACAATCGAGCACACGAGTTCACCAAACACAGAGTCCACCATGATAAAATACGTAGGTGAAACTTGACTAACCATAAAGTGAAAACAGAATGTGTTAAGTGAAACTTGACTAAGTTAAGCCTATCAAACACATCGAATGGGTTGTGTGAAAAATGTTTGTTTCAATTCTTCTCAGTCAATTGTAGAATGTTTGTTTCAATTCTTCTCCCTCAGTCGAGCCCACAAGCCCACTATGGTGAAATCTCTTTCCAACCAAGTCGCTAAAAAATGCACAAGGAACCGCCGCCACTCGTGGACCACTCTCCACCATCTTCAATCGAGCCCAAAAAATGGGTTAGTAATCAATTTGATGTATTTTGTTTTCCAAAGTTAGAGGAGTTTTATCAACACGCATGTATTTTGTATTTTAGTGTATTTTTGCTCCTCGGAGTCGGACTTTTCATCAGGCGGCCCTTTTACTGCGATTTTATTGTTTGACATTCTTTTAGGTGGATTAAAAAAATTCTTTGATAATTATTTGTTAGAAAATAGGCTTCCATTTAGAAGTTAATCACACTCATGTTAAATTTTAAGGGTATTAATGATCATGAATATTATAGAAATTGGCTGGGATCTGCTGAACAAAGTTATTTTGCTTGTGAACCTTTTGAATTAATCACCGTTTCTTTTATATTTTATGAGAAAATTACAATTCATCCTCATTTTTAAACATTACATTATAAGCTTTAATTTAAAAACAATTCTATAAAAGTCCTAATATTATAATTTAATTTGTTTTTTTTTTCTATTTTACTCTTTCTTTACAAAATAATTTTTAGCTTTCTTATTATTTAAATTAATTGATTTTGTTTAATTTTGTTTTTTCAGCAATGTTATGCACGTTGGGTACGTATCTAATAATTGTTTTTCAGTGGGCACATACCCATGCCCGTTTTTACTTTTGTTATAAAGTTGTTTTTTATATAATTGCATTATAGGTCCCTACAAGTATTTGGGTATAAAACCAATTGATTTTGTCCATGTCAAGGTTCATGATGGGTATGAACCCAACTTGTACGTACCCAATTCAAAGTATACGGATATGAGTCGGTCTTTATTTAGATAAACCAATCCAGACTACCGTGTCTAGGTCCACTAGGTACGTAGCCATACAGATACAAGAACTTACAAATATCACAAGCAAATCAAACTCACGGGTATGTACCCACTACAAGTAAGTGTGTAGCCAAGTGGCGCATACCCAAGTAGAACAAATTCCAGGTGGGTACGTGCCTAATTCGAAAAAAGTAGCAGGTATGCATACCCAGTCAGATCCACTAGGTACGCACCCAATTCAAGTATAGAATCATCTTCTTGATTTAACTTAGACCATCTCCAACAGTTGTACCAAACAAATATTTTTGCAAAAAAACAATTCAGAGATATTAGTATAAGAAAAACAAAACAAAAAAAAAATTATTCACACTCGTATCTCTTCACGCTCAGTATTGGAACAAAAAGCAAAAATTAAATCTCTTCACACTCGAATTGGAACAAAAAAGAAAAAGTAAACCTCTTTACACTCGAATTGGAACAAAAATGAAAAAGAAAACCTCTTCACACATGCACTGGAACAAAAAACAAAAAGAAAATCTCTACACACTCATATTGGAACAAAAAAGAAAGTCAAGTTTTACCTTAATTTGGGTTCTTTGCGCAAGCTTGTTTGATGATGGTGGAGAATGTTCCAGGCGGCGGTTTTCTTATGAGGGAAAGCGACTTGGTGCAGAAGAAAGGGGCCGCAGTGGTTTTTTTGCAGGCGGCTGAGGTGACGGTTTGCTTATACAGGAGAGTGGCTTCGTGAGAAGGTGGATAATAGTCCACTAGTGGTAGCGGTTTTCTTGTGCTAAAGAGACGCTTGGTGCGAAGGTGAGACCTGAGTGTGATGGTGACAATGGCAGTTTACTTCGCAGGCGGCAACGACGACGGTGGATGTTTTCTTATGCAGGAGATTGGCTTCGTGCGAAGGTGGAGAATGGTCCACTAGTGGCGCCGATTTTCTTGTGCAGGAAAGCTTTTTGGTGCGAAGTTGAGATCTAGGTGTGAAGAGAGAGAAGAGAGAGGAAGAAGAGAGAGAATATATATATAGAGAGATTTGGGTTCTTTGCGCAAGCTTGTTGATGATGGTGGAGAATGTTACAGGCAACGGTTTTCTTATGCGGGAAAGCAACTTGGTGCAGAAGATAGGGGTCGCAGTGGTTTTTTTTGCAGGCGACTGAGGTGACGGTTTGCTTATACAGGAGAGTGGATTCGTGAGAAGGTGGATAATAGTCCACTAGTGGTGGCGGTTTTCTTGTGCTATAGAGACGCTTGGTACGAAGGTGAGACCTGAGTGTGATGGTGACAACGGCGGTGGATGTTTTCTTATGCATGAGATTGGCTTCGTGCGAAGGTGGAGAATGGTCCACTAGTGGCGGCGATTTTCTTGTGCAGGAAAGCTTTTTGGTGCGAAGTTGAGATCTAGGTGTGGAGAGAGAGAGAGAGAGAGAGAGAGAGAGAGAGAGAGAGAGAGAGAGAGAGAGAGATAGAGAGAGAGAGATTGATATTTTGGACCCCTAATAGGGTGAGAGAGGGTTATTTGGTCATTTTTTCTCTTTCTAGTTGGGTTTTAAAGGAGTAGTTAGTAGGAGGCTTGTTTTAGGATTTTGTAATGGCCTAAGGCCGATATAAATATTTGCACTATATTTTATAATTTGGATGGTCCGTCCCAAACAACTTAGAGTTAACTTTTCCATATTTAGGAGAAGATTTGATTCTTTATAAATCTCAGCAAAATTTCCATATTTGAGAAAAAAAAGAAACATCTAACAGAAAATCTCTACTCTTTATTCTCCTTCCCCCTTAGACCATGAAAAACCTACAGGAACTGAGATGAGTCAGAGTAGTTAATCAAGACGGCTAGTTACGTATCTTCTTAAGATTCGGAACTCAACCCTGTTGTGCCCTTGTGGCTTGTAATGCTAAAAGTCTAATATTTCGACTAAAGGGGGGTCAGAGTCTATTTTACTAAGGTTCTTTACCTAAAAATAAAACGATTTTTCGCTGCATCCATTGGCTAGGTTGGTTTGTAGGCCAAACCAACCTACCCCCGGGAGTAGGGAACCCTCAAAATGAGGGGGGTTTACCTTTTTTAAAAGAGAAACGGGTTCGAAATTGGGATTGATTTCTATACCCAACAATTTATTCAAAACTAAAATAAAAATTATAAATTTAAAGGTTAAATATGGAGTTGATGTTTATTTTTTACATATATAAAATAATGCAAAATCTTATCCTATCCCGGGATGGGTCGGGATGCGACTCAACTGCTACCATGTCTATGCCAAGAGGGATTTCATCCTGAGGAAATTACTTTCTAAAGCCTCCATTACCCAAACTTTATTTATACATCCTAACCAAAAAATAATACTATATACATCCAATATCTAACTATCTGGTTAATTTTTTGTCTTTTTTACCCCTGTTCGTGATGGGTACGAACCGTGGAAGTGCATTTTCACATTAAGTCAACTCCCATACAGTCCAGACCATCTCGATTATTAACTCAATAGATACGGACCTATTACACAAAAACAACACACAACTTACCAAGGGGCTGCACCCATTCTGTATATAACAACACTGATTAGATCAAATTCATCTTATTCAAACTGAGACAAACAAAAAATTCAAACTGGAAACAAACAAACAAAACTGATTAAACCAAGTACAATTTATTCAAGAACTGTCTTTACAATTAAACAAAATAATTCACTGTTTTCACTCCATTTTTATGATGTGTGGGAAGGTGAATCGATACCTTTTGGTGATGGAGGGTGGTGATGCGAAGATTGGTGGTGGCCATTGGTGCAGAACGACATGGTGATTGAAAGTGCAAGAGCTGATGCTCCTGCTGCTTGTATTGGATTCGGCACCAAACTCTTATCATCTTGTTCTTGTTCTTCTTCCCTCTTCTTCTTCTCTCTCTTTATTTTAGAAACTTCTATGTCGAGATCTTTGGCTCCTAAAACCCATTATTAACGTTGCTGTTGAAACCAATCCATCATTGGCTCCTAAAACTTATATGTCGAGATCTTTGATGATGATAGTAATCAAAATCCTTTTCTTCTTGTTGCTCCAAATCATTGTCATGTTAGGAAGTTTAGTATCTTTTCATCAGATGTTTGAATGGAAGCCATGAATGGCGCAGGGGTTCAAATCGGCCCATACGCGTTGGGAGTGGGGGATGGACCCATACTGCTTGGACGCTGCTGGTGGGCAGGCCCCATACTGGGTTGCTGTTGCTGGTGGGCTGGACTTCACTTCACGAGACTGGACTTCGGGCTGGAGCATACAAATTACAAAAAACAAAAACTTACATAGTATACAATAGCATATAAGCTCCCTGCCAAAGTACACCATACAGATCAACTCTACTAACCTGCAAATATTGGTGTTTACCGATATTTAGAGAGTGAATAATAAATCTAAAGAATATTTTAAAAGATTGGTGCTTAGCGACGAGATGAGATATCAAGTATCATGGATATATTGTATATATATATATATAGAATATAGGAAGTAATCAGTTCATGTGCAGTTATCTTTGTTTATCTAGAAGGTTTCATCAATTATTAATGGTGAGAAGTGAGAACAATGTCTAGTGCGGTACCAAGAATTAAGATACGAAGCTTCATACCGACCAAAATTGCTGTTTGTTCATCTGCTTCATAACTATAAGTCTCGTTCAAGCTTCTTTCACATCACAAAGGAGGTATATAGCCAAAATCAACACTGATAATCCAACTTTTTTCTCAATGAAAATGAATTTTCAATAACTTTTTTGAATTAAAACTGCATTATCCATCACAATGATAATGAAAGAGCAACAAATTTGACAAGTCTGTACCACAACATGATTCGATTGGATTGGCCCCCATGATGATATTTTTCTTGGGCTGGACCCATGGTGGGGAGGTTTTCTGCCAGTCTGGACCCATTAAGGAATCGGGCTTCAACGGTCTGGACCCAATGTCGAGAAGGGCTTCAAAGGTCTAGCCCCATCCAGATGGTGGCGTAGCGTCAGTAAGGCCTTCAAGGCCTTCAATGGTGGAAAATGGCATTCTAGGCGTCGGTTTCAGTTGGGCTTTATCGCCATCATCGGTGGAGATTGGAACCCAATGTCGCTGGGGTTTCTTGTGCTGGAGAAGAGCGGCTTGGCGACGGCGGTGATGGTGAGTAAAGGAGAACGGCTCTGTGGAGATTACAGTGAAGAGATGTGAAAATTGGACGGTGGGGTGGGATGGTTAGTAAGAGAGAACGGGGAGAGAGAACAAGAGGTGGTGATGTGGAATCCATGAGCAACTATTGGTGTGGGGATGGAAGGGGATTAGGTGGATTTGATGATGATGGTGGTGGAGATGGGAGGTGGTGGTGGGTTGGTGTCGGTTTGGTCAGAGAGTGTAGAAGTGGTTGTGGGTTGGTGGTAGGTTTGATGATGATGGTGGTTCGGTGATCTGATTGTAGGGGTGGCAGTGGTGCTTGCTGGTTGCTCAATATCACAGAGAAAGGGGAGCTAACGAAAGAGGGAGGTGGGTTGGGTTGCTGAGAGAGAAAAAGGGGATAGGGGGATTTTATAATGGTGTTTGCAGGGGGTTTTTGGGCTTTTTATCCATGTTAGTTAGGTTTAGTTGGGTTCTAACTGGGTTGGATGTTTTTTGGTAATATGGGTTGAGGGTTGGCATTAAAAACTAAACGACCCTTTCATCCTCGGCTCGAAATATTATAAAGACTCGTATTTTTAATATGAAAAAGTGATATGTGTCGTCTAAAAAAGTATATAACTAAGAGAAATAATATTACTAGTTGAAAATTTGCCTTTCATCCTCGGCTCGAAATATTATAAAGGCTCGTATTTTTAATATGAAAAAGTAATATAACTAAGAGAAATAATATTACTATTTGAAAATTTGTGTTAGATTCAGTAAAGCTTTATCTGACAAGAATTTTTTCAAATGCATTTTTAATTTTAGTCTGTAGAAATAATAACGAGCCTCCTCAGTACTATACATAAGAAAGATAATTTTGCATAAAGTTAATAGTTTGAACATTCAATCAAATTAAAACTTCAACTTATGAAAGAAAAATTCTTAGATCCGTTGTTAATTATATAAACCTATTTATTACAAACCATATTATACATAAATGATATAACAACCTAATATTCGTTTGCTTCTAGTAAAGATATTCTTGCTTTATCAAAACTCTTATGGATAGCTTTCCATGCAATAAATATATATGGCTTCAATTACATCCTCCATAGATAACCATTTTGAGTTCTCGAAGGAATCAAATCATGAAAAACTACATTCGACTTGTGTTCTTGATCGAGAGTGTATGTTTGTATATGATGATTTATAGTTTATCAGCTTCTTTAGTTTCGACAGGTGATTTTAACAAGGATTTCTATGTGACATGGTCCCCTAACCATGTCCACACCTCTCCTGATGGCAAATATCGAAGCTTAACACTTACCAACGATTCAGGTATATAATGATAGGCATTATTTTTTGAATTTTTGATTGGTAAATTGCACCAATGAAGTGTAGGAGAATTCAAAAATAAATCTGTTTAGAAGAAATTCTAGTAATTCTTCTTGGTACGTGTTTTGCTAAAATAGAACTTGAAATTGTATCTTATCATCCAAAAACTAGTTTTGACGAGTATCCTTTTACCTTGATCTTTTTCGAATTTTAATTTATATATTACTTTTTAACACGATGGAATTCATACTTGAAACATATTTAAATACTGTCCTCTTTTATAACATAGATTTTATTCAAATAAAAATATATTGGACCGTTTACTTACTATATTATCTTCTTCTATGATTTTATGTATATCTTTTTTTTCTCCACAAGTAACCCAAAAACTATCTATAATTATTATAAATATTAATTAAAAACATATTAAATGCAATGAGAGAATGGTCTTTCCAGTTAGATAGATCGAGATCCCTTCTCGTGCACTTTGGCAAAGCATCCACAGTAGAATTATATATTCTATCAATATGGGCGACGTTCCATAAAAACCTTGACTTAACCATTTTTTAAATTCTGAAAAAATAGATTTATGACTCCAATGGAGTCCGGTCAAAACTGCAATTTTTTAACTAAATTATATGTAGAAGTTAACCATTGATTGGTCCACATAGTTGACAAAAAAAAGATCGGTCCACGTGAAATACGATATAGCCAATCATATCCATGTTTTTCAAGATGTTGAATAAGCCGTAGTATTATATTCATTAACGTCGTAAATATGCCTTCGAACGAGGATTAATCAGCAATGACTATGGTTTTATTTTTAAAAAAATACCATAACTATATATATAATTAATTAATTTATCATAAATCATAAATCTAATTATCAGTTTCGGTCATTCGATTTTGTAAATATTTAAAATTGTAATTTATCAATTTTAACTGTCGGTTATACCTTTCATATCCATGACTTAAAGGTTTTAAACATAGTTTCGTAATTAATTTTTAATTGATTTGGTTATCCATTACTTTCAGTTTAAAATTTTGACCATTGTCATCGTTAACACTAATAATATTAATGTAATAATTTGAATTAGTACAAATGTATATACTACTAAAAGTGCATTTCTAAACAAAGTAATGATATATACGGTATACGATTAAAATAAGAACAATGTTACTGTGCGATTTTATTGAAAGTAGATTATTAATTACATAAAAAGTTAAATTTAGATTGAAAGAATAAAATATTCAGTAATTTTATATTTAATTAAGTCATGCATGACTTTCAGGGTGGTTTCATGGTATGTGTACATCCATTTATATATTAATATAATTTACCTTTTCATTTTTTGAATTTGTATTTAAAGGCTCGTTCTAGTGAAATTATTTATTCATAATGTCTTTTATGCCCATTACACGATCTTAATATGATCTCACACATGAAATATTTATAATAATGTATATTTTAACTAGGATAATGTCATATTACATTTAAAAGTATATTTTTATATACTTTATTCTTGAATATTTTTTTTTGTTATTAATCAGGTTCTGCATTTGCTTCAAATGATATGTTCTTGTTCGGTCAGATTGACATGCAAATTAAATTGATTCCGGGCAACTCAGCTGGCACGGTGGTGGCCTTCTATGTAAGTTAATCAATATCCTATAAAATTAAATATATATCCAGCATTACTCATTTTAAAAAGACAGTACAATTTAAAAAGGTAGTGCAATTTAAAATGATATCTAGCCTTACTCATTTTAAAAAGATGGGATGTGTTTAAATAATTTTTCAAAATTAGAAAACTAACCTACAATCTAAATAAACTTTTGGAATTGAGTTAGAAACAAATTCAAATTTATATTATATTAGAAAATTGATCTTATATTGGAAAAATATTAAAAAAATAATGAATTATCAGAAAAAAAATAAGTAACTTTTACATTCATTCAAAACTTTAATCCTTATAAAATTATTATACATTTATATTTATGGTTAACATAACTAGTTTATATCATATAATTTTTTACATTTGTGTCTCTTTATGGTTAACTTAACTAGTTTATATCATATGATTTTTTACATTTGTATCTCTTGTATCTAGTTTTTTATCTTTTTCTTCTTTCTTTTTCATCTTTTTTGTTTCTTCTCATTTTCAAATATTACACTATAACGTTTATTTATAGAATTTCACAACTCAATTAATCAATAAATTTATCATCTTCAAAGATTTTATACATTTTATATTTCCGAAACTGCCATTAATTTCAAAATTGTTTAATTTTAAAAAAAAAAAATTCTTCTCAATGCACTGTTTTAATTCTAGATTTTAATCTCAAATCTCAACAACTGAACGAATTTCAAGGAACTGGGTTAGAAAAGGTGTTTAAAGGAGTCAAATAAGATTGGAAGATAAGTCTTACTTCCTTCGTCTATCAATATTTGTCACAATTTCTAAAAGTAGATGTCCACAAAAGATTGTTCATTTAAAATATCAAGAAACTTTTTTACCTCTTCTACCAATTTTGTCCATATATAATATTCACAAAGCTATCATTATTAAATTTGTTCACTTTAGTTGGTTGAGGATAGTTTAATAATTTAGAAGGAATTAATTGATTTCTTTAATCTGTATGAATAGAAAGTATGACAAACATTTATGAACGGAGGGAATAATATAAAATGAACTTACGAATTAAATAAATTTGAAAGGAATAAGTTAGCAACGTGTATTGGGTCTTTTAAGAGTAGATGATTACCCGCCCAATAAATAAAGTATATGGTTAGTTTTATCATAGACTTGATCCACTATCAAAATGAATTTCGAGGGGATAAGATGACTAGTTGCATAAACCAGTTGCAATTTATCGCAATTACGAGTTTCTTGTTGCAAAATGAAAAATTAATAATAATATGTTGCTTGTAAAATGCAGTTAGTATCTCAACAACCAAATCATGATGAATTGGACTTTGAATTTCTTGGAAATATTGAGGGGAAAGAATATATTGTTCAAACAAATATATATGCGGATGGTTATGATAACAGAGAGCAAAGGATTAAGTTATGGTTTGATCCCACTAAGGATTTTCACACCTATTCTATATTGTGGAACCTTCACCAAATTGTGTAAGATGCTAAGAAATTTGCTATTTTAATTTATTTATTTTCCTTTTCTCAAGAAAACCTTCTGCTATCTAATTTTAAAAAGAAAAAGACTCAATGGACTTCTATAGAATTCAAAAAGAGACTTCTGAATACCTATAATATAAAATAGGACTTTTAGGTACCAAATTTTTCCTTTTTGTCTAACCGTTAGTGTTTTCCGTTATCTCACACATTAAGTATATCTTTCAAAATAAAAGGAAACCAAGTCCACATAGGCTCTATATCATACTTAATGTGTGAAATAACGGAAAACACTAACAGTTGGACAAAATGAAAACGCTGAGTACCTAAAACTTATATTTTATAGTATGAGTAATTAGAAATTCTTTTTCAAATTCTATAAATATCTACAAAAATTTTTTCTCAATTTTAAAAGATAAATTTAAAATGATGATATATCTTTTATGAGGGAAATGATATAATAGAGGTTGGAAGCTTGTAGACTTTGGCAGAGGCACCTTTAAACTAGGGTCGGTCACCTTAGATTTTTTTTTTGTTATTGTTGATCCTCCATAGTTTAAGAAAAAAAAAAGGTTAATAATTTAAAAGGTTTAAAAATACGTTTTCTCATAATCAACAAGCTTTTTTTTTTGTCTCCAAAAAGTTCAATTAGTAATGGGTTAACTTTATTTTTTAATGGTTTGCGATATTGTCTAATAAGTTTTTTTTTTAATGGGTAGCGTATTTTTATTAATGGACTGGGTGTGTTTTTAATGGGTTTCGTCTGTGCAATAAACGTGGATCTTATTAGACCATTTTGACTAAAAAATATTAAGGACAAGTCACAATTCATTGGTTGCGTGAACCTTTTCAGCCAATCACTCAAAAAAAATTGTATAAAGATATAATATTAATATTTTAAGGTTCCCCTCATTACTACGATAAAAAATATCTATATTGTATTTAACTAGAAATAAATACGACTCTCTAAGATAAATTTATATTTATTTTATCAAAATGATAGATTAATACATTTATTTTAATAAAATTCTATAAATTCAAAAATATCAATTTAACATAACATAATTTAACATAAAACAATAATAAAACCAACCTTCTTCTTATTTTATGGATTGCACATCCAAGTACCAACTTATTATTATTTTATTATTTATATATTGGGTTGGATTATTTTTTGTTAAATTATGAGAATGGTCGGCTAGTAATAAAATCACTAATTAATTTAATAATTAGAGTATTATGTGAAGATCATTTGGTCCTGAAATCCGATCTTACCTAAGTTAAAATGTCTCTTAGATATATCAAGAAAAAGGGTCAGTAGTAATGAGTTATTGGTTTTTTTTCTAAATTTTTTGAACAGATTAAACTAATTAATCGAGTTGAATAACCTGTTAAATTATTAAATGATCAATATTTATGAGAATCATTCAACCACCATTCTAAAAACACCTTGATGATCATTTTCACATATTGCTAGATTCATGGTGGATTGGGTTCCTATCCGAACATACAGAAATCATGCTGATAAAGGAGTGGCATATCCTAGGTGGCAGCCTATGGGGATACAAACTAGCCTATGGAACGGTGATAGTTGGGCGACAGATGGTGGAACAGTCAAAGTAGACTGGTCAAAGTCTCCGTTCATAGCATCATTCAGAAATCACAAAATTGATGCATGTGTATGGAAAGGAAATTCAAGGTTTTGTAGAGCAGACAGTTCTACAAATTGGTGGAACAAAGACAAATTCAGTTCTTTAACATCTTCCCAAAGAAGGTTGTATAAATGGGTTAGGAAATATCATCTTTTATATGATTATTGTCAAGATAACGAGAGGTTTAAGTATAATCTTCCTAAAGAATGTAGCCTTCCTAAATATTGATGAAGTGACAAGGTTTGGTTATTTTCTTGAACTTGTTGTTATGATGATAATGATGATGATTTGTACTTAATTAAGAGAAAATAATTATAATGTTTATACTTTAGTTATATATATTTCAAAACTCGTAGTTTATTTGTGGAAATATGTTACGGAGAATGCAAAGACATGGAAAAAGGTACAAAAAGATATAAAAAAAAGTTAAGGTTAACTATCAAACAAAATATAAACCTCATAAGCACCCCCCATCTCTTTTCCCAAAAACGTTAATACTATAACCACTATAATAATAGTAGACTTTAAAATAGTTTCAGGCTTTAAGGCAAATGAGATAAAATCGACAGCCATTTACATTCACCAAGAAAATCAACTCAACTGTTGCAATAATGAAATGGAACTTGGAAGTCTATGAACCAACAAAATACTCATTACCCCAATTGATACCAATACATAAGCATAAATGAGAGAAACCAGACAATAAAACACACACTGCCATCCAAGCACCAGCCTCTTTCACCTATCACAACCCAATGAACTCAATATCCAAGCATAAACAGAGGTAAATCCACCAGAATAAATGACAAACACCCGCAAATACCACATACGTTATCACCATCAGAAGTAGAGAAACCAAACAAAACTTTGAAGTTATCCCTTTGACCATCCAGAATGGAGGCGAATAACGATACATTAGGACAACTCTAGAGGCACGCCAGGTTACCTTTCCAAACCCAGAAACCAGGGGACACACGACACAAGAGCCTTACAAGAAGAGAGATTGAAGCCAAAAAGAGTGTCATAAAAAACTACTGTCAAACTACAACGCCAAAGGGAAACACAAGTCACGTTAGCATATTGCAGGAAGAAACGACTAATGAACAATTTAGGAAATAATACCTATAAAAAACAAAAAAAAACATATACGTATACAACAACACCAATATAACCCCCCCCCCCCCCCCCCCCCCCCCAAATCCTAAACATCGTTGTTAACCACCACCACCAGTCATAAACTAACATGATTCTCACCCAAAAGACAAAGATAAGTAACTAACATGTGAATGGAAAATACTCGTGGTGACTGAATTAGAGACCATCTTATGCAAAACAACATCCAAGTTCATCAAAAGCCACAAAAACCTAATAACCCAAAAAAATACGACCATCAAAAGAAACCTAAGTAGCACCAAAATCCCAAACCAGGAACTAGTGGATGAACTACAACGATGGCGACAACAAGGGGAATCGAATAAGAGATCAAATATAAAAAATATTGGGATATTAAAAAAGCATCTGAATGACAGAGAATACAAGATCCACATAGTTGATCAACAGACAAATATATTAGTAATAGATAAAAACTATCTTCTCCGAATATTGTTATATATGGCAAACAAAAGAAACCACCCACCAGACCTCAACGCATCTAAACTAGGAAATCTGATATGGCATCTCCACAACCCTAAGAAACAACCACTCACGACTATCATAACCATAAAGGAATGACCACCACTTGCATAACCACCATAACACCACCACTGACATGGCCAACTAGTATGGGAAGAGTTGATCGTTAAACTAATTGCAAGTGTATGAATCACTCATATTCATAAGGGTAATAAGTATAATTCTCCAAAGGAAACATCGAGTTTAAGTCATGTTTCATATTTGTGTTTCCACTTGTTATGGAAATTAAATTAAATACAAAAGTATTTGGGTTTTTGTGATTAATCTACTAAAGTTTAAAACTAAACTAACAACCAAGTTCTCAAGGAAATAATGCACAAGTTTGAAAAAAAGGTGTAAGTTGGATCTTGAAATGATAGGGTCCCCCTAATGAGGACTAATTAAGCATGGCCCTCGCAAAGGAAGATGCAAGTAATGTGTATTAACTGTGTCTCAGGTTAACCACTTAGCCTTTTCCAAGTTCGAATGACCATTTAACAATATCTAACTACCCTCTAATAAAGGTTTACTAGTCTAGAAAACTTGTGTTGTCTATGGCTATGTAGTTGACTAGAGATTTCCTATCCTAATTACACTACACTAGTATTAATAACTTTCTAGACTCAAAATCAGATCGTTCATTGTTTATTTACACAAATTGATCTTATTTTAAGGCTATTCTTATATATGTTGATAATATAATCGTAACTGGAAATAACCCAAATAATATATCAAGTGTTAAGAAAAATTTGGATCAAAACAATTGAATTAAATATTTGGGCACCCTAAAATATTTTCTTGGAGTCTAGATAGCTCGAGCCCCTGTGGAATTATTATGAGTCAACGAAAATATGATTTGGATTTTCTTACATGAAGCGACATGATAGGTTCAACATCCCCTTTGAACATTAAGAAGTGCTCTCATGTATGCCATTGGCAAAGTCTCCTTTTGCACCAGAATTGAAACTGATGTTGAAGTTGTTCTTCCCGTCCTTCATTCTTCTAACATGAATTGTTCATGGAAGGACAATATTATCCTAGATGATATCAAAAGTATGGTCAAAACCTACCAAGAAATTCAAATTTATGGGATTAGAATAACAGCAAACAAAATTGGAGATTAACTCGTTAAAACGTTTTCTAACCCTCCTAGTTGATTTTGTAATATTCCTAATAAACTTGGATTTTATTTTTTGTAATGAATATTATAAATTTGCTTCTACATGAGTGAGGTAACCTCCTTTAGACCCTTATTATTTATATAAGCCTCTTTTGACTTAAAAAAAATTAGAATAGTCTTAAATATAATTTGCATTTTATCCTTCATAAGTTAACATCAAAACTTTACGGAACTCATAAACAACACTAGGGGTGTGCGCGGGTCGGTTTTGGATGAAAAATACTCAACCCACAAACCGCCCGCTGTTGTGCGGGTTTTGAAAAATGAGACCCGCACCCGCCCAATCCATTATATAAACCATTGAGTTTCGAGTTGAGCGGGTTGCGGGTGCATTGCGGGTGATTTAGTTTAATAGATAAGCCGAAATTGTATCCATAATCATTCGGTAGGATTATTTTACAAATGCATGTTGCAACACAAATATAGTTTATGATACTCATATACATATTAAATCATCTCTGATTTTAAAAAATATAAAATGAGATTTTAGAAAAATAAATTTATGAATTAAACAAAAGATTGAGATAATATCATAACTGAAATAAAAACAGATTCATTTGAAAAAATATGTATGAAATACCAAGGGATTTAAAAGATTTAAAAGGGAAGAAATAGAAAAAGAAATATAGAATGAGAATCACATGACCATACAAATTTATTTGAATAAAATGAGCAATACAATTTTTTTAATAATTTATATTACATGGTAATCGGATATGCGGGTTTGCGGGTTTCAAGTTTAAAATCCGCAACCCGCAAAAAGTGTATACTTTTTCTAAAATGTAAACCACAACCCACCCAATAGAAAACTAACCCGAATTATTTCGGGTTGGTCGGGTTATGCGGGTTTTCTAACCCGATGCACACCCCTAAACAACATGCTGAAATTATCTAATTGTATTATTAAAGTTTTAGAAAATAAATAATTTATTCAAAAAAATTTAAACATACATATTAGGTATATGTGTGTAATTGAAAATTTGAACATACATATTTTTTTGGTCAACTATTTAAACTACATATTAGGTATATGTGTTGGTTACGAAAAATTATCATCCCAATAAATAATAGTTTTCTTTTTTCTACAACTGAAAGTAAAATAGATCAGTTGAATAACAAGTTTACGGTCTATGGTGTATAATATTGACTTATTTATTCTTTTCTCAATATATTTACCTAACTAGCTAGAGACATTTATGATTTATCATCAGAAACAATATTTCTTTTTTATGTTTTGAAGAAAGGCTGATGAAACACGTGTGTAATATTTATCATATTAGTAAAATTATTCAAGTAGGCTATCTGAATTAACCAGAGAAAAGAAAGGAAAATGACGAAATGAAAAGATTTATATAAATAAAGATTGCAAATAATTTCCCGTATACTCTGTAAGACACAATTGACTGAGCATCAAAATTCCTGGACTCCTTATGTGCAATTATACTGATATTATATACTAATGAGCAAATATGCAAAGCAATGTATGAGAAAATAACAGAATCAAAGAGTTTACAAATTTGAAGTTCAAGTCCTAGTGTTAATATTATTAAGATGTTGTAAAAACAAATCATTCCAAGTATCAGTAATCCCGGGCAAACACCAATGCATACAATCATCGTGTTTCTTTCCCCCTGCAATTGATGGGTGAGCATCGGCTCTGAATTCACTCAAGTGTGTTATATCAAGTACCTCAAAACTAGACCCTTTAATAGCCTTGTATAAATGTTCATTCACTAGGCGAGTTTCCACATTAGTTCCATTCTTTTCCACTGAAAAAAATTCTTCCACCTGCCATGTAACAATTTTCTGATTAAGTAGTGCATACACGGGCCATGGGCCTGGATCTTTCCAAGGCCCATGAAGCAAAAAAGAAAAGAAACTAACTTCTTGTGGTGAGAGTGGCTGTGAACGCTGGCAAGACCCACCTTGGTCCCAATCACCTCCTTCAAAGTGTCGAGGGGATTGTGTTCGAAAAAATATAATTGCATTTTGTCGTACTTTTTTCTGGATTAATGATATCTACAATAACAGATGCACATAAACTGTGTGAATATGCAAAAAGTATTTTAATATTTTATCAAATTAACAATACGATACACGCCTATAATGTAATGGAGGGATGAATAGGACTAACATTGTCACCAAATCAAAAATTAAGTGGCTAAAATGTATCATTAACAGACTAAATTAGTCACTTTCTCATGAAAGAAAGATTAGTGACATACCATCTGTTTCAAGACCATATCGAGGCCCACGTGAGGTGGAACTTGAGGAATCAACGGTTTACCATCTTGAAAAAAAAGCATGGGTGATTTCACGGGGTCGAACTTTGACGGAGCCCACCACCTAATGTGACAGGGTGAATATATCAAATCAAAAAGATGAAAAATTATATAGCTACCTCCTTGTATAATAAAGAAATGAATTTACCAATGACCAGTGTTAAACATGAAAATATCGTGAAAACTAAGAGCTTCTGCCCAATTTCCATCTGGTATATCGATATCAACTCTGTATCCGTTCTTATATCCAAGAGATTCTAGTGCACCACCATTAGCATTTGCTGACCAGCTAGTTATTACAAAGCAACAACTTGTTAATGATAATGTTCATATGATTCAATATATACTCGTCTGATGATTAACCTTAAGCTTACCTACCATAACGAGCAAGTAGATTTGTTCGATGATAAGCAATTGTCAGATTGTACTTTACAAAGGTGAATCCACGATCTGCCCCAACAGGGCGCCACTTCTTTACCTCTTTAGACACTTGTTTCAGCGTGCAGAAGAGTGATACAAACATATTCCTATTCAAAGAATCACCAATAAAACCTGCATTTTTAAGGATTTATAAGTTGTAGCTTTCACTATTATCTTTACATAATATTAACAAATAACATTGTCATATGACTCATATCCTTGCTAAATTAGCAGTGGATATCTATTTCAACAAAGATAAGTTCATATCTCAAGCTTTGGACAGTTTTTTTAGATTTAGCTTACATTTTCAATAAAAAAAATCAAACAAATATTTGATCTTTTTTAAGTAGATACAAAATCAACATTTTGTCAGCTTAATTATCACTTTTTGTAATAGACAATTTAACAATTAAATAGAAAGAAGAAGAATTATAGTTGAGAAGTTACCGATATTAGTGTTGCGGAAGCGTTGAAGGAAGCTATGAGGATCGAATGGAGGAAGATCACATCCGTAGGGCTTCCAACTCCACTTCACAATCTCAAGCGCATTGGATTTATTACTACCAATGCAGTTCCATCCTTTAAATATCTCTTTACAAGTGTTATCGTATCGCGGAGGAGATCTGACCGAAGAATCGTAGATCCAACGGCCATCTGAGTAATTGCATTTCAAAGAGGAGGAGGATGATGCTCTGTACGTCGTCGTTTGGAGTGAAGGAGAGGTTTTGGTATAGAGTGAGAAGATGAGTAAGAGTGAGAGGAAGGAGAGTAGAGAGAGAAGTAGGTAAGAAGGTGAAGATGCAGGTCTTGGTTTCTTTAGGAGATGGAATTGGTTAGCCATGGAGGTGGTTGCTCGGCGCACATTAGTGGAGAGTTCTTATAATTTTGTATTAAACCAAATTGCTCACTCCAACAGTCACGCAAATCATGAGACCCACAAAACTCACACGGCATCCCCTCCCCACCCCATATACAGTCTGAAAAATTGTAAAAGTGATGAAATCAGGTTAAAAATAATTCAATTTTTTAGAGTTTCAATGGTAAAGATTGTTTTTTTACCTCAATTTGGGTTCTTCGATTGTTGATGGCGTAGCTAAGCGGGGCTGATGAGGGTGGAGAATGGTCCACGAGTGGCGGCGGTTTTCTTGTGCAGGAGAGCAGCTTGGTGGGAAGGTCAGTGTGAAGGGATTTGTTTTTGTTTTTTGTTCCAATGCGACTGTGAAGAGATGTGTTTTAGTTTCAGCAGATCTTATTCTCATCAAAATTATTTAAAAGATCTTGGACGAACAAACTATTTTTAAGTTCGTGTTGTTAAATTATTGACAAGATCTTAACCAGTAAATTAATTTTAACTTCAGTTTCACATGGTGTAGGTCATTCTTCTCTTTCATTTATAAACTTCAAAACAATTGTAAATACTTTTTAAATTAGCATTTTTATTCTAAAAAAGCCAAAAGAACAGTATAAAGAGAACTAATTTTAGATTTATAATAGCCAATACTAGTAATAATAATTCTAGATATTGTTACTGACAGTGTACCTAACTTATCCATCTAATTTATACATATTCAACTATTTCAATTCATTTACCACTGTTTCAAACTCTTTAACAACCGCTCGTTGTACTGTTATACTTATTTCTATTTTTACGTATGCCTACTTAACTCGGTCATCGGCCTGTTTCTTCTCAATAACCCCCCTTTTGTTTGGTTTCTCCCCAAGATTGTCAGGTACTTACGATATTCCAGCTCGTAAGACGCCATTAACAACCATCTCATTTGGAATCGAATCAACCCCGGAGCTTACCCCTGTCTTCGTGATCCTTCACTCGCTGACATAAGCTTTTGTTTAACAACTACACATCCAATGTTTAGCTTTCTTCCTTATTTTGTTTTATGTTGAAGCTTTGTTTAACAACTACACGCGTGTTGGGTGTCTATTGGCAGCCAAAATGGATGTAGTTGTGATGTTTAAAGAAAAAAATTATGCAAAGCTTGTCATATATGAGACAAAAATCACACAAAAAACAAGTAAAAAGAGAGATGACAAATAAATAAAAGAATATTAATTATTTTACTTTCCAATATCAATTCAATAGAATATATCCCAATATACTAAATAAAATATAATGTTTTCGTGATACATTTTAAATGAGGCTAACTTATACAAACTTTGGACAAAAAGATTTTCGATCAACCCTAATCTTATGTCTCATTCTTAAAACACGAGAATATAAATTAACAGTGTGACAAGTGACAATGCTTGGTTTTCTTTTTCCATAACATGTGTAAATGGTCGGTTAATGGTGCGGTTTGAGATGAAATATTTGACAGGCTGGCTTGTATGATTTCTTTGCGGCTGCTTCTTCGAACTTCTTTATTGCGGATTCATTCTCTTTTAAGCCAGATTGGACGAAGAATTTTACCCACCATGATGAGCTTCGAAATTTGGCCTTCATTTGATACATTTATAAAAAAAGAGAAATTGAAAATCTTTAGTTTTAGGATTAGCCATGTCACAAAACTAATTTATATGCATTCGTAGTTAAGGGCCATTTTGTTACTCGGCATATAGTTTAGGGACTATTTGGGTAATTACCCCAAAGAATTATTTTCTTGATAAAATGAATACAAGATAAGGAAGGGACTTACAGGGCGGCCAAATTTGGAAAGCTCTGCCATTTTAGCTCTTTGCTGTCCAGGATAACCTAAAAATTAATATCACACATTTAGCAAATCTTAAAGTTACTTAAATAATATTTTCCCAATATAGTCCCTCAACTATAACCCATATACCAGGTAGGTCCTCCAACTTCAAAAGTTACCCGAATAGTCCTTGAACTTTGTTTTTTTACCAACATCAAATTCCATCCATTTTTACAGTTAAGTCCACCTAGAACCAGGTATTTTTGGAATTTCAAAATGGAAAAATTCCCCAAATGGTCCCTTAACTGTATACCGGGTCGGTCCTCAAACTATAAAAGTTATCTGATTAGTCTTATAACATTGTTTTTTTCCACCATTAGTCCCCACATCAAATTCTATCAAGTTTTACCGTCAAGTCTACGTGGCAGAATGCATTTTCATAATTGTTAATGGTGAAAAATCCCCAAAAGGTCCCTGAACTTAACCCTTTTACCGTTTTGGTCCTCAAATGGTAAAAATCTGACATGAGGACAAAATGAAGTTGGAGTGCAAATGGACTATAGTTGAAGGACCATTTAGCAAATTAAAAAAAATTACCTGATAATATAACAATACCATCAGCAGCTACCCTGGCTAATTCAGGAACAGTCTTGTTGAGATATTTGGGAGACAAATAATCAAGTGCATCTGATACTATAACAAGAGAAAATGATTTTTTGCGATATGGAAGATAAAACTTGATATCTGATACACGCACAATGCCTTTACGCACAAGACTTTTGCAATTTGCATCAACTTCATCTAATTCATATGGCTCGATTCCCCATGCTTCAATATCTTCTTCGTTTAATAATTTTGAGACTACTGGACAAGTATCAGGACCAATGTGCAATATTTTCTTCATGCTCTTACCATATGTGTTTTTCAGATAAGGTAACGAGTTTTGTATCTCTTGTGCACAAGAAGCACCTGTTGTTCATTTTTCACCCCATAATATTAGAATTGGTCTCAAGCTTTTTAAAAGTATTGTGGATTTGATTTATTTTGTTGTTTCTCCATAATATAGTTTAATTTGCTTATTATAGGGGACCTATAGTGCAATATGGTCTCTGTTCTAATGGTTTGCACAAATAAGGTGATTACAAATTTACATGATAAAATACATAAGATGAGTCGAACAAGAAAAGTTACCTTCGAGTCTACTTAAACCTTCTATATCAATGCTCTTTCCACCTGTCAAAACAAAAAGATCATTAATTACACACTCCAACCCAAGCATTTACGCTACTCATGAATGTCACATCAAAAAGTAATTTAAATACATACCTGAACCATGATATACGTAACCAATAATCAACAATGCACCCTGAAAATTAACACGACTTTTCATTATACATACATACACAAGCATAAGAATAAAAGAAGTGTAGCAAAAGGATTTTAGAAGTTACCACTACAAGTGCAATAGATAATAATGGAGATGGTCTTGCTTTAGGGTGCAATGAACCTATAAACGGAAGGCCTCCACCATCTCCTAGACGACGAGCTGTATTTGGCCTCCTTGACATTCTAGGACCAATCACTATACACAATACACCACACCTTTAGTTTTCTTTCCCTTATTTTTTTTTTTATATTATTTTATGCTTATTGTGAACAAACCATGATATAAATGCAATACTTATTATTTCTTCTACTTGACATTGCATGGAAAATGAGCACGTCTATTTACAAAACTAACACTTACCTAATTAGCTCCGAGAATGGTGAAGAACTATATTACTTCACATGTAAATTATTTTTACTTTTTCATCTAAAGTAGAATAATCATGCTTATGTACCTTTGGTTACTAGTTCATTTGTTCTGCGAAATAGACAAATATACCCTAGTTCTTCCAACATAATGGACCATTGGTTCGAAATGAGGGGCAGGTTTGCAATGTACATTCTCTGGAGCACATGTATATATAAGGGACCAATGGTCCAATCTTCCCACTAGAAGAAGAATACCACTCGCACTACTAGTTGCATTACTAAGTCTAACACAAAAAATAGGACTCTAATTGTCTTTCCTCAATCACAAAATCCGATTCGTTTCTCCACTGAAAAATACATCCATTTTCCTTCTAAAATTTTATTCTCGTTTTGTACAATTTACACATACTAGTAATAGCCTCTAGTTTTCCTTTCTTCCGCAAATTGACTGATTTGAGATATTTGATCAATATAAAAAGATGGAGATCTATGAATAATATCATAAAATCGCAATGCATAGTACTAAACAATACGAATTATTCATTATACATTAAATTAATTAACTTTAACTCACAAAACATTAATTCCATAATTCTTACAAGGTTCCAAAGTGATAACATCTTAGCGCTCGTATCATATATAGTTGAATTAGTGTCTCATTAATCATTATGAAAATCAGTATCATGATTGCAAATAGTGAGAGTATAATATGAATGAATAGAAACATAATATAATATACGTAGCATCATGAAGTGCAGGCTTACATGAAAGGAGAGATCGGAGAAGATAGATCTAGATCTGTGTCGGCTTTGCTTCAGATTTTTCAGCTCACAGTGGAAAGAGAGAGAGTGTAATGAGATAGAGTGAAAGCTCATGTTGAAATTTGCTTATATATATATATAATAGAATAGTATTATAAATATTTATTTATCGGAGTTATATAATTGCTATCCATCTATTTAAGTTAATCCGATGTGTTTTACGCTTTTGTTGGAAGATTCTGCGACTCAGCGAGACGAACGGAAAAGATCGGCCCATGAGAAAGTTGAATGGGCTTTTACCAAAATGGATCTAAAGAGGTAACCCATTTTCTACCTTTAATTTCACATGATTATATGAAAGATGTGTAAACTTTTTTTCTCATCTTTCTCTATTTTATCTTTTTTTTATCCAACTTTTTTATTTTCAACTTTCATCTCTAACTTTCATTTATATAAAAATAATATTATTCAAATCTTCTTATTCTCAATATTAACATCAGATGTGTTGTTTGTAAATCGTTTCATATCAAACTCTAATCTTTACTCTTATATGACTGGGTTTTGGTATGAATTCAGATATACGGTCCTTTTTATTTTGATGTGTTTTTTAGGTGGTCAGAAAGTGTTAGATATATTTATTCTGAAAGTTGGTGTTATTTGGGTATATTTTCATTCTGTGGGTCCTATATGGTTCTAATCCATTTGGATGATGGGTATTTTAGAGAAATTGTGGTATTATTCACTGTTGCGGGTCATGGTTGTTGTCTTTCAATTAATCGTGATTAGGATTGTTCTCTCAATTCTGAGACTTTCAATCTCAGTTGGCTACTCAACGATGATAGACTCGAATGCATGGTTATTTTACTTGGATAGTTACTGGCGACAAGATATTAATGCTCTATTTTGTTGGTTTTTATGTAATGTTGCCTAACTATATCACTCTTGTTATTTGCTAATGATATCAATTTCTTCTAAATAGTCTCCTATGAAAACATAAACAGTTTCAGTGATATTATAAATAAATATGTTTATGAAACAGGCTCAACTCTCAACTTAAATAAATGTGGACTTATTTTTAGCTCCAATGCCCTAACCCTGATACAAAATATCATGTAAGACAAGTTGAATATGAAAAAACCTAATAATTTAGAAAACTATTTGGGTCTACCCACTAAGTGGTAAAGATCTAAGGTAAGGGGTCTAAACCTATTAATGGATAGAATTATAACTAGAATTAACAATTGAAAAAACTTAATACTGTCTAAAACTGGTAAGAAAATATTTATTAAATCTGATCAAAGTCTTCCCAACTATTTTATGTCCTCGTACGTACTTCCATTTGAAATTTGTGATCTGAATTCTTCTCATATTTCAAATTTCTAGTAAGAGGTAGTGTCGGCCTCCAAGGTGTGATAAAATAATTGACATCTCGAGAGAGCTACTAGCCGCAAGTGTATGGATCATTGACAAGTAATAAATAGTAAGTATAAGACTTAATGTCTCCACATGCATTATGATTGTTAATTCTTATGGTGTGTTTTTGTAAAGTAAAGTATTTAAGAACGAGTTGCGAAACTAAAAAGTAAAAGATAATATTTTTTGTGGTTTTGATTAACATACTAAAGTGCAAATCAATTAAACTAAGAATAATGCAACTATACTAGAGAGAATACGATATGAGAAGTATAGCTTAAGTTTGCAGGTAATCTCTCATAGTGACAATGATTGATTCTAGTTAAAAGGAAGAATTAGAAAGTTCTCGTTAATCGAAATTTTAACTTCCTTATAACTTCTTTTCGAGTAGCTTGGAAGGCTACCTAACACCACTAGAGGTCTCTTATGAGTGAACCATACGTGATGATCAACGCTATAGGTAATTATCCTAAATAATCTGGTAAGTCAAACCCGTTAGGATCACTAACGCACACTAGACGTATATGAAATCTTTCGATTCCCTAACCCATTGTTAGGGAGATAGTCTAGGGCACTAAAACAACCTAATATTTGCGCAAGATGTAGGCAGATAGATAAATTCAATTCATATACGATGAAAATCAATTACCGAATTAAATTAAATAGAAATTATCCCAAATAACTTTAAAATCATCCAATAATCAACTATGCTCTTACATAAAAGCAAACTCAAGCTAACAGCTCATAATAAAAGCAATTAAATCAAAGGATAAGAGTACAAGAATGATGTTTAGAATATAAAAGTAATACAAATTATCCTAAGAGTGGTGGAAGATAGGTGGTGGAATGGTGTAGGTGGGTGGAGGAGGGCTCCAGCTTCTTCTTCTTCTCTCGCGTGTTTCTTTGCTTCTCAAATTATCTAACCTCCATTTTTTATTCCAAATGTTGATATATTAGGTTTCCCAAAACGTTTTGGGAGTTGGGGGTCCTTTTAATGGCCCAAGTCAACCCAAAAATGTTTTAAGGGAATGATGAGTGGTTTGAACAACGACATCAAAAAAATTAATAACTATTTCATCTTAACTTTAAGTCACAAACCATCACCTCTCACACGATCCTGACTTCGATTTCTATCATAAAACCAAAGGGATTACTCAGAATCCTATCCGATTACGTATGGTGTGACTCTCTTAAGTCAATTTCTAAGTTTTGCTGGTAAATGTTCTTGCTTTCTAAAAGTGGATTCTTGGTCCTGACTTGACTTGAGATAGATTCTCGGGGTCTCGAACATTCAAGCACCTAAGAGATGCACACTTGACACGCAATTAACGCACACATAATCTACAAGTAGTAAATATCTAAAACTAAAAAATAAATTATAATATGTCTAAAAATAAGGAATAATCCCTCAAATAATTCTAAATAACCCTTACAAATATATCTCGTGATACGATTAATTTATCACACGAAAGGAGACATCACGTAGCCATGTGAAGAATTAAATACATTGAGGAAATTAGCCCTCACTTTCTAAGAGAAAAATTGATGGCGAGTTGGGTTTTAGAAATCAAACCATCATAAATTTAGATTTACTAGAAAACAAGCTTGGAATCTACTAATAATAGTAACTCCCTATTTTTATAATTGCTTAATGGAAAATGCTTCTTATATTGATCTTTCCTAGAAGCCAATCTTGGATACTTACTCTCCTAGGGTTGGAGAAGCCTCTTGACAGGATGAGATTTTTTTATTACACGTATTAAATTGATATATAGATATGGTATGAATATTAACTTATAAAAAAATATTTAGATAACAAACAGCGATTTAATCCATAAACCAAATGATTACAAGCTTAATAAAGCTAAGAATTTAATGATAGAAAATAGGTAGGAAGTTGAATACTGATTTAATTTATAAAAACTTAACATATGAAATAGCATGATGTATCCTAAGCACTTTCATCCCTCTCACTGAAATGAAAGATACTTTTTGCTGGACCATTAATAAAGATGGATCTTACTCGGTTCAAAAAGCATACCACTTCATGAAAAGAAGCGCAATTCTAGCGACGACGCGCGAGTCGTTGCTAGTGAGTATTCATTAGCGACGGATTGGTATCCGCGACGACATAGTTCGTCGCATATTTCAATTGTTACTAGCAACGAAAATAATTTGTCGATGATAATATTAGAATCATCCCTAGAGGTTTAAAAATTAATATACTTTTTTTTTGCAGAATCTTGTTGTCTCTAATGATCGCGGTTAGTGGAGACAAAAATTAAGTCGTCGTTGAGAACCATTACTAGCGACGAGTGACGACGACATTAATGTCATTGGCGACGACAAAAATATCGTCGCGAATGATGTCAACGTATTTATTGTAGCGGTTACGTAGAGAATCTTAAAAACGAAAAAATACCCAAAAAAGTTCTCCCCCTTTTTTTGCAAACCGTAACCCCTATTTGTTCTATCATTACACCCAATCCATATCTGCCACGTCACCATTCTCTTATCTCGGGACCATCTTACATAAGTGGGGCCTACTTCTACTTTAATTTCTCCACACAATATCCCTAAATTAGGTATTTCTCCAAAACTCAAACTTTTCACAATTTGTTTTATTTAAGTATGTTTATGTTTAACTATGTTATGCTAATATTAGGTGAATAAAATATGTTTTATGGTTGTACATTTATGGTATGTAATTTATATATTTAAATTTTTTATTTATATTGTTATAATTGTATGCTTATATCAAAATAAACAATGGATCCGGGTAGCGATAAGAATTGGACTAATTCAAATTGTTGGGTTACCTAGGTATTCATTAATGGTTTGGAAGGATTTATCGATTTCGTGGATAAGCACGTGGGTATTACGGGTTTAGTGTTTTGTCTGTGTAATCATTGTTTGAATAATCGGAGATTCTTTATCCATGAGGTTAGGGCACATATTCTGAAAGAGTAATGATATATATCACCCTTTTTTGTTACACCATTTTATCACCTCTTATGTGGAAATTTTAAACACCAATAAAATCGTTCTCTTTCCTAATTATTAATTTTCTCTCTCTTGTTTAATGACACGTAAGATTACACATAGAGGGTGATACAAGGGTGAAGCAAAAAGAGGTGATATATATCATTGCTTATTCTAAAATATAGGTTTTTGGTCACTTATGAGGTCTGGACAAAGCACGGTGAAAAAGTAGAAATTTCTGCAAAAAACCCTACCCAAATTGTAGACGACAAAATGATAAATGTGTATGACGATTTGAGACCCGCTTTCCATGTTGGAGGTCAATCGGGTGACACCGGGATGAGAGATGAGAATCATACAAGCCATGCTAGTTTCAACGATTTGTTTGCGGAAATGTGGACCTAGTTATACACCAGTTTTACGGCAATGATTTCTTTGAATTTCATTGCCAAGCTAATGCACGTAAAGGTGACGAACAAGTGTGCGAACACCTTATTCCTCGAACCCATATAATTGTTGTGTTGTGTTTTACCCGAAAATCATATGATGCCTTCTTACGAGGAGTGCAATAAAAATCTAAAAAGTATGGGTATGAGATACAATACAGTCGATGTTTACTTGAACGATTATGCTATGTAATATAAAGAGACTGAATACCTCCACCATTGTCCAATGTGTGGTGAATCTATATAAGAATCGAAGAAGGTAAAGAAAATACCGCATAAGAATGGAAGCAGCATTATTTGATGCTGAAAGAGCATGTATTTACTGTGAATGGAACAACCAAGAAACGGATGGGCCTGGCGACTAGGATTTAGGCACCAGGAGTGGGACCGCTTCCCAAGACTAGACGCCCTGAACCTGCTTCGACACGTGAGCAGAAGGAACAATTAAACAGGGTGATGGCAACACTAAAATGAATTTCTTGTTTCACAGGGTCATCCCCCATACACTTCTCAAGGCATCAATCCACGAGTTCAACTGTTGGCACCCACTCCCCTAATTTTACGATAACCGACCTAAGCGGGGCATTAACATTTTGTTAATGAGCTAAGAGAATCCGCAGGACTTTCCACTTTCACTCCAAACCAAACTAACAATCCTCTAACAGGTCCCTTTCCCTCTGGTAATCAACAAGGCGCGTCTGGTAGTCGACAGCTCGAACACGGAACAGTTGAAGATGATGAAAAAGAAGATGATGAAGAACGTTGGTATGATCCTTAGATTGTTGTTGTGTTTGATCTATTTATAATGTACCTGACCTACTTTATATTTCAGTTGACGTTATTTTATATTCAATTAATTTAAGATTTATTTTACCAATTTTAAGTTTAAAACCAAAAAACAAATACAACTCAAATTTTGTAAAAAAAATAATTGTTAAATTAAACAAAATTTATTTACTTTTAAAAAAATACAATCATTAGCGACGATATTTTTCATTAATAAAAACAAAGCTAACACGTCATTCCAGTAAACCGCGATGACTATTTCATCGCTACTAATAAATTATTGGTGACAACAAATATGTCGTCGCAAGAAATCTCTTTTATAAGCGATGAATCAGAAAAAAAATTAACGACGACATAATTGTAGTTGAAGAGATACTCATACTAGCGACGAGATTTTCCGTCGATAGGAATAGAAAGTTCTTGCGAAGACAAGCCAAAAATGGTCGTCAAAGTTGTAGTGACAACATTTTGTCGCAAAAGATCAAACAAATCTTTAGTGACAATAATTCTAGTGACTAGCGATGACAAATGTTATTGCCAATAATAAAAAATGCATCAATGTATTTAAACTACTAAAATAATTATGTATTTTAAAATCTTCCATTTCTTCACATTTGTCGCTTAATTTTTTCTTTTTCGTTCGGTACCTTAAATTTGTTCAAATATGCGAAAATGTTGGATCTATCCCTTTCAAGGCTTTCACTTATGGTTTGAGAAAACTACTTAATAAAGCCCAACTAAAACAAAATGTTATGTTTTAAATCCTGGTCCATATAAACTACTTTTAAAGGCCTATTCCTAACTAAGGTCTTCTTCTCTCTCCATCTGGCAGTACGGACTGGTAACTCCTTTACCCCCTTTCTTTCTTTCTTACATCCCTATATCTATATACACGATGCTTCTCTCTTCCTTTTTGAAATTCAAATTTGAATTTGAATTATTATTCCCTCTCATTATATTTTTTTGCTATTCATTCTTTCTGTTGTTACACCTTTCGATCCAATTGATAAATTGGGTAACCTTTTGTTAATTTAGTAATTGATCTAGTAGAAGAGTATATTAATCTTGAATATGGGTGTTGATTAAAATGATGATGGTATGGATGGTCTAATAACGGATGATAATAATGAGGAAGAGATCGGCTTTCATGGTGATGAAGCGAAAAGCAAAAAATCAATTTTGAAATTGCAGGTAAGTCCTTTATTATTGTTTAAATTCTTTTGGTTGAAATTTTCGGTTTCTTTTATTGGTATATTCTATCATCACACCATTTGTTTGTGGAAATTAAGATATAAATTTCACAATATGTCTGAATGGTTCTTGTATTTTTAAGTAATTGCATTAAATGTTTTAGAAGTTCAACATCAAAATTCCAAATGGTTTGTTTATGCATATACACGGCCATAATAAAAATTTCAATAACAGAAGAAAAAGTAGATGATAAAATCTGAAAAAATAAAAAAATGAAGATAATTGCTTCAAGATAAGAACTAGTTACAAGTGGAAGAAGCAAGTCTATCACACAAACAATCCTAGCAGCCTTGCCAAACGATTAATTCAAAGCCCATACCTGTTATTCAAGAAAAGCACACATTAATATAATAAAGAATAGCATGAATAATAAGTCCCTTCATTTTAAACGCTTTTTAAATGGTAAATTCCATAAAATTTGAAAAAGTAGGAAAGTAATTATGAAATCCTTTTATTTCTCCTTTTTCATAATCCATTTACAAAAAAATCACACCATGCCTAAGGAAGAGAAGAATAATGAAGATGAAGCAGAGAGTGAAGCTGCTGATATTTTCGATAGTGGTTTTGATGAAGATGTAAGTATATATATTCATTTAATTTCTGTTTAACGGTTGTTGTTCTTTGGTGTTTAATATTGGTTTACCCAGTGTATAAATTGTTTAATTTTGTGTCTGTTGGGATAGATATGACTGAATGAGAATACGTTGAATTAGTGTGTTGTGTTTATTTGTTTTGTAGTGTATAGAGTGGATTGATGGAAAAAGAAGCCGCAAGGACTTGTATGCAATTCGTGTGATAACAATTTTGCTATGAAGTTCATTGTTTCTCATGGTAGTAAGTACAGTTTTAGTTATAAGATTATTAGAGTATTGTTTAATTCAAGTGTTTTGTTAGATTATTAGTAAAGAAAACTAATTAACTTTTAGTTAATTGCACTATAGGGCCTATATTAAGTTATATTAATATTATGATATATTTGTGCAGATTCTCATGTCCCTGTATTGGCACCCATCCTAAGAAGCTTATTCACTGTTTTTTGTAGTTAAGAAATCATCAATTTTAGAAGTGATAAAATAGATTCAAGACGTGATTTCTCTAGGAAGAGGAGCTGAAGCAGTTATATAAGGTAGTTCAGATGATATATCAAGGCATTTTCTTTATTAATCTCTGGAAATTGGTGGTTCTATGGCTTTGGGTACAATTGAGCATTACATGGTTGATTAGTCTATTACAACCAACAGCTCGCTGTGTTTTACATTTATATATGATTGAGAATTTTTAAACTTCTGATCATTATGTCACAACTTGCGATGTAAAAACTGTTAAGCCTTGGTATTAGTATCTTTTAACATGGGAATTTTGTACTCTTGGTGTTATTATCTTATAACTATACATTGTACATATGTATGGAAGGCTTTTGTTGTTTATGAAGATTATTTACAGATTGTATTTTATTCAAACAAAAATTATATAAAACAGTTTTTATAAGGTGGTGCTATACAAAACATAATCCGTTTGGGTATATACCCTAATATCCTACAAAAAACAACAAACTATACAAAAGGATCATTTTCAATAAAAAAACATAACAAGGTTAATGGGTTTATACCCTTTCTAGCTTATTTATATAACCTAAAACTTCAAGGTACTATTTTTTCATGATTGGTATGCACCCAAGTAGTAATTAGTGAAATGTACTTGATTCATTTTGGATATATACCTTAATACACTACGATAAAAACTAAAAACTATACAGACGGCTTAAATTTGGGTTGAACACATAACATGGTTAATGGGTATATATTCAATTTGAACATTACCTAGTGGGTATACACAATGGATGTGTACCTAATCCAAACACAATGGGTGAATACACAATGAGTGTATACCCAATTCAAACATACTAGGTGCTCACCCAATTACAAAAACAATGGAGGATTACCAAATTCCAATAATGTGTGTATTCCTAATAACAAATAAGTCATGTAATTTGATCTTACCGATTGTTATATACAATGGGTGTGAACCCAATTCAACTAGAATCAGTGTATACCTAATTTGGGTCTGATTCATGCGATACTTACACTGAACCGCGTTTTGAAATGGGTATTCCCACTTTCAAGGGTGTGTTGACATATAGCAAGGGCGTATAGGACATTTTGATGTGTTGATGTATACCCATTTTGTTTACTTTGCTACTACAAACGTTGTATCAGATCATTATTGAAATTCGATATACGCTGATTGTGCTGGTACGTTGAGGTGTATTTGTCTGTATTGTGAATGGATATATATATATATATAACATTGACATTTTATCCCATGACTATATAGCCATCCGATTAGTATATAGTCATTGTATTTGTTAGCCATTGACATCTGGTTTTGTTGATACTACAAAGATAAATGTAGTCGGTCATTATTTAAATTGGTGTATAACCAAATTCAATAATGACACAATTGGTGTATACCCAAAATCAACACCCCGCCCTAGGTTTTCTACGTTTGAGATTCACTACAAATGCACTACAAAGCTTATTTTACCAAAGATGGTTATAATATATACCTATTTGGTATATACCCATTTTGGTAAGTACAGTATACTATAACAGTATGACATGTAGTGGTAGGTATATTCATAGTATATATGTATATACATATTGTGAAATACATGATTGAGATGCACTACAAATGGGTAACTACTAGATGTGATATTTGGTATTTACTTATTTGATATATACCACAGGTGGTTATAAGAGTTGCTAATTTTACAATAGGTATTTATAAGATATACCTTTTTGGAGGTATACCCATTGGGGTACGTACAATATAATATATCAATACAAACTGTAATGGGTATATACCAATTGTGAAACATATGGTTGAGATACACTACTAATGGGTAACTACTAGATGTGGTGCTTGGTGTTTACCCATTTTGGTATATACTAGAGGTGGTTATAAGATATATCCATTTTGGTATATATCGTTTGGGGGATATAATACAAAGCTATTGTAGCCGGTGAGGATCGAAATTGGGTATACTCCCATTTGGGTCGGATTCATGCGATACGTACACTGGACCGCGTTTCGAAATGGGTATTCCCACTTTCAAGGGTGTGTTGACATATAGCGAGTGCGTATAGGACATTTTGATGTGTTGATGTATACCCATTTTTTTAAATTTTGCTACTACAAAGATTGTATTTGATCATTATTGAAATTAGATATACACCCATTGTGCTGGTACGTTGAGATGTTTTTTGTCTATATTGTGATTGAGTATATATATATATATATATATATATATATATATATATATATATATACACACAACATTGACATTCACTGTGATTGGGCATATGTCCATCAACAATATCCTCTCCGCAAAGGTAACTTTATATAAGGTTTAACAAGTTTAGGATCATGATAGGTTAGTTAATATGGATGGTCATCAACTAATTCGGTATAAACACGTTGTGTGCTTAAAGGCACACCTTCTTTGTCTCCAATATACTCAGATTTACAAGTCGACTACGTTTGGGTTCCATTCTTTATGAGTGGGCATATGTACGTCGACATCTTCTTATCCGCGAAGGTGACTTTACATAAGGTTTTGCATTATTTGTATTTCTTTTCGGGTATACATAAATTTGTAATTGTTGGTGGTCGACCGAATAATATAAACACGGGTATACACCCATGCTAGATGTTTTTGAGTATTCAAACCTTCACTATGATTGTGTATATGTCCATCAACATCATCCTCTCCTCGAAGGTGACTTTATATAATGTTTAGCAAGTTTGGGATAAGGATAGGTTAGTTACTATGGATGGTCATCAACTAATTTCGGTATACACACATTGTGTGCGTAAGGGAACCCCCTCTTTGTCTACAATATACTCCGAGTTACAAGTCGACTACGTTAGGGTACCCATTTGGTTATACACCTATTGTGGTTGTATACCCATTTGGTTAGTTTTGATACTACAAAGATACTATATTGGGTCATTATTGAATTTAGGTACACCCATTGTGTTTTATAATTGAATTTTGGGTATACACCAAATAACACACGAACATATGGATGGTTCACAGTTCTCCTGTTATGAGATAATCTGGACTTCTTATATTCAGTATGCCTCAAATGTGGAATTCGTACAAACAACAGTAATTAATACACACAGAGTATCACGTTAACAGAGATGTTTAATCTGTTGTATATACGAACTATTTACCCATGTAGGTACATACCCAGGTTGTTATAAGGGGTTGAATTTTGGTTTAGACTCATTTTGTCGTTATTGAATTTGGTTATACACACATTGTGTATATACCCATTTTGTTTATTTTGATGCTACAAAGATACTATATTGGGTCGTTATTGAATTTGGGTATAAACCCATTGTGTCAGTATTGAATTTGGGTATACACTCCATAGTGTCATTATTGAATTCGGTTATACACCTATTGTGGTTGTATACCAATTTGGTTAGTTTTGATACTACAAAGATACTATATTGGGTCATTATTGAATTTAGGTACACCCATTGTGTCATTATTGAATTTGGGTATACACCAAATAACACACCAACATATGGACGAATCACAGTTCTCATGTTATGAGATAATCTGGACCTCTTATATTCAGTAGGCCTCAAATGTGGAATCTGTACACACAACAGTAATTAATACACACATAATATCACGTTAACATAGATGTTTACTTACTTCCTAGACTAGATAACAATTTACTATAGTTTAGAACATTTGATAGGTTAAAACAATTGTTGGGCGTCCAACATCATTGCAAAACCTTATATGAACTATATTTCGCGGATAGGATGATGTTGATGAACATATGTCCAATGATAGTGAATGTTTTGTATACCAAAACGTATTCTACTTGGACTTATGCTCGATCATGGTAAATGGTTGTATACCCAAACGTAGTCGACTTGTAACTCGGAGAATATTGGAGAAAAAGAAGGTGGGCCTTTACGCACACAATGTGTGTATACCGAAATCCGTTGATGACCACCCATAGTAAATTCTCTATCCTGAACCTAAACTCGTTAAACCTTATATAAAGCCTTTGTACATCTAGCATGGGTGTATACACGCTTTACTGTCTTTGCCTACAATATATTCAGAGTTAAAATGCGACTACGTTTGTGTACCATTCTCTATGATTGGGCATATGTCCATCAAATTCTTACTCCAAGATAATGTGACTTTTATATATGGTTTTGCAATTTTTTCTTTTCTTGGGGTATACACCTATTTTTTAATGATTGGTGGTGGGCCTGATAACATAAATATGGGTATACACCCATGCTAGATGTTTTCGAGTATAAAAACATTCACTATGATTGGGCATATGTCCATCAACATCATCCTCTCTACGAAGGTGACATTATATAAGGTTTAGCATGCTTAGGATCATGATAGGTTAGTTACTATGGATGGTCATCAACTAATTTCATTATACACACATGGTGTGCGTAAAGGCACACCTTCTTTGTCTCCAATATACTCAGATTTACAAGTCGACTACGTTTGGGTTCCATTCTCTATGATTGGGCATATGTCCGTTGACATCTTCCTCTCCGCGAAGGAAACTTTAAATAAGGTTTTGCAATAGTTGTATTTCTATTCGGGTATACATAAATTTGTAATTGTTGGTGGTCGACCGAATAACATAAACAAGGGTATACACCCATGCTAGATGTTTTTGAGTATTCAAACCTTCACTATGAGTGGGCATATGTCCATCAACATCATACTCTCCTCGAAGGTGAGTTTATATAAGGTTTAACAAGTTTGGGATAAGGATATGTTAGTTACTATGGATGGTCATCAGCTAATTCTGGTATACGCACATTGTGTGCGTAAAGGAACGCCTTCCTTGTCTCTAATATACTCCGAGTTACAAGTCGACTGCGTTTGGGTACCATTCTCTATGATTGGGCATATGTCCATTAACATCTTCCTCTAAGCTAAAGTGAATTTTATATAAGGTTAACACACATGGTAGATGTTTTTGAGTATTCAAACCTTCACTAGGATTGGGCATATGTCCATCAACATCATCCTCCTCGAAGGTGACTTTATATAAGGTTTAGCAAGTTTGGGATAAGGATAGGTTAGCTACTATGGATGGTCATCAACTAATTTCGGTATACACACATTGTGTGCGTAAGGGACGCCTTCTTTGTCTACAATATACTCCAAGTTACAAGTCGACTGCGTTTGGGTACCATTCAATATGATTGGGCATATGTCCATTAACAGCATCCTCTCTGCAAAGGTGACTTTATATAATGTTTAGCAAGTTTAGGACCAGGATAGGTTAGTTACTATGGATGGTCATCAACTAATTTCGGTATACATACATTGTGTTCGTAAAGGCACACTTTCTTTGTCTCCAATATACTCGAATTTACAAGTCGACTACGTTTGGATTCCATTCTCTATGATTGGACATATGTTCGTCGACATCTTCCTCTCCTTGAAGGTGACTTTATATAAGGTTTTGCAATAGTTGTATTTCTTTTCGGGTATACATAAATTTTCAATAGTTGGTGGTTGACCGAATAACATAAACACGGGTATACACCCATGATAGATATTTTTTAGTATCCAAACCTTCACTATGATTGGGCATATGTCCATCAACATCATCCTCTCCTCGAAGGTGACTTTATATAAGGTTTAGCAAGTTTGGGATAAGGATAGGTTAGTTACTATGGATGGTCATCAACTAATTTTGGTATACGTACATTGTGTGCGTGAAGGAACGCCTTCTTTGTCTCCAATATACTCCAAGTTACAAGTCGACTGCGTTGGGGTACCAGTCTCTATGATTGGGCATATGTCCATCAATATTTTCCTCTAAGCTAAAGTGAATTTTATATAAGGTTTTGCAATAGTTGTATTTTTTTTCGGGCATACAAAAATTGTCAATTGTTGGTGGTCGACCGAATAACACAAACCTGGGTATACACCCATGCTATATGTTTTTGAGTATCCAAAACTTCACTATGATTGGGCATATGTCCATCAACATCATCCTCTCCTCAAAGGTGACTTTATATAAGGTTTAGCAAGTTTGGGATAAGGATAGGTTAGTTACTATGGATGGTCATCAACTAATTTTGGTATACGCACATTGTGTGTGTGAATCAACGCCTTACTTGTCTCTAATATACTCTGAGTTACAAGTCGATTGCGTTGGGGTACCATTCTCTACGATTGGACATATGTCCATCAACATCTTCCTATAAGCTAAAGTGAATTTTATATAAGATTTTGCAATAGTTGTATTTCTTTTCGGGTATACAAAAATTGTCAATTGTTGGTGGTCGACTGAATTACATAAAAACGGGTATACACCCATGCTAGATGTTTTTGAGTATCCAAACCTTCACTATGATTGGGCATATGTCCATTAACATCATCCTCTCCTCGAAGGTGACTTTATATAAGGTTTATCAAGTTTGGGATAAGGATAGGTTAGTTACTATGGATGGTCATCAACTAATTTTGTTATACACACATTGTGTGCTTGAAGGAACGCCTTCTTTGTATCCAATATACTCCGAGTTACCCGTCGACTACGTTTGGATTCCATTCTCTATGAGTGGGCATATGTCCGTCGACATCTTCCTCTAAGCTAAAGTGAATTTTATATAAGGTTTTGCAATTGTTGCTTTTCTTTCGGGTATACCAACATTCACTATGATTGGGCATATGTCCATCAACATCATCCACTCCGAGAAGGCGACTTTATATAAGGTTTAGCAAGTTTAGGATCGGGATAGGTTAGTTACTATGGATGGTCATCGACTAATTTCGGTATACACACATTGTGTGCGTAAGGGACGCCTTCTTTGTCTACAATATACTCCAAGTTACAAGTCAACTGCGTTTGGGTACCATTCACTATGATTGGGTATATGTCCATTAACAGCATCCTCTCTGCAAAGGTGACTTTATATAATGTTTAGCAAGTTTAGGATCAGGATAGGTTAGTTACTGTGGATGGTCATCAACTAATTTCGGTATACACACATTGTGTTCGTAAAGGCACACTTTCTTTGTCTCCAATATACTCAGATTTACAAGTCGACTACGTTTGGATTCCATTCTCTATGATTGGACATATGTCCGTCGACATCTTCCTCTCCTTGAAGGTGACTTTATATAAGGTTTTCCAATAGTTGTATTTCTTTTCGGGTATACATAAATTGTCAATAGTTGGTGGTTGACCGAATAACATAAACATGGGTATACACCCATGATAGATGCTTTTTAGTATCCAAACCTTCACTATGATTGGGCATATGTCCATCAACATCATCCTCTCTTCGAAGGTGACTTTATATAAGGTTTAGCAAGTTTGGGATAAGGATAGGTTAGTTACTATGGATGGTCATCAACTAATTTTGGTATACGTACATTGTGTGCGTGAAGGAACGCCTTCCTTGTCTCCAATATACTCCAAGTTACAAGTCGACTGCGTTGGGGTACCAGTCTCTATGATTGGGAATATGTCCATCAATATCTCCCTCTAAGGTAAAGTGAATTTTATATAAGGTTTTGCAACAGTTGTATTTCTTTTCGGGTATACAAAAATTGTCAATTGTTGGTGGTCGACCGAATAACATAAACCCAGGTATACACCCATGCTAGATGTTTTTGAGTATCCAAACCTTCACTATGATTGGGCATATGTCCATCAACATCATCCTCTCCTCGAAGGTGACTTTATATAAGGTTAACAAGTTTGGGATAAGGATAGGTTAGTTACTATGGATGGTCATCAACTAATTTTGGTATACGCACATTGTGTGTGTGAATCAACGCCTTACTTGTCTCCAATATACTCTGAGTTACAAGTCGACTGCGTTGGGGTACCATTCTCTATGATTGGACATATGTCCATTAACATCTTCCTATAAGCTAAAGTGAATTTTATATAAGATTTTGCAATAGTTGTATTTCTTTTCGGGTATACAAAAATTGTCAATTGTTGGTGGTCGACCGAATTACATAAAAACGGGTATATACCCATGCTAGATGTTTTTGAGTATCCAAACCTTCACTATGATTGTGCTTATGTCCATTAACATCATCCTCTCCTCGAAGGTGACTTTATATAAGGTTTATCAAGTTTGGGATAGGATAGGTTAGTTACTATGGATGGTCAATTGTCAATTGTTGGTGGTCAACTAATTTTGTTATACACACATTGTGTGCTTTAAGGAACGCCTTCTTTGAATCCAATATACTCCGAGTTACCAGTCGACTACGTTTGGATTCCATTCTCTATATGTGGGAATATGTCCGTCGACATCTTCCTCTAAGCTAAAGTGAATTTTATATAAGGTTTTGCAATTATTGCTTTTCTTTCGAGTATACCAACATTCACTATGATTGGGCATATGTCCATCAACATCATCCACTCCGAGAAGGCGACTTTATATAAGGTTTAGCAAGTTTAAGATCGGGATAGGTTACTTACTATGGATGGTCATCAACTAATTTCGGTATACACACATTGTGTTCGTAAAGGCACGCCTTCTTTGCCCCAATATTCTCAGATTTACAAGTCGACTGCGTTTGGGTTCCAATCTCTATGATTGGGCATATGTCCGTCGACATCTTCTTCTCCCCAAAGGTGACTTTATATAAGGTTTTGTAATAGTTGTATTTCTATTCGGGTATACAATAATTGTCAATTGTTGGTGGTCGACCGAATAACATAAACACGGGTATACACCATGCTAGATGTTTTTGAGTATCCAAACCTTCACTATGATTGGGTATATGTCCATCAACACCATCCTCTCATCGAAGGTGACTTTATATAAGGTTTAGCAAGTTTGGGATAAGGATAGGTTAGTTACTACGGATGGTCATCAACAAATTTTGGAATACGCACATTGTGTGCGTGAAGGAGAACGCCTTACTTGTCTCCAAGATACTCCGAGTTACAAGTCGACTGCGTTGGGGGTACCATTCTCTATGATTGGGCATACACTGAGTTACAAGTCAACATTCACTATGATTAGGGGTATCTTAGTTGATGGCATACGCCCATCAAGATCATCTTTCACCTGAAGTGACCTTATTTATGGTTGGGTATATGCATGTCGACTACATTTGGGTATTCATCCATTTTAAATGGTTGGGCATACACCCGCCAAGATCATCTTTCTCGCAAATGACCTTATGCATGGTTTGGCATACGACCATCAACTACGTTTTGGTATACACCCATTCGAAATTCCTAGTTTAGCCTCATGAGTGGGTGCACACCCGTTTTGCCACCAATAATGACCGAGTTATTTCTAGTGCGCCCATCAAGATCATCTTCTCCGTATTTGACAGTATGTAGTGGTGGGTATACACCCACAACCAAAGGAATATCACCCCATAACCTTGTTTGTAATCATTTTCACACACAACTAGTGTGATTGGGCATACACCCATTATTTGAAAACGGGTGTGTCGCCACTAATTTGCAACTTTGGGTACACCCCCATTGTATATAACATTCCTTAATACGAAAGTTCAAATTTCTCAGTTTCTTGATTATATTTGTATTAAGTTGAGATGTAAGTCACAACATACATTTTCAATCATATGTATCTGGGTGACAGACACATTGTGATTACTCGATACTAGATGAGTTAGGTTTTAAGAGTTTGGGTATACACCCGTAGTGTTTTCATACATACGTGTATGCGTAATAAAATGGAAAAAGAACACCAAAAGAACACTTGAACTTAATGTAATGAAGTCTTCTATAATATAAATAAAAAATCAATCAAATAAATCCATATTAATAGATTACCAAACAAAACAAACAGTGTTGCTGCTTCAGTATACATGACATATCAATCGATTTTGTTATTGTCTGAGTATATATACCTAACTATCTATTTCTCCATATGTATTACAACATCTATTTATAAGATCAACAATAACTCCCACCTTCAATCAACTTCACTGTCATTATCAAGAACAAAAATACACCTGAAATAATCAAAATAAAATTAGGCTTTGTTAAAGACTAGATAGAGTAGTAGTGTTATTTTCGCAATCAATCTAATGTCAAAAAAGCTCCCCTTGCCAGTATGCCAAAATTGTCACGGCAGATCCACTAGAAATACGCCCAACAAGTGTAGCCTCCATATTAGCACCATATCTAGACAGTCCCTACGTATAAATCTACCTTTATCAATCAAAACAACTAATAATTTATTTAAGGTAGTATGTATGTACCTGCATGCAAATAGTTTTGTCCCAAGCGCTATCAAAAAGCCATTTCTCTTTGATAATGACACTAAAAACAGCACCACTATGAACTTCCCTATCAAATTTCAGCAGCATAGCATTGTTCCACATCTGAAAAATATCCATTTAAATATTTATATAAAATCTCATTTATTACATCAAGGCTTAATAAGTAGTAATCAAGTATATTATTTATTACCTTCACAGAGCCATCCTTATGAGCTACAACAAGCACATCACTCTCAGCAGAGAGTGATAAAAAAGAGGTCATATTACAGCAACGTTTGTTTTGTCTTTAATTAGTGTTTGGTTTTAATTATCATGCATATTTGATAAATAGCACTCATTTACCCATCAGAAAGTATCTACCACCTCTCTAATCTGTGATTGCTAAATCCTTTCATTAATTAGGAAATAAACTTATTTCAATTTTACACGAGAAAAGCAAGTTCAATCATAAAAAATAAATGTGCTTATTTCAATTTCATTTTATTTACATTTCCTATTTTTATGCATATATCTGAGGACAAATGGCTAATAAAACTCGTACTAAATCCATTATGGGTGCTCAAGAATTGGCTATTTTACATAAAGCTGGGACAAAAATTGCAATTACTATAAATATGAATACAAAAAAAATTCAGCAAAGTTGTACCAAAAAATATCATCTTTTACCCAACAACAGATAAAATTCATGAGCAAATGTAAAACTTAAGCTTTTACAAAAGCGAAACTGTTAAAAGAGACAAGTTATTTCAAATTCCAACAATTAGGTGAACAAGAATAATTAGACAAATTAAATATTTAATACATAATCGGGTTTTCATCATAAAAAGGAGAAATCAAAAAAAATTGACATCAAAAGCACCAGAATTTAACTTCAAACCATGAATTAAGAAGAAAATGAACAGAGAAGCAGAACTCTTAGACCCGATACACACATGATACGGATTAATACTTACTATTCAGCACGAGAAGTGAGCAATGGACGCTTCGAGCCAGGGTGCTGTTCTTCTCTCGACCTCTTTATCTCCCTTTCAAATAAAATTCTTCAAAAAGTCAGCATTTTTTTATACTCCGAATTTCAAAATAATAATTCAATTTCATGAAAATGAAAGATCAACACCGCTTATAAATTCAAATTATATCTCAATTCACTGTTAACTTAAACAGATCTAAAGTAAAACATAAAGGAAAATCACCGCACATAAATTATATACAAGAAAAAAAATAAACAAGTTGCATTTTTCTTGAAATTATCGAGAAAAACCTACAGAGGATCTTTCCAAGAGTTTTTGAATTTTGTTCAATCAGTGTATATGTGTATATAGGTATGTGTTTTGTGCGTGAAAATGTGTATATATCTCTATATATAGGAGCGTTTACAGAAGATTATAAACGTGGAGTTGAAAAACATACCTCTTTACAGTCGTTTTGGTTCTTCGAAAAAGCCAATTAGTTGATTGAGGAGGAGTGCGGTGGGGACAATTTGTGTACAGGCGGCGGTTTCCTTCTCAATCTGGGAGAAGCAGATCTGCGATTTCTTGTGCCATGATATTGGTTGGAGAAGCATATCTGGAATTTCTATTTGATTGTTGTTCCTATAGGTACGAGAGAGGGATAGAGAAGAGAGATAACAGTGAGATATAGATAAAGCAATTACATCGATAGCTATTAGAGATTGGAATTATGCTTTTTCTGACAAATGGAAAGAGAAACAAATACATTTTATAATGGCTTTTCCATATATCTTATACTAGTTCACCATCTAACTAACGAATGTAACTATTACTTACTTTAGGCCTTTTAACTTAACATCGTATAGGTCTTGGGCCTTTTTAATTAATTTACCCTTATGGTTTTACCATTCTAGGATTACAAAAAACGGTTTGCGATCTATTTGTGTCTAGTATTGCATAGCATGTTCTTAGGTTTCTCACATATGTGACTTCTTTGTACCTATGAACCTTTAAGGATTTTACTTTTAACATTGAATTACTCCACTAACTAACAATGCCTATCGTTATCAATCTATCAAAATTAATTGGATGCCAAAAGGTAGAGGAAATTAAATAATGAACATGTGAATGAACGTAAATTGCTTCCTAGCGTTGGACCATTTTGGAAGAAAGCAAGTTTTTCTAATTAATATTTCACAGATGCTACATGCTGTCTAACACAATTATCCTTCCGCCATTTTTATTTATTTTTTGCTTAATTCTTTCAACCTATTTACAATTTTTTTTTTTGGATTGCATGTATATTTCTTTTTCTAAACAAACAAGTAATCTTTCTTAATAAACCCTCAGTTACATAAGAAGCGATTATTTACAATTAATCGGAAAGGCTTCTAATATTTCTATTAGTGAGAGCATAACCGAAAAACAACTACATTCATCACATTGATAGGAAGGCGAGTACAAGAAGGCAAGGGAGAAAAAGAAAAGTTGAAACTAATGTCGTACAGAATGACATCAATGGATAACTATTAGCTACGTGTGACGGTGAACCTAACTAAAGCGAAAAACCTTATTAACCAAACTCGGCAAAGCGCAAAGATTTTTTGTAATTCTAAGATATTGATTAAGAGCATATTAAGGTATAAATTGTTGTATTACTTGAAAATCTCCTTTGTAAGGAGATCAAAAAACTTGAGTGCGGATTGGGTTGCTAAACATAAGCTTAGAGACTCTTTGTTTAGTCTTTGGAGTATTTACCCTCCTCCTCAATTAGCTAACTTATTTACTAGGGACTTTAATCCTATAAGGATAGGCTAAGGTTGTATTTTGGTTGTTATTTATGCAAGGTATATTCGACTAAAAAAAAACTAAAGCGAAAATCAGATTTTAAATTCTGATAACACTTTTCATATGTATCTCATTCAGGATTGGTTTTCTTCATATGAAATAGTATCAAAAAGTGTTATTTTAATAGAAAATAATGTCTCATACAAAAATATCGGTATTGGTACAATCAGAATTAAGATATTTGATGGGTCTTAAGAACGGTTGGAAATATGAGACATGTCCCAGAGTTGAAGAGAAATCTTCTCTTTGAGTTTTCTAAACTTAAATGGCTACATGTACACTGGATAAGGTGGAGTTCTAAAAGAATTCAATTAAAGTCGTGTTGTAATGAAAAGGCAAAAGAGGACGTCATAATTATATGTTTTGCAGGGCTCAACAGTTTTCGGTGATGCGGTTGTCGTAGCTTGGGATGGATTATGCTTATATAATTTCCTGGCTCGATTCTAGAACACAACAGAGCGTGTGTTAGCATGTTCAAACGTTTTCCAAGCTCGTATTACCTCTGAGGTGGTTGAGTCGATGTCAGTGTGAAGCCTCCATTACCCTCCTAAAGACACTTTAGCAGTTTATGTTCCCCGGATCTTGTTATCAAAATCGCACCTCGGGTAATACTCCTCGCAAGTGTACGCGTCGTCCCAAGTAATATCTAATAAGTATTTTATATCGTTTTCCACATAGACTATGGAGTTAAGCTCGTGTTTTCTTGTTGTACTTAGAATATTAATTGAGTAAAAACAGGAATAAAAATGTATTGAGTTAAAATTTTGGTTCAATAATATAATATTAGACAAGGACCAAAATGCAATTTTACAATTTTTTTATAAAAACTATTCAGCGACAAGGACTACAAAGTAAACAAGATAAGAATTTATGAAAATATGAGAGAATAACTCAAGATGCTTGAGGTTACCACTATTTATGACTTAGACCTATTTGTAGTTTAAGGGAAGTTAGGGGGTATATGCTAATTGAGATTCTAAGATCGCCATAAGTCTCTCCCGAGTACTTAGTGCTTGTGGTCGCTCCCAGAGTGTGATAAAAATCAACAATAAAGAAGAGAAGCGACTACCGCAAGTGTACGGGTCGTCCAAGTAATAACACAATAAAAACGGGTTCATCGTCTCCACGTGGATTGCTAGGTAAGATAGACGTGTTTAAACAATGAGTAGAATTAATTGCGATATGAAATATATAAAAAAGAATAGATTTTTGTTTGGTTTTTGAATTATAAACTACTAGACGCAATAAATTAAATTAACTAAGAGATTATCTGAATAAAAAAAAGTACATATTTAAAGGAGTAAACGCAGATATGAGAGATATACTTGAGTCTCGCTAGGGATCCACCTAAGTTCATATATTTAGTGCTTTTGTTTAAGGGACAAGTTGGTAATATACCTCTGTAGATATACAATTAAGAGTCTACAATATTATTTATATTCCTTTAATGTATTTAAAATCAAAATTATAATTAATTTTTTTATTTATTTATTGTAGAGGCCATTTTATGTACGATTGAAAATGTTGGAAAGAGAAGTGATTGAGCCTCGAAACTATGAAAGACAACTGATGTCTCCTCATTTGTGATAGTAAAATATACTCATGAGACATCATTTTAGGCTTATTTATTAGTTTATAGGTTGATTTTAGCTTATTTTAGTGCACTTTCCTATTTTGGGTCTTGATTTAGTAACATAATATTTTTAGAGCATATTGGGTTTAATTGTTTATTTAGTGTGAAGCTTTAAAGATAATTATGGAGATTAATTAGAGTCCAAATCAAAGACTACAACTTATGGAAAGAGATTTGCATGGAAATTGAAAATAAGGAAACAAAGGCTAAAAAGATGAAAAAGGAAAAGCTGCCAAAATCTGGGATTCTGCATACACGTCCAAAGATATGCGTTTTTACCTAAGAAATAGGCCGAATTTGGTAATTTCCTTCTAAAGGGTCAAGATAATTCTGTTGCGATTCTTTTGGTATCTTATGGAGCAAAAATCGACCAATAACGAAGAAGATACGCTCAAAACGGTCAAGCAGTGTTTTCCTTACGAATTTGAGTTGGGCTAGGAGCCCATTACTTGAAGTTATCTCCACCAAACGAATTAGGTCAACCTCTACACTATAAATACAGACTCTTAACACTCTTAAATCATCCTTGGTGAAACCTTAAACCAAGAGGAAGCTTACAACACAAGAGAGAAGTCTGGAAGGAGCTGTTCATCATTATGTCTTCTTCTACCTTTAATTTTGTAATTTCTTTCTTTTCTTTCATGAACTAATTTTCTTTAGCTTGAGTTTTAGCATTAATGTATGAACCCTAGTTTTGATTGACATCTATCTAATTTAGGAATTTAATGTTTTAAATAGAATTATAGTTTTTATTCTCTGTTTATGTGTTTGGATTTATATTAGGTGTTCTTGTGGACTGCATCCATTAGAATTACCATCTAGTAATTAGGATACCATTGACAACGGTGTTTAATTGCATGTTTAGCACATAACGTTTAGTTTTAGGTTTGATCTGACAACCCAACCTAGCTAGATAATCACTATGGTTTAGTCTTTGTGACTATTTACCAATTACAGGAAAAGTTTGCTTAGGAAGCCTTATTGACACAGGTAAATCCTATTTTAAACTACCGATAGCATATTGGGACCGATTAGGGAAATACTACATAATTCACCCTTACATGTTTAGAACGGCAAAACTAGTGGGGATTACATGCTAATAACTTAAGCTATATTCTCATATTACTTCTCTTTCATATTTATTTTCTGTCTTTTAATTCTTAGTTTTAGCTTAGTTAATTAATTATCAATCCATCTTTATTTGTTTTTACTTTTATTTGCGTTTAGTTGTTCTATCTTTAATTTATTTGCACTTGGTATTTGCATAAGATTCTTCTAACCTCTGTAGTCTCTGCGGAACGAATCTAAATCTAAAACTTGCATACGATCTGTATACTTGCAGAACCGTTTAGTTCTAGGGTGTTTTTGCACTTTATTTATATCTTATTTTATCACACCCTAGGCCCAACCAACAACATACATACCAAAGCAGAAACCCTTATTACATATATGATCTTGAGCCTTTTAAAGTATGTTAATAAATTTTTTTTTTTTTTTTATTTTTTTATGGTTTTTATTTGGTTCTTGAATTTGGCCTTTTTTTTTAGGTGAGAAGGAAGGCTTTTTGGCTGCTCTCTATTGTTACTAAACTTTTGAAGGAATTTATTCCAAAGCTATCACATGAACCAGATGGTCTTATTTTCCAGGTGCCTATGTATAATATAGGGGTCTTTAATGCAATTTTTTGCATAATATAGGGACCTGTAGTGCAAGTTTTGCATAATATAGGGGTCTTTAGTGCATTTTTTGCATAATATAGGGATTTGTAGTTTAATTTTTCCTTTTCTTTTTTGTGATAAAAATATATCTTTTTTACTATAAAAAATGACCTGTAATGCAGTTTTTTCATAATATAGGGATCTGTAATATTAGGACCTGTAGTGAAAATTTTGCAATATATAGGGGTCTGTAGTGTATTTTTTGCATAATAGGGACTCGCAGTTCAATTTTTTACTTTCCCTTTTCCTTTTTGCAAAAAAAAAAAGAAAAAACTTTACTATAAAAAATGATCGAAATATTTTATGGCTGCCACCCCCGTTTATTTCATAAAAAATGCAACCCATCACTTTGAACAGACACATCAACATAATTACAAACATTACCCACTACTAATTTTTTTGAGGATCACCAGCTAGATTATGCATTTATTAAAAACAGCTTACATCTAAAATTACAAAACAATGTTACACAATCGAGATTCACCTTCAACGACATCATCATCATCTTGTTCATATTAGCTTCAATCGTATCTTCAAATTCTGTATCTGTTTTTTTCTGGTGTTTCTTCTTTTTCTCCAAAACCTTGAATTTCCCATCGTCAGCAATGACTTTATCTTTTTTATTCGCCTTCGAAGCAGCTTGTTCATCAGTATCCATTCTTTTCTTCTTGTTCATATTAGTCGGAACCAAACCAACGAAATCATCGTCGCTTAGTTGCTGAGATGTGGTTTTCTTTTTGTGAACGGTATTTTTTTCCGCCATCATCGGCGGTTTGCTCCCTCTTTGTTGACTTGACACTATCCATATTTTCTTGTTCTTGAATGGTCTGCTCGTTGTTTTTGCTTTTTGCCATTACCTCTGCAGATTGTTGTTGTCTCTGGCGTAGGGTTTGCCGATTGTGTAATGGAATGAAGACGATGGTTGCTGATTTTAATTTTTGTTTTGGCGCTTCAGATTCCACTATTCTAAAATTTGACTAATTGCATGGAATCAGAAAAATTAGTTTTGATAACTAAACACTAATTAATTGGTTAGTAGAGGTAAGACGGTCTTTTGCGACGGGTTGGACCTGATGGACAATAAGCTATGAGTTGTGAACTCTCTAAGTCCATAACCCATAAAATATAAATAGAATATTTTAAAATATTATTGATTTAATGAGGTAAGTAGATTGAATAAAAACATACGAAAACATACAGAAATAATTAGAAAACTTAATCGAAATGTTTTCATTCATAATTTATTAACTAACTTTTCCATCTAAAATTTATACTTTTATTTTCTCTGTATTTTTAAGTACAACATATAATCATAAAAATCATTTTATATATTTCCTTTGGCCGTTCCAGTTTTACCATCATAGATTCAAACAATGTTCCTCCTATATGAAGTAGTTGGTCGCTTTGGAACAAAAAAGAAAAAAAGAAGTAGTTGGTCACAAGGATTTGCTTTTGGTCGACATGCATGCACCATGCTGTTATATACTCTTATTTTCATTAATATTGTGCACCTAGCCCAAGGCAGAAAAGGCAGAAAAGGCAAAAAAGGCAAAAAAAGGCAGAAACAAAGTGACATACAAGACCAATGTTATATACAAATCTTCAAGATAACTTATAAAAGGTATTCCTCACTGACACGAGTAGTTAGATTATACTGAATTATTTTGAACATTTTGATAAAAATGTAATCTTAGATCTATGATTTTTTAAGGTCTTAGATCTATGAACACTAAAAAAAAAATATTATTAGAGACGAAGTTATCGCGGCAACATTAAAAATTATTTCTAATGATATTTTTAAATACCAAAATAGCTTCTAATTATACTTTTAGCGGCAATATTTGCCGCTAAAAATAAAATCAATAGAGACAAAAACAAATAATTTGCTACTAAAGGTATCTTTAGAGATGAACTTATAGGGACGACAAAATAGCATCTATCAACGGCAAAATTAAAATTTTTAGTGTTGAAATTTTTGCCGCTAAAGATACCTTTTCTCGTAGAGAAACTCTTTTTCTTTTAAAAGAGCTAATAAATTGAGAGAATTAATTCTTATTTAGGTTTCAATTATTTCTCTAATAATAAGTGTTTATTATTGATAAACAGTTGAATTAAAATCATTATGTTAAAAACATTATTTTAAGAATTATTCAAATTTATATTTGTTAAAAAACAAACAATCTTGTTATTTCAAATGTTTAATGAATCATATTAACTTTTTTTTATAAATATTAAATTCTTATTAAGTATGAAAAAAGAAACTTTACTATAAAAAAGAAAAATTTAAGATGGCAGGAATAGTTGGAGTAGTGAGTATTGAAAAAATTAAATAAGATCGATAGTTGGCTTAGTGGTTAGGTTACTCCGCAGAGGCCAAGAAGTCCTGAGATCCAATCTTATTGGAATTATAATAATTCCGAGTCCAAAGTGGCTCTTAGGGGTGTGTATCGGGTTTGAAAACCCGCATAACCCGACCAACCCGATCACACTAACCCGAAATTATATGGGTTAGTTTTTAATTGGGTGGGTTGCGGTTTACATTTTTGAAAAAATATACACATTTTCGTAGGTTGTGGATTTTAAACTTGAAACCCGCAAATCCGCAATACTCGATTACCTTGTAGTATAAAAATTAGAAAAATTCGTATTGCTCATTTTATTCAAATAAAATAGTAGGGGTTATGTGCTTTTCACTCTACATTTTTTTATTCTTCCCCCTTTTTTAAAAATATTTTGAAATCCCTCAATATTTCAATAATATTTTATCTAATGAATATGTTTTTCATTTCAATTATGATATTATCTATACTCTTTGTTCAATTCATATATTTAGTTTCCTAAAATTTCATTTTATATCTTTTAATCATAGATGATTTGAAATGCATATGCGTATCCTAAACAGTATCTTTCGTTATAATTTTCATTTGTAATATAAATTTGACTCACCAAATGAATATGGATACAAATTCGTCTTCTTTATCGAACTAAATTACCCGCAATGCACCCGCAATCCGCCTAACCCGAAACTCAATGGTTTAAGTAATGTATTGGGCGGGTGCGGGTCTTATTTTTCAAAATCCGCACAAGAACGGACTGTTTGTGGGTTGAGCATTTTTCATACAAAACTGACCCGCGCACACCCCTAGTGGCTCTCATATGTATTTAATAAAAAAAATTGTAGCGCTTATACGTCCAAAATTATTCAATAGTGCTTATATATTTTAAATACTTTCAAAAAAGTTGCAAGACTTTCCGCTACTAGAGTTAATATATATTAATCGACGACATTAGTACTAATCTATTTCTTATTGCAAGATCTATGTAGACTAGTCAAAGCTTTCAGTTCAAAAAAAAAAAAAAAAAACTTTCAGTTGCAATGTCAAGCTCATCTCTTCCAATAAATGAGTCAATGATTAATTCTTGTTGAGACTCGTCAGTATATCATCATGTGAACATAGAAGTGCACAGGCGAATATGCGCATATCAACGAGTTAGAAAAACGACCAACCCGATCAATCAGTCCAAACTAACTCGAAACTAATCAGATTGTTATTTTATTAACTCGGAACTAGTATTTTATTGAACGGCTTGCGGATTAATTTGTTTTTTATAAAATATATACAAATTTGCGAGTGGTCGTTTTTAAAATTAAAACCCGCATACTAACATATGAGCCGCTTGTCCTTGTAATATAATAAATTAAAACTTATATTGGTTATTTTACTAAAAAAATATCATAGAAATTATTTTTCTTTTTCTCTAAGTTTCTACCTTTTTCTTTTAAAATCTTTTAAACCTTGAATAAATATCATCAAATAAATCTAACTTTATATTTTATTTTGAATTGATTGAACTATGAAGTCTTGGAGACAAATTTTATGCCACATATACAACTTGTCGAAAGATTCTTCTTTAAAGAGAGTTTTTTCTAACGTTAAAAAAAATTGCATGATAAACTTAATTGGAAAAATAATTGCCAAACTAACGTATAGGGGCTACTTTGAGGAGCGCCTTTTCCCAATTATTTTATTAACTTATTTGTCGGTAAAAAATTAGTCGTTAATCAAAGTGAGGCGCTCCTCGAAGGAGCGCCTTTAGTTTAACCCGAAAGTAGATTTTGAGGCGCTTTCCGGAAGAGCGTCTCTCTTCTACTAAAACTCCAAACCCCTATGTTTTTTCCATTTACCAAAAAAAAAAACTGCCGCCCCGCCCCTGTCCCCGCCCTCCAAGAAGCCACCACCACCCCAATCTTGCTCTAATTTAGTTAAATCTTCTCCCCTTTTTATTTAATATATTCATATATATATATTAAAGCTTATATATATATATATATATATTAAAGCTATAAAAATGTGTATAATTAGGAGATTTGTTTGTGTTTTGTGATATAAAGATATAAAATTTGTGCATAATTGAAGAAATTGCATCATAGGTCCCATTAATTTATGAAATTACAATATAGGCCTATTTGATAATCATTATAAATTAATTGAAATCATACATTGTTTACGATTGTTGTAGAAAAAATTACACCTTTTAAATCACGACTTACAAGTTTTGCGATTGTGCCCATATTGATGACATTTACCATATTTGATTTTACCACAGATTTCTCTAGCATCCATCTCGTTGGGTATGCGTGATGATCTTGTCCGCCCACTCCTTGTAATTCTTCTTCTTTTGCACGCCACGACTTGTACACCGTCATATATCAATAGTCTAGTTTATCTATAAGTGGTCTAAACTTTTCGGCATACGATGATATGTAATTTGTGAGAGTTAAATACGATGACAGATAGGGTGCATGCGATTGTTCATGCGATTGACAAACACAAATTAAATGTTCACAAGAACGATGAAACATTTGTCATTGCCCGCACGTACAAATTTTTTACACCACGTTTACTATAAAGGTGACTCTAATATTATATGACATCTTTGCACGTATAAACTGAACGTGTCATATACCATCCGCCGAATCGTAGAGATTACAAGTATAGTTTTTAGCGTTTTTTGTAGTGATGTGTAACAGGATCATCACTTCTGGTGGCCATAAATTGTTAGACGTTAATGCCTTAGCTGCTTGTTTTCTCCTATCTACAAAATAGGTAGCTGTTCTACTAAATGTTAACTCCACAATGGCCGTTATAAGCAACTCTCGCACCTCTTTAACACAGAATTGAACACCTCCGATAAATTAGTGGTCATGTTACCATGCTGATGTCTCCTCATTTGTGATAATTAAATATACTTCTGAGACATCATTTTAGGCTTATTTATTAGTTTATAGGTCGATCTTAGCTTAATTTAGTGCACTTTCTTATTTTGAGTCTTGATTTAGTAACATAATATTTTTAGAGCATATTGGGTTTAATTGTTTATTTAGTGTGAAGCTTTAAAGATAATTATGGAGATTAATTAGAGTCCAAGTCAAAGACTACAAGATATGGAAAGAGATTTGCATGGTAATTGGAGATAAGGAAACAAAAGCTAAAAAGATGGAAAAGGAAAAGCTGCCTAAATTTGGGATTCTGCATACACGTCTAAAGATATGCGTTTTTACCTAAGAAATAGGCCGATTTTGGTAATTTCCTTCTTTAGGGGCAAGATAATTCTGTTGCGATTCTTTTGGTATCTTATGGAGCTCAAACCGACCAATAACGAAGAAGATATGCTCAAAACGGTCCAGCAGTGTTTATCTTTATTTCCATACGAATTTGAGTTGGACTAGGAGTCCATTACTTTCCTTCTCCTTCAAGAAAACGAATTAGGTCTTCCTATACCCTATAAATACAGCCTCTTAACACTCTAAAATCATCCTTGGCCAGACCTTAAGGCCAAGAGGAAGCTGCAACACAAAAGAAGAAGTCTGGAAGGAGCTGTGCATCAATCATGTCTCCTTCAACCTCTTATTTTGTAATTCTTTTCTCTTCTTTTCTTTGTATGAACTAATTCTATTAGCTTAGGTTTTGCATAATGTATAAACTATGAATTCTAATTCTTCTATCTAAGTTTCTTTGGGAATTATATGTTTTAATCTGATATTAGCTACTTACCTTTATATTTGATTATGTGTTTTGATTTAATGTATGTTTTCCTTGCGGTGCGCAACGTTTAGGATTACCTTAATAGTAGTTAGATGGTCTCCTTGACAGGGTGTTTAACTATTGAACCACCACATAACGTCTAGTGTCGATATTAGTTCTGACAAAACATGATTCTAACTAGATAGTCATTAGGGTTTGTTTTAACCACTATATCACCAGGATTGCAGTATTTGCTTAGGGCCTTAGTGGCGTTTGATAACCCTAAGATAAAACACTTCCTGGTAGTGCCGTAGCCCCCTTAGTCGCTCTCAAGGTCTAAGGTATGGGAATTTAGAATCCTGACTAAGTATACCAAGAGCTAATATTCTCCCTTATAAATTAGATCTAATAGATAGAATTAGAAGGATTAGTGCATACTAGTAAAACCTAAGCTATAACTTTCATACTATCATCTTTTCTTTTATTTTATTTATTTTATTTAGTAGTTTAGTTTTCTTTATAAAAACCAAATAAAAATCTATTTTCCTTTTCTTTCTTTGCGAATTATCTTTCTATCTTTTATATCTGCACTTGATAATTTGCATAAGTTCTATCTAACTTTCGTCAGTCCCTGATGAACGAATCTTCTTATCATTAAAACTTGCATACGTCCTGTAATACTTGCAGTACCGTGTTAGCTGAGGGTGTTTATTTGCACTTATTTTATACATCTTTTTATCACACCTTAGGCCACACCACATGCCAATACCTTCCATTGTATGCAAGGGGCCATGTTTCCAAGGGTATCCTCTAGATCCACTCTTTATATTTACCATTACTAAAAGCATAAAATTGTTCAAAGTAAAAAATCAAACTCACCCTTATTAGCCTTATATGCGATTTTTTTGAGACTTTTTTTTGCACGCACGTATTTGAACTTGTGATTTAGATTACTCACCAAGCGACGAACGCAAAATCGATGGACTCCAATAGGCTCTGGATATACTGCTACAACTGCTGCCAAGATAACTGCATGTCGGTCAGAGAGTATACATATTTTCCATTGCATTATAAAATATTTTTTCAGCCGTTGCAGAAAAATTCCATGTATGTGTGGATTCATAGTCGGCCAAGGCATAACATAACGGAAACAACTGATTGTTCCCATCATACGCAACCGTAATTAGTAACCTTCCATCATACTTACCGTATGAATGGGTCGCGTCAATACTAAAAACGGGCATCACATATTGAAACCTTTCTATGGAAGACCTAAATACCCAAAAAAACCATATTGAAAGTTGCTTTGTTGTCGATAATTGATTTGTATTCAATCTCGACAATGGAACTCAGGTTTTTGTTAACCAACACACCAAAAAGTCTCGGTAAAGAGGTAAAAGTGGCATCATGGGTTTCAAATAATTCTTCAAGATTTTTTGCGTAGCACGAAATGCCTTCCCATACGAAATATGGTGTCCAGTTTCCGAATATATCAGAGTTGAATCGATGCAATTTTGGTGTCTGTGTCATTAAACAACATAGTGTATGCACGTCTTGACGCGTAATTTGAAGTGAGCCGACAACGATTTTTTATAAGAATTTCGGCTAGACAAGTATGTAACCCTAGTTTTCTAATCACCCATATGAAAGTCCTAGAGGGGGGGGTGAATAGGATTACTAATAAGATTAATGCCTAATTAAAAAATCTTTTGGATAAATATAAGTTTATGAAAGAAACTTCTAAGACAACTAATATATCAAACACTTATGGGATCATGCATAGGATAAGCTAGAGGTTCGATATAAAAGTTTAACATGTAAAATGAGTTTCTATTTTCTTACTACTCTAGATGACAATAGGTTGATTTACTAGATAAACATTATTACGATATTTATACTAGCAAGTAATCAAACATATAAAGTGCGGAAAGTAAATAGAGTAGGGATAGAAAGATACACGAGATTTATAGTGGTTCGGTTTCCCTACATCCACTACCTAAGGAAGCCTCCTTAGGATTTCAAGCTTTTCACTAAGCTTCCGTGTCTCTCTTAACCGGGTCGAGAACACAATAACCCTTACAACCTCTTCGATAACACGAAGGACAAACACTTGTGCTATCGCAACACAAGGACAACCTCTTCGAAACCACGAAGGATAAACACTTGTGTAATCACAACACAAGGATACCAAGTATACTCCCTATACTTGAATTCTCTCTTAATCTATCTATTACAAGACCTAGACTTAAGAGGATAGATACAAAGTGTTTAAAAGGGGTGCAAACAACTTTGCTAGATAATCTCCTAAAGAGTGGATATAACTATAAGCTTGTAAACTCCTCTTGAGTAGATAATAACTTTGAAGCTTATTGGTTTAAGCTCTTGATCAAGCTTGGATAATTAACTTTGATAGCTTGTGACCTCTAACTTTGTAGGAGAAAGATATGTATGATAGTTGAAATGTTAGAGGTGAGTTTCTCCTTCAAAGAGCTCATATTTATAGCACAAGAAAGTTCCCAACGGATATAAAGTTGATGGAGAACTTTGTTCCAAATCGGGTTCCCGGTTTCCCAAATGCGGGTACCCGGTTTTCAATTGTAACGGCTATAAAACGGCTATATTAACTTGATGTTGACTTGAGCTTCACCAAACCGGGTTCCCGGTTTTCCCAAATGCGGGAACCCGGTTTCTACTGACTTGGAGATTTATAATTTTTTGATTCGTTGCTCGGATGGAAAAGTTTTCTTCACGAGAGTTGTTGTAAACATCATTTTAAGAAACTTTGTTGTTGATCATGAAAGCTAATTCTTAATGTACACATAAGATAAGGTTAAACGTAATGGTATGAAAATTAGCTACTAAGGATATGAAGATAAGGCTATGATCAAAATGATGTTAATAGTGCTTTTTGATGAATTAGAGTGCAAGATAATAAGGTGAGATTAGCACACTAAACAATATAGGATTTGTCACATTAAAACACTTAAACGATGGGGGCAAAATGCCAACAATCTCCCCCTTTTTGATGATGACAAATCAATCACTAAAACACATATGGAGTCAAACTCCCCCTCACATAAAGCATTAAGTCAAAGTGTATTTTTATGAAAAAGACATGCATTTTTGAGTTTTGTAAAGTGCAAGTTTTGAAAGTTTTAGTGCACATATTTCTCCCCCTTTGTCTTCATCAAAAAGACAAAAAAAATGTATAAACCATAACTAAGGAAGAAGAGCTAAAACTCAAGTGAATAGATTTTACACAAGGATGCTAAGTGTGTGCAAGAGATTTAAAACAATTTTAAGAAAGAGATGCACAAAGATAGATGATAGAAGAGCTAAGAGATAGAGACTATTTACCAACTCCTTGATCGGTAGATTTTCATTTCATATGTTTTCTAATGACACAAACGATTAGTTGCAATATATGAGATGAAAGATTAGACTAAGCATTTGAGTTTTTAAATATGATTTAACAAAAACTCCCCCTTACACAATGCATAGAGTTTGTCTCAATTTGTAAAAAGTTTTGATCTATAATTTTTCCCTAAGAAGAATATTTTGAAATTATTTTGAAAAACTTTAGGGGGTAAATTGTAATTTTTGAAAAGCATGGGTAATAAAAATATTTTTCAAAAGTTTTAAGGACTCAAAAGCAATTTTGAAAAATCTTTTAGGGACCTAAATGCAATTTTCAATCATTATGGGAATTAAGACAAATTTTAACAAACTATAGGGACCTAAATGCAATATAGGATAAGATCAAGGATAAGAGAGCAATAGTACCTATATCATCAAGGAAAATGTTAGTAATATCAAAGCATAAACTTGAAACAACTAAACATTAAAATTCCAAAATAGAATCATAGCATACTAAAACAAATATCCAAATTTAAACACCATAGCAAACTAGATCAAATATCCAAATCAAACCAAGTTAAACATAAAGCATCCTAAACTATTATCCAAATAAAACATGTAGCAACAATATCCTAGATGTCCAAAACACGGACCCATAAACAATTAAAGCATAAACACCACAAACTTAGTCCAAAAACACTAAGAACACATAAAAGTCAAGTAAAATGAAGATAAAACTAAAACACCCAAACACGAACGATTTAGCGATTTTCACGAGGAGAGCGGCTCCTTGACCTTCTTCCATTTCCAACATCATCACGAAGACATGAAACTTCATTTTTCAACCCCTCAATACGATTATTCATATTTTCAAACCATCCTTTGATTTCCGCAAAACCCTCTTTAATAACATTCAACAATGTAGATTCAACCTTATCAAGATCATCTTTAGTAGCAACATTTGAGGAAGAACCAATGGAAGATTTTGAACGGGAAGTGGTATAAGACGGAGGAGGATTAATAGGCATAACCTCACGGGAAGGAATGTTAAGAGACTCAATAGTGGGACCCGAAGAAGTGATATTTTGACCAACATTTTTCAAGATAGTTTTTCGAAGATTTTCGGGAAGATGATCAAAAACATGCTTATCAATGTATTCACCATTGTAAACGAAAATTTTCATGGTTTTCAAAAAAGGAATATCAAACCTCCAAATTGGTTCAAAATCACGAGGGTCAAGAGATGGAGATATTTTCTTAACATTGATCAAGAGATAACTAAGAGCAATACCATAAGGAAGAGTAGAATTCGAATGAGCACGATAGTCCAAGTTACGAATGAAAATTTTGCAAAAATTGATAGGCCTTTTCGAATAAAGATGAAATAGAAGGATTGCTTCATAAGGAGCAATTGTACCATCTTTTCTATCTTTTCCCAAAAGACAAAACATAATAATTTTGTGTGCCAAACGAATATCCGGAGTAAATAAACTCGAGAGCCAAGGTTGAGTATGGGTTTGAAACATTTTCGATGACATAAAAGCCTCAACCTCGTTTTTCAAAGGAATATCAATCAATTCTTTGCTTCTATTCCAACCCGAAACAATGAAATTCTCATAACCACTATTTTGAAGTTTAAAAGCATTTTCAATGGTTTTTGGAGTAATGGAAAGATTTTTGTTAGAAACCATTGATTTTAAAGAGCAAGAATCACAATCTAGTGGATGGATATTTTTGTAAAAATCATTAACAAGGGATTCATAAGACTTATTTTCTAAGGAAAGGAAGAAATCTAATCTTTGGAATTGAAATAAATGGAAAAGATTAGAATTTGAGCCATTTACCAAAGATATGGAAGCACTTAGTGAAGGAGATGAAATTGATCTTCCCCAAAGGATTTTGGTGTTCTTCCTCACCATTCTTTTTGTGGGTTCTTCTTCAAGCTCAAGAAAATCTTCTTCATCTTCATAGATTGGGTCTATTTCAAAATCTTCATCTTCTTCATCAATAATTCTCTTGTTTTTGGAAGCCCTTGAAGCTCTAGAAGATTTGGATGATGAAGCCATGGCCAAGGAGATGAAGGTTTAATGGAGGAGTTAGGGTTTGAAGGAGGGTTTTCGTTTTTGAGAGAGAGAGGAGAAGAAAACGTTTTGAGAAGTGAAAGAAAAAGAAGGAGACCAAGGGTTTTGATTAAAACGGGTTGTACACAGATCCGGAACCGGGTTCCCGCATTCACCAAAACCGGGTACCCGGTTTCCTCGACAAAGAGGGGTAAGAAAGGAAAAAGATATTTTTCAAAAACCACCCGAAACTAGTTCGGAACCTCCCCAATAGTTTAGACATGTTATAAAACACCCAAAATAATTTTTGTTATGAAAAATATGAAAAGGGAAACACGAAAATAGAGAAAACGGTTTAAAGCATAAAGACCCCTATATTTTCTAAAAAGAACAAAAAAGACCCAAAGTGAAAACTAAGCAATTTTAAAGCATGAAAGGGTCAATACTAGCAAGATAAGGCACATAGAGGATAAAACACATAAGCACATAATAGATCATAAAGATAAAACAAGAAGAAAGGAGAGAATTCACCGTATTTTCTTTTTACGAGGTTTGAGCATCCTTTTGCATAAAATTCGATTTTCTTGACGCTCAACACCTTTGATGAAAATTACTATGGTAACCGAGGTGGAATGGGTCCGGGAATACGATTAGTATTTTTCACGATCCATGTCGGTTTTTCATTTTGAGTGAGCTCCTCATTTGTGAGTTCATCTATTTCTTCTTGATTTGACTTAAGAACTCCCGCTTTATTTAACTCCTCTTTATATGGAACGAATGATCCTTTCATAACGATTCTCCATTTGTTGGGATCTTTGGCTTTGATAAATTTCTCCATTTTTGTTCTCCAATTAGAATAGTAAGTTCCTACAAAAAGTGGAGGTCGGGTAGAAGACGACTTTTCCAAAAGATTAGATTCCAAATCGTTTACTCTACTAACGGTTAAGCTATTTACGTAGAGTTAGGCTCTGATACCAATTGAAAGTCCTAGAGGGGGGGTGAATAGGATTACTAATAAGATTAATGCCTAATTAAAAAATCTTTTGGATAAATATAAGTTTATGAAAGAAACTTCTAAGACAACTAATATATCAAACACTTATGGGATCATGCATAGGATAAGCTAGAGGTTCGATATAAAAGTTTAACATGTAAAATGAGTTTCTATTTTCTTACTACTCTAGATGACAATAGGTTGATTTACTAGATAAACATTATTACGATATTTATACTAGCAAGTAATCAAACATATAAAGTGCGGAAAGTAAATAGAGTAGGGATAGAAAGATACACGAGATTTATAGTGGTTCGGTTTCCCTACATCCACTACCTAAGGAAGCCTCCTTAGGATTTCAAGCTTTTCACTAAGCTTCCGTGTCTCTCTTAACCGGGTCGAGAACACAATAACCCTTACAACCTCTTCGATAACACGAAGGACAAACACTTGTGCTATCGCAACACAAGGACAACCTCTTCGAAACCACGAAGGATAAACACTTGTGTAATCACAACACAAGGATACCAAGTATACTCCCTATACTTGAATTCTCTCTTAATCTATCTATTACAAGACCTAGACTTAAGAGGATAGATACAAAGTGTTTAAAAGGGGTGCAAACAACTTTGCTAGATAATCTCCTAAAGAGTGGATATAACTATAAGCTTGTAAACTCCTCTTGAGTAGATAATAACTTTGAAGCTTATTGGTTTAAGCTCTTGATCAAGCTTGGATAATTAACTTTGATAGCTTGTGACCTCTAACTTTGTAGGAGAAAGATATGTATGATAGTTGAAATGTTAGAGGTGAGTTTCTCCTTCAAAGAGCTCATATTTATAGCACAAGAAAGTTCCCAACGGATATAAAGTTGATGGAGAACTTTGTTCCAAACCGGGTTCCCGGTTTCCCAAATGCGGGTACCCGGTTTTCAATTGTAACGGCTATAAAACGGCTATATTAACTTGATGTTGACTTGAGCTTCACCAAACCGGGTTCCCGGTTTTCCCAAATGCGGGTACCCGGTTTCTACTGACTTGGAGATTTATGATTTTTTGATTCGTTGCTCGGATGGAAAAGTTTTCTTCACGAGAGTTGTTGTAAACATCATTTTAAGAAACTTTGTTGTTGATCATGAAAGCTAATTCTTAATGTACACATAAGATAAGGTTAAACGTAATGGTATGAAAATTAGCTACTAAGGATATGAAGATAAGGCTATGATCAAAATGATGTTAATAGTGCTTTTTGATGAATTAGAGTGCAAGATAATAAGGTGAGATTAGCACACTAAACAATATAGGATTTGTCACATTAAAACACTTAAACGATGGGGGCAAAATGCCAACACCATATTTAACTATTTGAAATGAATGACCCACGAAGATGCCACATACACCCATCTTCATCATATCGACATTTACGTGTCACCAATGTACTTATGGTTTGATCGGTCTTATATTCTTCACCCTTCTTAATATGCCACCTATCCACCCCCATCAAAAGTTCTTTTTTCGATGCATACAACCCATTTAACATAAGCTCCTTTTCTACCTCGAATGAATTTGATTGACTTGTTGACCAATTGGTAGATTTTTCCATTTGAGCCATACTAATATCTCCAAAATGTGGAATACCAAAATCTAGATTTAAATTATCATTGCCGAGCTAGTAGCACTATGATATGAGCCTTTTTCTTCTTCATCATATAGAAAAGAATCACTATCGCGATCACTATATGTGTCACTGTCACTACCACTTTCTCCACCAATATAATCTACCGCACCATTACTACCATTCGAAATTCTTCCACCATAATGATATAACCAATTAAATTTCATATTATCAAAACCTAAAATCAAAAATTAAATTCATTAAGTTACCATAATTTTAAAAAAAAAAATTATTCCAAACAATTTAACCTTCAATAACAAAATGCTAACATTTATTAGGTATACCAACATGCATTGGATATACAACAATTGATAGAAAGGCTAGTATTATATCACATTTATACAAATAAAAATGAAATAAAAACATGAAAATGTTAAAATTTAAACAAATCATAATAGTAGTTATAATAGATAAAATGATTACCTTTTTAGAGGATTAATATGAATGGATTGAGTTAGTAGATTATTTGGGTTGATTTTTTGGGATTTTTAGAGAAAAAGAAGAAGGAAAATGGTGGAAGAGGTGGGTTAGGGTTAGCATTTCTGGTGGGGGAGTATATATATTTAAAGGAAGTCGCTCCTCCACGGAGCGCCTCATATCCCGTTAAATTAATTAAGTGAGGCGCTTCTTTGAGAAGCGCCTTACTAATTCAGTATTAAAAAAATTAAGTGAGAGGCGCTCCTCGGGGGAGAGCCTTGACGTTAGTTTCGCAATTATTTTTTCAAATGCGTTTTATATGCAATTAATTATTTTAAGAATGTTAGAAATAAAAAAAACTCCTTTAAAGAGGTCACTACCAAATCTTATGGAGGACCAAATACATAAATACCCTAATATAAAACAAAAACCACTAAAAGAAAAAAAAGTCACAAGAGCATTAGTTCACTGAGTATTAACTCGTTGAGTATTGAAACTGTTAAACTCTGGCCACCACCCACCGACCATCGCTGGCGTTGCCACCAGTGTTGTACTCAAAGATTTTACTGAGTACTCAAATAAAATTTACATTGAGTATCGAAAAAAACACTGAATATAAAAAACATTGAGTATCCGGAGTACAAAAAAATACTAAATATCGAGGGGACTTCTTTGAGTACTCAGAGAAAAACGTTGAGTACTCAGTAAAAATAACATAACGCTGAATAACACACAACAATATCATAAAAAACAATTTCATTAGCAGGCAAAAAAAAGTTAAACAAAAACGTTGCTAAAAATGAAGTTTCTTACTTCAAACCTAAAAATAAGAATAGAAATCTTTTTTTGTCATTGGAAACTGAAAGAATTAACTTACATCACCCGTCTTGTACAAATTAGATACTAAAAAGATAACGGAGTCGAAGAGCGTTTCATCCTTCCAATCAAATAAATTAATATTCCACCTAACACGTTTTGTCATAGTTTTGTCATTAATAAATCAAAAAATTAAGTTTCCCAATTCAAAACCTAATACAAAAAAAAGAAAAAATACACAATATTCAAATGAAACAGCAACATCAAAGCAGAAGAAAATGAAAAGAAAAAAAAAATACTGGAACAAGATTTTCACAACAAAGGACCACGAGTTCGTCGACCATGAAGATCTACCAAGGGGAAAGAAGGAGTTGATGGATCATGACGATCCGTACTCAGCTTTGACGTTCTCTTCTCCGTCACCTCCGAAGGCTTTTGACAAAGGACCAAACCTTCAAATCTCTCCTTTCCTCATGAACTTGAGCTTCGAACAAGCTTCTTTCTCACAGGCGGTTCTTTTTTCGTTAGCAGGCTATGGCTAGAGATTCTACGGACAGAGCCGGCCCGGGCCCAAGGCAGCCAAGGCGGTCGCCTTGGGCCCAAAAAAATATTGTATAGAAATTTATATATTGTTAGACTAATAATATTCATATATATAACGACTTGACTTAGTGGTACTGTGTGTTTGTTGTGTGTGGTTTGGTCCGTGTTCGAATCCCATTCATGCAGATCACTCAAATGCAAAAAACAAATTTTGTTAGAAACCTTTATTGAATCAAGGGTGAATTATACATAGGGTCTTGAAGACAATCTTTCTTCTCTATAGAGTATAGTCTGGAGATTTGTTCTTATCAGGGACCTCAGTTTTGACAATTGTCTTTCCTACCCTTACTAACACTAAAAGACAAAGAAAGTGTGATGTCACTGTTTCTCTCTCCACTACCACTACCCACCTATCTCCTATCTCCGACCACCGACCACCGACCTCCGACCACCAGTCACCGGAAAAAATATAGAGTATCGGATAAAATTGATGAGTATTGAAAAAATTGAGAGTACTTTATAAATTTGCTGAGTACTCTATATATTTTAATGAATACTCTATATAGTTTAATGAGTACCCTATATATTTTGATGAGTGCTCCGGATAATTTTGATGAGTATTAAGTAAATTTGATGAGTATTATTAAAAAACAAAGCATAAGTAGTAAAAAAAAAACCTTTGTTCATCTTTATTACACATTTTTAAATAAATTACAAATCAATATACAATTAAAAATAATAAATTAACCTAGCTACTATTTTGTTTGACCAGATCTAGATCTGAAAAAAAAAAAAACAACTCCTTCTCGTCGAGCACCACCAACACCACACCAGAAGGTTGCTGCAAATCCTGCGAACACCACCAACATAACACCACAACCACCACGTCTTGATTGGAAAACCTGCGAAAATATTTAGCTCGAAGGTTGCTGCTGAAAACAGTTCTCTTCTCCGGCGAATGGAGCCGCTAAACCCACCTTGAAAACAGCTTCATCGCACCACCACCTAACGACCGGAGTTCGAAGTGAAGCCATGGATGGAGGCGCGACATCACTGAGAACAAACCAGAGCGAATCTTCCATTGCTGCTGTAGCCACGCCAAGAAGAATAGAGACGTCGGAGATCAGCAGAAGAAGAAGAAGAGCAGCCGGAACAGACCCCCGATCTCCTGCGCGAGAGAATCGAAGAAGAAGAGATTCGTGTCTGCAATCTTCATCAGCTGTTTGTTTTTTAAGATCGGTGTTGACCAAATCTGGGTTTCTTTAACATCTGTGGTGAGCTGGTGGTGTGAGCTCAAGCCGTAAATATCAAAAAACTGGTGGTGGTGCTCGGGTTGGGAGGAGGGAGAAGGTTTGTGAGGAGCCATGGTTTGGAGTTTTTCTGTCGGCGATTAAAAAACAACAATGAAGAGAGAGAGAAAGAAATATGGGAGTGTGAAGAAAGAGAAATGAGAAATATAAATGAATTTAGGGTGTAGAAATAATAGTGTTGGTATATATAGTAAATGAAAAACAAAAGGGGGTAAAATTGTAAATAGGATTTTAGGTCTAATGTGTTAAAATCTTATTGAGGTCTTTAGTAAGAAGAGAAAGAAAGAGGGGTTGAGATAGAAAAAAAGGGAGTGTGTCCAAGACCCTAAGTGGCTTTTTCTCTTTTATTTTTTTAAGTATATGAGAGGGCCGCTTTGGACTCGGAGTCATTTCGACTCCAATAAGATTTGATCCCAGGACCTCTCGGTCTCCGCAGAGTAGTCAAACCACTAGGCCAACTATCGATTTCCCAATTTTCTCTTTTATTAGGGGTATTAGCTTTTTAAGGCCCAATGGCCAATTGACTTTGTAAAATAAGTCCCATTACTAACTAAGTAGTTACAGCCCAACTAAAGAGCATCAAATACCCAAAAACCCCTCCCCTTTCCTATTAACACAGTGAAATACCCAAATCCAAAACCCCCAACCCATATAGCTTCTCCTCTCAACTCACGATCTACCTCCTCTCTCTCTACTGTGATACCTCTCCCCTAACCACCCCACCACCAACAACCCTACTACCTCAGTACCTCCTTACCCCACCATCACCACCAGATCTCACCTCCTCTCCCGATGACCTTCCCCTTCCCCTTCACACCTGCTGACCTCCACCACGAGGAGCTGCAGAAACCCACCCCCATCAACACCGAAACATCACCAGCCCCAACCCACCACCGCCTTCATCACCAACAACATCTCGGAGAAGACCACCACCACCCTTGATTTAGATCTGCAGAAAACCAGTGAAGACTCGGAGAAGACCACCCTCCGTTCGAGATCCGCCATCCACCAACCCTGCTGCCGCCTCCGAGATGCAGAACACCGCCGAAGCTTCGCTGGACGACCTACCCACTTTCGTGTCTCTCCTGCCACTTACTCAGATCGAGGCCATCAAGCAGGTTCCTCTCCCGTTGAAGACCAAGGCCAAGATCGAGGCCACCGTCGTGTTCTGCTGGGTCCAGCCCCATTTGGCTCAGGGTTGTTAGTGGGTCCAGCCCCAGATATGCTCAGATCTGCTTCCTCCATCATCATCACCGGTCTGATTCACCATCATCCAACCCCGTTGAGTTAATTTTTTTTTAAAATGTGCCAGGCCCATGTTGTATAACGGGATACTAGGAAGATGTTGTATTGGGTCCAGTCCCATGTCTATGTTTTGTTCTTAATGCGGCTGGCCCAAGTTGGAGTTTAGTTGGTGTATTTTTTTTTTTACATAATGGGTACAGCCCCAAATCTTTGTTTTGGTCTTAATGGGGCTGGCCCAACTTTGTATTTAGGTTGCTGGGTCATTTTTTGTATATTATGGGTACAGCCTGTTTATGAAAATGAAAAATATTTGTGTTTCTTTATTGGTTTTCTTCATTATGGGGCCAACCCTATTTATCATATACTCTCAAATGAATAGCACACAAAGTATTGCAAAAAGACTAAAAATATAAAAAGCCAAAAATGTATTGGGCTGTACCCATGACGTTAGTTTAGCCCCATGATATTTAGGTGTTATGGTCCGTATCCATAACGAAGGGGAGTAAAATGGAAAAGTTCCCAACTAGCTAATTAAAACCAGGACTTAAAAAACAATTTTTTCTAACTAGGACTTAAAACTAAAAGTTGTAAAATTTGGGGCCTTGAATTACAATTTCTTCCTTTTATTAACAACAAGAAGTAACTTTTATTAATAAAAGAGAAAATCAAACATAAAAAACTTTGTAATCAAACGTTACACATCAGTTACTTAACTTTTCATGTAAATTAATAAATAGAAAAAATAGATCTGAAATCAAATCTTACTAATCACACTTAAAAGAAACATTTCATTTGAAATCATCACGAAATGAAATCTTACTAGTTGCGTGACTCTTCTGGTAATAATCAGAAAGAAAGAAACAAAGAGCTGACCCCACAATTCCATGTTCTTCTCACGATAAGGACGCAACGGGTGAGTCAAGAATAACAACATAATTAGCACACAACACCAGCTCACACACTACACACCATTTAACCGCTTCTTCCCTCCATTATTCGTGGCGTCACCACCTTCACCACCAATTCTTCATATTTTGACTCCATCGCCACCACACAACACCCTACCATCGCCGCAACAAAAAAGAGAGTTTTTGGTTTGTTAAGTCATGGCGGTGGAAGTAGAATGCTGCGACGCGAATTTCTTTATACACATTGCGATAATAGTATTTTTAGTTGTGTTTGCTGGAATGATGTCGGGCCTTACTTTGGGCCTCATGTCTCTTAGTCTTGTTGATCTTGAAGTTCTCGCTAAGTCTGGTACTCCCAAGGATCGTAAATATGCTGGTAATTTCCGCTATTTAATTATATCTATGTTAATTCCTAATTGTTACTACTTGTTCCTCGAATTTAACAGTTAAAGATGAGCTTAATACCACTTTTCTTCCTTCTATTATGTCAAAAAGTAGCAAATATTCCCCTGTGGCTGTGGAGTGGAGGGTATATGTCCAATGTTCCGGTATAAAACATGGATATATTTTCCTTTCACATAAGACACAGGACCAGTTGTGCAATTAACTTAATTGAATCGATAACTGTGTTATCTCTTATCTTTGCTTCTTTCAAGCATGTACTGTGTAACTAATTATTAGGTTATTGGTCGTTTGAGCTTTACTTTTATGAAGGATTAGTTACACAGTTGGTCATGTATCATGCGAAATACCAAAGTATACCCCTGTGTTTCGAAAAGCAACCATTACACTCCTGTGGTTTACATCTACTTTGCAAATTTATCCCTCCACAGGCGCATAATAGCTATTTTTTGGAGTGATAAATGGGTATATTTGATACTTTTTGATACATAACACTATATTTTGCTGTTTTGCATGACACAGGTAGGGACTAGTGGTGCAGTTAACCCTTTAGTGAATAGAACAAATCAGTTTCATTTAAGAAATGTCTTAAATGTTGTTTGTCTAGGTATTTATGTTGCTACACTATGTACTTTGTAAATTTTAAAATCCAATACATAGTCTTTTAGCAAGTTTAGTTCAGGATTATTATTGTTTATTGGTAGAAACAAGTTAAGGGGTTGGAATAATTTTCTCTAAGTCTCTTTGAATTGCACTTTTAATACGATTTACTCTAGGAAGGGGGAGCATGTGAAGTTTTACCAATTTACCATGTCTAAGCTGGATATTAGGAATAAAATTGAATTGGTAGATTGCACCATTGGTCCCTGTGTTATGCATAATAGTTAAATATACCCTTGTGTTTCCGAAGATGTCTTATATACCAGTGTGATATATACTACCATTGTAAATCTCCCCCTCCTTACTCTGTAAGGACCAACGGTAAAATGTTTTGGAATATCACAAGGATATATAAGCTATCTCTTAAAACATGGGGGTATATTTTCTATTTCACATAACACGGGGTCAATGTTGCAATAATCCTAAATTGAATATGTCAGTTTTTCGGCATTAATTACGATTTCCGTTTTATTAGTTAAAGGCCCCTTGCTTGATATAATTTATGGAAAGTTTAGATAGACATAAAAGTTATTACTAGAGTATATAATTATGACTGACAAGATGATATATATATTGTCGTAAAACAGAGAAGATATTACCAGTTGTCAAAAATCAGCATTTACTACTATGCACACTGCTTATTTGCAATGCAGCTGCTATGGAGGTATAACTAATTACAATTTAATCCTTTTGTTTTGTTTTTTTAATTTTCAACATTTTTACATTTCTTTTCCAGGCACTTCCTATTTTTCTTGATGGTCTAGTTACTGCATGGGGTGCTATCCTTATTTCAGTAACTCTCATTCTTTTGTTTGGTGAGGTAAGTATCTATTTAAGTATTTGTACTAAGTTTTTGGTAAATTAATAGTTACTTTATCATCTTTATCCAGATTATTCCACAATCTGTTTGCTCTAGATATGGATTAGCTATTGGTGCAACTGTGGCACCTTGTGTGCGTGTACTTGTTTGGATTTGTTCCCCAGTTGCATATCCAATAAGCAAGGTATACTTTCTTGTTTATTCATACTTTGCAACTATTCTTTGCTTACACTAGAAATTTGAGTGTTTAATTTCCAGCTTTTGGATTATCTACTTGGTGAAGGACATAGAACACTTTTTCGACGAGCTGAGTTGAAAACTTTAGTTAATTTGCATGGTAATGAGGTATGTAGATTATACATTTGTTTCGCTATGCTATATTTGAACATTTTTCTTTCAAATTTATTTGTATTTAGTTAAATCGATAATATTAACTGCTTATAACAGGCAGGGAAAGGTGGAGAACTCACTCATGATGAGACAACAATTATTGCTGGAGCACTTGAGCTCTCTGAGAAGACAGCTGGCGATGCAATGACTCCTATTTCCGAGACTTTTGCAGTTGATATAAATGCGAAGCTTGATAGGTCTTGAATATAATAATTTTTTCCTAATTAGTAAATTATTTTGCTTCTGTGTTATGTATTTTCTTCGTTGGGAAACAGGGATTTGATGAATATAATTCTGGAGAAAGGGCATAGTAGAGTACCAGTTTATTATGAGCAACCTGAGAACATAATTGGACTTATTCTGGTAATTTTTCAACCTGGGAAATATGTTTACACCCCCTAAACTGTCCCAAAAAAGTTAAACACCCCCCAACTAAAATAATTAAGCGGGTGTTTCAGGTCTTTTGGGATAATTCAGAGGGTGTAATTGCATTTAACTCTATTTTATAAGCTTTTCTTTTTTCATCAAGATGTAATAGGAGTATATGTTTCTGATCATATAGGCGAAGAATTTGTTAACTATCCATCCTGAGGATGAAGTACCTGTGAAGAGTGTTACAATTCGCAGAATCCCAAGGTAAGATTCTTTTTTTTTGAGGAATTTGTGATACTTTGGTCCCTTATGTTTCCCTAAGTTTGCCACTTTATAACATACTTGGTCCTTCAAGTAGTCAGTTGTAACATAAAGGAGCAAGTATGTTATAAAGTGGGAAACTTTGGGTTTGTGCAATTAAATTATATATGATGTGTGTTATATATATATTGTAGAGTACCAGAAACTATGCCATTATACGACATCTTAAACGAGTTTCAGAAAGGACATAGCCACATGGCAGTAGTAATTAGACAATGCAACAAAACAATTGAACAAGTTGATTCTAAAAGCTCCGAAAGTAAGCTTAGCTTCTTTCTCCAACTTTGAAATTTAACATTCAATTAAATTAATTATTCTCTTTCTCCTTTTGTAGCTTACGTAAAAGATGTTAGGGTTGACATTGATGGAGAAAAAACAGCTAAAGAAAATAGCCAAAAGACAAAACTATCCTTACAGAAATGGAAGAGTTTCCCAAATAACGGAAACAAGTCATTTAAGAATCCTTCTAGGAGTAAGAAATGGAACAAGGAAATGTATTCAGATATCTTGCAAATAGATGGAAAGCCTCTTCCTAAGCTACCTGAAGAAGAAGAAGCTGTAGGAATAATAACTATGGAGGATGTTATTGAAGAGCTTTTACAGGTAATATCAATAAACGAGTCACCTTCACTTATTCCTTCATATGTTGGACATTATGGGGTATGATCTATTTTTCTTACAATTTCTTTCTTCTTGTAGGAAGAGATATTTGATGAGACTGATCACCATTATGAAGATTCATAACATCTGCTTTTGTTGGGGTCAAATGTGTAATATCACACACACAGACACACACTTGTTGTATGGGATAGCAGTTGTAGTGAATCCCTTATATGAATCTACATTGTAATGTGTTAAGCGAACAAAAGTAAAGAGAAACACAAGTTTTGTTGTGATGTGCTATTGTATAGTATTTTTAGATGATGCTAGTGATTAGAGTCCGTTTCTGCAATTATGACTTGATATTGATGATGTGTTGTTAAATTTGGTCATTTTTGTCAATGTTAATATGCCTATGAAGTAGCCATGTCCCAAAATCCTGATTTTGCCACTTGAAATTTCATCAACTAGGGGTTCTTCTCTCCAAGATCGGAACTCCCACCCTACATATGACACCGGTCACTAGTCTTATAGCTCTGTTACTAACATATTTTGACGAAATTGAAGGGCAAATTAGTCAACGTGTTGTTTTTGCAATGTCCTTGATTTATTTCATACTAAATCGGGGATATTGCAAAAACAACACATGTAAATTGAATTGGTCTTTTTAAACAACACATTTAAATTGAATTGGTGTTTTTTTAATACATCAAAGAGCCACTTTAGACTCAAAGTCGTGGATTTGGTTTGAACTAAAGCTTTGGTCAGTTAAGCTAACTTCCAAATAAAGTTAAAATATTAGCTTTATATTATTCCTTTTAAAAAGAAAATAATCGATTATATTAAAAATAAAAACGAAGAAAGTTTAGCCGATTACGAAACCCAAAGTGCCCAAACTCATAATAATCTTACATATTTAAATAAAGATAATATACTTGGAATACAACAAAATTCTTTTTAAAAGGTAAAATCTACAAACTAAGGTCATTAATCACAATCCGAGCTCAGATCCGGTACTAGTATCATTTCAAGAGTAAAAACTAGGGGTGCACACGGGTCGGGTACCCAACCCATCGACCTCTAGTCAAGAACCAACCCGCACATGCGGGTTTAAGGTTATGAAAATCGAAAACCAATCCGTTAGTGTGAAATGGTTGCGGGTTGGTATTTGCGGGTCGGTTCGGTTTTGGTTTGGTTTCGGGTTCACTTTGCTTATTTATAATTTGGTCCTTGGAAAATTGAAATAATACATAAACATTAAAAAAACACTTTGAAACCAAAGACTAATGCCTTACAAAATACATTTCAAGTTCATATCATTTTACCAACTACTTAAATTACCAAATACACAAAATAAACAACCTTAAATTACAAATTACAACTTTTCAAACTACTAAAACCAAACGGATTAAGATATTACATAGCCAAATCACCAAAGTTATATGAATTACATAAAAATACATCTAAAATCAGAAATAAAGGCAAACATTTTCAAAAACAAACTACACCACTGATTTCCATTTCCAAAAGTTGAGTTTGAAGATACAAACATTCCAAAAGTCCCTTAGGTTTAGCTCTTTATTCATTCCATCCCAAAACTTCTAAATTTCCATTTCCTTCTTGTTTCATAAGAGTTGTACAATGCCTCCTATATTTAGTTCCAAATTCAAGTTTAAATAATTTAATGTAAAAATGAAGCAAGAAATTTATAGCCTCAGACTGGCTATGAATTAGTGCCTCAGATTATTTTTTTAATCATCACAGGCACTTTAAACCTAAGGGACAAGGGACATGGTCAGTTTTACAAAACAACCTACAATTTTCAACTAACAAATGCATAACAAAAGAATGCCATCTCAAATGAATTCCTTCCTCAGCTCAATTGTACATAAAAATAAACTTGTACAAATCAAAATCCACCTAAATTGCATCATATGAAGTCCATGAGTTGCAATCTTTAGTCTAAATGCAAAAGTATAGTTTAATGCAAGTTATTATAGTACGAAACTGATGTATAACTCACATAAGGTTATTGGCTAAAAACTGAATCAGTTAGAGTGGATTGGGGACTTCCACTCAAACTAAATTCATCTAAACCATAATAACCTACATAAGAAAAAACTCCAAGTTAGATAATGTTAAATATTGATCAAAGTATATTCGCAAATTGTAAAATAAGAAACAGTAAAGTTAATTGGGACGGGGGGTTTCTTTTTTAGGTCTTTTAGGGACAAGGGGTTTAACTAGAAGGGAGAGTGTTAATTGGATCTGAAGAATTACCAATAGGTGTTTGATCAACACCTTGAGTGGCTTGTAAAGTTAGATCAATGATGGATTCAGATTCATCATCCATTTTATCACTAATCTGCAAAACAGTTAAACACAAACAAGCAAACACATTAGTACATTCATTACTCAACTAATTTATTATCTATAGTATTTCGAAAACAACTAACCTAATACAATATATAAAACACCTTCAATCTTTCAATTTTCCAGAAAAATGATTTTCGAAAATATCAAACACCTTTGAAAAATTAAGTAATTAACCTCAATAGATCTTCAAATACAATAGTATATAGAAGAAATTAAAGAAAATTACATAAAAGGGAGGTAAGATTCGAATTAAGTAATTAACCTCCACTGTAATATAAAAAACAAAAAACAAAAATCTAATCAAAACCAAAAAGAATTTGGATTATATTAGACATTTACAAATTACAATCCAAAAATGATTAGGATTTGGATAAAAAAGCCAAAAAATATAAACCTAGACTTTTTTAATAGTTTATCTTTCCTTTAGTATATCATTTGAGTTAAAAATATTGACGAGCCAAATTATCATCGACTTAGCTTTTAACTGTTTTGGATGAAGGGGCGAAGCAGCCCATAAGTCTAGGGCCAGGGCCTTACTTGTCGGGATTTTTGGGCCAAGTACATTCATGGGCTAGCTTGTTCTTTAAGCCCAACAAGTCAACTAACTCCTCATTCCCTTTTAACATTTCAGCACAACGACTCATCCACAACCACATTTTGACCAAAACGCCAAATCTGAAAAAGCAATCGAAATGAGGAAATTCGATCCATGGCCCGTGTTTTTCAAGAGGGAATGGAACCGTAACTGGCCATTCCTTGTCGGTTTCGCCGTCACCGGTACCATCATCACTAAGATGACCCTCGGCCTTACTGGTACACAACACAACCATAATTTTTATTAATGTTTAATCATTGTTTCTGATTATTTTTTGATTTGAACAATTTGCAGAGGAAGATGCCAAGAATTCTAAATTTGTGCAGAGGCACGGAAAGTAAGTCTCCCAAATTTGTTGTTGTTAAAGCTATTGGAAATGTTTATTTGTCTATTTTCTTTTATGATTTTATGTGAAAAAGAGACTAGATAATCAAAGTTTAGTGAAATTGTATATGGATTATTTATTTGTATGCAAAAGAGAACTTTTATATGGAAAAATGTATTTGTTTAGTACAAATTTGGAATGTACATGCTCCAATTCTTGGATTTCTAGGATGCTGTTAATTGTAATTAGATGATAGTACTCTCCCTTTATATGTAAAACGTGCAGTGGGAGAGCCACATATAATTAATGGGGTGTTAAACCTGGGAGGAATAAGGATGATATTCTAGAATTTTTTCTTTGAAGAGAATCAATTTTAGATCTGTGTTTTTAAAAAAAAATAAAAAATGATGAATGTGGTTTAAATAGCAAGCAGAAATACTAAGTTGGTATTCTGTTGCAGGCACTAGCTTTTTGCTATGCTCCATGATTACAGGTATTTTTTCTACTGTTCTGTTGCTTTCCTTTGTTTGGTTTCCAAATAAGTTTTTTTTTCCATCTTTTCTCTTTTATTCAGGTGGATTTATTAATGCTTGAGTTGTAAATGAAAAGACTCCTCAAATGTCTAGGAGTTTTTTGTGTCATTTCTTTTAGATTCCGAAACTCTTTTGAGTACAAATTCAGCTTACATAAAATGTTGTTAACACCTTTTGGTTAAACACAAGACTATTTTTTGGCAGTTAATAAAATTCTGGAAGTTGAAAGTGATTTTTATTTATGGCTGTTTTCTTTGGTTGGGTATTTATTTTAATTTGTTGTTAGATAATTATAAATTTGAAATGAAATAATATATTTTAACTGTTGGAGGAGTATGTGATATCATCAAGCATCAAGCATCAAGAAGTCAAACACATTACCTTATAAGTATCTAATTTACCAAGATCTTTGGGGGGTCTTGATTAGAAATTTAGATTTAGAAATATTGGAAGAGGACAGTCAATACTAGCGCGAAATTTGTCTCCCTCTATATTAATCTCGGAGCTGCTGTTTCTAAGATAAGCTTCGGGCATAAACTCTATGTTATGACCAAAGCTATTGCGAAGAATCCTCAATTTCGTCTTGTCTTCCAAGTTCCATGTTTTAGTATTTTTTGACAACTTTAAGAATTTTCAAGGTTATAATGTTGTTCAACCATAATTAACCAACCACCTGCCTATATTGGTTTGGGAACACATGCTTTCTGTGTCTAAACTAGAGAAATTTAGACAACTTACCATGTCTAAGGTGGATATTGAGAATAATATTTGAATTTGTAGATTGCACCATTGGTCCCTCTGTTATGCATAATAGTTATATATACCCCCTGTGTTTCAGAAGATATCCTATATACCTGTGTGATATATACTACCATTGTAAATCTCCTCCTCCTTACTCAGTAAGGAGGACCAAAGGTAAAATGTTTGAAATATCACAAGGGTATATATGACGCAGTTTTTGCATAGTGTAGGGGACCTATAGTGTGTGTATTTAACTCAAAAAATGTAGGGACCAATAGTGCATTTTTTGCATAATATAGGGACATATAGAGAAATTAACTCAAAAATAAAAAATTATAGGGACTTGTATCTTTGCATAATATAGGTATAGTGGAATTAAAAAAGTTTGGGACAGTTCCCACTTATAAACGAGTCACCTTCACTTATTCCTTGATATGGTTCTTTCTTCTTGTAAGAAGAGATATTTGATGAGACGGATCACCATTATGAAAATCCATAACATCTGCTTTGCTTTTGTTGGGGTCAAATGTGTAATATCACACACACAGACACACACTTGTTGTATGGGATAGCAGTTGTAGTGAATCCCTTATATGAATCTACATCAGTACATTGTAATGTGTTAAGCGAACAAAAGTAAAGAGAAACACAAGTTTTGTTGTGATGTGCTATTGTATAGTAGTTTTAGATGATGTTAGTGATTAGAGTCCGTTTCTGCAATTATGACTTGATATTGATGATGTGTTGTTAAATTTGGTCATTTTTGTCAATGTTAATATGCCTATGAAGTAGTCATGTCCCAAAATCCTGATTTTGCCACTTGAAATTTCATCAACCCAAGATTGGAACTCCCACCCTACACATGACACCGGTCACTAGTCTTATAGTTGTGTTATTAACATATTTTGACGAAATTAAAGGACAAAATAGTCATTCAACGTGTTGTTTTTAACATATTTTGACGAAATTGTTATAGCTGTGTTATTAACATATTTTGACGAAATTGGAGGACTTTTTTTTTTGTTCAAATGACGAAATTGGAGGACAAATTAGTCGTTCAACGTGTTGTTTTTGCAATGTATTTGATTTAATCCATACTAACTAGGGGACAATGCAAAAACTAACACATTTAAATTGAATTGGTGTTTTTTGAATACAAACCCCTAACTAGTTAAAATATTAGTATGTTGGGACTTTACTTTATATTATTCCTTTTAAAAAGAAGATAATGGATTATATTAAAAATAAAAGCGAAGAAAGTTTAGCCGATTATTAACCCAAAGTGCCCAAGTTCATAATGCTCTCAAATATTTAAATAAAGATAATATACTTGGAATACAAACCAAATTCTTTTTAAAAGGTAAAATCTACAAACTAAGGTCATTAATCACAATCCGAGCTCAGACCCGATACTAGTATCATAGCTGGAGTAAAAACTGTCGTCGGATTGTGTCACTATTGAGATCAAGCAACTTTACAACACAGTGTCAAAGTACACATTGAAAAAAATATTTGCCTAGCAATCATTTCAATTTTAGAATCTTTTTAAATAGTTATTAGGATGTTTTAACATTGATGAAGTTATTGTGAACATTGAGAAAGTTATTTCTCTTCACTAAGCACACCCGTTTTACACTAAGTACTCTAGTTTCGACACTGTCGGCGAGCACTCGTTTGGAAAATGAGCATAATCGAGTTTTTTTATCGGAAAAGTGATTTTATTTTTAACAACAAAAATTACATGGTAAGATGCATATCAAAGTTGAATAAAAGCAGATAAAAACACAGATCATTAACAACATTTCATAAAATCCAACGAACAAAGGATAAATCTCTTGCCGCCAATAATTATCCAAGTAATATAGCTATACATTTGAACCTGCCATCATTCAGAAGTCAACGGAACCGAGCAAAGGATCCTAATCACAATTGACAAACAACACCTATGACCTGCAGCAGTGAACATAACTACAGTTACTCCAAGATACTCAACAATCAAGTGGGTTAGACTATGGAGAACTCAAAGAATAGAAATATACCCAAATAACACTAATTTTAGAGAAAGAACCTCCGACACTTTTCGACCATCTAAAGACAACAACATAAACTAAAAGGGACCGCATATCTGAGTCTATATCAAACCTAATCGGACAAACGTCAAGACTAAAATTTTATATGAACCGATCTACAACCAACCGATCTAATCTTGAAATTAAGAATAGAAATTTTGAATATCACAATTTTTTTGATGGAGGTTTAATGAAGAAGTTTTATTGGAGAAGTTTCTCAATAAGAAGATAGAAGAAGAGAGAAAAAAGAGCAAAAAGTTGAGATCTAATCCTTCCTCATTTCTCACGCATACTGAAAAGTAGCATAATCGAGTTAACATTGAAAAAAGAACATGAAGTGAAGAACTATATTCTTTATCTATACATACACCGAGCACTTTAAGCTCGACACAAATCAAAACAATTATAATTAAAATGAATACCTAAATAATCAATTTATTACAACTTTATTATATAAAAAAAGATTTAAAATAACAAACTAACGGGTAAAAATAAAAAGAAAAAAGAAAATAAGAAAAACTAATAATGGGTGAATTGAAAAAAACAAAAAACAAGTCTCCGATCGACAAAAAATGAAAACATATCCTTTTTCATGGTGACGTCAACGAGAAACCATCACTCGTCCTCCTCCATTTTGTTCGAACAGTACCTTAGAAGTAGCCATAAATCGTTAGAGTTTGAGGTTCATGGATCCTAACTTAAATTGGTATAAATTTGAGGTCTAATAGTTCAGGGACTAAATTGCAATTTATTGTAAACTTGCACGATGAATATTTGCATAACCATAGATTGGGGGTTGTTCATCAAAACTAGAAACACAATGCTATAGGTTATAGCTGTAATGGTGTTAATCGAAGTTGTCAATCTTATCTAACCTTCAGGTCTCAACCACCATACAACACGGTTTCTTCGATCTCGACTTTAATGGCCGCTGACCCAACACAACTCTCTCAAATCAACTATGTTCTTGTAAATGCAACATTTGATACAGACAAGATGGTCCTTGTTCCTGTTCATTGTTCTTGTTCTGGTACAAGGATTAATATTCCTTTAGGATGTGCTTGCCCAACAAAGAATCAAAGTGAAGATGGTGTGAAGTATTTATTGAGTTATTTAATTTTCCGTGAAATGATGATAGATATGGCATTAATTTGTTTAGTTAGGTGAGCAATTTGTTCTTTAAATGGAAAACTGTATTTGTTTGATTTGGGTTCTTCGATTGTGTTGATGGAGTGACGGGAGGGTGAAGAAGAAGATGGGTACAAAAAATGAGGTGTAAATGTCGATGACGTGGATCATACGTGGCGGTGAGGTGGCGCCAAATGGCATTGACTAATGGCCAACTAACAGAAAATGGAAAAAAGGGCTAACGGTGACATTTTTTTATCTAAAGGGCGTTTTTTGGGAAGAAAAAAAAAGGTAAGAGACGGTTTCTACACTTTGGCGAAACACCAAGAGTATCACGGGGGCTTCACCCTATTTATAATTAGGATAAAGATAAAAAATATATTTGAAACCAAAAACAAAACAAATTATTATGCATTGAATAGAGTCCTCTTTCTCTTTTGAGAAAGAAAGAAAGAAAGAAAGAAGTAAAACTTAATTCTAAAATTAATAGAGGGAGTCCTCTTTCTCTTTTGAGTTGCGTCAAAGTAAACCCTAGGAGGATCTTCATTTTTTTCCTTAAAAAATCCCCCGCCAGCAAATTTGGAATCCATCTGTCAGTGATCTATAGGATGGACAATTGCATCAAAATTCTAAATAAGCCTCAACAGCTCCGAGGTCCATTCTCCAATGAGAACAGTTTTCTGAGACTACGAGGTAACCCGTTCAACAAATCGCTCGAGGGGTTGCATTCTTAATACTCTCCCTCTGCAGTCGAAAAGTGTCATCTCAAGATTCTCATGGTACTTTCTCATTGGTCAACATCTTTTTGTCAAAATATCAGAGCGAGTGAGTTACAATCGTGCGAGTAGAGATTAACATTAATTAATTATTATCAATCTTTTTCTAAAATGGTAGTATTACTCAGAAAGTAAATTACTGAGTACTAAATTGGTATAAGATTCCCAGAAGAATTTTATAATTATATTATCTTGTGAAATTAGTTCAACGTTTCTCTTTTGGATTTGGATCTTCTCTTTAAAAACACATTCTCTTTACATAAAGTCCAAATAATTGCTCCAGAAGAACATCCATAGATCTCTCATCTAAGTCTCCCTTCGAGTGATTTAGTAAGCTCTCAATTGCCCTCCAATGGTTATCAGTTTAGCTCATATAAAAATAATATTGAATATAATCAGCATCTCTTTAGTCCATTTTTACAAATCTTTTTTTGGGACTTTTTTTAGTTGATTTTGACCTCAAATAAGTAAAGCTTTCATTACATTCCTTTTCATTTGTTTTTTGCCAATTACTAAATTTATTATTTCACTTGTTATTTGTTATGTCGAAAGCTTTCTATTTTAGATCTCTTTAATCCATCTTTACTGATATTTTGAGCTATTTTAGATATTTAATCAATATTTTATTGAATAAATCAAAGAAGTAGGTCAAACAAACCATACAATTAGCAAGAAGAAAGATGGGTAGAGGAAAAATTGTGATTAGAAGGATTGATAATACAACTAGCAGACAAGTAACTTTTTCTAAAAGAAGAAGTGGACTTATAAAGAAGGCTAAGGAGCTATCAATCCTTTGTGATGCTGAAGTTGGAGTTATTATATTTTCTAGCACTGCCAAGCTCTATGATTTTGCAAGTACTAGGTACATAATCACATCATCAGCTTTTATATATTTTTTGTTTTTTCGTTTCCATTTCCATGCAATTGTTATATATTATGTTGTCAATTAGATCGGATTTCAAGCAGAAAGAACTTTATATATGCACTTATATGAATATTGTTCCTGGAAATTAGCAAATCACTTCCTCTATGTTGTGACTTGTGAGATATGATCGTTAATTGGGATAATATGAACAATTTGTCCTGTATGTTATGCGAAATAAACAAATATAATCTTGGTTTTCAGAAATACCAGTGTATATACCTTAGTGTTATACACTGATGTTACACATTAATTTATTTCTCTAAATGCATGGTATTAATTGCTATTTCAAATAAAACTAGATAATCTTTTCAATTATTGGAATAACATAAGAGTGTGTATTTGGTAAACACGGATATGTTTGAATATATTTCTCATATCTCAGGGATGAGTGCTGCTTACCACTAAATTTATAAGGAAGCCAATAGTATTCAAGTTTATAAATATTATCTATTTAGTGCCCGTTTGGGATTGCTTTTTAAAATAATCATTTAAAGTGATTTTAGATCCATAGTAATATTTTAGACTCCAAAAAACACTTTTAGGAAAAGCACTAGATTAGTGATTATTAAAATAATCACTTAAAGTGATTTTAGATGTCAAAATAATCAATCCCAAACAGGCTCTTAGACTATATTAATATTGAGAGAGAGAGAGGATATAATGGTGGAAGCCGATATAAGATAGAGTACAAGAGTTTGTTTATGAGTTACCGTTTGTTTAAATTAAATGAAATTTTAATCTAATTCATTAAATTACTTAATTAATAAAATAATTTATTTTTCCTAATCAATTTAGATTTAAATGATTCTTAGTATATTTCATTAAGATTACAAACTAAATCTGATTTATTTAAATACGATTTTTTAACAAAATAAGTTATATTTCAAATGTCTATTATTACTTACATTTAAAGAATACAAAAATAAACATTTTGGTACTTTTTGGTCATAGTGTAACCTTTTAAGGTCAAGGTGAATACATTATTCAAAATATTTTTTTTTTTAATTTTTCTCATATCATCTCTAACTAATTAATGAATAAAAGTAATGTAATAAAAATAGAATGTATTTAATATATTTTTTAATTTTTATATTACAAAAAATAGGAAAAAAAGTTAACAAAGAAAATACTATATATTGAAAACAAGGATTAGTCATAACTGTTGTCCCATAAAGGAACCACGTGTAAATATATATTGTAGATAAAAGACCGAGCAAGTACAAAATCTATATAAAAAATGAATACTCATAGGGAAGAATTTTATGTTTTATAATCTGGTGTGCATAATAACCTAAACAGGGATCACGGTATATTTAAGTATAAATTAACAAACACAATAATGTTTATTAGATCAAAGTGAATTCTTTAATGTGAGTACAATCTTTAACCTTCGTATGAACAAGAGAAAGGAATGGCTTGACAAAGAAAGTAATGGCTTAATTAGCAAAGAAATGGAAGTAAAGTAAGTTGAAAAAGATGGTAATGAAAGAGGAGGAAAATAGATGAAATGATATTTTAAAAGGAGAAGAGTATATATAATTTAGTTAATGTTAAAAATTGAGTTAAATGTAATTTAAAAATACTTCCATAAAATAAAACTTATCATCATTAAACTTTTATTTACCTCCACAAACTAAAACTAAAACCCAAGTTGAGAGCATTACAATCTACAAACGAAAACCCAAGTTGAGAGTATTATTATTACAAATTCCCTCTAAATATACATGATTATGAATATTTCCCTACATGTCTCTCTAAAACTTTTCAATATTAACCTTAATTTATAATCTATATTTTCTTATGTAGTCATGTTTTACTAGCGTTGACTAAAAATAGCATGTGCCCTAATTATACCCAACAATTGGTTTAGGACACTAACACCACATCATCTCTAGTTTATAATTGCCTTTGTTTCTAAATAAATATCTATTTATTAGAATTTTTGTTTCAAAATAATTGTCTAGTTATAGTTATAACATCTAATTTTTTTTACTATAATTTTTATTAAAATATTAGATATATATTTTCAATAAATATTTTATAAAAGATAATTTAAAAAAAAAATTAATATTTTTTTAATGAAAAATTTAGTGGATATATGTATGTAAAACTAGCATGAATATTAACTATAACGGTTTAGGATAATTTTGCCAAAACTTCAAAGTACCTATGAAATTCGAAAATAGATCGACTTCTGAATATCTTTATTATAAAATAGGACTTTTAGGTACTCAATCTTTTCTTAATATCCAACCGTTAGTGTTTTTCGTTATCGTGTGGAGACTATGTGGACTTGGTTTCCTTTTATTTTGAAAGGCATACACATAATGTGTGAGATAACGACAAACACTAATGGTTAGACAACAGAAAAAGTTGGGTACCTAAAAGTCTTATTTTATAGTATAAGAATTCAAAAGTCTCTTTTCGAATTCTATAGATACCTACGTAGTCTTCTTCTCTATAAATAGAGAAAAGTATCCATTTTATAGGCGAAAAGAATGGGATCGAGTAAAGGCTACCAGCTCTAGAAAGCCTTACAATGTTTAGATGGACTATACGGATCACTACGAGTTATCCAATGTGTGTAAATTTAAAAAAAAAAAAAAACATTAATGAACTACACTTCATTCAAATACACGTTTATTAAATGATTGAGAACTGTGAATGGTAGACTATACTGGCACTGGCGGAGCCTTAATATTGGTGGGGTGGGGTGGGGGAGGGAGAAGTCTATTGCTTTTAAGGATTTTTTTGTTTAAATCCGAGCAATTTTTTCACTGTGTATTGAGTTAAATCTAAAAAAAATCTAGGGCTGAAAATTTGAAAGAAAGGACCGTGAGATTTTTTTTAGATTTAACTCATTATACTTTGATTTACCTTATCTGTATTGAGTTTTTTATGATTAAAGAAAGGCTGTTTTGTATTGTTTTGTATAATATAGGGACCTATCGTGCAATTTTTGTATATAATATAGGGATGTAAAGTTTAACTCAAAAAAAAAATATCATTACCTTAACCCCTAACAAAAAGTTTCGCTCCTCCCTTTATTACCGGCTACAGCCTCAAAAATGTGAGTCTCCTAACTTTAGGCGAAGATTAATGGGGTGATATTATGACAGTCATGGTAAAATGATTTTGAATTGTCAAGTACTCAAGTATAGAAGATAAAATAATTGCACTCTCTCTTTTACAGCTATCAAAAAAAGTTCGCTTTCGCCCCAGAAATCCCTCTTGGATCCACCACGGGTTATAAGATGTTTACATGATTGATTATTAAATAAATAATTTTCTACTTTTTATCAGCATGAAGTCTGTTATTGATCGATACAGCAAAACGAAAGATCTGGTGCAGCATCAACTCATAAATAATGCTTCTGAGGCCAAGGTACTAGTCTCCTAAACTCACTTCCGTCCGTTACTTTTGGTTTCCTTTGCATGATTATGGTTTTTCTTTTTACTTCTTTTATGTGAAAATTGAAGAATCTGTTGAGAGATGTTCATCTTTCTCCTAACAACAGTTGATAAGAAAATGAAGAACACGCATGCTCTTCATTATTTGTGTATGGTTTACACGAGTATCAACTCCCTCCCTACAATTTATTGTGCATAAATTATATTTTCATTTTTTTTATCTCTGAATCTGGACATATGAGATATATGTCTCTTGAGCTCAGGTAGCAGAACTTGTGAGCTCAGGTAGAATTAATCTATTATTCCACAAACTTTCTTAATAATGTGAACTTTCTTTACCCCGTCAGACGGAAATTAGTAGATGATAAGAGCAAGTATTTTTTCTATATGAGTAATGATATACCATCTAAAATTGTATCACTCAAATACCAACTCAAATACCATATGAATTGATTGATTATAAATATTTAATCTATTTTTTTATCTAGTTAAAAATATATAACCAACCAATTCACATCATGATTTTGGATGGTATATAATATATAATTACTTTTTCTAAAAATCTCTTTACTACAGCCTAATTATACGTGATGTATAGCAATATCACGTGTAATTGAGGGAAATATTAAGATACAAGTCTAATATATTTTGAGTAATATCCATTAAAATGGACAAAAGCATATGAACAATTTTTTTCCAACTATCTTTAGAGGATTGTAAGAATAATCTCATAATACAAAATTTTAGACTATGGTTCATGCATCCATACTTAATATTACTTAATGGATTTACAATTAATATAACAAAATCTAGAATAATCATCTAATATTCTAATATAAATAGTAAAATAGTTTGGATCTTTTGTAATTCTTTTTTTTTTCATACAATCTTTTGTAATTCTTTAGAAAACAAGAAACAAAAAATCAATAGTAAACAAAAGTATTTTTTTAATTTTTATTATAGTATTGTATCATTGTTTTACAAAATAATATCAAATACCCAACTTAATTTGGTATAAAAGTTTGGTTACAAATCATGGTAAACAACTTTTCATATACATAAAAAATAACATTCCAATGTTCAATGAAGATCATTTTGATTTTTAAAATATCAAAATAAAGACAATCTTTGTATCTCAAAGTTTGTAAAATTTGGTTAAAAATAGATATGAGCATACTCAGAATACAACAAACCTCAGTGAAGAACAACTCAACGGATTGAGATCAACAATCAATAAGAATGGTACAACGCTTCGTTACATTGAAATCTCAATTTTTTTTTTAAATTATGAGAGCAACAGTAAAAGAAGTTTGAGATATTCTACACAAAGAATATCAAGAAGATGAAAAGATTAGGTCCATCAAACTACTTACTAGGGCTGAGCAAAATAAAACCGAAAAAATCGAACCGACCCCAAAAGCCGAATAACCGAATGGAAAAAATAAAAAACCGTTCGGTTTGGTATAAGCTTTTTAAAAAACCGAAAAAATTCGGTTATGTTCGGTTTCTCTATGCTAAACCGAACCGAAAAACCGAACCTAGAAAATATACAAAAACTAGTTTTGGATGACCACCCCTTTGCTTTTACTTAAGACACCACTTACTTTTTTTGATATTTTTAAAAGGTGTTATGGTTAGGTGATAAAAAATGGAGTAAATTTAAAAAAAAAAAATACTCACAAATGACATGGGCCACCCCATAGAAGGTCATAATGTGCAGAATATGTATAAATTATTAGTCAATATATCTAAAGAGATCCTTCATTTATTGATTTTTCTTAGAACTAAAACATACACATTAAGTTATAGAAATATTTTTCTATAATTAGTTGTTTAAAATTTTATGCATAATATATTAATTCTAAGAATTCAATTTTTGTACATTGGCCAACAACATGAAAATTGGACGATATATATATATATATATATATATATATATATATATATATATATATATATATATATATATATATATATATATATATACTGATTTTTTAGTAAATAAAACGTTTCAAATAGATACTTGAGGGTTATCCATTTTCGAACAAAACACATATAAAAATAAAAAATTAAACCGAACCGAAAACCGATGAAACTGAACCGACAAAAACCGTTCGGTTCATTAATAGCATCCTAAAAAACCGAACTATTCGGTTTCGGTTTTGGCCAAAAACCGAGCCGAACCGTATCGTGCTCACCCCTACTACTTACTCTTAAAAAAGAGTTTAAAAAGACAAAAATAAAAGAAAATTAGAGTTTAGACGACTTCTCAACTCGATTGACTGAAATAGTTAATTAAATGAAAATGCATGGTGAAAATCTATGACAGAAGAATTGTCAAAAATATTTTTATTAACTTGTCAAAGAAATTTGATTTAAAGATCATAGTCATTGAGGATACAAAATATACATCTTCAATGAGTATTCAAGAATTGATGAGTTCTTAAAAATCATTTAAGCGAAGGTTGAAAGGACACTCTGAAAAACCTATTGAGAAGGCATTTCAAACCAAACGTGTTTTTTCAGGACATGAATTCAAACAGTCAAACTATGGTAGTGGTGAATCTTCAATAGGAGGAAGTAATTATCGTGGTCGTGTAGATATTCAACAGGTCGAGGAAGAAAACAATTTAAAAGAAAAAGTGACTATGAGGTTCATCTTCGTAATGTAAAATTTATAAGTGAAAAGGTTATTCGGGGAAAGATCGTTGGTTTAAAAGAAAACCACAATGTCATCCCTGTAAAAAGTTTGGGCATATCCAAAAAGATTGTCGGTTAAAAAATGAACAAAATGCACGTTTTATCGAAAACAAAGATCTGGGTAATCTCTTCTACACTTGTCAAGTTGAAAATACGAAAAACTATGATGTATGGTATTTTGATAGTGTTGTATAACGAGAGAATTTTTTTTCTTGAAATGGATACCATAGTAAGTTATCCTATAAGAATGGAAAATGAACCATTGTAGTCTAAACTAAGAAAATAACAAGCTTCGTGGGAGATGTGCTTCATGCATCTGCGTTAAAACAAAATTTGTTAAGTGTTGGTCAAAGAATATAGCATGGATATGGTCTTTATTTAGAAAATGGCGGTTGCATAATTCTAGACAAATGAGACAAGACACCAATATTTGAGAATCCAAATATATGGAGAAAAGAAATTTTCCTTTCAGTTTTAAGTATTCTAGAGATATTCCACTGAAAGCTGTTGTTGCAGATAATTCATGGATTTTGCATAGGATACTTGGACATGTGAATTTCAATAATCTCAAAATGCTTCATCAAGATAATATGGTTCAAGGTCTTCTGAAGATTCATGAAAAGAAAGCAGGTTGTGATGGTTGTGCGGTTAGGAAATATCATCGATAATCATTTCTTAAAGGCGTAGCAAGAAGAGAAACTCAAGTACTTGTCACACTGATGCATGTGGTCCGATGAACATCACATATCATGGTAATAATTGATATTTTATTCTTTTATATAGATGATTTCTCAAGAATGACATGACTTTATTTTATGAAAGAAAAAATTAAAATTTTTACAATATTTAAACGATTGAAAACTTTTGTGGAAAAACAAAGTGGTCATATTATAAAAATATTGAGAAGTGACAAGGGAAAATATTATATTTCATGTAAATTGATAAATTTTGTGAAGAACAAAGTGTTTATATGAAACTTACCACAACATATACTATGCATCAAAATAGAGTGTGTGAAAGGAAAAATCAAACGGTGGTGGAAATGGTCAAATCAATGATTTATGGAAAAGGTTTGTCAAAAATGTTTTGGGGTTAAACCATCGTCTATACACCGGCGTGTATCTTCTCAACATATCTCCAAAAAAAGCACAACAAAATCAAAAGCCTCTGGAATCTTGGAGAATTCATCAGTTAAATATTTGAAAGTGTTTTGAATAATTTGTTATGCTCAAGTACCCAAAGTGAAAAGACAAAAATTTGACGAGTCAAGGGAAAAATGCACCTTTCTTGGATATAGCTCAAAATCAAAAACATATTGACTTTATAATTTGAATACTCACACAATTATAATTTTTTAAGACGTGATACTTGATGAGAATGAATCATGAGATTGGAAGGATCAAAAAATTGAAAGAAAATATATCATATTACTGGAGGACAATCAAGACTCGAATGATAATGATTATGAACCCCAACTACACCTGATTCCCCATCATCCTCAGTTGGTTCATCAATCAATGATGAAAGTTCAAGTATGTCTTTTCCAAACTCAAGCACATGCTCAACTCCAAGAATAATGCAAAGTTTGAGAAACATTTATGCAAATTGCAATTTGTTTATGGTTGAACGAAATTTATTTGAGGCAGTGGAAGAAGAGACATGAAAGAAAGCCATGGATGAGGAAATAAAAATGATTGAAGAAAAAAAATTGGAATTTTGTCAAGAACCCAAATAAAAAGGGAAATAATTGGTGTAAAGTATATTTAAAAGGTGAAATATAACCCTAATGGCACTATGCAAAGGAACAAAGTAAGACTTGTCGCCAAAGGATATTCTCAACTACCTAGAGTAAACTAGAACAAAATTTTTGCACCAGTTGCAAGGCTTGTAAAAATTAGAGCCTTGATTGTGCGGCACACAAAGGATGATTATTTACTAACTAGATGTTAAATCATCATTTCTTAATGGCCGATTAAAAGAAGAAGTTTACATTGAACAACTACAAGGCTATGCTTCTCAAGGAAATAAATAAATGGTGTACAAGTTGATCAAGGCATTGTATGGATTGAAGCAAGCACCAAGGGCATGGTATAATCAAAGTGATGCCTATTTCAATCAATTGGGTTTGGGAATGTATGTTAAAAAACAAGGTAACTCTAGTATACTCATTGTTGCTTTATATGTTGATGACATAATGTATACCGGAAATGTTAGAAAGATGATGGAATAGTTAAAGAAGGACATGATGAACAAATATGAGATGAGAGATATGTGATTGCTTAAATATTTTCTTAACATTGAAGTGATTCAAGATGAAATGCACTTTTCATATCACAAAAGAAATATGCCGTGAATGTGTTGAAAAAATTCAGATTGTTTAGATGCAAGCTTTTTGACACACCAGTTGTTGTGAATGAAAATTTAAAAAAGAAGACGATGCTGAAAAAGTCGAAAGAACTCTTTATGAAGCATGGTGGGTAATTTGCTTTATTCTTACAAAAGAAGACCGAATATCATGTTTGTTACAAGTCTATTGTTCATATTCATGAATAATCCAAGTCAAATTCATTTTACAGTTAGGAAAATAATTTTTCACTACCTTCAAGGGACTCTAAACTACATAATTATATATGCACCAACAAAGTATGTCAACCTTGTTGGGGATTGTGACTGCGACTTGAGAGATCGTCTTGATGACATGAAAAGTACCTTTGATCATTCATTTTTTTTTTCTGGAAGTGGAAAATATTAGTCGGTCAAGTAACGTCTCAATCTATTTGGTTAAGAAGTATTCTTGAAGATATAGGTAAAAACAATATGAAGGAACTGATTCGAACTAGACACATTGCAATAAAGTATCACTTCATTCGAGATGCTATTGAAAATGATAAATTCAACTCACGTTTTGTTGATCTGAAGAAAAAAAGTGGACATCTTTACGAAGACCTTATCAAGAGAGAAATTTTAGAGTTTAAGAGAATTCTTGAGAATTCAAGAATTTCACATTACGAATGAGAAAATTATGTAAAGTTCATTGGATATAACGAAGTGAATGAGCATGCCCTTATAGCTATCTCTTAATAATTGTAAGAGTCATATGGGAATACTGAGCTTTAGAATCTTAATAGGTGGTTCACGTATCCATATTTAATATTAAGTTCCTGTATTTGCAATTAATGTAAGGAGACTAGAATGTTCATACACTAATATAGATTTTTTTTTGTCGGGTAATACAAAGTTCTAATGTTTATTACACATTAAAGTAAGAAAATTAGTCGCTCCAAAGATGGTATAATCCTCCCATTGCGAGAGATTTATATCACGCCTGGTACACTTAGCGAGAGCATCAGCAGCAGTGTTAAAAGATCGATTTAAATGAATGACCCTCCAATTCGGGAAAAAGGGCCAACCAGTTCTTCATTTCGATATAGATAGTGAAGTAGTTTTCATTATTTGTAATCTATTCAGAAAACAAGAAACAACAAGTCAATAGTAAACAAAACTATTTTCTTATCTTTCATTATATTATCTTATCATGTCTGAACAATATACACATGTATAGTATAATCTCACTGGATTGAATCTGCAGCATGGATCCATGAAAGCTAAATATCTTTTGCACGTCTTCTCTTAGGTAATCCTTAGCTAATAATATCCGTGTTTTTAAACAGATGCCTCCAAAGTGATGTCAAGAACTGCAAATTTCAAGTGCTTAATGATAAACCACCCCAGGGTAATCTAAACATTGCATGAAAACTAGAAAACTATTATTGTTATAGTTGTACTAGAAAACTAGTTCTCTAGAGTTTTATTCAAACAAAAATAAAATTTACTTAACTACATAGTTATTTTATAACACGGGTTATTTTACAGAATATCTAAAATTAAAATACTTCCTAACTTAATAGATTTTTTTATTTAAAAATAAGACAATTCCCATTTTGCATGCCTTCATATTACAATTACTAAACTTATTTAAAATCCTATTTAATCTTATTGTCTATTTTGGAGTTAACAACTATTTTGAGGAGGAAATGCTCCGTATACCCCCTGGAGTTTGGTCCGATTGACAACTTACCCCTCATTGTTTAAAATGCGACTGACTACCCCTTAATTTTTGTTTTCGTGACTCGTTGCCCCTGGTAACGTTTTCCGTCCAAAAACACTGTTAAGTGTCACGTGCATGGCGCATGTCCGCGTTTTTAATATTTTTTTATTCATAATTCGAATTTAATCAATTGATTAAGTTAATCCTAGTTTTTTAAAAGGACAAAATAGGTATTTAATATTATTAAATATAAATAATAAAATAAACCCCCTCTTCTTCTTCTTCTTCTTCTTCTTCTTCTTCTTCTTCTTCTTCTTCTTCGTCTTCCCATTCTTCTTCTTCTTCCCAGAATCTCTATTTCTTTCAAACAAGAAAAAACCATTGAATACAAATCCTCAAAAATCACCATAACCATTGCTAAACTGAATACATATCTGAACAAAATGATTGAATCACGGTCATGCTCGTCGAATACGTAACCTGCAATATTTATCACCACTACATCAACAAAACTTAAAGGAAGAAGGTATGAATAAAACAAACTCAAACATGGCTGAAGCCCTAAATTATTTATGCAACGGCTATAGCCAAAACCAAGAATCAGCAAATTCAAGTGCTATTGCACTGCTACAAAAGCTGCTCAAATGGGTTCAACAACAAGTAATCCGACATTCTTTGGTAATAATTTTGAGTTAATTAATGCTTTTTCATCTTCTTCTTCAACTGCACCAGTATCCTTCAATGAGTTGCAACAAAATAGAAGTGATTTTCATTAAGTTTTTCACAAACATCAAGAGAGTTATAATGCAGATGGTATGATGGGTATGCCAAATTTTCGTTCCCCAAGAAGTACAACTACAACAACAAACACAAACAATAGTCTTGATCTTCAACAACCCACGAAGTCAACAAATGTTACAAGGAGGATTAAATTTTAGATCGACATAAAAAAGAAAAAAAACTCTGAGCTTCACTCCGGCCTTCATCGGTCACGGAGGTGCACTTCACGAAGCCATGGCTCATATCCCGGAACTCGCGCGAGAAGGATTGGATCTTGGTAAGAAGAAGATCTAGTGGAGCTTCCTCTTCGAACGGAGATGGTTGTGAACGAAATTGGATCTTTTGGTGGAGCTTTCGCCTGATGTGATGAAGAAGACAAAACACAGGTGCATCTTCGAAGCTCTGTTCGAGCTTCTCCGACCATTAATCTTCTTGCTTGAGTGACAGCGGATTTCTTGTTCAGTAGATCGATTTCTCCGGCCATGGTCCATCCTCGGAGCTCTATTCGATCTTCTTGTTTGGTTGTTACTTGTGTAGTAGATTAGCTTAGTTTGCTGAGCTTCTTTTATTTTTATTTCCATGTGCAATTGTTACCTACTGAGAGATGGTGTCTTCACCATCATTGTGAAACACCAATTATCTTCTTGCTTGAGTATCTTCACCATCATTTTGAAACACCAATTATCCATGGTGACCTAAAGTCAAGCAATATTCTGCAATGGAGGTCACAACTAAATATTGTGCCATGTACCTTTTACCAGGCTCGCCTCAAGGTGTGACCTTTAAGTAATGTCAAGAGGGATTTCGTCCCTCTCAATATTCATCATACGAAAGACCATAAGCATTGTCTTTCTTACCATAACCATGTCCTTCGGTCATGGCTCGTTGATTAGTACTTGTGGCATATTAAATCCTCGCCTTTCTTGACTTTTTATTGGGTTATTGAGTAACACTTTGTCGAAATCCGATTATTAGCCGATGCCAAGTCTCGAGAATAGGTGCATCATATCCAGACCTGTTTCTCACTTCATAGCCCGCCGCCTAACTATTTTTGCTGTGAAAACACCCTGTAATTTTAATTTTTCAGGATATTACCGAAACTATATCTTCCGTCTGCCACGTACCTTTCAACCATATCTACCATCTTCTGCAACGCCTTTCGCAACTTAAATGGAAAAAATACAGTTTTTGGTCAACCCACCATGCCAAAATAAATTCTAGAAAATGTCATGAAATTCATTAATAGAGTTTAAAAGCAAAAAAAATCTATATTCGAGCATATATTAATTTTTTGTGATTTTTATTTGTTCTAAACATTAAATAAAACGAATTAATACCTTAAAAGTATGAATTTATTTCAAAATTTAATTCACATAAATACTAACACTCTTAAGCATATTTTTTCACATAATTAAAGAGATTTTTTAATGTATGGGGACTCTCAAACTCATGAACAATACCTCTAATACAAATTGTTGAAAGTTTTTATGGATAATTTAGGCCAAGATATAAAGTTCTTTTATGCAATTATGTAAAACACAAAAAAACGACACAAAAATAGAAAGTCATAGAGTCGTTTCATCACATGATCGATCACACGTAAATAAGAAATCATGTTTTTAAATTATTGAAAAATATATAAAAGCGAGAGCATAAATCAAAGGGATGGAGGGTCTCAATAATCGAGGTTGTCCAATACGAGTACACGGTTCAGTCGTCCCCCTCTAGGCTCTAGGAGTAGTAATGCTTTACTGACCTGGTTTTATTTCTTGATTCTTGTATGTTGAAATGTAAATCTCATATAATAACGTCACTTTAACCATTTGAATTTTTAGTTAAATGTTGTAAAATTAACATGGCAGCAATTCATCCTAATGTGTTGACAAACGACAACCATTTTTTTCTTGCTCCCTAAATAGTCTTATCGATTTCTTTCGATCCACTTGAAACGAAGGATTCGATAATCTAGCTATTGACTTTATATATACATCACGACTCACGATAAGTAGATAGGAAAGTATCCATATAATCTTTATCATACTTTATGTTTCACAATTTCTACAAAATGACTCTCCCTGTTTTAAATCAACTGCAGACTAATTTTTAATATTTATGTGCTAGTTTTGGCAAATAGAAGTGGAAAATTTGAGACGGCAACAAAATTACCTGCAGAAAACTCACAGGTAAGTCAGTTTGCTAATTTATATTTATTTAACAACTTTCTTTTGTATATACGATATTTTAATTTCCTATGAAGGCCGATTAATTAATGAACAAATAGTCAATATTCAATATATATGAATAGCCAGCAAATTTTTTAAAAGCTTACCTGTATCCTTGTCCTAATAATTGCAGGCAACTTCTTGGAGAGGACCTTTCTGGATTGAGCATCAAAGATCTGCAGAATTTGGAATATCAACTCGAAGCGAGCCTGAAAGGTGTCCGCCAGAGAAAGGTACTTCTTGTTTTCTGCCGAGCCAATATATAAGCTTCCTCCAACTGCTTTCATAATTCTCAAGATGAATGCTAATGTTGCAGGAGCAAATTTTAACTGATAAAATCAAAGAATTAAACAGAAAGGTCTTTCCTGAAAATTCAGTGAGAATTCCGGCTTTTCTATTATATTGAAATCAAATTTGAAGATAAGAATTCGATTAACCTCACTGCAGGGGAATCTCGCCCATCAAGAAAAGACGGAACTGTATAAGAAGGTAAACCTAATTCGTCAAGAGAACAAAGAGTTGCGGAAAAAGGTAATTCTTTTCGAAAGAACTATAAATCCTGTTATTTTTAGAAAAACTCAATTAAACATTATTTCTATAGGTCTTTGAAATTAGTGAAGCAAACAAGATTTTCCGTGCAACACCTAGCGATGGCTATGAATTGCATGGTCCAATTGTTCTCCAGCTAAGCCAACCACATGTGCAACAGAATCAAACACCAGGAAACTCATAAAGCTCCGGTATATCATGTTCTAAACAATTAGTATTAGTTAAAAGTTACAAATTCTTTCTACATTCTTAATATTTTATGATGCTCCCGCCTCTCTAACATCAGATATTTCAACAGGCTAAAACTGCATTACCAAGAAAATTGACTGCTATGGGAGGTACTAGAAAATTTGATAAGCTTGCTATAAAACAACACTAATCTAGCATATCTTGTTTGATTTAATAAATGAATAACAGTAAAAGATTTGTAATATTATTGACTGTGATAAGGTTGTTTATGTAAAGTATTATTAAAGACGCCAAAATTAAGTTGATGCTTGCTATTGTTTGTGACACAATACTTGGGTATATATTTATAACCGAGACACATATTAGCAACCATGGTAACTAAACGACCTATTTCAATAATATCCCTAGATGTTTAAAAGTTGTAGAAAACGGGCATATATAAGACGATGAAAAAAATGAAAAACGAGATGGTGGCTGGAATCGTATTGTGCAAGAAAAATTACATTTTGTTTGTCTCTTTATTTGTTTTTTGGGATTGGGTAAACGGTTTTCTAAATGAAAGTAAAAAACTATACACTCTACAATTATAACATAAACTTAAGACAGACAGCTTAAAATATTATCTACACTTCTTCTTTAACTCTTAATTCTCTGGACGAATGAGATTTACCTACTTATAAAGTTCTGTATCTTCTTGATAGATGAGATTTCCTGGCAGTTAGATCGTGTTGGTCACATATTTGATTTGACTTAATACAATAAAACGGATTTCGCACTGAAATTATCTTAAAAACCTTCATATTTAATAATTTGATTCATCTGTCATGAATTGCTCCTGCGAAAATCAATGTGCATGCTCAGAACTACGTATACATCTGATCATAAACCTGTAACAAGTGGGAGACAATTTAAGCTAAAAACTAAGTACTTTATATGTACAGTTTACAGCAAACAAGATCCGAATATTATTAATGACTGATACGGCGTGGGAAGACCAATTCCTATGACCATAAAATAGTAGTACTAATAAACTAAATTTTTATACTATTTGGAAATTTTAAATCAAAAAAAGCATATTATTAAAATTATACTCCAAAACAATTTGTCGGGAGTATAGCCCCTTAATCCATCTATACCAATCTCACATTATTTTAAATTTCTTAGCCCATATTGAAGAAGATTTATGGATCTCTGTCCCTGCAACATTATTTAGCATTCAAAATTAGTATCGACTTTCGACTATCTCCATACTTATGGTTGTATTTAACTACATGTGGACTAGACAAACAATATTTATTCCTATTATCAAATACACATTAATATATATATTATTTTTTTTGTAATAGGATATTAGCATATTTTAATAAATTATTTTTTAGAATAAAAGAATAAAGAGTTTTCTCGTAAAATTTGCAAAAAGAGTAAGTAGTCTTTTAATAGAAAAAAAAAATTCTACAGAGTTATTCAAGTCATCGTTCCTTCACTCTTTCTTCCAAAACAAAAATCATATTTTTACTCTTTAGTTACAAAAAACTTGTTAAATGAAGTAGTTTTCGAAGCTTAAGTATTAGTACTAGTAGCATTAAGATTTCAATGTATATATATAAGCTAGATGTATACTATTATGTATGCAGGACAGGAAAGGGAATACTTATTCGACATGATGGCACACGTGCATGCAGAGATTAAACATTAATCCAACTTACACTACATCCCGCAAAGTAATCATAAGGAACAAATGAACTAGAAGATCAAAAAATTACCTTCTTAGTCGAAGATCCGTAGCTGAAACACAGCACGATCGAAACCAATCTGAATATATATAGTATATAATTAACTCGGTAATCATTTGTAATAAAGGAACAAAAATGGTCATATGTGATTGTAATATGCAAATGTATACTAACCAGTATCTAGAGTATACATTGGTAGGTTGCAAGGAGTAACTAAACTGAACATGACTTTAATGCAGTGGAAGTCCAATTGTTTGTGTTGTCCACGAGGTTGTCTGTCTAATTAAAGATTCTCAAATCTAAAGTGAACAAGAGAGAGAAGAAAATATCCTATCTCAAACCAGCCAAGTTAAGTATACGAGGTTTTAAAAATTCGCAAGTGATGTTATTTTAAAGTAAAAGTGGAGGACAACCGGACATGTGTCTGATGCTGTTTGGGAAGTAATGATTTAGGCAAACAAAATAGAGAAATAGAGAAAGAAATTTAGGGATAGGTTAGATAGGTTTTTTCTAAATCTAACCGATTTAGTGCTTATTTCTTCGGTTTTTCTTGATTCTTTCACTTTTATGATGAACCTATTTAATTCAACTCAAGATCGTAGAGTTTCTTTGGGCGATTTGGACCCGGAAGATGTGAAACTTTTTCACCATGCCTCATCCACTAAGGAGCAACCAGACCTCACGAACCTCACGTCGTGGACGAACCCAGATCCTCGGTCTATCTCGGGCATGACTAGCCTCACGCTAGTTCATAACGCACCGGTGGTTGGTCTTCTTGGATCTTCTAAGGAAGAGAGCATAACTAGCTCTAAGGAAAATTTGGAAGAAACCCCCTAAATTAGCTACTATTGAAGAAGGGCAATTAGAAGGAAAACAATAGGAGATTTTGGAAGATCAATAGCTTTGAAATAGAATTACCAAGGAGGCAAGCTTGAAGGTGGCACAAATCGAGGCTCCACCCCCCTCTACTCAGTCGGGGTCTTCTCCCTCTGTGTGGGAGGCTTTGGTCCATTTTTTAGAGAGTTGAAATGCAAATTGTGAAAATCTTGGGCCTTTTGATATATCTCTTGAAGCAAAATATAGGTATTTTGAAGCTTGTGTGAGATTTGACAAGCAAATTGTGGAGAATATTTGGGAAGAACTTGTGGCACACCAAATGTTTGATAAAATTACTAAGTCACATGCTTTGGAGCCTAAGGAGGGAGAAGTTGAGAGCACTTGTGTATCAAATAAAGTGGTCAATGGAGGGCGTGAAAGGACCACCAAGGGACCCGCGTTTACCAGGGTACTCGTCGTTGATACAAAGCTTCTGCGTGATACCTAGTCAACTAGAGAGGAAGCTAAGAGATTAGACTACAAGGATGTGATTTTAAATAATCTAAAAACATCGGTGAAGTGGAACTAGAGTATTTTAAACCTGTAGAAGGTGAAATGCTACAACTTTTTGAAAGCGGTGTTATAACTATTGAATAAGCTTTTGGATTTTCGCTTATTGGGTATGTGGCCGGGAAGAAATCCCCGGATATGGAAGACATTCAAAGGATCGTTAAGGAGTGGAAAGTTGAGTGTAAAATACGAAAACATCTAATCGGGTGGCTAATTTTAAATTTAAAAAAGATGAGGATAGAAGGAGTATCCTTACTAAAGGACCTTTCCTTTCTTATGGGCGTCTCCTTCTTCTTACCGAGATCGTGGAGTTCTTTGATTTTGGTAATCTCGAGATCAATAAGATACCAACTTGGATTATTTTAAGGAAGCTACCGGCGCAAGCTAGAACGAACTCTGGATTAGCGAAAGTTGCCTCACAAGCTATGATGTAGATCTCCCCACCTAGGCGGGCCTAGGCGCCAACTCCCCCCTCATCCAGTTACGCCTAGTTAAAGTTCTAAGCGTTTTTGCCTAGCGCCTTAGTCGTTTTGGAATAGGCGCTTAACCCGTCCAGACTCCGATTAATGGCAAAAAATGGCCGCCTAGGCGCCGATTAATGGCAAAACATGCTTGTATACGTGTTCTTGTTATTTTTCTTATTGTCGAGAATTATTTAATTGATATTATCACTCAATTTTCAGTATTTTAATATTTACTATAGTGTTATTAGATGAATTTTATGACTTGAATGGTTAAAAAATTTATAATTACTACATATGTATTACTAAATATACAAAATTACACAGCAGGATTCAGAACCATATAATCCCGCCTAGGCCCCGTGTAATCCCGCTCGTCGGCACTGACTGTATCGAGGTTTGTATGTATTGTAGCATGGTGTTTGCTAAACAAGGGTGCCGTATACCGCGACCTACCATGTGGATACCGAATGACGATGTGCAGGATAGTCAGAAAAGAGGCCTTATGAATTCCAAAGACTACAAACCCTATTCCTAACCTTCTCTAGCTCCACAAAAATGCCATTAAAGCTCCCAAACTCCATTGAAACACAATTGTAACTTGATCAAAACTTCACCAACACACCAATATACAACCAAATCATCACCTCCATCTTCCACAAACATAAACTCTATTAAACCCATTCTATAACACCACAAAACACCAAGATCGTCAAATTTTATATTTCTTCCTGGTGGGTCCTAGGGTGTTAGAAAATTAAGCGATAAATAAAGAGAACCACTTAACCGCAAGTGTACGGTTGTCCCAAGTAATATATGATGATCAAGTTCATTCTCAGGGACGGATTAGGTTCAACCCAAATATAAATCAAGTAGTAGGAATAATTGCTAAACAGAAAATAAAAGATGAGAATTTTTGTTTGGTTTTTGTAAATTAAAGATGCAAATAAAGTAAAGACTAAAATTAAATAAACAGAAAGAAAATAAAGCAAATAAACTACTAACTTCGTATAAGAGAGATACTTGAGTCTCGCAAAGGAATCCACTTAATCAATATAATCTATGCTATGTTTAAGGGTAGAATTGGAATTATAATATTAGTCGAGACTCTAATATCTCCTAGCCCCCTGTCGGGTGGACCTAGAAGCTATCCTAAAGTATCATAAACACATGTATGGTCGAATATGCCTCTTCGGATGATATGATTTTACCTCTTTGGCTATGTAACTAGTTAAGTCTGTCATTCAGTAACGGACATTACACGGGTATTACCTAGATCAGTATTCAAACCCCCCTGTCGGATGATCACTTCGCCACTAAAGTGAATAGCCCAAATACTAAAAGCTAATTCTAGTTGTTCCTAAAAGAATTAGTAATGAAAACAAATTAATATCCAATATATAAAACTTAATCCTATTTATATCTAAACAATCCCAAATTCAAAACATAGATTAATTAATTAAGGTTCATCCCTTTAATGCGATTCTCAAGTATAAAGAAATTTAGCTCATAAGAAAAGTAAATACTAACATTAAATAAAAGGAATTCATGTTCAAGTACAAAAGATAAATTAATAACCTAAAGGGTATGATGACTGTTGATGGAAGAACAGGACTCTCCCAGCACTAGCTTCTCCTTGCCTTCTTGCTCTGACTTGAAAACCTTAAGCCTCTTGTGTAATTCTCTGAAGTGTGTGAAAAGAGGAGGCTAAGGGGTGTATTTATAGGTGTTAGGGAACCCTAGGTCGAATTTACTTGGAGTGGAAGACAAGTTAAGAACTTGTTAATTCGTAGCCCTAAATTCTAGGAAAGGTAAGATTCTGCTGCTGCTTTGATTTGGTCATATCTCATTCAATACTTATCCGTTTGAGGAGTTCCAATATATGAAACTGCTGGTCTTGGAAAGATATTTCTATTGGTGCAAACCACTCATCCAGATTCCTAGCCAATCTATAGTTATGGATTTATCTTTGAAACGTGGCTGGAATTTCAGATTCATAAGACAGCTTTTTCTTTTCCTTCTTTGCATATATCTTTCCTAAATCTTCTTATTTCCATGTAAATCCTCTTTCCTTTACTTCTTTATCTAGCCTTGGTCTCTAAGTAATTACCATTTATCTTTTAAAGCTTCACATTAAATAAATAATTAAACCGCATATGCTTAAAAAGAATAAATCAATAAATCAAGAAATAGAAATAGGAAAGTGCACTCTAAAAATAGAAACTCGAGTACAAACATTTCCTAACACTCTAAAATACACTAAGACTTTAAATCTCACTTCTCCTCCTTGGATTGGTCTTTTATGAAATTCAAGAACCTATTAACTTTGCATTAAAAACAATCAAATTTACGCACAAAATCTCAGATGATGTAAATAGTTAATTTCCAAGGGGAGAAAGTGCAATATGATCAAATAAGCCTAAAAGTCTATCAAATAAGTCATTTATTCACCTAAAAGGATGTCTCCAAAGGGCTAATAATTAGAACAAAAAGGGAGACATCAAGACCCCAAACTCAAACCTTTGTCGTCCCGACAAAGTAAAATAAAAACAAAGGATCTTTTAGGTGAACGCAGAAGGTAGAATCTAGAAAATAATCCCAAAGCACAACTTAAAACAAATCTCATATAGTCTAATCTAGGAATTAATATACACCTACACTTATCATGCAAAATAAAACACAAAATAATATCAATCCAAAATTAATTTCACAATGCTAGAAGGCTACGCTTATTACTTATCTCAAGATGGTGGATATAGGGTGTTCCTCGATCTTTACTTGCTTTGATCGCTCCACTTAGCATATTCCCTATTAACTCACTGCGTATCTAGGAATCACGAGGTCTTTACAGTTTTAGCATAGGCTTAAGGACGGTATGGTATGTATATTTGGTAAATTTGAAGTGAGCTTTTGGCTCTCTCCTCGCTTACCATCAACAAACTGTCCAAGAGCTTGAGTTTACACTCGAATAACGTTCTCACTCAACCCAATTGCCGCGCTTAATTAGCGTCCCCATATTAACCCAATAAGAACTAAGGATGATTCACTTAAAAATTTCCACTTTGCCGGTCCGAATATATTTTCTTTTCAAATCATTCATTTTTTCTTTTCTTTTGTATAACTATGACTCTCTTTTTAATGTTGAGATATTATGCTTTTTTTTATAGTTATGCCTTTTCATAATTTGAGCTCGTAGCTTCTTTTCCATTCACTATTACCCCGACAAAGGGTTACAATATAATAAATTTGTGAATCATCATCATATATAGCACAAAGCACAATTGATAAGCTCAAAAATCCCATCCCAATGTAAATTCCCATATAGTGGACCCACCACCCCAAACTCAAGCTCAAAACAGGAAGTCTCAGGATCGTGATTCACTTGCGGGTCATATGGTCATGCCTAACAATCTAAAGGGATATTGGCTTATAATGTGGCGACAAAAGGAAGGCTTAAAGGCTAAAAATTTGACTAAGAAGGATAAAATTAATTCAGGGATAGACGGCCAAAAAGGATTCAAAGGGCTAATGGGTGGTAGGGGTGAGCACGGTTCGGTTCGGCTCGGTTTTTGGCTATAACCGAAACCGAATGATTCGGTTTTTAAAGGTGCCGAAACCGAACCGAACGGTTTTTATCGGTTCGGTTTTATCGGTTTTCGGTTTTCTATATGTTCGGTTCGGTTTTTTTCCGGTTTTAGTATGTGTTTAATTCGATAGTTGTATATATTTCAAGAGCGTTTACATGAGACATTTTATTTTCTAACAAATCCATCTATGAAGTGTTTGATTTTCATATTATTGACCCATGTAGGAAATTGTATTTTTAGAACCAAATATTATATATTAATCATAAAAAAATAATTTCAAGAGAATATTTATATTAGTTGTAAACACATAATTTCAAAGCAATGTTCATAATGGTAAAAAAACAATGTTAATATTTTGATTTGACCCATGCAGAAAATTGTATTTTTGAAGCTCAAATATTATATATTAGTCATATACAAATAATTCTAAAGAAATATTTATAAAATTTAATGTGTATGCTATACTTTCAACAAATATTAATAAACGAAGGATTTTTTAAAATATATAGACTAATGACTTATGTAAAAATATGTTGCACATTATAACATTTTTAGGGATGGTGCATGTCATATATAGACATTTTTGTTTCCCAAAATTACTCAATTTTTTATCCCATTGTCATAATATCTTCAAGAATATAAATTAAATTCGAGAATGTCTTAATTTTTGTATTTTTTCGGTTCGGTTTTTTCGGTTCGGTTTAGCATAGAAAATCCGTACCGAACCGAACTTTTTCGGTTTTTTAAAAAGCTTATACCGAACCGAACGGTTTTGTCGGTTTTCGGTTTGTTCGGTTCGGTTTTTTCGGTTTTTTGGATCGGTTCGGTTTTTCGGTTTAGTTTTGCTCACCCCTAATGGGTGGATTCAAAGGGCTAATGTACGGTTGTCCCAAGTAATATATGATAATCAAGTTCGTTCTCAGGGACGGATTAGGTTCAACCCAAATATAAATCAAGTAGTAGGAATAATTGCTAAACAGAAAATAAAAGATGAGAATTTTTGTTTGGTTTTTGTAAATTAAAGATGCAAATAAAGTAAAGACAAAAATTAAATAAACAGAAAGAAAATAAAGCAAATAAACGACTAACTTCAGATAAGAGAGACACTTGAGTCTCGTAAAGGAATCCACTTGATCAATATAATCTATGCTATGTTTAAGGGTAGAATTGGAATTATAATATTAGTCGGGACTCTAATATCTCCTAGCCAATACTTTTTCCAAGTACTTAGTAATTTTTCTGGCAGACTTGACGGTAGTCGGTGGTTGTGGTCGAAGTTGGAAAGTATTAATACTTAATAAAGAAGGAAAAAGAAAAATAGTAATGAAATAGAAAGAAAAATAATAGAGAGAAAAAGAAAGAATCTAATTTTTTTCTTATATATACTTTAACCTATTCTTGACTTACAAAGTAACTTTTTTCAAAAAAAAAAAAAGGGAAGAAGTATTATTTTTAGACGACATAGATAGGTTTTAAAACCCCATGTCTTGTCAAAAAAAAAAAACCATATGTAATTCACATTCATAAAATAAAATAAAATTTCTTAATTCCTATATTCAATCCCTTAAAAAAAAAAAGTAAAAGCATAGTCATAACATTGCAATTGAGTCAAACGAAGTCCCCTCCCCTCATTCATGCTTAACAACCTACTTACAAATGCGTGAATACAAATGATCCTTTACTTCGTTTAGATGGTGAAAGTTTTATCCTAATTAATCTAATTATCACTGGATAACATTAAACGTAAATATTTGATAAAATGAAAAACATGAAGAAGCTTAACATAAACTCAAGAATTGTTTTTTTTCATCTTTTCATCAACAACAGTTAAATAAACTTTTCAGTTAATTATTTATTATTATTTGAGTTGAGGAAGGACCATTTTGCGAATATGGTAATTTGGTGTTCGTTTATGCTTCATGAATGGTAGTTCTTATGGAAATTTTTACAATGAGATAAAGACTATACATTTTATAATGAATATAAGATGATAAAGCCTTGAAATTGCTAGATTTCTTCTTTCTTGAGAGGTAAACTTAGGTGTTCAGAAGGATTGACTACATTTGACGATCAAATTAGCTCTCCCTAATTTCGAGGATTGGTTAAATTTACGAGAAGGGTCCTCCATTTCGAGGATAATATGTTGATGATTAAGGAGAACAAATGGATACAGAAGCAACTTCAAGTGAAACACACCATTTTCAATCCCGATATCCCGGTGTTTTGAGAAAGAAAGCTTATATTTTCAACGGGGAAGGGAGTTACTATAACAAAGAATGGGATCTAAAAGAAGGTCAAGGCAACGAATTTTGTTGGTATCATGTAGAGCTTCCACGAGGAAATCAAAAACTCTCTCAATTCGCGCAATACCTAATAGATGTCCTAAGTCCACCCTTGAAGCTCCAAGATATTCTTTCCCTAGTTAGTAACGGACCTTTTTGTGGGCATGTCGATGGTGCACTCGTCTTCCGAATCAACTCACCGGGACCCCCCTCAAACGAGTTCACCTTCAAAATTGCCGCGAGAATAACCAAATATTCGGTGATCACCGTGTCATTGGGGCGTGTACCAAGATTAGGGTTTTCGTTAGTGAACGAGTCGCTTCTTTCGGAGATTCCTATAGTGGAGAATCCCGATAATGATAATGAGCAAATAAATAGACGTGGAATTGTGATCAGGGAACATGTTCTTGATTTTTTGTTAACGATGAATCATTCCGAAGAAGCAGATAATCCTGTCCCGAAATCTCTTTCGAATCTCGTTGTTCATATTATTGATACTCATGTCGATCATTTGCAAGATGTAGTGACGAATCTTGAGATTAAGCTAGATTCGATGGAGTTTGAGTTGGATAAAGGTATCTTTTTGTTTTGTTTTCTTTGATTAGCGCGTGTGATATATAATTAATTTCAATTCGTCTGTATTCCTGCAGGTAGTGTTGCTTTAAAGAAACAAATGCTTGATGCTAGAACATTTCCGAAATTGCATCTTGATTTACAACGTCTTATGCAGGTAAATAGAGACCTATAATGCAATTAACTTAAACTTTTCCGTGATTATAGCAACTTCGTTTACTAATTGCAACCTTGCAGGTGATTGCACATGGTGAGCAAGTATTTCCACGGCTCAAAGTGAATTGTTCTTCAAAAGAGTGGTTTTCGAGCGATGATATAAATGCCATGGAGGAGTTAATCGGACGACTTAGAAGACTAAAGGAGAACGTTGGCTTTGTTTCCAATCGTGTCACAGCAATTCAAGCTGGTCTTGACAGCTGGCAGGCCGAGCAAATAAACCGGAAACTCTACTATCTCTCGTTCCTCTCCATCATATTTCTTCCTTTATCAATAGTAACCGGAGGTAAAAAAACATTTTCACATTAATTTGAAGTGTTTTTGCATTCCACCTCCTAAGATTTTTCATAAATCGCGTTCTACCCCTATGGTTTATTTGAACCTCAAAGGGGTAGAACACGAGTTAAAACCATAGGAAAAAATGTGTCTTATGTAAACCTCTGCAAGGGTGCAATGCATAACACCCTTAATTAATTAATTACTCCATTCAACAGCAAAAAACTAACTTATATTATTATAGTGTTTGGAATGAACGTGGGTGGAGTTCCGTGGACGCCGAGTCAAAATAAACCGGAGGTGAAGGATGGATTTCGTAATGTGATGTTAATATGTGTAGCTTTGCTTCTACTTGTTCTTGTATGCTTTCTATTCAGTGCTATTTATACTCGTGTAATAGCGTGGTGGAGGAGACGAGCAATAAGAAGAAGTTGGTCACTTAATCGAAGATCTTTCCTTAAAAGAACTATAGGAAGTGATTCTCGGTCAGGAGGTAGATCGGGTTATCTTCGCTTATGATCGGATCTTCAATTATAATTTGATTCTATTTTCTTAGGTATTTAGATTAGAGCATTCTTTGTACAGCTCTTTCCTAACATTTGATAATTGTTAGCTTATCGTGTAAATGAGAAATGTAGTTTTCTTTCTTTCTTTACATCAGGCAACTCGTTAACTTGTTGTATAATAATAGCATTAAGTGACACTCGATCTCGTTCGAAGGTGAAATTATACTGAAAATCCAGTTTTGGATAAATTCTTGAGAAACGGCTGATTGCAGTTCGTGTAGACCAATGTAAAAAGTGAGTCGGAGAGAAAAAAAATCTAACAAAAATTGGAGTCAACTAGATTAATGTCTATTAAAAAAACTTATTTAAAAGCCTCATCCCAAACTACCCTTATAATTAACAATCAAAAAAAAGAAATTAGAAAAAAACAAAACAAAAACTAATAAACACGCGCGCGTCCGTGAATTTTTTTTTAAATCGTCATAACTAATTCTAAAATAATCAAAAAAAATAAAAAAAATAAAAAATTTATATATTTAGATAAAGCAAATTAATATTTACGTCTATGATTTTTTTCAGAATTTTTTGATTTTTTTAAATGTTTTTGAATTTTTTAATTCGCAGAACATGGAAGTCTATGTTCATGGAATTCTATGTTTTGATATAAGGAATTTGTTTTCCGCAGACACGAAATTCACTGTTTAAAACATGGAATTCCATGTTCTGCGAATTAAAAAATTAAAAAAAATTAAAAAAACCAAAAAATTCAGAAAATTCCGAAAAAAATCATAGACGTAAATATTAATTTGATTTATCCAAATATGATTTTTTTTATTTTTCTGATTTTTTTTGAATTAGTTATGGCGATTTTAAAAAAAATTCACGGACGCGCGCGTGTGATGAAATTAGTAGTAGGTGGTGGTGGTTGTGGTGGTGGAGGTGGTGATGGAAATACCCTATTATTTGTTTAAGATTTAAAAATAAATATTGTATTAAAAATAAAATAATATATTTAATAATAAGGATAGTATAGGTATAAAAAAGGGAAAATGACCCAAAAAATCAAAATAACATTATTTTCAGCCCAATAACATCAATGACAAAATTTCTGTCCAATAACATCATCAATTGAATTATTTTATACATTATTTGACTATACTATCCCTACTTATGTTATACATTATTCGTCGCGTTGACGAGATTCGTCGGTGATGGGAATCGTCGGTGATGGGAATCGTACGTGACGGGAATCGTCCGTGACGGGAATCGTCGTGACGGGAATAGTTCTTATGGTGTAAGGGTAAATATGTAATCTTATAATAGTAAGTTAATGGATGATTCTTTGGGGCAAGTATAATATTATTTTGATTTTTTGGGGCATTGACCCTATAAAAAATATAAAGGGGATGTTTTCTATAAATAATTGTTTTATTAGGCATTTATCTCTAAATAAGAAAATTAGAGGCTTAAAAAATTAAAGGCATCATTAAGGAGGCATTTATCTCTAATTACCCCCAAAAATTTAGGTGGTCTATCAACTTTTGTGAATCATATAAAAAATGTTTGGGTTTCGTGTGATTTGTATTAAACACCTTTGAAAACCTTGAATTTCAGGACGAGAGAATCAAGTGAGCTCTCAAGATTGTTGAGTTGTGGCTTGAAATTCAAACCCAATAATTCAATTAAACTTAAACATCAAGAAAGATATTATTTGATTTGAGATTTAATTAATAATATATTAGAAAATTATTAGACCAAGAAAGGTATGACTTGACTTGAGGTTCAAATAATTATATATTAGAAAATTATTAGATTTGTTTCTTAAGTAATATATTCTATATATATGGGGGTTTCATGTTTGTAATTCTTTGTATCATATTCCTTTCTCACATGTGTGTCGGGGTTGTGTGATCATCAACTAAGAGAGGTGTGAGACCAACAAAGTGAGTGTGGGTGATACACTTGTGAGAAAACATAAGAGTGATTCTTGTAAAATATTGAAAAGGGTTGTTCTTCTTATTTAAGGTTTTCTATATTATAGTGAAACGGTGTGAACCTCCATGGATGTAGGCAATTTGCTGAACCACGTAAATCTTGTGTCTCTTTTATTATGCTGTCATTACTTCTTTTGTTATTCTTCTATCTCTATATTTTTCTTCCCAACAACTGGTATCATAGCTAAGGTTCGAGGGGAGTAATGGAAGAAGAAAAATTTTCGAAGTGAGGGATGATTTATATGACAAGAATTCATGAAAGATGTGGACCGGGAAGAAAAAGGGGGGAAAATGAAGTTCAAAATTGCTAAGTGCCCGTTTGGAAGTGCTTTTTTGAAGAAGCACTTAAAAAGACTTTTAGCATTTTAAGAGTTTTTTTTACTTTGAAAAGCATTTTTTTGAGAAGCACCAAAAAAAGCACTTAAAATAATTTTAGATTTCAAAATTATTTTTAATAATTTTTTTAAATTTTGAATTTTGTTCTAAAAGCGCTTTTTCACTCTAAAATAAGCACTTCCAAACGGGCTCTAAGTGCAGTCAATGTAGAAGGTGGAGATTTCTTTCGAGGGAGGATTCTATCATTTTGAAGATCGAGAAGAGGTTCACATATGTTGCTATGATAATTGCTATCGAGTAATGGGTCTCGCATGAATAAACTTAGAAGAGGTTCAAGTTGATATGAAGATTATTGGCATTTCTCGCAAAGAGAGGAATTGTTGGGTTGTGCCTTGAAATCCAAGCCTAATAGTTCAATTAAACTTGGATACCAAGAAAGATATTACTTGACTTGAGGTTCAACTAATAATATATTAGGAAATTATTAGACGAAGAATGGTATTACTTGACTTGAGGTTCAAGTAATAATATATTAGAAAATTATTGGACTTGTTCTCTAAGTAATATTTCCTATATATATGGGACTCCACAGTTTATAGTTCTTTGTGTCATATTCCATCCCCATATGGGGTTGGATATGTACCCGGGTTGTGTGATCATCAACCAATAGAGTTGTGATAGACCAACAAATTGAGTGTGAGCGATACACTTGTGAGAAAACATAAGAGTGATTCTTGTAGAACATATAAGAGAGTTGTTCTTCTTATTCAAGATTTTCTAAATATATTGGAACAGTGTGAACCTCCGTAGGCAATTTGCTAAACCACATATATCTTGTCTATTTTATTATTCTGCCATTAGTTTCTTTTTATTCTTCTATCTCCGTGTATTTTCTTTCAAACAAAGATTTCATATTCTGAACTCCATGAGGATCATATATATGGGCTTGTGTAATGGGAGGTTGGGTTGTTTGGTAAGGTTGAGTTTTCAAGAAAGAGAGAAATTATCAATATTTGATATTGTTTTTCAAAAATTGAAACATATGTTGAAAACGTTCAAATAATAAAAAAATTAAGAATCATTAATCCATAAATGCGTATTAAAAACGTATTTGTTAAAAATATCTTCTAATAAAATTATTTATAAAAAAAATTCTTGACAATAATACCCTTATATAATATTTTTAATTACTCTATTGTTTATCATATAAATTCAACCATCCTATTACAACTTCCAAGCATTACCAGCACCACCGCCACCGCCACTACTACCCTACCACCACCACCACCCCCAACCACTACCACCACCCCACCACCACCCTATTACTACCACTACCACAACAACAACCACCACCATGACTACAACCTCAATCACCACCACAACCACCACAACCACCACCACCACAACCATAACCACCACCACCACTACATATTCCTAATTTTATCACATGCGAGCATTCATGAATTTTATTTTATTTTTTAAATCGTCATAACTGATTCTAAAAAATTCAGAAAAATAAAAAAATTGCATTTTTGAACTAGGCAAATTAATATTTACGTCCAGTGTTCTAAAAGTCGGCCTAGACGGTCCCGGAAGGTCCTAGGCGAGTTTAGGCGGATCCAGACGGCCGTCTAAGCGTTCTGGAAACAAAAAAAATAAAAAATAAACCATTTTAATACAAAAAATTAAAAAATTATATTTTTTAATACAAAAAATTATATAAATCTATTTTAAAAATTATATAAACCCAAACAAATATTTAAATAAAAATAAAAGCCGCCTACACGCCCACCTAGTCCCCTAGGTGCTCGAAGATGGTCTACCGCCCGCCTAGCGCCTTTTTTAACACTGTTTACGTCTATGATTTTTTTTTTCGTAGACATGAAATTCATTATTTCAAACAGTGAATTTCATGTTTAGAAAAGTGAATTTCATATTTGGAGAAAAAAAATCACTGTTTCGAATAGTGAATTTCATGTTTGCGAAAAAAAACATTAAAAATTTTATAAAAAATTAAAAATAATCATGATCGTAAATATTAATTTGCTCTGTCCAAAAATGCAATTTTTTATTTTTCTAATTCTTTTAGAATTAGTTATGACGATTTTCAAAAGAAAATCACGGACACGCGTGTGTGATTGAATTAGTTGTAGCTAGTGTGGTGGTAGTTGTGGCGGTGGAGGTGGAGGTGGTGGTTGGTGGCTGTAATGGTGGTTAAATTTCTTTACGTGGTGGTGGTGGTGGTGGTGGTAGTGGTGGTGGTGATGGTGATGGTAATGTGGTGGAAGTGCCACATTATTTGTTTAATATTAAAAAATAAATATTGTATTAAAATATATATAATAATAAGGGTACTTTAGGTATAACAAGATAGAAGGGATATTTTTAATATATAATTATTTTATTATTCATTTTTGTATAAGATAAATTATTGAAGGCTACTTATAACATTTAGTACTTTTATTATTGTCTTTTTTAGTAATAACTCCAAAACTTAATATTAGAGAGAATAATATACACATAACTTTCTGTAGATATTGGTCGTGAAAATGAGGTTGTTTCGAGTAGATTTTCTAAATATTGTTTTCAATAAAGTGGTAATGTAAAGGGTAATGTTATCTGCTTTGTTGGTTCTATAAAATACATTTAATTTTATTTTACTTTATTAATTGTTTCTTAATTTGTAGCAAAACCCAAAGAAATGTTGGGATTATGAGCTTTCTAATGATAATCCGTCAATACGGGTAAGAAATGTTTTTTACTTCATCTTTTACGAATACTCAATTAATTTTTTTTTCATTTGTGATTTTGAATTCGCTTTCAATTCTCTAATTGTTGTTTACGTGAGCTTAAGAAAGTTCTTTTGCTTCAATATATGTCCCAGAAATATTCCATCATTTACAATTTTTTATCCAGGTATGTTCATCTTTTGCAATTTTCTCCTGAATTTGCTTCTACTAAACCCTTGGATACCTCCCCAACAGCCGGTGATAGGAAAGAAGCAAAGAATGACGAATTGGAGCCGGTTCTGTTGAGGAGTACTGGTATGTATACTTTTTTATTAAAAAATTATTCTTTTGTTTTATTAAAAAAAATCTTCATTTAAAAAAAAATTCATGTGCTTTTTTTGTTCAATTAAATATGTTGATGTGATGAATGATTGAGTATATTATCTTTTTTTATGCAGTTGATTAACATCAATATCTATGATGATTTTGCCACAGTCTTAAGTCTCTATATTTATTTCAGTGTTATCACCTGACCTCACTAACTCTCTCATCACACATATGATCTCCTCAATCTCACTTGCTTCAATATACCAAAACCATTGTACTGAAAGTGTTCGATGAATGGCCACTTCTTCTCTTAATCTCCAACTCCAAGTTATTTCGTGAGCTGATGTCTAGCATGAGGATATATACTGCAATTTTTGTATATTAAATTATTCAAATTTCTGATTCTTTGAATGTTTATTGAGTACACCGTGTTCACTCCTTATCACCGCAGGTCAAACCTGCTGCCCCACCAATGGGAGGTTCATCAAGCAGTGAACAAGGTGCTCTTGGTCGAATAGAACATTCTGGTGCAGAGATTTCTTCATCAATAATGTATTTTTATCTGTATTAGTAACTCTCTCTACTAATGTGTGGTTTGTGTATGTTTAAATGTGTGTTTTTGTTCAGATTGTCTTTTGAGTGATTTTCTATGATAGATTTTGCACGTAAATCATATTTTACTGTAATTTCTCCAATATAGGGCCCGTTTGAGATTGATTTTTAAAATAATCACTTGAAGTGATTTTACATCCAAAAAAACATTTTAGATCTTCAAAATCACTTTTATGAAAAGCAATAGATAAGTGATTATTAAAATAATCACTTAAAGTAATTTTAGATGTCTAAATATTTTTTAATATAATTTACAAATAATTAATTTTAATCGAAAATCACTTTTAACTCTAAAATAATCAATCTCAGATGGGATCATAATTTGTTTGGCCTTTTTGAATATACGTAATCGCCTCTTCAACATGCAATCCTTCCTCCTATATGTTAATTCACCTAAATGAGAATATATGCATTATGTTAAATCCAATTTGTGAAGAAAATTTAATGAAATATATTGTCGGTTGTTTTTAGTTTACCAAAAGGGTGTATTTGTAGTTTTCAGAAATATTACAGGGGTATGGTCGGCTGTGTTACAATAACTTATTAGATATGTTAAACCATTGATTAGTAATAAAAGAAACTTTCATGTACTACATGTTATACAATCATACTTCACATTACTGGTTATTTATAAACCACTGATTAGTTATCTTCTATTAGGCCTCTCAAGTGAAGCTGGGTCATCAACGACAAACTTCGGTTGTAAAATGTTGAGTGGAAAAAAGAAAGTGTCGTTTTAGGGGTAAAATCAACATTTTTCAATATACAGGTTGTTAACTGGAGGGTGTGCAATTATAGATAGAGGGGGGTGTGTTTAGAAGTTGAAAATTTTAGAAGAAAAACTGCAAAAGTAGTTTTTTTTGCTATAGTTCAGGGGTGAATTTGCAATTAGCCCATGATATGTGTTAATTAGTTTCATTAAATTTGAATTTCATTAATTGTGTTTAGAAATTTCATATAATTGTAGCTTCTATGGTCATAGAGCGGACAGAGCGAATCTCCAGCACACCAACTCACTTCAGATATAGTTATCGAGGTAATAATCTTCACAACCTTGCTATTTTACTTTTTGCAAAAAATCTAGGGACCTATAATGCAATTCATTTCGTAATCAAGGTCTACATATTCGTGATTAGGGTCTTTATGTTGGTCAAATGAAATTTTACCCAAGTGATTACCATGTTTACAATGATAGTCGGTGACTCAATTTAAAGAAATGATTCGAATACTGATACGTGTATTCTAGTTGTAAAGATTAACGTAATATATTCATCTGGGTAAAATCATTTGAAATTGAATGAGAAATTGAGTCATAGAATTTGAAGAAATTAAAAAGAAAAAAATATATGTTATTTTTTTTATTTCCTTTGGTTATGAAGCAAAGCAAGCAAAAAAGAAAAGAAAAGATGAAACATCTGAACCAACCCATGCTTTGGTCTTTTTTGGTAAACGTTGTGTCTTTTAGTATAACGTATCTTCAAATGAAATATCACAACTCTTTGCCAAGCCACCTTTTCATCTTCTATAAATAGTTGGCCAACTCAAACATTTTATTCATTCACTTTTCAAAGCATTAAGCATTAAAAATATAAGAGAGATAGAGAAAAGCAGCATTATTAAGTTCGTTGAAATTCTTAAGAATTCGCGTGTCGATTTCTTTTGAATAGTTTTGTCGTTGTATCCTGAAGGTTGAAGCCAGCAAACGTAAGACACCAGTACGTGGCCTAAATACCTTAAGGACATCAGATCCAATCCGAGCCTCGACAAGTAAAGTTATTTATTTATTTAGTTTTATTTTATTTCTACATTAGTATTTATCTTGTTTTACTGTTTTATACAAATAAAACACAACAATTTAAGGTATTTATGATTCACGTTGTATAAACCAGAAAACGTTTTCTTTTCGTGTTATAAAACTTATTTTTGCAATAATATCTAGGTCTGTGTATACTGAGCATAATTGTTACATTTTATTTCTTTTCTTCTATTTCTAGGCTTGTGTATACATACTAGAAAATTACTCACTTACTAACGTCAGATTTCTGCTTCATATAGAATATATAGAAAAATACTAGACTAAGTGAAAAGCAACCTGAGACGGGGAATAACTCAAGAACAGGAGTTTGTGTACCCGCACCAACACCCATTGGACCAGCCGATAGGCCAGAAAAGTTCAAGGTTCTGACTTTAAGAGGTGGCAGCAAAAGATGTTGTTCTACCTGACTACTCTAAGCTTGGGAAATTTTTTGAAGGAAATCCACCGGAAATGGGATCCAATCCAAATAGTGAGACATACAACGCAACAGATGCTTGGCAACATGTTGATTCCTATGTAAGAATTACATTCTAAACTGTTTGGATAATTCCTTATATAATGTATAGCACCATGACAACTGCCAAGCAATTATGGGAGTCTCTTGAGAAGAAATACAAGACTGAAGATCCCGGCATAAAGAAATTTGTGATCGGTAGGTTCCTTGATTTCAAAATGGTGGATTCAAAATCATTAATGTCTCAAGTACAACAGTACCAGTTGACCCTTCATGAGTTGAGCGCTGAAGGTACGAATCTAGTAGAGTCTTTCCAAGTTGGTGCTCTTGTGGAAAAGCTACCCCCGTTGTATAAAGCTTTCAAGAACTACCTCAAGTACAAACGCAAACAGATAAGTCTTGAAGATCTAATTGTGAGGTTAAGAATCGAGGAAGACAATCGAATGGTTGAAAAAACAACCAACTCTCGATCATATAAATCCAAGGCAAATGTTGTGGAGCAAGGGAGGACCAACCAAAACAACAGGCGCAAAAGGCAAGGACAGACAAATAATGAAAATAATAAAAAGGTGAAATTCAACGGGGATTGTCACAACTGTAGAAAGCATGGACATCTTGCAAAATACTGTCGAAATAAAAAGGCATAAGGAAACCAAAAGAAAGCTAAGTGCAGTCAGCCGTATGTGACTGAGATATCTGAGGGTATTGACGATTTGGACCTGGCGGCAACAGTTCCAGAAGTCAACCTCGTTAGCAACCAAAGAACATGGTTGATAGACACTGGAGCAACCCGACATGTGTGCTCAGACAAATCTGTGTTCAAAACCTACAAGAAAGCTACAAATGAAGAAATCATGTATATAGGAATTTGGAACTTGGAACTTGGAACTTGGAACTTGGAACTTTTGAGTCACTTATATCTATGTTTTATATAATGGTAAAAATATTATCTTAATTTCAATTTTTTCCAAATTATCTTTAAAAAAATTAAAATCCTACCTTCTAGTGTATTTTGGGGGTGCATAATCATCGTTAAGTTGGCTGAAAAATGATCGGATAATCGTTTTGTATGTTTTTTAAAGGAAAATTTCTCTCATGGATACTCACTGTTTCAAAATTTGACAAATAAATACCCAAGTTTACAAAGTGACAAACAAGTACCCAAACGTTCTATTATTTGCCTTCCGTTAGTACCCGCCGTAAAAGTTACCATTTAATGCCACGTGTCATTGACGTGTTTGCCTTTTTCTTCTAAAATGAAGTACCCAAGTTTACAAAAATAGACAAATAGGTACCTGATGTGCTTTATTTGCACATAAGAATGATCCTTGTATTATTTATTAATACTTGACATTTAACGCCAAATTTCATGGTAAGTACTAACGGATGACAAAAAGTAGAGCGATAAATATTTATTTGTCATTTTTAAAAATTTGGATATTTTTATTTATTATTTTTGAAATTTTGAATATTTATTTGTTATTTTTGTAAATTTAAGTATTTATTTATCAAAATCCCAAAATATGAGGTACCTACAAGGAAATCTCCTTTTTTTCAAAATTACAAAGTTTGTTATGCTAATTATTTGGGTCAGAGTGAAGGTATGCGATAGGTAACAAATATTATTTGCATTTTGGTGATGTGTGACCATCAACCTTCATGGTCTTTTTTTCCCTTTTTTCCTTTAGTCAAGCTTCGTGGCTTTTATTTGTATTTAGAGTGAAGTTATAAATAAGCCACGACGAACTTAGTTAGGTATGGAGTTTTTCTTATGCGGTCACTATGATAACAAAGTTTTGTTGGTAAGGATCAATAAAGTGTCTCTTTTTTTTTTTTTTGGACGAAATAAAGTGTCTCTTTGAGATTGGATTATTTTAGAATCAAAAGTATTTTTTAAGTTAAAATTTAAATATTTATAAAAAAATATTAAAAATTATTTTAAGTAATTATTTTAATAATTACATATTCAATGCTTTTATTTTTCTATATATCTAAGGTCTAAATGACCGATTAACTTAATTTAGCTTACAAAACTCATGTTGGAATGCACAATATAGTTTGAGAAGTGGATCATCCACATTTATACTTCATGATAAGCTTCTTTAGATCTTCTGGGGGGTTGCTAAAGTATATTGGATCGCTCTCTGAACGTGTTTCCATTTTAGCTAGATAATCCGCACAACTATTCGCCTCTCTATACCCGTGAACCAAATCGTAGCCCGGATGCCTTTCAATAATATCTCTACATTTCGTGATAAGTACGTCTAGCCAATCCCTAAAGTTACCACCGCCTTTCAGTAGCGCGTGTAACTCTAGCGAATCGGTTTCGACGGTTATCACATCATGATTCCTTTTAATAGCCAACGTCAACCCAGAGTGTAGCACGATTAGCTCCAATTGTAACATCGAATCAACCTTAGCCGCACCCACGAATCCACCCAAAAAGTTACTCTATTTATCCCTGAAAATACCACCAACCCCGACCCTGGATGTAACTTGTTTCAAGCTACCATCGATGTTTAATTTAATTCCTACCTCAGGTTTAACCCATTTTACCAACGTACTCTTGGCAGAAGTGATCAGTCATCCATCTGACTTTTTACCCCAAGCTCGAATGTAATTAATTGCTGCGTTTCCGGTGATATACCTCAATTCTCTCATCGGTTTAACGCCCTTGAATTCCATTAAAAAATTTGTCATTTCTATCAGACCGAATTGTCCAACTGATAACTAGAGCTAGCCCTAAGCAAACGCAACAATCAATTGGTGATATGGTGATTAAAACAAATCCTAATGACTATTTAGTTAGAATCATGTTTTGTCAGAACTAATATCGACACTAGACATTATGTGGTGGTTCAATAGTTAAACACCCAATTAAGGAGACCATCTAACTACTATTGAGGTAATCCTAAACGTTGCGCACCGCAAGGAAAACAAGCATTAAATCAAAACACATAATCAAATATAAAGCTAAGCAGCTAATATCAATTTAAAACATATAATTCCCAAAGAAACTTAGATAGAAGAATTAGAATTCATAGATTATACATTATGCAAAACCCAAGCTATGGGGAATTTAGTTCATACCTGATAGAAATAAACTAAAAGAAATTACAAAAGACATCATCTTGCTCTCTACAATAAACTGGAAGAATAAAACCTTAAGAACTAATTACTATGAGGCAAGGATGATTTACAAGTGATATAAGGGTGTATTTATAGGTGTCTAGAATACCTAATTCGTTTTCTTGAGGAAGAGATAAAGTATTGGACTCCTAGCCCAACTCAAATTCGTATGAAAACAAAGATAAACACTGCTGGACCGTTTTAAGCATATCTTCTTCGTTATTGGTCGATTTTTGCTCCATAAGATACCAAAAGAATCCTCACAGAATTATCTATGTCCTTATGAAAGGAAATTACCAAAATCGGCTTCCTTGTAGGAGTAATTATCACTTTTTTGGACGTGTGCTGCAGAATCTCAAATTTAGGCAGCTTTTCCTTTTCCATATTTTTAGCTTTTGTTTCCTTATCTCCAATTACCATGCAAATCTCTTTCCATAAGTTGTAGTATTTGACTTGGACTCTAATTAATCTCCATAATTATCTTTAAAGCTACACACTAAATAAACAATTAAACCCAATATGCTCTAAAAATATTATTTTACTAAATCAAGACTCAAAATAGGAAAGTGCACTATTTCTCAAGAAAATCGACATTTATGACTTCTAAATCACTAAAAATGATGTCTCGTCCTAACATAAATCTATCACAAATGAGGAGACATCAATGTGTCTCATATGTCAAAGGGCCAGGTTGGTGTCCAGTAGTATTCTGCAGGTCCTGCCCTGTTGTGTTGTTGACCGTACTGCCTCCATGAACACTACCTGCAATATTAAAAACTGCATCAGAGGCTGGCGCACGAACAACTCCATCTTCATTTATTTTCTCCAGGCCCAACATATTATTGTGATCCATTCTAGGTCCGTGCCAGAGGCTCACATTTTCACCTACTGCAGCTTCCCTTGCTCGTAACCTCAGCTCGACCAAAGATGGCCAACCTTCCCACAGGCCAACGAACCTGCTACAATCATGATGTATTATGACTCAAGGACGAGTAATATGGTAAAGTCCTACAAATTAATAGGTGTCAGCTTTTAATAAGGGTTGACAAAGAAAAGACTTAAGGCTCACAGGGGTTAAGAATGATAATCAATTTTATTTGGTCAAAAGCTAAAGGGAACAAGTAGCTAACAAAGAACTTCCTATTCATTTTCATAGATATATGATTTGATTAACTCATTTACGTTAGAGTTGCAAGTGGATTAGGTCATCAACTAGGTTAGATCTCTTGCTTCATACACCTACTCAGTTCATTCTTCATTTAAAGGCCCTTATATGCATTTTTCGCTGATCGGTTCTTTCCATGCTAACATGTTTTTATACTATGTATCAAGTACAAATTAGGATATTTCCACAAATAAAGTACCTAATTACTAACATTGATTTTTTCATCCATGCTTTCAAGGGAAATTAACTAGCTCAACATCTATTATCTAAACCATTTTTTTATAGTTTTTTTCTTAAGCATTAAAAAACATGAAATGGGGATAAGGAAAATGAGTACCCCCACCCCGAACTCAAAGATGAGTCGTGTCCCCATGACTCAAAAAGACTAAAAAATCATTAAAACTTAATTATACGCATGTAGGTCCAACACACATATTATACAACTAAAAATCAATTACTAGAAGGGATAGAAATAAGTATATTCAATACCTAAAATACTAATGTATCTCTTTTTTTGATGGATTAATCCACTTACAAGACATTCTTTTGGGTATTTTTTGGGCCTAAGTGACGGATTTTATCCTAATATTTGACATATTGCACTTTTGTCTCCTGTTTTGGCCATCTTGTTGTTTATAGATCTTTTGTGCCTTAAATGTATTGTAATTGTGTAGATTTTAGGTACATGATTGATACAAAGTACCAAGATAAAAAGATGAAGACAAAAAAGTCAAGAGAAACCCCAAGCCAAGGCGTAAATTGAGCCTAAAGTCACTCAGGGAAGTTAGATTGTTTGCCCGAGAAATCTTGACATCATACGGTTTCAGTCACCATGATGAATTTTTTAGGGCTTTGGACTTAAATACTTTTTGTTTAGATAGAGCTTGAAGTCATCGACGTGTGAGAAGTTATTTTCTTAGAAGCTAGCTTGGAAAATGTTACTAATTTTCAGTACATTTTGCATAAATATAGTTATGTTTCTGGAAAAAAGTTAATCTTAACAAAAGTGGTATCTTATATAGTCAAAATACTACTTTGGAATTTAAAAATGATATTTTTAAGTTACTTAGGATGAATGTGATGGCTGACGTTGGAAAGTACGAAAGGGTGCCTACTTCTTGGGGTAAATCCAAAGTTAAGGGGCTTGAGTGGTTAGTGGACTGTATACTTGGGAGGATGGAGTCTTGGGACACCAAACCTATATCCACTACTGGGAAGAAGACACTTATTAACTATTATTAATGTTATCCCTAATCAGTTGACGATAGTTTTCTTAATACCTAAGAAGGTTACTAATCATATAACTTCTCTTGTCTCAGATTTCTTTTAGGGTAATAAAGGCCATAGTAGAACCTATTGGGAAAGTTGGACTACTTTAATCAAACATAAGTCAGATGGAGGTCTTGGATTTAAAGACTGTTATGCTAATAATCTTGCCCTTATAGCCTCTAATGCTTGGAATTTTTTACTCAAACCAGATTTTATTGTATTCAAAACTTTGAAAGGAAAATATTTCCCAAAGTGTGGGTTTTTGGAGGCCAAAGTGGGTAACAATAGTTCATGGGTATGGAGAAGTTTTAATTACATGAAGAGATATTTTTCTGAAAGATCTTTACAGGAATATAGCGAGAGGAGATAAAGTTAGTATATGTATTTCTATTGGATTCCAAGCATCGAATCCTTAACTAAACCTGCAGAGGTTAGTTTGTTATGGGTTAGTGATCTTTTTAATAATCATGGTATAAGATTGGTGGGGGCAAAGGTGTGATAAAATAATAGATAAATAAAGATAATAATAAAGAGTCACACACCCTTGATAACCACGGAACTCACTGCAAGTATCACAGATCGTATGCAAGTTTTAATGATAAGTCAAGTTCGTTCGCAGGGATTGTATCCGTTAGATCAATTTATGTTTAACAAGCGTAGATGAATTTAGATGTTTGAATAAAATATGAAAAGGTAAATAACTATCTAATGCAAATAAATAAATAAAACAATTAAACAAAACAAATAACTAATATGAAAGTAAGTCAAATAGATTAGGATTACTACGTCTATTACTAAATTGTTATTCTAACCTGTCACATTAAGCATTATATATTAACCAGGATTGCAACAAACCTTAGTGGCTATCTAGTCACACTAGACGATTATGTGGTGTGTCAATAACTAAGAATAATCCTAAGATTGATCAGATCTAGGAAATAGGTCAAAACACATAATACAATATACGCCAAGCTTAATCAATTAAAATAACCAAATAGTATTTAAAGATCAAAATAATAATCCAACAATTAAAAGTAAACTTACAGAATAAAAGCTTAGAAATATGGTTGAGAATAGATCTATAGCTAATTACTCTAGGTATAGAGAAGGTGAGATGTAGAAGAGGAGTTGTCAGGCTCCAATCTTCTTCTTCTTGTCTTCTCCTATAGGTCAACTTGCTTCTTGGATGAATAGCTTGATTCTAAGGATGAATATCTAACTAAAGGACTTAAGCTATTGTTTAAAACTAAGAAAATATAAGTAAAGACTAAGCCTATACTTTGCAATTGAGCAAGGACATGTTTACAATGATAAGAGGGTGTATTTATAGGTGTCTTGGAAGCCCTAATTCGTTTTCTTGAAGGAGAAGTAAGTAGTGGACTCCAAGCCCAACTCAAATTCGTAACCCTAAAAACATGAAATCAGGTCCGATCTTCTTTTGGCTCTAACAGCTTCAATATTTATCCGTTTGACGCGTATGAGTACACCAAATTGATCGTCTCGGAAAGCTCTTCAACTTTGCTCTTGACCGTTTCTCCAAATTCCACACCGTTCTTGAGATATAAGCTGATTTGTGGTCGTAGGTGCAGAAATTCAGGATTAAGGCAGGTTTTCCTTTTCCATGTTTTTAGCTTTTCTTTCCTTATCTCCAATTACCATGTCTATCTCTTTCCATAAGTTGTAGTCTTTGACTTGGAATCTAATTAATCTCCATAATTATCTTTAAAGCTTCACACTAAATAAATAATTAAACCCAATATGCTCTAAAAATATTATTTTACTAAATCAAGACTCAAAATAGGAAAGTGTAGCATTTCTCAAGAAAAACGACTATAATGACTTCTAATTCACTAAAAATGATGTCTCATCCTAATATAAATCTATCACAAATGAGGAGACATCAAGACCCCCAACTCAAAGTTGTATCGTCCCGATACAATAAAGATAAAAACAAAGGGAAGTCTCTAAATACACACCTAGGTCAATTAAGCACAGAAGACAGAAGACAGAAGAATATGGAGAATAGACTCGAAGCAACTACTCAGAAAATCTCATGTAATAAAATTTATAATCTACATACCTGTACACTTCTCATATCCACAGTCAACATGGCTTGAATTCAAGATCAGATTAGTTTCGCAATGTAAGAAGGAGAGGAACTTTACTCAGTTTACCAAGGAAGCTATAGATTGTTCATCGAACTTCACTAGTATCCAAAGATCCATTTAACTACTCTCTATTGGCTCAATCACTTCTCAATTACATAGCAAAGAATCACAAGGTCTTTAAGGTTGTAATGTAGGCTTAGGGACGGTATGATAAGTATATTTGGATAATTTAGAGTGAGCTTTTGGCTCTCTCCTCACTAGCCATCAACGAATCGCCCTAGAGCTTGAGTTACTCTCATAGAACGTTTCTCACTCAACCCAATGATTTCTTTGATGCATAATTTAGCATCCCCAATAACCCAATTAAAGCATTAGATGTTCACATAAAAATTCCACTTTGCCGGTCCGAATATATATATTTTCTTTTCTTTTCAAATCAATTTCTTTTCTATAGCTATGACTCTCTTTTAATGTTGAGATATCACGCTAATTTTCTCATATATATATATTTTTCTGCCCTTATTGGCAAAATTAGCTCGTAGCTTCTTTTTCATTCACTATTACCCCGGCAAAGGGTTACAATAAAAAAATCTGTGAATCATCATTAATATAAATAACAGAGCACAATTAATAAGCTCAAAAAATCCCATCCCAATAATATTTCCCATAATGGTGGACCCACCACCCCAAACTCAAGCTCTAAAACAACTGTCTATGCATCGCGATTCGAGTGCGGGTCATATGGAAAAGTCCTATAATCTAAAGGGATATGGCTTATAACGTGTTTCAATAAAAAGATTTAGAAAGGCTAGAAGGGGCTGAGAAGGATATAGCATATAAATAAAAAATAACATGGTGAGAAGGTATAAAAAGGCTTCAAAGGCTTCAATATGAAAGAACCGCCTTAATCACTTTCTACACTATGTAATTTCGTTATTCTCTTACCTTTAGCACTTTCATCAAATGGTTTTATCAACTAGCTTGGATCTCACGGCCTACACACTTCTCAAGGTTTCCTGAGATCGAACATACTTTCTATCGCATTGCTAACTAATCTTTTCTTTACTATCAATGTGTGCTTTCCTGCAAATACTCAAAGCATACAAAATAAAATAGCTCATAAACATATTACTTTCTATCATTAACTCACTGAGTTTATGCTTTCAAGCTATTAAACACACTCTTCATACATCTAAACCTTCTCAAAAATTTTAATTTTACCTAAAAAACAGAAAAATGGAGATGAGAGACAACGAATCCCCACACCCCCAACTCAAAAATGAGCCGTGTCCCCACGACTCGAAAAGACTCAAAAATAAAATAAAAGAAAATTAAAATTTCACAGATATTGCACATAAAGAAAAGGTAAGGAAGAAAGAAAACATACTCTTCGAGGCTATTTACCTCGCCTGATCAATACCCGGAATAGGGTGCAGTGCTTTCATGTATGTAAATTTCTATGTATCACCACTCGCTTTCCCTTACATCTTCATATATCCCAATCAATCACACTCTAGAAATCTTTTGTTAATCTTCTTCCAACTTTGCTCTTTGAATAATCTCACATGTGACAGTTGTTCATCCAGGAATATGTTTTGAACACCGCTACTAGCGTCCCAGAAGCTTTTATTCATCTTTGATATAGAAATCTTTGATTAGAAGGGGTATTGGCATCTTCTGTTCCCTAATTACAATTGCTTGCTTTTTAGGATTTGAATCCACCAAAAACCGGTTCCTCTCTAATTGCTTGACTCCAATTATCTTGTAATTATTCCCAAACTAGTATCCATCTCATTTGATTTCATATAGAACTTACCCAATATCTTGCTTTGATTCTTTATATCCCATACACTTGATAATATCTCTATTCTCTTCATCATCTCTTTTGACCCCCAACTCAAAGCTTTAAACACTCTTGAAATTTGTAACTTATGATCATAGGTGGAACAAGCTTTATTTTGGTTAGGAAAGGTGTTAGGATGACAATTCTCCATGTGGGTATGATGGAATCAAGCTTTAATGGTGTGGGTTTAAGGATTTTTGGGAAAAGATTTTGAAATTCATGGCTTCGATTCTCCGTTTCTAGGTGTTTTGATATGATTCGGGTGCTTGAATCTTCTTTGTAATGATGTAGGGAAGGATTTGGATGAGAATTCATGGTGATTTGGTGGTGTTTTGATGTTAGGTGAAGGTTTGTTGAAGCTTTAATGGAGTTGGGAGAGTTCTGGAGAGAAAATAGAGGTTTAAGGTTTGATAAATTCGGAATAATAAGCATCCTTATAAGCTTGAAACCCTTTCTTTTCTCTCTCTGGCGGCTCGTGCGGACTACCCCTGCGGACCAGGGGGTGTACCGCGGGGTACACCGCAGTATCTGATGGGTGAAAATTTTTGCTCACTGGATTGGACCCGTGGTAGGACCCCGTGGTACGGGTTTTTGAGCTGCGGACCATGGTCCGGTGCACCGCGGGGGTGCTCCGCGCCTCCTACGTCAAAAAACCCGTGGTAGGACCCCGTGGTACGTGTTTGTGCGGTGCATGGCGCGGTATAGGGTCCGGTATACCGGACCCATCAGCTATTTTTTTTTTCGTTTCTGGATAAGACCCGCGGTAGCAACCCGTAGTACGGGTTTTTGACCACGCGGTGCACCGCGGCTGAGGTCCGGTGTACCGCACGTGGCAAAAACCTCCCCATCAGCTAAATCTCGAAAAGTTATGCAGTTTAGGCTCAAAAATCACCTGATTCCGATATCCGAGCGCAAAGATATGACTTGCCGAAGTTTCGTTCCGAAAATTTTTCTCGCTTCCCTAACTCGATTTCTCCAATACCTAAACATCAAAAACACTAATACCTTCCTCAAATATGCAATATCAACTAAAAATAGCTAAATTAAACATAAATTAAAAACGTAAAAAGACATGAAAATTGAAAAAAACTACGGGTTGTCTCCCGTACAGCACTTTTGTTTAACGTCTTTTAAAGTTAGACGTGTTACCTCGATTAAGGCTTGCGTACATAACCTCCCCAATAACGGGTTAGGTCATGCTCATCTACTATCCGAAGTTTGTGACCCTTCTTAGCTTGTATCTCAATCCGTTTTGACGAAATAACTCTCGTAACCACAAACGGACCCATCCACGAATCCTTGAATCCCCGTGGTCTATTCTCTTGTTTGGGGGCTTTCCATGCAACCATGTCACCAACCCCAAACTCACTTTTGATTCTCTTTTTCACGGGTTGAATGTGGACTTTCTTTCTAATTTCTTTTGTCACAACTCGGAGTGTCGGGGCTTCTATACGTGATTCCTCATGCTTTTCATCCACCAAGTGGAATGTTTTAGATTCTTTTCCCACTTGGAAAGTCACGGTTCCCCTATGAATATCAATTATGCTATGACTTGTCGCCAAGAATGGGCGTCCAAGTATCAATGGAACATGTTGACCTGCAATGCTATCAAGGATAACAAAATCTGTAGGTATAGTTAAAGTACCTACTTGGACAAGCACGTCTTCAATGACTCCCCATGGCTTTATCGTTGAATTATCTAGGAGCAGCAAATCAATATCTTTTCTTTTGGCATCTCCCATGCCTAACTTCTCGAACAAACTCTTGGGCATGATATTCCTTCCTGAGCCCAAGTCACACATCGCTTTAGCTTTGAAATTACCACCTATATTAATGTGGAGATATAAAGCTCCAAGATCTTGCATCTTTTGTGGTAATTTCTTTGGAATGGTCGTCAAGCTTTCTCTAGTATAGTCCCTATTCTCAATTTCAACTTCTACACTTTCACTCTTCATAGACAGATCTTCCTTGCAGACTATCGGTGGTGTAGGCTCTTTATATGCGATTACGTCCTCTATGCATATCGTGCTTTGTTCTTCTAGCTCATTAAGTGGAACTTGTGATGATTCCACTTCCTCCTCTTCTTGAAGGCTGAACTCTTCAACAACATCGAACCAAACATCGCTATCGATTTCAGTGGCATCATCATCAATTTGTTTACCTAGGCCAGTTTGCATGTATGGGACTTCGAATATAGGAACAATGCTTTTTTCTGGGCTTGACGCTTTAGATTTAGTATCACCACCAGGATATGTAATTCTTTGTAGATGAGGTGGTGATAGTAACGGATGTGTAGGCGGTGTCTCCGCCTTACTTTCTTCTTCTTGCACCTTTTGTGCGGTTGTCTCTTCTTTATCGGTTTCTTTTTCTTCTTCCACATGCTTGAATTCTGGATCAACCTCTTTCGCAATTTGATCTTTAACAATTACTTCTTCTAAGCTAAGCTTGGTTGGTTCCTCTATGGTTGAAATTTCGAACCCAACATTGCTATAACCCAGTTTCTTATGTAATTCTTTTTGTAACTGTTGATTGATCGTAGTGAGGTCCGTTAATCTTTGCTTCATTGCTTGATATTTAAGGTGCATAGAATGTATCAAGGTTGTATTAGCATCTATCTTTGCCGCATGTTGCTTTTCCATACTCTCCAGATAACTTATACTTTCAAAAACTCGGTGAGATGGAAATGCTTGTAGAACCTGTTCTTCTATGATGCTTCGGATTAACGGTGGAGTCTCTTGCTGATATTTTAGAGAAGAATTGGTCACTTGCGTGACTTGTGTCTCCAAGGCCTCCACTTTTGCAGTTTGCTCATTGTGGAGCTGCACAACATTTTGAACCAGATTCACTAAATTACCCATCAGTCCTTCGAGCTTGGTTATAGCTTCTTCTTGTGGATTATGCATGGGTTGTGGTGGAGCTTGCAGTTGATAGCTCGAACCTTCTTGATAAAAAATTTGACTTTGGGCCCCATGCATATTTTGTGCGTAATAATTCTCCATACCTAATAAACCTGAGAAGAGACTAAAAAGAAAACGCGTAAAACTGAAAACAAATAAAAACTTCTGCACTAAATAAACACCAAATAGATTTAACTTAAAGATAAATCCCCGGCAGCGGCGCCAAAAACTTGGTGGGGGCAAAGGTGTGATAAAATAATAGATAAATAAAGATAATAATAAAGAGTCACACACCCTTGATAACCACGGAACTCACTGCAAGTATCACAGATCGTATGCAAGTTTTAATGATAAGTCAAGTTCGTTCGCAGGGATTGTATCCGTTAGATCAATTTATGTTTAACAAGCGTAGATGAATTTAGATGTTTGAATAAAATATGAAAAGGTAAATAACTATCTAATGCAAATAAATAAATAAAACAATTAAACAAAACAAATAACTAATATGAAAGTAAGTCAAATAGATTAGGATTACTACGTCTATTACTAAATTGTTATTCTAACCTGTCACATTAAGCATTATATATTAACCAGGATTGCAACAAACCTTAGTGGCTATCTAGTCACACTAGACGATTATGTGGTGTGTCAATAACTAAGAATAATCCTAAGATTGATCAGATCTAGGAAATAGGTCAAAACACATAATACAATATACGCCAAGCTTAATCAATTAAAATAACCAAATAGTATTTAAAGATCAAAATAATAATCCAACAATTAAAAGTAAACTTACAGAATAAAAGCTTAGAAATATGGTTGAGAATAGATCTATAGCTAATTACTCTAGGTATAGAGAAGGTGAGATGTAGAAGAGGAGTTGTCAGGCTCCAATCTTCTTCTTCTTGTCTTCTCCTATAGGTCAACTTGCTTCTTGGATGAATAGCTTGATTCTAAGGATGAATATCTAACTAAAGGACTTAAGCTATTGTTTAAAACTAAGAAAATATAAGTAAAGACTAAGCCTATACTTTGCAATTGAGCAAGGACATGTTTACAATGATAAGAGGGTGTATTTATAGGTGTCTTGGAAGCCCTAATTCGTTTTCTTGAAGGAGAAGTAAGTAGTGGACTCCAAGCCCAACTCAAATTCGTAACCCTAAAAACATGAAATCAGGTCCGATCTTCTTTTGGCTCTAACAGCTTCAATATTTATCCGTTTGACGCGTATGAGTACACCAAATTGATCGTCTCGGAAAGCTCTTCAACTTTGCTCTTGACCGTTTCTCCAAATTCCACACCGTTCTTGAGATATAAGCTGATTTGTGGTCGTAGGTGCAGAAATTCAGGATTAAGGCAGGTTTTCCTTTTCCATGTTTTTAGCTTTTCTTTCCTTATCTCCAATTACCATGTCTATCTCTTTCCATAAGTTGTAGTCTTTGACTTGGAATCTAATTAATCTCCATAATTATCTTTAAAGCTTCACACTAAATAAATAATTAAACCCAATATGCTCTAAAAATATTATTTTACTAAATCAAGACTCAAAATAGGAAAGTGTAGCATTTCTCAAGAAAAACGACTATAATGACTTCTAATTCACTAAAAATGATGTCTCATCCTAATATAAATCTATCACAAATGAGGAGACATCAAAGATGGAATCTTTTTTTACTTAACACTCTATTTAATTCAAAAATGGTTGCAACCATTTTAGGAGTACATATCTCCCCTAGACAGAGGGATATACATGTATGGACTAAGTCTATCCCAGGTTGTGTCACTGTTAAGGAAGCATATTCCCAAACTAGGATGGCACACCAAGATATTGATGTGAGTAATCTAGATATTAAAGGGGAGTCTTCATACTCTACCCCTAAGTCTGTTTGGAGTTTTATCTGAAAACTGAAGATTGCACCAAAATGAAGGACTTTTTTATGAAGGCCTGTAAGAATGGGCTTCCAACCAATGAGAATAGATTCAAGAGAAGAATGACCCATGATGACACTTGTGATATTTGCAAGTTAGATGCATAATCAATTGAGCACACTATATTTCAGTGTGAGTGGGCAAGAGCTATTTAGTTAGCTTCACTACTCAACTTCTTATCTCTAAGTGGCCCAACTAGGTATATGATTAAATGGGTTGACTTTCTCACGGACTACATTAAAGTTGGGACCCAAGATAACAAAGCAAGTGTTGAACTAGCTGCTATCGGGTTTGGCACATTTGGAGAAAATAAATACCTTTATTTTAAAAGGGAATATACCTGACCCAATCATGACAATGAAAAAATATTGTACATACCAATGATGAATATATAATTGTTAATAACAAGTCTTATGAGGTCTTAAGCAACAATAATTAGTCAGTCTTAGTTGAGTCAGAAAAGATAATGAGCAATTCTCTGAGTAACACATGGATATACTTACCCAGCACTGGGTGGGATCCACCCTCCTTGGGTAATATTAAAATAAATATTGATGTTGCATTTGATGCATCTAATTCTTATACTTATGTGGTTGTTATTGCTAGGGATCATGATGGCAAGCTTTTGGACGGCTTAGTGAAATGCGTAAGAGCCTTATCACTTACGGAGGCAGAAGTTAGAGGAGTCTATCAAGCACATAAAATGGCAACTTTATTTCCAAATGGAGTAGTAACTATAGAAAATGATTGCTCTTTGGTTTTAAATCCCTTATCGTGTAATAAGTTTAAACATTCTCATTGTATTAAACACTTGATTAAAGACATTAGAGAGTGTAGCTTCTCTCACAACATTAAGTACTCTTTAGTATCTAGGAGTAAGAATTTGACAATCGATTGGGTAGCAAAGCTCTATGAGTAAGAATTTGATAGTCGATTGGGTAGCAAAGCAAAGATTAAAAGGAAAATTGTTTGGTTTTGATGGTCTCCAATCATCCCAAATGACTAATTTCTATGTAATGACTATAATGTAATAGGCATTGGGTAATATTTTGTAACCTCTTTCTATATATGAATTCTTTTTTTTTTGAATACATATAGGAGCCACTTTGGACTCAGAATTATTTTGACTCTAATAAGATTTGATCCTAGTACCTCTGGGTCTCTAGGAGTAGTCTAACGCTTTACATGGATTTTTTTTTGCGTTACATGGGAGAGCCACTTCGGCTCTGGCCAATTGAGCTAACCCTAATTGGTTTATATAGAATGTTTTTTTTGTTACATAGAAAAGTCACTTTGGACTCAGAGTCATTGACCCGATTCGAACCTGCACCTCTAGATTGGATGATCAAGCCCTGAGCTAATCCCAACTAGTAAATGAGATGTTTTTCGACTAAAGAAAAAGTAATAAAATGGTCATTGTAAATTTTTTATAATATATTTTTCTAATTATAATAAAAATTCCATTAAAAAAAAGTTACTAGCATTTGGTCGAGACGAGTTGCATCTAGAACATTCTTCCTATTACTATTATACACCACACCGCCTCCACTTTTTTTCACTCTCTAGAAAACTCCATTTTATTCTTTATCAAGCTTCCATAAACCCTAAACCTCTCCATTTTAGAACACTCCGAATACAAAGCAAAAACTAGCGCTCAAACATCTCTCCCTCCATCTCCATGGCTACCGCCGTTTTACTCAGATCTCTTCGTAGACGCGACGCCGTTTCAGCTCCTCTCTCTGCTTACAAATCCGTACGTTCTCACAATTTCCGTTGTATTATGTTTAATATTGGATCCTCTCTTTGTTAGTTATAATTTTGTATATATCGTGAGATAAATGATAATCAGATACTGTTGTGTATTTCATATCTCGTGCTTCTTAGTGTTTAGTTTCTGTTTTACTAGCGAACAAAATTTTGGGTCTATTCAGTAAGGAGATGGTTCTATTTCCCACTCGATTTTGTTTGGTGTAAATTATTGATTTATATTTTGTTCAAAGTTAAGAAAATGAGAGATTTTAGCATTATTTTTGAAGGTTTGAAAATTAGGGTTTGAATAGGTATTTGAATTAATTTGCCATTGTTCGAGGTTTGCTAACCTGGGTTCAAATTTTAGGGCCTGTTCAGCTGTTTAAAATGTCTTTTGTTATTTTTTTAGTTATACAGGTGTTATGAAGGTTATTTTTGTACTCTTATACTGATATTTTAAATGAAGCTTTCTGTTCAACTATTAACAATGAACACTTTCAGATCTCTAGTGGTATCTGCTAAAGATTTAAATTATTCGACCTCAAAAGTTTTCAGCTCTTATTATCATTTTATTATCATTAGTAAGGTTTATAAGTATTACTAATCTCTTCTCTAAATGACCCGTGCAGTTGACTGGAAATGCCAAGACTTCTCTATTTGGTAACAGATTAGCTAGTCTCGCTAGACCTTTCAGGTATTATCTTCTCTACCTTAAAAACCTTTCTTAATTATTTTTTTAAATCATCTTTTCGAAATTAAATAAAATCACTAACACCTTTTTCCTTTCCATCAGCTCAAAGCCTGCAGCAGGTAATGACATCATTGGTATTGATTTAGGTACCACCAATTCTTGTGTTTCTGTCATGGAGGGCAAGGTAAATTTCTTGATTTTTTGATTTTTTTACTACGTTAGAAAATCACTCTTTCTTAATTTACCTTCGTATATGATACAGGATCCGAAAGTAATTGAAAACTCTGAAGGAGCTCGAACCACCCCATCAGTGGTTGCATTTAACCAGAAAGGCGAGTTACTAGTGGGTGTACCAGCAAAACGACAAGCTGTAACAAATCCCCAAAATACCCTTTTCGGAACGAAAAGGTTAATCGGAAGAAAATTCGATGATCCACAAACTCAAAAGGAGATGAAGATGGTTCCATATAAGATAGTGAGGGCTTCAAATGGAGATGCTTGGGTTGAAATAAATAAACAACAATATTCCCCTAGTCAAGTTGGAGCTTTTGTGTTGACTAAAATGAAGGAAACTGCTGAAGCTTATCTTGGTAAAACAGTTACTAAAGCTGTTATTACTGTTCCTGCTTATTTTAATGATGCTCAAAGACAAGCTACTAAAGATGCTGGAAGAATTGCTGGTCTTGATGTTCAAAGAATTATTAATGAACCTACTGCTGCTGCACTTTCTTATGGGATGAATAATAAAGAAGGTCTTATTGCTGTTTTTGATCTTGGTGGTGGAACTTTCGATGTTTCTATTTTGGAGATCTCTAATGGTGTATTTGAGGTTAGTGTATCTTGATTTGGGTTGATTTTGATAGTTGCGTTATTGACTTTGTGTTTCACTTTGAAATCCAGGTGAAAGCTACTAACGGTGACACGTTTTTAGGAGGGGAGGATTTCGATAATACTCTATTGGAATACTTAGTGACTGAATACAAGAAAACTGAAGGTATTGATTTGTCGAAAGACAAACTTGCCCTTCAAAGACTTCGTGAAGCAGCTGAGAAAGCGAAGATCGAGCTTTCCTCAACTTCGCAAACTGAAATTAACCTTCCATTCATAACTGCGGATGCAACTGGAGCGAAGCATTTGAACATTACTTTAACCCGTGCGAAATTCGAAGCTTTGGTGAACAGTTTGATTGAAAGGACTAGAGATCCTTGCAAGAACTGTTTGAAAGATGCTGGAATATCTATTAAGGAAGTTAATGAGGTTCTACTTGTGGGTGGTATGACTAGAGTTCCTAAAGTACAACAAGTTGTTCAAGAGATCTTTGGTAAGACACCTAGTAAAGGTGTTAACCCTGATGAAGCTGTAGCTATGGGAGCTGCTTTACAAGGTGGTATTTTACGTGGTGATGTTAAGGAGCTTTTACTTCTTGATGTTACTCCTTTGTCTCTTGGTATTGAGACTTTAGGAGGTATTTTTACTAGATTGATTAATAGAAATACTACTATTCCTACAAAGAAAAGTCAGGTTAGTATATGTTAACTAGTCTTAAGGGTTTTTTCTGACAGTATTTGACACTGTTTTATTATTATTCAGGTATTCTCTACAGCTGCGGATAATCAAACACAAGTGGGTATTAAGGTATTACAAGGTGAACGAGAAATGGCTTCAGACAACAAAACATTAGGTGAGTTTGATCTTGTAGGGATCCCTCCAGCACCTAGGGGATTACCTCAGATTGAAGTGACCTTCGATATAGATGCAAATGGAATAGTGACAGTTTCAGCAAAGGATAAAGCTACTAATAAAGAACAACAGATTACGATTCGTTCATCAGGTGGTTTATCAGATGATGAGATTGAAAAAATGGTGAAGGAAGGTGAGCTTCATGCTCAAAGGGATCAAGAGAGGAAGACTTTGATTGATTTGAAAAACAGTGCTGATACTACTATTTATAGTATTGAGAAGAGTTTGAATGAGTATAGAGATAAGGTTCCTAGTGAAGTTGTGAATGAAATTGAGACTGCTATTTCTGAATTGAGAGTTGCAATGGAAGGTGATGATGTTAGTGTGATTCAGGCTAAATTGGATGCTGCGAATAAGGCTGTTTCTAAGATTGGTGAGCATATGTCTAAGGGATCTGGTGGTGGTGGTGCTGGTGGTTCTGAAGGTGGACCTAGTGGTGGTGATCAAGCACCTGAAGCTGATTATGAGGAGGTCAAGAAGTAATTTTAATGGTTTGTATCTAAAATGAAAGGCTGGCTTTGTGATGCTGTACTGCGTTTTATTACTCTCTTATTGGCTATGAGAATGTGTTTTTTGCATTCTTGAACGTTTTTAATTATTAGTAGTTTTTTATTTCTAGTGAAATTTTTGTAGTAATGGAAACTGATTTGGAGATTAATTAGTCTCTCTCTCTCTCTCGTACGCTCTTTTGAAAAATAAAATTACAGCTGAGTTTGAAATAACTAGTAGTTATTGTTTTTGTTTTTTCCAATATTCATTTTGTTGTGAACGAAGCCAACATCGCTAGTATAAAACGCTTGGCTATGAAGAATCTATATATTTTGGAACCAAATGTTCAAGATTTTATATTTGCTATATTTTTGTAAAAGAAAAATGTGAGGAGTATCTAAAGGTATTTAGGATTTTTTTTTTTTACTTATTATCAAATAAGCTCTTCACCATATATGGTTAAATTTTCATCTAATATTAGATTATCAAATATTTAGATCATTTTTTTTTTTTTTGGCCAATATTTAGATCATTAGATGTCATGTAAATCGGTAGATAATTAGTATAATTAATTTTTAAATTATAATAATAAAATATGTCATTTAAATCGCTAGATAATTAGTATAATTAATTTTTAAGTAGTATCATAATAAAAATTCTTAAAAAATATTTAATTATTTTAGGCATATTAAGTTGGAAATAATAATATGGATTATTTAAGTAAACGCGGAAATTATCTACCACACATGTTATTTTACACTTATGAGAGTGTAACTCTCGTATTATAACAAAAACCATCATATGCCTAGCCAATTCAGACATACAACCTCACTCAAGAAGGGGTGTGGAAGTTAGTTTAGCTAGGATAGATATCTATACATTTCTATGGAAGACATCCATATATGCCCGTGCAACCTAAGAAAATTGGTGTCGCGTGCAATGTGATCCAGACTCAACCTATAACATCAATAACGAGCGAATAAAAATGTAGAACATATACTAGGCAATGTCCATCGACGCGTGAGTTTTGGTATGCCGCATATATATAGGCAATAATATTGTTATTAGAAGAGACATGTTTAATTTGGTAGTTATTAACACAAACGATACATGCATGAAAGCAGGGTGGAGAAAACATAAGATCATCCCAAAACTTATCTAATCTTGTTGGGTCGTGATATATCCTTATTAAAAATGATTTATCATGCATTGTAGACATCATTTTAAATATTTTTGGATTGTGTACATGCTAGGAAATACACTTAAAACTGCATTTGTGACCAATCAATTTGTTATTGTTATTTTTGGATGATTTAATGTGTTTTTATTAGTGTAAATTGAACACAAAATGATTAAATGGAGCAATGCATGAAAGTGAGAGTAAAAAAACCGATTTTGACAAAAAAAAAAGAGTAAAAAAACCGAGAGGAAATTTCTAAAAGACACCATAGAAGCCCGTGTCAAAACATTGTCAAACAAAGATTGAATAACTTTGGAAACGAGCTCTTGCAAGGTCAACAATACCAATGACTCCTAGTTTAACATGGTTGAAGATTTGAAGGTCTTGTGTGAAACTTCATATGGAACTCATTATATTAGTAGAAATAATTTATACTAATATTTAGATAAAAGTCACAAGAATTGTGAAAGAAAATTTGTTTATATAAAATAATATTAGAGGAAAAATATTAACAAGACTAGAAAGTTTGAATAAGAGGCTTGATATACATGAAAGTTTGAGGAGACCGTCCTAATAGTTTTTTAGTATTTGGATTGTTTTGCTCTTATAGTGTAATTGGAAGATCTTTAAACCGGGCCTTAAATGACACCTCGTATATACGTAAAATAAAGTTAGGTTTGTCACAAACTAATGTCTTATTAAAAATTTATGTAAATTACAATAAAGTTATAAAATATTATGGTATTTTGTGACACCATAAATTATATATAAAATAATACAATATATGATTATATTTAGATACAAAAATATTAACATCAGCATTAGCATAAACATATATACATTATTATTGGATCGGCAATGTAATCATTTATACAATATTAATAAATTCATCTTGACAAAAAGAAAAGTCATAAAAATGTTTAATGTTATTTATTAAAGAAAAAAATTGAAACTTGTTAAGTTAGTTTATTATTAAAATGTTATATAAATAGGTTGGCATATATTCTTTATGGATTATGATCTATATCAATACAATTTTTAATTTATATGGAGTAATTGAAGGATCTTAAAATCCCTCTTTACTCGAAGATGATCAATTATTTTTATAGGTGTCCTTCATAGGATGAAAAAATGACGATTTCTCTATGATTTTAACTAGTTTAAATTAGGTTGGTTTTGTATATATGTTAAGACGGGCGTAACATAAACTAAGAGTCCGTTTGAAATTACTTTTTAAATTAATCACTTGAAGTGATTTCAGATTTCTAATAATTCTCTAGACCTTTAAAATCACTTTTAGGAAAAGCACTAGCTATGTGTTTATAAAATAAACACTTATGATTTTGGATGTCCAAATATTTTTTAATATTTTTTACAAATATTAAAATTTAATTGAAATGTGTTTGGCTCTAAAACAATCAAATCCCAAACGAGGACTAAAATGAGTTTTTAACTAATGTTATTACTTAATATGGTATTTTGTTATTTTTGGGAGATTTTCAATTTTCATTTAATTAAGTATAAATCAATAATATTTTTTTGGTAATTATAAGATTATTTCCTCGCAAAATATAACATTAATCTCCTCTGCATAAGGTTAGGTTTGAATTATTACTCATTAATAGAAAATTACATTGATTTGAAGTGATAAGTTGTTGTGTCCCACTGTGTGATAAAAGATACCAATCACCTTAGAAGCCATTCTCACAAGCGTATGAATCATTGACAAGTAATAAAGATAAGTACGAGGGTTATCGTCTCCACGTGGACTATCGAAATTACGTTAATGTGTTTAAGAAAGTAAAATAATGTAAAGTTCGTAGGGTGAAATGACAAATAAGAAATGTAAAGATGATATTTGTTGGGTTTTTATAATAAGGACTAGAATGCAATTAAGATAAGATACTAAGTAACTAAAATGCAAATGCAATTAACTAATGAAGATATGCGAAATGAATGCTTGAGCTTTGCTAATTATTTATGCCGCTAATATAATGGCTCTATGGATAAGAGCGAGTTGGTGATTCTCATTAGTCGGGATTCAGTAGCACTCTAACTCCCCATCCGGGTGAACTTAGAGCTCAACTTACACCCCAGGCGACTATCCGATGAGTTGTGTTCCTAACCCTTACTGACTACCTAGCGGACACTAACGCAATAATATTAACAAGTCTCATATAGTACAGTTTACAAACTAAATCAAATATACACCTATCAAAAATACTTTGATCTTGAAAGTAATTTGTGTGGATTGTATAGTTGACATGTGAGCACGAATTTTTTCATATCTTGCACCCAAACTCAATTCTTAACTTACCTACACATCTAAAACACTATACCTTTCTCATTAACTATATTATACACTAAAACACATAAATAACTTACTAATTCACACTAAAAACATATAATTAAACTAATAAAGCATTTTAAAACATGGGTTGTCTCCCAAGAAGCACTTTTGTTATTATGTTGTTAAGTTCGACGCGTTACCTTCCACAAAGATTGTTTTGAGACCTTTGCGGTACTCCTCAACTTAAACTCATCTCTTCCTCAGATTAGCAACCTTGGGACTTTCCCACCTAAAGGTTGCTTCACTCGATCTTTAAACGGTGGAGGGAAGAGCCTCTTTCTTGTCGCGTTACTTTTGCGTTGTAATTTATAATATTATTTCCTCCCAAAATATAACATCAATTTCCCTTACATAAGGTTAGGTTTGAATCATTTACTCCCTAATAAAAAATTACAGTGAGTTGAAGTGACAACTCTAAAATTTTCTCGTTTTTGTTAGGACAACTCTAAGAGTTCAACGAGAAAATTGGTTTAGATGATGGTTTGGAAAAAGTAATTATGAATTTAAGTTAAATGTATTAATTTTTAAATATAAAAAGGAAAAAAAATCATGGCTGGCCCTTTATCTTTATAGAAAATAGCTTTCATGGACCTCGATCTATCAAAAGATCTGAAATAACCCTTATCTTTCACTTATCGTGACACCATTGGCCCCTTTTTCCATTTCTTGTTAGTTAAATGGTGGGCCCTTGTGTGTTATAAAAAAATGCGGATAAAGAAGAGGAATCACGAACTGCAAGTGTACAGTTGTCCCAAGTAATATATGTGTTAACAGATTCGTTCGCAGGGTCGGAATAGGTTGACTCTAATGCTTATCAAATAGTGGATAATTGCAAGTAAAATCAAGTAAATGATTTTATAGTTGTTTGTTTGGTTTTCTATTACTAATGCAAATAACTTAAATATTAAAGAAATTAAAGTGAAATGCAAATACTAAGCTAGACGCAAGAAAAGTAAAATGTGTAGACGTAATAAAGAGAGATAGTACTTGAGTAACGCTAGGATTTCACCTAAATCTATTCATTCAGTGTCTTGTTTAATGGACGAATTGGTCATTAATAATAGTCGAGATTCGATATTCTCCGTACCCCCGTGAGGGTGGACTAAGGAGCTATTCTAGGGTGCTACAAACCCCGTCAGGGTGATTATAGTCCACCTTCGAATGGTTAAGTTTTCTACCCAATTGGCTATAGGATTAACTAAGTCCGTCAGGATCAATAATCTATATCCTACATTTATTACCTAGTTCTGTAACTAAACCCCCGTCAAGGTGATCATTACGCCACTGTAATGAATAGCCTAGTTACTAATTCCTATTATTGATTGACCAGGTCAAGAACAGTAAATAATTGCAAGATAATAAAAATTACTAATTACCCAATTCGAATTAAATTTCACAATCCCAAAAGCAAAAACATTGAATAAAATAAATTGGGGCTTAACCCATTAATGCGTTCTCAAGTACTAATTAAATTTAGCTCATAATTGAAAATACTAAGAAAAAATAAAAAGAATTCATGTTTATTACAGAAATAAAAGATAGAACCTAATTAGGAATTGGGTTTGGCTGTGATTTGGAGAAGATGACTTTCTCCAACTCTTAGCTTTCTCCTTTTCCTTGCTTCTGACTTTTTCTCTGGACACTCTCTTCTGATGATGATTTAATTTGAAGAATAAAATGAGAGATGCTGAATAATGAGGTCGAAAGGCCTATTTATAGTGCTAAAATCGGACTAGGGCTTTTATTAAGTGATTAAATGAAATACTAAAAAGCTGAAGTCCATTCTTTAAGTCCAAATCACGTAACTGTTGTATAACCTCCACTAAATCAGCTGTAACTTTCTCATTTCAACTCGGAATTGGTCTGTTCAAGTTGCTAAATCTTCATAACTCAATAAGGAATAAATCTTCTTTACAACTGAGAGGCTGAATCCACGTCTAAGTAGCTCGAAATCAGCAATCAACATCAGCCTTCCAGATTTGCAGCTTCCTAAATCAACTCTACGAGATATTCTTTATTGTCGTTGACTTCTTTTCCACGATCTATGACTTTACTTCTTGATTCCTCTCCTTGCTAGTATTTAAAACCTACAAACTTTTCACTAAAAATAACCCATATTATGCGCAAAAGCTTAATGAAAAATACTATAATCCAAGGAGGAAAAATGAAATATAACAAATTAACACTAAAAGTCTATCGAATTAGTCAAATAAACACCAAAAATGATGTCTCCTAAGGGCATAAAATTAGAACATTTAGGGAGACATCATTGACCCCTAGCCAATGCCACAAGGGCGCCACGTCAGCATCACGTGATCAATTTCGGCATGTCAGGAAAAATGACTTGTACCTTTTTTTTTATAAATTACCAAAAAAATGAAAAAAAAATTCAACCTCGTCTCTTAATTTGATTGATCAAATCAATTCATCTCCATATTCTTCGAACCCAACCACAACCAGTAACCAAACGAAAAGAAAAGAAATTGAGTAGCTCAAAATCTATATTAAGGAAAAGATGGAAAATAATAAACCCGAAATATGTTATGTCCAAAAGCGCCATTGAATTGTGATACAATGAAATAAGTGGTCTGATCAAGGAGCCACTCTACAAGTTTAAAATCAACAATTTATAGTTGAATTAGAAAACTAATTTAACCTAAACACGTGTTTTTACCAGTCTGGGCTCTGGTTTAGCGATTTTGAAATCTGATTTTGACTGTTTCAATTGACGAGATTCTTTTTGAAACCAGCTCAGTTTTTCTAAAGAAGAAAATGAAACCTATACTAAATATACCAGTCCTGTTCGATCCGTTTTGCTACATTGACTCACGATCCAGTATGGATTCAGTGTTGACTGGTTCGGCCTAGTTCGTAACCCAACCCGGTTTGATCCTATCAATTAACAAATGGTTTTTTCATACATATCAATTTATTAATCTTTTTTCTATCAAATAGTCAAGATTTACTTGGAATTGTATATGATAATTTTAATAAGTTTGGATTATGATGATTGATTTACTTGAGAAATAAAAACAATAATAAGTTAACTATAGGTAGTTACATAGTTACGATTTAATAAAAAAAAGTTACATAGTTACGGTAATATCAAAATATTATGTTAAAAAATGACTACGTACTAAAATAAATTAATCAACACCGAAATTCTTAACTCAAATGAAGTTCTCAAGCTTTGTGGCCCAAATGAAGACAACCCTAAGTTGAGCCCAATTATTGATCTGGACCCTAAATTTACAATTGACCCTTCAATTATTCTAAAGTCGGATCACAATATTTGCTTTGGGCCGATTGAGAAAAATAAAAATAGAACCAAACAAGTAAGGGAGAATTTAGGTCTCCCACTTGAGGATGATTTACCTTCTCAAGTTCCAACAACTCTTGTTGACTCCACTTGTGGAGATGACGATGAGATGGCTGACATACTTGACACTGATAAAGTCGAATCTGATGAAAGCATTGAGAAATGGTATGAAGAAGGTCTTCTAGAAGTGTTGGATGCTGAAGAGGTTCGCAGGGTTGACTCACATCAACCCGAAGCCAATCAATGATACAAGCTTGGAACTGTCAAGGCATTGGCACAACCTTGACAGAGTTGAGCTTGGTTGACATGATCAATACTCATCATATAGAGGTATTATTTCTATCTGAGACTAAACAAAAATTGATTTTTTAATTTCATTAAGCTCTAAACTTCATTTGACTCTTGTGGCTCAAATAGACCCTGGGGGTTTGTCTGGAGGTTTAGCAGTATTTGTGAAAGAGGCCAGTAACTTTAATCTTATTAGTTTTAATAAGAATATTATCCAGTGTACTTATGTTGGTACCAAATTTGAAATTTGTGAATTTAATTTTGTGTATGGACCTACTGCAGATGAGGATAAGGTCCCTTCCTTAGAAAATTACAAGATTATCTCATGTTGTTAACAAATTGTGCATTCTTGGAGACTTTAATATGATAAAATATCATTCAGAAAAACTTGGGGGAAATATCAATTCAGTTCATAAGAGGAACATGCTCAAGTTTAATGCCTTTATTGAATCAAATGCTTTGTTTGATCTTCCTGCTTTAGGCTGTAATTTCTCTTGGTCTAATAAGAGAAATGGCAACCAGCTAATCAAACAAAGACTTGATAGAATTTTGGTGAATCAGGATTGGATGGATTACTTTCCATACTCATGGACAGAGGCTCTACCCCCTTTAGGGTCTGACCACTCTCCACTTGTTTTAAATTTTGGAATTTTCTCAGACAAACACAAGAAAAGGTTTATGTTAGAAAAGGGTTGGATTTACGACACATTTCTTTGTCAGCTTATTATTGAAAAATGGAAAACAAGTCACTTTATGGATTTGAGAGGTATTTCTAAAATGAAAAATAAATTATCACAAATTCAAAGGCATATAACTAAGTGGGCTAGAAAAGTGATTTTTTTTATCAACAAGAAAAAGGATTCTTAATAGTAGAATTCTTATTAAAAACAATCTGGCTCACCTAGAGAAACTGTTTAATGAACCTTACTCTGATGAGACTGTTGGTAAAATTAATTCTCTGAGTTTGGAACTTGAGGAATTCTGGAAAAGGGAGGAACTTTATTGGTCACTTAAATAAAAAAATAATTGGTTAAGATTGGGAGAAAGAAATACTAAATACTTTCATGCTACAACCAAAGTTAAGAGAACTAGAAATAAAATATCTAAAAGAAAAGATACAAATGGCATGTGGGTGTCAGAAAAAGCTGAAATTTCAGAAAAATTACTAGTTATTATAATGATATCTTCAAATCAGTAGGGAATAGAAATTACCAACCTATCTTGAATAAAGTCAAGAAGGTTGTAACTAATGAAATGAATGAGGCATTAACTAAATCAGTTGATTGTGATGAAGTTAAATATGCTATTTGGTCCTTGGGCAGTGATAAATCACCAGGACTTGATGGATTTAGAGGATTTTTCTTCAAAAAGTTTTTGGAAGAACTAAAGCATGATCTTATTGAAATGGTGACTGACATTATTATAAACAATGCATCTTTGGAAACAATTAATTGCACCATTATTGCACTCATACCTAAGTACTCCTTATATGGTTGCTTCTTTTAGACCTATTAGCTGCGCAAACTTTGTGTATAAAATTATATCCAAAATCTTAACTCTTAGATTGCAGGAATGGATTGGTGGTTTGATTTCTGAAACTCAAACTGCCTTCATTCCAGATAGATCAATCTTTGAGAATATTCTTATTGTACAGGAAGTGACTCACTTTCTTAATAATAAGAGGAACTCAAAAAATTATTGTTTGGATATCAAAGCGAATATGAGCAAAGCTTATGAGAATATTGAGTGGGATTTTTTACTTGATATGTTACTGAAAATGGGTTTTCACTCAATTTGGGTTGGATGGATGATGTCTCCTCATTTGTGATAGATTAATGTTAGGATGAGACATCATTTTAAGTGATTTAGAAGTCAATAATGTCGATTTTCTTGAGTTTTAGTGCACTTTCCTATTTTGAGTCTTGATTTATAGAAATATTATTTTTAGAGCATATTGGGTTTAATTGTTTATTTAGTGTGAAGCTTTAAAGATAATTATGGAGATTAATTAGAGTCGAAGTCAAAGACAACAATTTATGGAAAGAGATTTGCATGGTAATTGGAGATAAGGAAACAAAAGCTAAAAAGATGGAAAAGGAAAAACTGCCTAAATCTGGGATTATGTATACACGTCCAAAGATAGGCGTTTTTACCTAAGAAATAGGCCGAATCTGGTGATTTCCTACTAAAGGGTCAAGATATTTCTGTTGCGATTCTTTTGGTATCTTATGGAGTTCAAACCGACCAATAACGAAGAAGATATGCTCAAAACGGTGCAGCAGTGTTTATCCTTATTTCCATACGAATTTGAGTTGGGCTAGAAGTCCAATACCTTACCCCTTCCTCAAGAAAACGAATTAGGTCTTCTAAACACCTATAAATACACCCTTATATCACTTGTAAATAATCCTTGCCTCATAGTAATTAGTTCTTAAGGTTTTATTCTTCTAGTTTATTGTAGAGAGCAAGATGATGTCTTTTGTAATTTCTTTTTGTTTATTTCCATCAGGTATGAACTAAACTCCCCATAGCTTGGGTTTTGCATATGTATAATCTATGAATTCTAATTCTTTTATCTAAGTTTCTTTGGGAATTACATGTTTTAATTTGATATTAGCTTCTTACTTTATATTTGTTTATGTGTTTTGATTTATTGTCTTTCCTAGAACTGATCACTTTAGGATTGTTTTAATAGTAGTTAGATGGTCTCCTTGACAGGGTGTTTAACTATTGAACCACCACATAATGTCTAGTGTCGATAGAAGTTCTGACAAAACATGCTTCTAACTAGATAGTCATTAGGGTTTGTTTTAACCACCGTATCACCAATTGATTGTAGTGTGCTGGATAGGGCCTTAGTGGCATTTGATAACCCTATTTGAGTCCTCGTCTTGGTTGTGCCGTAGCCCCCTTAGTCGCTCTCAAGGTCTAAGGTAGTGGAATTTAGAATCCTGACTAAGTATACCAAGAGCTAATATTCTCCCTTATTAACTAGATTTATAGATAGAATTAGAAGGATTAGTGCATACTAGCAAAACTTGAGCTATACTTCTCATCTCATATTCTTAATCTTTTATTTTATTGTCTTTTATTTTCCTAGTTTAGTTATTAATCTCGAAATCTATTTGCTTTATTTTCTGTCTTTAATTATTTACTTCTTACTCGTTATTCCTACTCACGCGATTAACACACTTAAGTCCCTGAGAACGAACTCTACTTATCATTAAAACTTGCATACGTCCTGTAATACTTGCAGTACTGTGCCTGTCTAGGGTGAGAGTGCGTAGTTTCTTGACTTATTTTAATCTTATTTTTATCACACCCTAGGCGGCACCAATAGATTAAGAACTGTATTACCTCAGTCTCATATAAAGTACAAATTAATGGGGAACTTTATGATTTGGATAAACCCCAAAAAGGGTTAAGGCAAGGAGACCCCTTGTCCCCGTACCTCTTTTGTCTTGTTACCCAAGCATTAACTCATCTTATTGATTATTATGTGGAGATGGGGCTACTGAAAGTTATCAAATTGCAAGAGCAGCTCCTATGATTACTCATGTGCTTTTTGCAGATTATAGTTTATTTTTTCTTGAAACATTTGATTATAATATTGATATTTTTAATAATATTATTAATTGGTATACTTTTGCTACAGGTCAAAGGATTAATCTCAACAAAAGTGGTATCTTATTTAGTAAAAATACACCACAAGATGTTAAGAATAAAATATCATCTCAACTGAGAATGAGGAAAATAGAACACCTCGGTAAATATCTTGGAATACCCTCTTCTTGGGGTACATCTAAGGTTAAGTCACTTGAATGGATTATTGAGATGATATTAAATAAAATGGAAAGGTGGGACACAAAAATGCTAACTAAAAGTGGCAATGAAATTTTAGTTAAGGCAGTTATTGGAGCTATACCAAATTATATAATGTCAGTGTCTTATTCCCAAAAAAGTGACTTCACATTTATCATCCTTGATTTCCAACTTTTATTGGAATAATCAAGGGAAAGATAGATGCCATTGGGTTAAGTGGCAAACACTAATGAACTCTAAAGAAGATGGTGGACTTGAATTTAAAGATTTCCATTGTCAAAATTTAGCATTATTGGCCTAAAATGTATGGAAATTTCTTAATAACAAGGAGTCTCTGGTGTATAAGGTGTTTAAGGGAAAATATTTCCCCCAAAATGACTTCTTAAATGCTACTTCAAATAGTAACTGTTCTTGGGGTTGGAAAAGCCTTATTGAAAGCAGAAACTGTTTTTTGAAATCTATAAGATGGAATGTGGGAAATGGCCAAGATATCAGGATTTGGGAGGATGTTTGGATCCCAAGTCATGACAAAATTGCTAAACCTTTGAATTGTTCTTTGAATTTTGTCTCAGAACTTACTGACTCTGATAAAAAGGTTTGGAGGGTTGGTTTGCTTAACTTATATTTCTCTCCAGCTATCGTAGCAACCATCTCTTGTATTTTTCTTCCTTCTTTTTTTTGTGATGACTCCCCATTTTGGCCTTTCTCGAATTTTGGAGTTGTTACAGTTAAAGAAATGTATAAGAGATTGTGGAGGGCTCAATAAGCTGGTGAGAAAATATTGGTTAAAAAGAAAGGTGAATCTTCTTTTAAATTACAGTCTGAGGATTGGAAACTTATATGGAATATGAGAATATTACCAAAAATAAAGAATTTTATTTGAAAATGTTGTGAAAATGGTTTATCTACAAATGAGAATAGAAAAAAGGAAACCTTGTGAAAATGATCTTTGCTTCATTTGTGGGATAGAAACTGAAAATGTGGAACACTTGATTTTTCATTGCTCTTGGGCTAGAACAGTCTGTTGGCTAGCCCAACCAGTTTTAACTCTATGACTGAACCATTCTTTAAGTTCACAAGATGGATCAATTTTATAAGGCTCAACCTTAATGAAACTGAGTTCAAATGTAAAGGACTTGGTGAATTAGCTTTCTTTATTGCTTGGTTTATCTGGAAAGGAAGGAATGAAAGCATTTTTAGGGGGATTGAACCTGACCCTATTAAAACATTACATGAGGCTATTAAAGCCTATGATGAGTGCAATCTTTCAAAAAGATTAACTTCTGAGGCTAAAGTTATAGACAATTTGGTTGGGACTCATGGTCTCATGCCTGGAATTAATTGTAACACAACTGTAACTCAGGCTAAAAACCTTAGAGATGACAGTATGGGGACTTGGTCTCCACCTCTGATTGGATGCTATAAAGTCAATTGTGATGCATCATTTGACTCAAAAACTAATCTAACTGTTTTTGCTTGCATTGTTAGGGACTCAGCAGGAAACATGATAGATGGTTTTGCTCAAAAGGTGGTTGTGAATTCAGCTATTGAAGCTGAGGCTAGAGGACTTTTTGGAGCTTGTGTGCTGGCTTCAAATTACCCAAAAGGCTTGGTAGAGATAGAGAATGACGGTTTAAATTTGATTTACCAAACCAGAAAGGGTGAAAAGTTGTTTTGTAATATTTTAGTGTTGGTTAAGAATATTCTGAGATGCAAACTTTTGTGTAATATTAAGATCTTCTATGATAGGAGATCCAAAAATCTATGTGCGGATTGGGTGGTTAAACAAGAGTTTAAAGGCTCTTTCCTCCTCCCCAATTAGCTTCTTTTTAGCGAGCGACTTTAACTATATTTGGATAGGTTAATTTGTAATTGGTACTTTCAAGTTTTTAATATACGTTTCCTCCACTAAAAGAACAGGTACTTCAACTATATACGTTTACACGTGGATCGGAACTGGTCACACTTCTCTACGGGTATTTGCCAAGCTTTTTCTGCACAGGTTCTTTGTTCTGCCTTGGTAAGCTATTACTCTTGAGTTGGTGGGACCTTCGATTGAGATTGATGAACTGGCTTAGATTTCACTTGATTATCTTTTTGTGGTGGTACCTTTACATATCATCTGAGATTTTATCCGTGCTTACCATCCTTGTCTCATCTAGAGAGCTACGTCTTTCATCAGCCTTTTCTCTCACCCTTTATTGTGGTGATATTTGGAGGTTTGGATTAGCTCGTGACTTTGTTCTGGAAGATTTTTTCATCCTCAGCTCGGTGGTTTCTGCAACTCGGGCATGGTTATTTGGTTTCATTTCGTTGGTTGGTTTCAGTTTGGTTTGGCTTGAGGGAAAGAATCTATGTAGCTTTCGGGTGGATTTGATGGAGGAGCAAGGTCTATTGAGGATGTGTTGTTATTTGGTTTTCACCTTTGTATTGTATTTACTTTTATTTGTGTGTATGTTGTTAAATACCCTGGATTTGGTTTTTCCTGCCTGTAGGTGTTTATTCGAATATATATATTTATCTGTTTGAAAAAAAAAAAAGACTGGAAAATATTGGACTCGTGTATCTTTTCTTAAAACCCGTGGGCTTGAGCCCATTCTATTTTAACTCCGCCAAATTCTCTTAAACCCTAGCTACATTTTCTCCGTTAATCTCTTCCATTGTTATATATTTGCTGAGATTCCAATTCTTGTAACCCTAAAACACACGCACAAGCACCAAAAACAGATAATTTCTAGGTTTTCATAATGGGTAGCAAAAGGAGAGCTTCTTTAGAATCAAAATCCGAAGAAGAATCAACAATGGAGATTGACGAAAAAATCGATACTGAAGTTTCAGAGCCTTCGAGGAAAAAATTGAAAAAAGAGAAAAGGAAAAAAGATAAACAAGACATCGAGATCTCGTCAATGGAGAGAAAGAAGATAAACAAAGCTCTAGACAAGGGAAGGCATCTAGCCGAAGCTAAAACGAAGCCCAAACCAAACTTAGAACAAAAAGATGATGGGATTGGTGAAGAGAGTATGGAGAAGGTGGATAATATAGCAAGTAGTAGTAGTAATGGGTTACCTGAGTTTCACGTTGGTGTATTTAGGAATTTCACATCAAGTGATGCTAGTGTTAGAGATTCAGCTGCCGAGTTAATGGTGACTGAGTTAATTGAAATTCAGAAGGCGTATGATAAATCTGAAATTAAAGAGAGTGAAGAAGAGGATAAGTTGAAATTGGAAGCTGAAAAGGATGATGGATTGAATAACTGTGCACCCTCTGTCAGATATGCTGTTAGGAGGCTTATTCGTGGGGTTTCTTCTTCTAACGAGGTTTGTTCCTCTTTATATCTATGTATAAAGATGTCATTTTTATTTGTTTATTTATCAAAAGATTATATTTTGATGTTTCTTGATTGCATTATTGGTTCTTAACTTTTTATTTAATGCGAAATAGCCACATATGTCCATTAACTTTGCAAATTGAGGTATTTTTCTACTCTTTGGAATAATGGAGTCGAATTTAGTTTAGCCATTACTTGTCTTTTTAAATAAAAGAAATGGCCAGGGAGAAAAGTTTAGATAATCATAAGTGATGTTATGCTTGTTCTCTTATATAGCTTTTCTTCATATGAATGCTCTTTTTGTTTATTTCTCCTTTGAAAAGTATATAAGTTTTTGGTTTAAATGGTAAATTTCTTTTGCAGTGTGCAAGACAAGGATTTGCATTAGGATTAGCTATCTTAGTTGGTGCAATTCCAAGCATCAAAATAGAGTCATTGTTGAAGCTAATTATTAATTTATTAGAAGTTACTTCATCAATGAAGGGCCAGGTTTGTAATTTCTTTTTTATTCATCCATTCTATTCTTTTTCACTTTATCCTGATATTAAACATGTATATGTGGGATAATAGGAAGCTCGTGATTGCTATTTGGGACGCTTATTTGCTTATGGAGCTATAGCTCGATCTGGAAGACTAATAAACGAATGGGTTTCTAACAAAGAGGGTCCCACACTTCAACAATTCACTTCAGCTCTCATTTCTTTAGCATCTAAAAAGCGATATTTACAAGAACCTGCTGTTGCAATTCTTCTAGAATTGGTCTCAAAGGTAATTTATACTCAAAACTGTCCATTTTCCCCTGTTTTTTTGTTTGTATTTTTCGCCACCTAAGCGAATTTTTGTATTTCAGTTACCTGTTGAAGCTGTATCGACTCAAATTCTGGAAGCTCCTGGGGTCCACGAATGGTTTGAAAACAAAACTAAAGATGAAAATCCCACAGATGAAAAGCCCAAAGATGGAAAGGCTAAAGATGGAAATCCCGATGCTTTGCTTTTAGCTCTAAAAATTCAAGAAAAACTTGGTATAGAAGATACTAATAACACTTTTGGCAAGCTTTTACCTTCTCCATATAGCTCGAGTAGCCTATTTTCCGTTGAGCATTTAACTTCTCTCACCAATTGCTTAAAGGTAATATCTTTATTGTCTATTAATCTTAACCTAATCATCAAAATATAACTTGTATATTAATTTTTCGATTTTTATATTTGATTCAGGAATCAACTTTTTGTCAACCACGAGTGCATAGTGTATGGCCTCTTTTAATAGACATTTTATTACCCGATACTGTTCTAACTGAAGCAGATTCATCATCAGCTCTAAATTCCTCGAAAAAACACAAGAAAACTCGCAAAGGAGAAGAAGATATTTCACAAAATCTTCGAAATTTTTGTGAAATTGTGATAGAAAATTCTCTTCTTACATCTTCACATGATCGCAAACACTTAGCTCTCGATCTAATACTCCTACTTTTACCGAAAATCCCTATTTCATGTGTAGAACAAGTTTTGTCAAATAAAGTTGTTCAGTGTCTCATGGATGCACTTTCAACTAAAGGTTCATGGTTGTTCAAAGTTTCGCAACATTTCTTGAACAAATTGTCTGAATGGGTTAAGGAAGATGATGTAAGAAAAGTAGGTGTTATTATGGCTATACAGAAACATAGTAACGGGAAATTCGATTGTATTACAAGGACTAAAACTGTAAAAGATTTAATGATGGAGTTTAAAACTGAATCTGGATGTACGCTTTTGATTGAAAATTTAATCGATATGTTTTTAGACGATGGTCAAACTTCTGAAGAGCCTTCAGATCAAAGTCAAACAACAGATGAAAGTTCAATAGAAGAAATTAATCTCGGAACATCCGAGTTTTTGAAAAGTTGGGTAGTTGATTATCTTCCAAATGTTATAAAACATTTGAAATTAGACGGAGAAGCTAAATTTCGTGTGCAAAAGGATATAATGAAGTTTTTAGCTGTACAAGGGCTATTTACGTCATCTTTAGGGTCTGAAGTAACTTCTTTTGAATTACAAGAGAAGTTTAAATGGCCAAAAGGTTCGATTTCAAGTGCTCTTAGAAAGGTTTGTGTGGAACAGCTTCAATCTTTGCTTTCAATTGCGCAAAAAGGAGAGGTTTTAAATGTGGTATCAGTATCAGTATCAGATAGTGGTACAGAGGAGGAAAATGATCTTGGGACTTATTTTGTGAAATTTTTTAATACTTTATCGAATATTCCTTCGGTTTCTTTGTTTAGAGCTTTGAGTGGTGATGATGAGAAAGCGTTTAATGAATTGCAAGCTATGGAATCTTGGTATACTAAAGAGGTATTTCTTTCTTTTTTCTTTTATATTTTGCATAATAGAGTGAGCTATAATAGTGTAATTAATTGTTGATGTTGTGATATCAGGAAACGAATGTTGGGCCGAAATCAAATACAAATAAGTTATATAATAAGTTACATTCCTTGAAATACTTACTCATCCAATTACTTCTTCAAATCCTTCTTCGACCTGGTGAATTTTCTGAAGCTACTTCTGAACTCATTATCTGCTGTAAAAAAGCTTTCGATCCCGATCTTATGGAAGAAGAAGAAGAAGAAGAAGAAGATGATGATGATGAAGAAGATGGGTCCCACACACCTAAAGTAATGGATGTACTTTTGGACACCATGCTTTCACTTTTACCTGAATCATCCGCTCCAATGCGATCTGCTATCGAACTGGTTAGTAGAACATTTGCGTATATTATTAAATAATACGAGGGCTTTTTTTGTAAATATTGTTGATGATTTTTTGTAGGTTTTCAAGTGCTTTTGTAATGATATAACTGACGATGGATTGTTAAGAATGTTACGAGTGATAAAGAAGGATTTAAAACCAGCGAGACATCAAAATTCAGATGATGATTCAGATGATTCAGATGAAGAAGAAGATGATGATGATTTACTCGCGATTGAAGATGCTAAGGAATCTGATGAAGAAGCGGAGGAGACAGGTGGCACCGGTGATGATAGTGACGAGGAGGATGATTCCAAGAATATTCCGGCGAGAAATGGAGAGGTTCCGGAAGATTCCGATGATGATGATGATGATTCTGATGAAGATTCTGATGATGGAATGGATGATGAAGCTATGTTTCGTATGGATACTTATCTTGCTAAGATTTTTAGAGAGAAGAAAAATCAAGCTGGGGGTGAAACTGCTCATTCTCAACTTGTTTTGTTTAAGCTTCGTGTTCTTTCTTTGCTCGAGATTTATCTTCATGAGAATCCAGGTTTGTTTGTCTTTTTATTCCATTATACTCTTTAAATTGTGCACTATAGGTCCCTATTGTATTAAGAATATGTCATTTTTTTACAGGTAAGCAACAGGTAGTGAAAGTATTCTCAAGTCTAGCTCAAGCCTTTGTGAATCCACACACTACTGAAGGTAGTGAACAGCTTGGACAACGCATATTGGGTATTTTGCAAAAAAAGATTTTCAAAGCAAAGGAGTTTCCTAATGGTGAAGATATTCAACTCTCAGTCCTCGAATCCCTACTCAAAAGGAATCTAAAATTAGCCGCTAAGCCCTTCAAAAGAAAGAAATCCGCTCAAGCCCTATCAAAAAAGAAACAATTGATCTCCAAAAACCGACACAAAATGATAGTTTCTCTCGCTCAAAACTCAACGTATTGGATTCTGAAAATCATCGATTCAGGAAACTTCTCGAAAGCCGAACTTAAGAAAGTGTTTAATATTTTCAAGGAGGTGATAGCATCGTATTTCGATAACAAAAAATCGCAACTAAAATCGGAGTTTTTGAAGGAGATTTTCCGAAGAAGACCTTGGGTTGGGCATAAATTGATCGGGTTTCTTATAGAGAAATGTTGTAGTGCGAAAATGAAGTATCGACAAATTGAAGCTCTTCCTTTAATTAATGAAGCGTTACGTTTACTTTTAAGTGCTAATGCAGATTTAGCTAGTCAAAGACGAGCACAGAGGAAGTTGAGAAGTCTTATTCCCAAACTGTGTGATTTGGTCAAAGTTTTGGTGTTAAATATGCCAAACAAGCAATCTAAAAGGGTTGATGTGCGAAAGTTTTGTGGCAAGGTATTTCAGATATTGACCAGTCTTAATCTTGCATCGTCATTTTTTATAGGTTTGGAAGTTGAGGCAAAAACTGCTTGTGAATCTCAACTTGGTGAGGTTTTTAAAGCTTTGAAGAATAATGTGGTGAATCCATAAGTTATGGGGGCCCTCCCCTGCAAATTATACTGGAATTACTATTCTTGGTTTTTTTTACTATTTTGTCCTTTGAAACTTTGGAAATCTTTGTTTTTGTCCGTTTTGAATTTTGAGTACTTGGTGTATGAGTGATGATTATTATTATTAGTTGACAAGGTAGACTTGAATTTTGTTGGTTTTTTTATTGCTTGATTCAGAAATTATACTGCTTTATATGTTTAATTTGGTTTGATTTGGTTTGTATTTCTGTTGTTTCAACAATATACAACTTTTTGTGCATAGTTTAGGGATCTGTAATGCAATTTTTGCACTATATAGGGATCTCTAGTTTATATTTTGGGATAAGTTAAAAGAAAACCCTTAATCAAATCGAACCATTAGAATAGAAAAAATATATATCCAAAGTTTAATGTTGGATCACGAATTGTGAACATCAAAACCACCTGAGACAAAACCGTTTGTTCATGGGTAGAGAATGGTTGAAACAAACAAACAAGACTAATTCAAAATCATCCCCACCATATCAACTACGTTACTTTTCTTCTACTCAAATTCAAAATTCAAACTAACTGAGACAAGACAGATATTCTTTTAGTATACACACATTTGTCTCTAAGTGATGGGCTATCCATTATCATCATCATATTGTCCCTTTCAACCTTTAATAGTTATTTATTGCACGGCTACTTTTTCCAACTACGAGGACTTGGACTAACAATTTAGATTAGGAAATGGTCTTAACATCACGTGATTTAATTAAATGGCTGCTGCTTATTCCAAGATATTTTCGTATTTAGATGATAAATATTCTCAAGTGATTTGTTATGTTAATAAAGCGAAAATTCCAGACATCATTATATGAGACCCCCTATCATGTTATAACATACATACATATACATATATATAATCATATGATCATGATATCCACATGATGATGATGTTGAAAGCACACGAAAAAAAGACCATAACCTCTTTTCTCTCTCTAGGCAGACAACAGATATTTTGCTATTGCTACTGATTCTCATGTATCTTCTCCTACAGCACAGCACAGCTCACAAAAGAGTATCCAAAGCTTCCGAATTTTGAATTCATTACTTCTCTTATTAGTGTCCAGCAAACTTACACCTGCCAAACTCAGAGAGCCTACCACATGTCTTCTCATCATCTCTCTCTCTCGACATTTACTTTTCTGTTATAAGAAAACCACTAACTCAATTACTACTTGGTACAATTCAAGACCCAACCAAACTCTCAAATGACTTGCCGCCAACACTTTAAACAATTAGTAATGCAAGAAGAAAGAAAGAATGCAAATTCAAAGAGGACAAAAAGGTCTAAATTCAATAACAATCCACAACTTAAAAGCAAAACGAATTGCATACACAACAAGCTTTCTTAGTGACAAAAAATAATAAACATCCCCATTAAGGAAAGAAAGCGAAACAAATCTAAATCTTCATCATGTATGAATTGTGAAAAAAACTATACAAAGGTATCTCAACTACACTCTCTCTTCTATATCTCTCTCTATCTCTTCTTCTCTACTCTAATTTCATTAAACTCTAATTTAAACAGAGCAACCACTCTTCAACTTCAATCACTAACTAAACTCCCTAGCTTTTCTTTCTTGCACCTTCCTCTTTCCGGACCACAAATTCCTAGTAACATCATCATAGCTCCCTGCACAAGTATCTAAAGATAAGACAGACAAACAAACAATTGTATAAAGATCAGCCATGTTTATATACCTCATCAAAAGGCATGCAATTTCCTTTCCATAAAAAAACGGTAGAATCGACCAAGCAAGCAAAAAGCAACCACGTGCAAGAATGAATCTTGAAATCGAGCAAGCAAGCAGCATCAAGATTGAGCTTCATCTTCATCAGAGTCACTTCCAGATGAACTTCCAGAGTCTGAATCTGTTAAAGGAATGAGGCCTCCAACTAATAAGATGATCAATTTTTTAAAGAGTTTTTTAATCCTCAAGGTACAAGCTAGTAACACAAGAAGAATCACTACCGCTAGATGAGGATGAATCGCTTCCTGAGCTGCTCGAACTGCTTGAGCTACTATCCCCGCCATGATCACCTACACCACCTCCTCCGCCACCTACTACTTCATCCTTGTCAATCTCCACAGGTGGAAAGTTAGTAGCTGGCATATCATCGTCAATGTCCACATCTTCTTCACCAACATCTCCACCAATTCCTCCTCCACCTATGCCACCTCCACCACCACTCTTTTTTGCCTTCTTTATTGAATCATTCTTGTCACTCATAGCAGCATCCTACAAACAATTAATAACCCAAGCATTAGATACAAAACCCCATTTAAAAAATCTAGAAAATACAATAATTTGCAAAATAGATTATTACCTCATCGCCTTCCCCTGCTGCAGAGGATGTTGGAACAGCATTACCAGGATTTAAGTTCATTAGCAAACCCTGACGCTTGGTTTTACTAACCATCTTCTTCCAATTGGTCACAAATCGATCAAGCTCCCACAGGGTTTCAGTATCAAGAGCTTCGATATCAAGCTCGATCTCATCTCCTTCTTGCCCTAATTGCTCATTTCTCTTCCTTATAATCTGCACTAACTGGGGCATTTTCTCCTCAGGTAAACTCTGTAATCCAACACCAAGTTTGTGTTTTTCCTCCAGACTCATATCCCTTTTATTTGGATCCCTTGCCCTAGGCTTTGGCTGCTTCATTGTTGTCACTCTGCCAACAGTTTCCAACACCTTCATTGGAGGTGGTGATGGAGTCTGTTCTGGAGACGGTGCTCTTACTGGTGGAGGAGCAGGTGGTGGAGGGTTTGAGGGTGTTGTTGAAGCACTTGAATGATTCTGAATCGGATTTCTTAGAGGGGTTCTCTCTTGCTTCTTCTGGATTGGTTGAGGAGGCATTACTGGTAGAGCTTTAGATTTAGCTTTCGGCTTCTTTGTCCTTTCTGGAGTTGGAATATGATTCCAAGAGCTTCCTTGCAAATCATCCGCACCATTAAATTCTCTACTAAAGCTATCAACTTTGGCTTGAATCGGGCTAAACAACTCCTCGAATCTAAGTAACAGCTGGTCCGCCATGCCATGGTATGGATCAGTTTTCGGATTATACAACAACGCGTTATTGAAAGTTAATCGCACATCATTCGCAAATTCAGATGGTGTGCGATAGAAATTCTTGGCTAAATTTGATTTAACCGTGCCTAAATCCATAGGCTTCTTTACTATCAAATGATAATCATGAAGCCCAAGCGCAGCTGCATCAACAGGTTTATTGAACACCCATCCATGTTTATGCTTCATCAATTTTGTCAGAATTTGCCTACATTCCTTCATGAAACCTTCCATATCACTGATACTGATACCCACATTTCGATTATTGAATCCGTTGTTTGATTTCTTTGGGATTTTGTTAGATCCAGAAGGCGCCGGCCGTTTGGAACCCGATAATTTCTTCCAAGTCTTGGGTTGAGATCTAGGGTTAGGGTTAGGGCTGTTGGTATTATTGGTGGTGCTAAATTGACCAGATTCAATTCGATTCCGAAGGTTTTGGGTCTGTTCAAGCTCCGAAGCTAACCTTTTTCTGAGATCATTGAGCTCACTTTTCGTGTACGAGGAGATATTGATGCTTAGATACCCGCCATGGTTGAATCCGTTACGGCCATCGTGATTTTCAATCGGTCTTTGATTGAATGAATATGCGTCGTCTGATGCCGTCTGTGTAACAGCTGCCGGCGAATTGTCCTTCTGACGGCCGTTAGTTGTATGTTGATGGTTGTGAAATTGTTTTTGCTTCTTCTTAGGGTTAGGGTTCAAGTACGGAATTTTCCCCATGAATCCAACGCCACCGCCTGATTGAGCCCAGCTGGATTCATTTTCGCTTGCTAAGACGGCTGACGCCATGAATTGCACCGGCGTAGTTTAGCTCCGGCGATATCCCGGCAGGGAAGTGCAGAAAACATGTAATGAATAACGAGCAATTAGGTCGACTAGGTCACGGCTGGCCGAATTCACAATAAATTCCCGATCACCGGCCGGCGAATTATAGATAAAATGAAAAAAATATATAGATTATGTATGTATAGACTGAAGATGGCGTTGTAGAGAGGCTAGGGTTTGGTGATTGAGCGAGGAATGAGAAGGGGAAGGCATCGTTCTTAAAGGCGAACAGATCTACCCGTAAAAATAATGGGCAGCCTATGAGCCGTTGATTTAAACTAGATTGATGATCTGTCGGTTAAATTTTATTTGTTTTGCTGTCTGAAGGGGCTGCCCGAGACATCTGTCTTAAACGGATTAGATTTGTTGTATGGTGACGTGGATGTTTTGCGTCCGTAGATGAAATGAGGCTTTCGAGAAACGAGGGCCTTATGAATTTGAAGTGAATTTGGGTTGCATGTGTCTTGAATTTGAGGTTGTGGGGCCCAAAAGGAAGAGGGCTGACGTGGTTGCAAGAAGAGAAGACGTGAAGGGGAAGGGAAAACGCGCAATGGCATGTGAGGAAGGTGTTGACGTGTTGGAGAGATTTTGTCAAAATGTAAAAAGCCGGGTTCCTTTAATGACAATTATGCCCTTTGCAGTTCACGATACTATTTTCCAAACCTATTACACTTATATCCAACAAAAAAAATCTATTACACTCAATAAAGTTGTTCATTCCATAAAAAAAAATCAACAAAATGAGCAAAGCGAAAAATTCAAGGGCTTTTGCTCTGTTTTGAGAAAGAAAAATTCTTCAATCTAATATTGAATAGACCAATATTAAAATTAATTAGTTATTTGTATTATAACATATGACTTAGGTTTATAGAATTTTATAAATTAATCTATAAACATATGTCTTATTATTATATCAAACGATCTTGATTTATATATTAGACTATCCAATATTGAAAAAAAAAATCTTTATAATCAAATGACTTATCAGTAGTCATGTTCTTTTATATAAACCATACTTATACTAGCATATTAATGTCGTGATTTTATGAAATTTTTTAATCTTTAAATATAATTTTAATTTATTTTTAATTAAATTATATTATATAATAAATAATATAAAAAGTATTATATGACATTACTCTTTTATAATGATAGCTTTTATCTATCTTTTCATCTATATTTTCTTTTTCAAGATAATCTTTTATTAATTTTAAGGGTCAATTACTCAAAGGGTCTTAAAGAATATTATAGTGTCACTTAGAAGCTAGCAAATTTCTTTCTCCTTCTTAGAGGCCAATAAGATGTCCAATGTCATAACTACCCTTCTAGTGCATATAAGACAAAAAATAGATTCTTCTCTCTCCTCTTCTACTATTATTCTCTCTCCTCCATTAGCATTAATCTCTCTCCTCCTTTATCATTCTCTCTCTCTCTCTCTCTCTCTCTCTCTCTCTCTCTCTCTCTCTCTCTCTCTCTCTCTCTCTCTCTCTCTCTCTCTCTCTCTCTCTCTCTCTCTCTCTCTCTCTCTCTCTCTCTCTCTCTCTCTCTCTCCTTCTTGATTAATTATCAAATAAATTCCAGCTCCGACCACCACCACCGCCCACCACCGCCCACCGCCGCCCACCGCCGGAAAAAGTTCTGAGCGTAGAAAATAGTTCTGAGTCTTTGGGTACTGAGCATGGAAAAAGTACTGAGCATGGGGCTACTAAGCATGAAAAAATTTATTGGGTATTGAAAAAAAGTTTTGAGTATCGAAAAAAGTTGCTGAGTATTCGAATTTTTTTGTTGATCATGCTCAGTAACTTGCTGAGTGCTTCTCGTATAATCAGTAAAAATGCTGAGTATTTCTTATATAATCAGTAAAAGTGTTGAGCATTTAGAACAAAGTTATGGAGTTTAATACAAAAATTTAATTTACATTACAAAGATGAAATTATTACATTATAATTACAAAGGAAAAAAAAAATTATGCTCATAAAAAATTTCATCTTTGCAAATCATATGAGAAATAGATTAGTCAAAGTATTGAGCATTACAAAGTACTGAGCAACATATAAAAAAAAAAGAAAAACAATTACATAGTGAAGTCCTGAGCAACATTAAAAAAACAAAAGAAAAACAATTACATAGTGAAGTCCATCTCCATCACTTTAAGTGATGATTCCGTCACTTTAACAACCTTTAAATTATCAGGTTTCTAAAGAATAATGATACAACCTGCAAATTTCCGGAACAAATTATATTCTCTTCAGATTCAGACTCGCAATAGCACCGAGATTTGCAACAACGCCGATATTCACAGGGGTTCAACTTCGGCCAGATCTGGTCGGATTTCGCGGCGGTGTTATTTCTCTTCAGGTTCGAGACTCACAAGCTCGATCTAGTTTTCATGAGATCCAGCAGCGGCCGTTCGTGGTGGATGTCATTTTGCAACTTGTGCTTTATTAAGCTTAGCTTTAGTAGATGTGAACAAACTATCAATCGGAGGGATAGAAAGGGTTGATGATGATGTTGCCATGGTAGGGTTGTAAGATAAGTAATGAGATTAAATCTGAGCTCCGGTGGTCTGCGACAGATCTAAGCTTTGGAGGTGTTATGGGTAATTGACGTGAGATAATGGGAGGAGAGAGATGAGAGAGAAAGAATAAATATTAGGTTTTATAAAATATTTATGATTAAATAAGTATATATAGAGAAATAAAAAACAAAAAAGGGTAAAAAAAGTAATTGACTTTTTAGCTTATAGTGTTAATTTTCTGTTGTGGCCTTTAGTAAGAAGAGGCTAAAAAGCCGATCTTGTTAGATCACGAGGTGGAGTAATCAAGACCCTTTGGGTAATAATCTCTAATTTTAATTATTAAATGTTATACTGTTTAGGAAAATAAAAATCTACCTAATTAATTATTATATTCGGATGCTCCTTATCCATTGATTTTAAAAAGTGTTTGTTTAGATTTTTTTTTTTAAAAACACGATGTTTTTAGATCTTTAAATATCTTTTAAGAACATTTTTAGTAGAGACATGTTTTCTAAAAAAAATATAAATAATTATAATTTTTAATAATTTTTAGTTATTTTTACAATCATTCTAATTTTATTTCAAAAAAGTTGTTCCAAACAAGTTTTTAGTTAACATAAGTAATATTCAATTTAATTGATAATTATTTTTTATGATCTCAAATTTAATTTATTTTATTTTTTTATATAATTTAAAAAAATCATTAATTAACACCATATTTATTATAATACCTTTAATAAAAAACTTTAATATTTTAGAAACTTATTGAAAATATAACTTTAATATTTTAAATATAGATAAAAATGAAATAAAAAAAATTTAAAAGTGTTGATTTTTTAAAATAAGTATATATCAAAGAATAATAAATAAGTGGATTATTTAAAAGGTAGGCCATCCCTTCAAACCAATTATAAGATCATGGTTGTTCCCGTAATCCTCTCTAAACACCACCACCACCACAAATTAAATCGAACCACCCAAAAACACCCCCACTAAATTACCCAACACCACCACCATTATAACCACCTACGTTCTATAATCATTCAGGTTAGTTTCACTTCTTCTCCCTATCTCACTCACTCTTTCTCTGCCTCGTCTCTTTCTCCTCCTCTTGGGAAAATACAATCTGAACTGCAATGTTGGAAACAAAGAAAAAGGAACCAAGCACTACCTGAAGCCGGAGAAGATCATTCTCAAACCGGTGGCTAACTCAGTCTATGCTACAATCGAAACACCAAAGCTTTTAGCAAAGATTATTAGTAACTAACAGGTGAGCTTCAATTACCTAAGTTCACTATACACCCTAATTTTTTTTTTATCGTTGAGCGGGAATTATATTAGTTAATTGAAAATAATGTAATCATGAAATTTTTTCAAAAAAAGAAAATTCGGAAAGGTCAATTGTAATTTAGTTAACATTTTTATAATGTAATAGATATTATTTTCATTAATTACCTAAATCGTATTTTAATATTGGTATTTACGTAAATATTGTGCTAGTATTAAATAACTTAAGAAAAAAGAAGATGTACCTAAGTTCACTATACACCGTAGAAAAAATTCTAGGGCCGTTGCCCCCAGAACCCCCATATATTTTAAGCCCTCCTCAATTTTTATCTTGGATCCACCCCTGACAATTTGGAAGGTAGCTTAAGATGGTGGGGTTACCTAAAAAACAATGTATACTCATCTAAAGATCTGTGAGGAGAAAAAGATAGTAAAAAAAAGGAAAGAGATATCCTGCTCCTATATCACCCCAAAGTCTCTTTGAAAAGTGGTTTGGAGTAGAAAAGTCCCTCCTAAAATTAAAAATTTCTTATGGAAAGTTTGTAAAGGGATTTTGGCAACAAAGTAAATAAGTTTAATAGACACCGTGCTTAGGATATAATATGTAAACTGTGTAATATGGAAGAGGAAAATACATATCATCTATTCTTTGCCTGTCCTTGGGTTAGAGCTTTTTGGCTTATATCTCCTATACAACTGTTGTCAAAACACCCAAGTACATGTAATTTTGTTGTGTGGATGGAGGAACTGGATAAATTGAAAGATTGTACTGATATTGCAAATAGGAGGTTTGGAGATTTAGTACCATTCCTGCTATGGACAACTTGGAAAGTGAGAAATAAATATTTATTTGAGGGTGTAACACCTGACTCAATATTTGTGCTATCACAGGCTTTAAAAGCCTATGATGAATACTTCAAATACAATATAGAAAGTTCTGAGGCTGAAATAGAATTACAAATAAATGAAGGTAATATTGTAACAGCAAGTATAAAGGTAAATACTGCTCGAAAAAGTGGGAAGGTAAATAGACTAGATAATAAATGGCAAGAGAAAATTATTCAAGATTGTTAACACATATGCATCTTTTAAGACAGAAATTTGTGTCTCTTCTGCCTGTATACTTAGAGATTATAATGATAAACTAATATATGGGTCTGCATGGACCTTTTCTTGTAACAGTGCTAGGAAGCGGAGCTAATTGGAGTGAGGAATAAGCTACTTTCAACAATTAATTTTCATTACAAGGATATTTTTATTCTTTGTGATAACAAAGTGGTGGTTGATACACTAAGCTCGCCTTCTTCTCCTTCATTCTCTCGTCTGCTTCTTCTTTATCAGGATATTAAATCTCTTTATAATAATAGGAGTATTAGTTTCTTTCATGTGCCTAGGAAAGAAAATTGTGTAGTGGATTGGGTTATTAATCGCAAACTAGAGGGTATGTTGCCTATTGACTGGGTGTTTAAACCTCCTCCCCAATTTGCGAAACTGTTAGCTAGCTGCTTTCCCAATTCCTCTTTAGTTGAATTTGTTTTTTTAAATGAATTTTATAATTTAAGTATTTTGACAACAAAAAAAAATTACATTATAGATTTAGATGTCAGACCGTTCCCTCTTTATCCTTTTTTTTTTGTCGAGTTCCCTTTTTATCAAACGTAAGTAGCCTCCATAATTATTTATAATAGGGTGAACCAAAAATATGAGTACATGTATAAAATATTAGACTTGATTATCTAGACTATTCTTTTCACTGGTCGATACTTTGAGCAAATTATGCATTTGAATGAGGGCAAATTTGACAAATTATTAATAGTACAATTTATATTTTCTTTTAGTCCACTTGAACGGTGCGTTGATTAACTAAATAATGCATAGTGGCCCCGACAATAAACAGCATAAGCTGGCGTCACGTAGCTTTACCAAACTTTGTATATAAATAAAGCCCACAACCTACTACTATAACAACACAAATTTGCTGAATTCTTCTTCTGCCACTGGCCGTGAGTTTTCCGGCGACAAATCCGACGTAACATCCATTAATGAGTTGCCGGAGGAAATAACGTATTCGAATTATAATTTTTCTTGTTTTTTCAAAATTAATCTTCGTCCACAGGTTATTATCGATTGTTTTATATAAGTTGTGAATTCTAAATCTGCTTCAAAAATGAGATTAATCTTTGTTTAGGTTCGAAAATAAACTGAACCAAATACGATGCCTTCGCTTTTACACTTTCACCGTTATAAGGCAAGGTATAGATTATGTTCTTTCACTTTAAGATTCTTCTTTATAAAGGGTTTGGGTAATCTTGGTTTGCTTGTGATTTTCAGTTTGCTAAAGATAGGCTAAAAGGCTTTGAATAGATTGAGAAAAAACCGAAGTAAGAGACTTTTACTTTAGATGTTGGCTAAAAAGGCTTTGGGTCTTCTTTAATTTTGGAAAAGTTAAAAAATGACGCTATGCTTTTAAACTTACACGATAAAATACAGTCCCATTTGCTAACTTTTGTTATTTTTCTTGTAAAACTATCGAAACCATTATTTTTGGATTTTAAAACTTACACGATAAAATACAGTCACATTTGCTAACTTTTGTTATCTTTCTTGTAAAACTACAAAAACCATTATTTTTGGACTTAGTTAGTTCAAATAATAATATATACCATCTAAATTTATACCATTTATATTCATATCAATTAAAATATCATACATAATGTAACGTGATTTGAGTAAAAATATATCACCAATATATTTATTTTCTTAATTTGATTGACAATTTATTTTTGCTCAAAAATACGCTACATCATGGGTGAATTTGTGCCCAAGGTGGGCAAATTTCACAATTAACATTTCGATATTAAATTGAATTAATTTTAAGACAGATTAGAATACAGGTATGTTGGATAATATTTTATTAAAACCGATTATACCAATTTTAACCAGGAAAAAGGTATGCAACCTGAGGTACATGACACTTTTATATGACCACACTTAAGTAATAGTGAGTATATTACGAAACCAGGCCATAAAATTCTCACGGAGAACCACATCGACCAACATCAGTCACAGACACTAACACAAGTATCTGGTAAACGATATGCAAAGAAAATATACCGACGAAGGCAAGAATATTGGTTAGGAAAGCAAGCAATAACGCGATTACGACGGAAAAAAACTTGGAAAGAAGAAAATGTGATGTAGTGGCGAATGTGGATGGTGTCATTTAGAATATGAAACTGTTGGACATTTACTTTTAACGTGTGAAATATGTCGATGTATGTGGATGGTTCAATGACACAAATCAGGATTCAACAAAACCTGCCAGGTTCTATTAGACAATAGATCATAAACACTATGCAAATCTATGTGGATGGATGATGGAATCAAAAAGTCATAACTGCTTATGTGCTATTAATGATTTGGAACATCTGGAAGGCAAAGATGAAATGTCGACACAATCTTAGAAGGTAAGCCCAGACGAAGTAATTAAAGTAAGAAATATTAATATCAAAGAGTTATTTGGTACAAACTGGAATACTTTCAACTTCGATTCTTCAAACAACAATCTAGTACCGATGCCTTCGTTAAATAGTATGGATTTTCAAACGAAGATTGTGTATACGTGTGATGCGTCGTTTGATTATTCATACAATCCTACAAGTATCGATATTGTTGAAATACATAAGAACAATGGATTGAGAATTGAACATTCAAACACGAATTGGTATGATACGATTATAGAAATCGAAGCACAAGTAATTATTGAGACATTGAAGATATGCAAGTTTTCAAGCACAAAAAAAAACAATCTTTTCGGATAATCTTAAACTTGTTTAGGGTATTAAGCAAGTTTAGGCGGTTAACTGGAGAATCAAGATGATGTTGGGGAAAATCAGGCGCATGGCTGAAGAGGCGAGTGAAGTCATCTTTAAACATATACATAGGCACCTCAACACCCGGGCAGACAAGTTGACAAAAGACGCAAGACAAAGGGAAACTACAACTTCAGTTTAAATGGATACGATTCAAGGATAGTGACGGTGTTAGTTGGATAGGTAGATCGTTAGGCATCTTTCCCGTCCAAAAAAAAATGTATGGAATATGGATATACTTGTCGAGTGCTCCACCTAAGCGAGAACTATTGAAAGTGAAGGACTATTTTTTCAGAATTATTATTTATTACACACCTATAGCGTACGGAAGAAAACAAAAGGACGAGCAAAATAAAACAATATATACAAGTTATACAATTACAACCTATACAATCAAAATCACCATGCTTTTTGTAACCGCCCATAGAAGATATATGATAAATTGTATACTCCTTTGCTTCTCAATAAGACACCATCAAACACTCTTAGATAAGACATTTATCTAGATATTCATCTCAGGCGGTGAACACATAATGTTAGATATTTCAAAATAGTATCTCGATTAGAGTGAAGAATTAATTTAATTGCTGGCTAAAGAAAACAATATTTAATGTTAGTGTTGATGAAGTATTTTTTTAGAACTAAAAAATGATAAACCTTAAATCTTGGATTAGATTTTGTGTTTGCAGAGGATAAAGTTGTTGGCATAGATCTTATGATTGTTGCAAATAACACACACGTTAAACGGAGAAGTTCAATTGATGGATATAAATCAAATATTTATGGAAGCTATATCGAGATATTTATAAAGTCGAAATCAGTAGATTTTTTTGTGATTTGGACATCTCAACAAGGTCACAATCCTAGAAATAATAAATTCCCCCATTAAAGACAAGTTTAAGTCCTACTTTGTTGAGAAACGACTTTGTAACTAAATTTCTACGCAAACTGGGGATATACAAGTATCATTAAAGACTAAGGTCTTGCTAGAAATAAGTTTAAGACACATATTACCCTTCCCAAGGACGCTCGCAGTTGTAGAGTTTCCCATATAGGCGCATTCCCCATCAACTACGTCTTAGAACTCTTGGAATAACTCCTTATTGGAGCATCAAATGTTTTGATGCTTAGTTACCAAAATCCCTTCTTCCTTGTTCTCTACCAAGTTGGCTTTGACCATTACCGCAACAATAACCTTTTCATCTTCAATTAAGTTGGTCTGCGGTGGGTCGTTAGGGTTGAACCTATTCTTTCATTGGTACGCCTTGTGTCCCTCATTTCCACAACAATAGCAAGTTGCCTTGGGTCTCTGAATATGATTAGTTGGTTTGAGGTTATATTTAGATTTGTTAAATTTACCCTTTAATTTGTTATTGACATTGTTCTTATTCTGACCTCAATGGCAATATTGTTCGCTCATAAACTCTTTGAATTACTTGTCACAATTATGTAACTATAACTTTACTTAATCCTTTTCTTGACAAAAAAGAAAGATGGAAGACAATTTTATGAGCTATATAGAACTCGGTATGATGTATCCCGCGGGAGATTTTACCTTAAATCGTGGTAAAATATTCTAGGGGACTCGTGTGTGATACCTAAGTATGAATTATTGTTTGGATACACTTCATAGGAAGCTAACTACTAAATATCACTTGGTTAATATGTAATTTGACTTGATTTGTAGGCTTTGCGGTAAGAAAGTTGAGTCAAATAAGCATATTATCTTTGAATGCGATTTGTTGAGGGATATTTGAGATGATGTGAAGTGGTGGTTAGACATTGATCGGGAGATGGGTACCATTCCAAACTCCCTTAAATGGTTGAAGAAATCGAAGACCAGACCAATATGTCGTAAGAAGGTTAGGCAGATTGCTTTTGTGGCTTTGATCTATTTGGTTTTGTTGGAGAGAAACAAGCGTTTCTTTGAAGGTAAAGTCCTATCTTGGGAGACTATATTTTAAGAGATCAAGACTTGTACGTTTAGGATATGTATGATACAAACCCTCATCTATTATTTTCAGATGATATTTGGTTTTTCCTATATGTCCATTGACTTATTCTTACATCTAGGATAGTAGATGACTATTTATAACTTGTTGCTAGAGTAGTAGTTTTTTAATTCAGATTGACCAATGTATACAACACGAGTTATTTTTTCATTAATACAACCATTTACCTAGCAAAAAAATATTCAACAAGGTTGCAGGGATGGCATGCTTGTGTCAATTCAATTCACTATAATCCAATTCATATGGCATATATGTATAGTCTCTATATATACTATGATAAAATTTGCGAATTTAGACTTTTTTGCCAACGTGCTACACTAAAATATCACGGCTACATAAGCCGATCCCAAGTGGAGAAAAACAAGGCACCAGTAGAGAACGTCCACTTCCCACGTGGCCCTCCGTCTAGCATTGCGCGCAATTAGACCGCCCAGACCGTTGAGCGACGTAGAATATGTTTGAACCGCATGTTTTCATGTATCTCGGCAAGCTCCCAAATCCACATTGCATATGGCCTGATACACTACCATGCTGCTGAGGGTAACCTAATACCTTGAATGATATCAAGGTTATCCGAACATATTATAGTCTTGTTCCCTGAGTCATCCTGACAAGTTCTGGCCGCTTCCAACACTACTCTCGCTTCGCCTTCCGCCAGCGAATCAGCCCATACTAAATTTGAAGAAATACGTCTTCTTCACGATTTGGTATCCAAATGAATTATCCGATTCCACTAGGTTCAACTTTGCTAACAAAAGAGACGTCACATTTGATCATAGTCTTTGTTCCTTCTAGTTCAGCTTCTGTTCAAACAGGGTCAGCTTGTTGATTTCTTTTATGGTCGTTGTTTCTCGGTAGGTCAATCCATTCGTTTCCAGACAAATCCTTCATTGCAGAGCTTACTGCTCTAATGATGTTGTCAGGGTCCAGATGGGTGTGTTCATCTATTTCCTTCATTATTTGTTTCCATATGTTCCATAACATGAGTAGGATATACGTTGCTACAATCCTTTTGTCCCATCTTAAGGTGTCATCCCGTCGTAGACTTTTCTAATCCAATCTTCCAAGTCGCCTTCAAGGTTGTCATTAATCCTGTTTTGTAGAGCAGAACCAGCCTAAGCATGTTTGCAGACTGCACATGAAAGTAGTAAATGATTAATAGTTTCCACTTGTTCATCACACCAGTTATTTGTAGCACAGTGTCTCATTTTAAGATTCTTTCTAGTGGGTAAAATATTCTTGCACGCTTTCCACAGAAAAGTACGGACATTATTCGACATGTTTGATTTCCATACCATATTCCATATGGTTGGATTATTCTGTTCTTCTTGAGCTAAGGATTGTGCAGACTCGGATATCGCTCTCAAAGTCAACGTATGATAGCCCGATTCGGTAGTGTATTCTCCGAAGTGCGTATGAGGCCATGTGAAAGTATCCTGTTCCTGCCGATGTAGGATCGGCATTAGCTCTATTTTGATGCGAACTGGTTCCCTCAAGATCCTATTTATGGATTCCAATTCTCATTTTCCTTCTCCTTTTCCTTCATAAGTTGGTCCACTGTTTTAATTTCCACCGACTTGTCATGAATACATCCCGACTTCAACAACTGGCGTTAAATATTTGTATGCTCACCGTTCCGAGTTTGAATGATTCTTTCTTAAACTAGTAGGTCCCTTCTTTCAATGATACTCACCCATGACCATGATATACTTTATCTTAATTTCCCATCTAGCAGGTCTTCCTTCGGATTGTATATTCCTTTAAGCACCTTGGCCGTCAAGGAATTGAGACTTATATCAATATTTTTCTTTACAAACATTAACTCGACCCAATAGAGAGTGGTGGTCCTTTGTGTGTTCTAAAAATAAATGTAAATGCTAATCGAACCACAACCGCAAGTGTACGGTTGTCCCAAGTAGTATTTCTGATAATACAGATTCGTTCCAAGGACGGAATGGTTGATCACAATGTCTAGCAAATAGTGATTGATGCACTTATGAAAGTAAAAGATAGTAAAATGTTTGTTTGGTTTTGTTTATTAAAACTAAATAAATGAAAGACAATTATTAAATGCAAGTAAAAGCTAAGACGCAAGTAAAATGAGTGAAAACGCAATATGAGATGTAGTACTTGAGAACGCAAGGATCCTCCTAATCTTATTTCCTAACTTATGTTGTTTAAGGGCTAAATTGGTCAATTACAATGGTCGGGATTCTAAATTCCTTATACCCCCGTCAGGGTGGACTATAAGGCAATCCTAAAGTGTCACTAGTCCCGTCAGGGTAAATATGATCCACCGTTGGATGTTTAAGTGTTTTACCTCGTTGGCCCTAAAATTAGCTAAGTTCGTCAGAATCAATAGCTTCTATTTCAGATTCAATAAATATATTCCGTACCTAAACCCTCCGTCAGGATGATCCAATCGCCACTAATTGGAATAGCCTAGATACTAATACCTAATCTTAGTTCGCGACTCTAAAATCAGTAAATAATCACAAATTATTGAAAAGAGTAATGAACCCAATCTAATTTAATTTAATCTAAACCCAAATTCAACATTCGTTATTTCATAAAATTAAGATTCACCCGTTGTTTGTTCTCAAGCACTATGGAAAGCTTAGCTCATATTAAAATTAAAATACGAAATTAAAATTAAAGGAATTCATATTGTTTACAGAATTAAAAAGATAAAAGAACCTAATTTCCGGAATCGGAATGACTACGAACGGAGATATAGACCCTCTCCAGCTCTTGTAGCTTCTTCTCCTTCCTTCAGTTGCTTCTCTCTGGTGTTTTTAATCTTGCAGAATGTGAATTGTGTGAAAAATAGGAGTCCAGACCTCTTTTTATAAGCATAAATTCGTTCTAGGGCTTGGACCAGAAAATAGAATATTAATTAAATGTCCAAGCCCACTTTCTAAGCCCAAAATCCCGTAACTGCTGATACACCTTCACTAAAACGGCTTTTCCCGATGCGTTACAACTCCGATTGACCTCATTTCAGTTGCTAAAGTTCCGTAACTCGATAAGGAATGATTTCTCTTCAAGGGTCAACAGCTAAATCATCGCTTAAGCACCTCGAAATCAGCAATATATGGCCTGGAAAATGGATTTTCAGCTCTAAAAATAATATCTTCGGGATTTATCTTCGAGTTTTGACTCTATCTCTTGATCTTTGACTTTCTCCTCGGATTCCTCTTCTAGCTAACATCTAAAACCTGTAAAATCTTCACTAAAAATACCAATATTACGCGCAAAAGCTTAATAAATCAAAAATGCTAGAAATAAAAGAGGAAAATCATATTATTGCATATTTAGTCCAAAAGTCTATCAAATTGATTAAATAAACACCAAAAATGATGTCTCCTAAGGGTCGAAAATACGAACAATTAAGGAGACATCAGAGAGTCATTATATATTTAAGAGTTTCATTACATACCATCAAGTTTGTTTATTTCATTATTTCCTACCAATGTGTAGAGTCGAACACTTGTTTTCATTTTATTAAATATCAAAATATTTAACTATTTCATTTGGTCGCTAAAATATTTAATTATCTAATATATTATTATAACAAGTTTTTTCACTTAGAAAATAATGACTCATTGGGAAATATTATTTTGAAGTATGACGAGTCTCTTATGTTAAAAAAGAACTCTACACCGGTGGAGGCCTTAGAATTTATTATTTTTCATATAAATTGGCAGAGCAATACTCGAAAGGTACCATTATCATGGAAAGTGATTACAATAACTTTATTTAAATTATTTTATACCAAATTTTTGAACAAGACCAATGAATTTGTAATAATCAGGTATAAATCGACTATTTTAAGATGTATTGTAATATTTTTTTTTTGTAAAAACTACAATTAAAATAGTTGATTGAATGGAAAAAAACTATACAATCTTTTATTTAACAAACAAATGTTTTCCTTATCCCGGATTAATTAAATTGTTAGTCTCTGAGTCCGAACTAATAAGGATGGCCAACTTCATAGAAGCCAGAAGAAATAATGTTAGTTATCATTTGGGTTAGAGGAGATCAGAATGTAGCCCACAAGGGCCAGGGATCAGGTGTTTGTGGGAGGTCTAATAAGGGAAATGGTGCTTCCAGCAGTGGAATGAAGCAAGGAGAAAGTAATGGTCATAGAGTTGTGGCAACTCTGAATTTTGGGCAACAAAAGAAGCTGAAATTGGTGAATTGATGTTAATAAAGGGAAAGTAGCAGCGGGCAAAAAAGAAGGGAAGTGGAAAGCAGCGATCAGTACTGGTGCAAAGGGGAGTGGGTCTAGTGGTGCAAGTGAGAGGGTTGTAGTTGAGATAATAGGTGAGAGAAGCTTGGGGGATGTTGAGTGGAGAAAGAAGGATTCGGCTGCGACCTTGCTACAATAAATCTGAAATTTGGGCAGGGTTATGTAAGACCACAGCTTCCGTTGACTTGGAAGGTAGGTCCATACTGCCTGACTTTGAGGCTGACTTGGTGCGAAGCTCCGGTAATGATATGCAGATGGACAATTCTGGGATGGCGAGCCAAGTACAAGAAACACCATTCGAAGATCTCCATGGGACAAGCGCAGCTCTTCATGAGGAAGATGTGGTGATGGTCGCAGCCTCCCAGTGATCGGGAGCTTTGGTTAGATTCCGTTACTTTCCTTATATTAGTTTTTAATGAATATACAAACTAACGATGTTAGTATCTGGAGTGGTTCGAGCATACCTTTAAATATTTTAGTGTGGAATTGTTTCGGGGCAGCTAATCTGAATTTTAGGAGAGTGATTAGAGATATGATGTACAAATATAAAGTATGGATATGGTCATTGTCGAGCCTCGTGTGAGTGGGACCAAGGCAGATAGGGTAATTAATTCGGTACAAAAAGACAATTCAGTTCGCATGGACTCAGAATGTTATGAAGGCGGGATTTGGCTCATTTGGAATAACTCAAATATTTCTGTTCGTGGTCTCTCAACGGGTCAACAAGTAATTAACGTTGAAGTGGGACAGGAGGGTTTATATCGTGGGTATTCTCGGCAATCTATGCGCGTACTCATTACAAGGAACAAGAGGAATTATGCGACGCGCTTTATCAAGCGTTTTATAATCTAACTATTCTGTGGCTTGTGGCAGATGATTGTAATTAAGTAGGCAAAGAGGAGGATAAGCGTGGAAGGGTAGAATGTGTGATGCGACATATGAAAAAATTTGAATAGTGGAGACAAAGCTTTGGTTTGATTGATCTTGGGTTCGAGATTCCACGGTTTACATGGTGCGATTCTTGGAATACGGGTCAACGGATCATGGAGAGATTGGACATGGCGTATGGTAATACAGCATGCCAAACTCTTTTCGTGGAGGCACGTGTGATTCATTTAGTGTGTGTAAATTCAGACCATATGCAAATTGTGATACAAATATTCCCTTCGTGGAGGCCGAAGATACAACCGCAAAACAATTCGGTTCGTAGCGACGTGGTGTCTACATAAGGACATCCAAGATGTTGTCAAAGATAAATGGGAGGGTGACTGCGTGGGTGTTAAGACTAGGATTTTGTCGATTCATAAACATCTTAGTAATTGGAAATTTGATACATTCGGGGATATTAACAAGAAGAATAAAGTCCTAGTTGCATGAATTCGAGGGATTCAAAATGCTCTTTAAGATCAGAATAATTCATCGCTTCGTTGGATTGGTATCCTATTATTGAACGAGTATGAGAGTGTTCTGGAATAAGAAGAAATTATGTGCTTTCAGAATTCGAAGGAGAATTGGATTGCCTTTGGAGAAAAAAATACGCGGTTTTATCACTTATCAACGATAGTTCGGAATAAGAAATCGAGAAGTACTAGAGCACGGAATAGCAAAGGAGTTTGGATTGAGGAGGAAAATGAGTTATATGAGCTTGTTCGGAATTAATTCTGGGAATTATATGAAGCACTAAAAGAAAATATAAGAGAGTTCACATTACCTCAAATTTCCTTCATTGGAGAGGATGCGGCGGTTGCTCTAGATATCTCATTTTCAGATGAGGAAATTAAAGGCGTTGTGTTTCAATCCGTTCCCCTGAAGGCTTACCTGATGGAGTGTCGACTGTGTTTTATCATAAATGTTGGGGTAATGTGAGCAAAAGTGTGTGTAGTATGGTTCGGGAGGCTATAGAATATGGTTGCTTTTCGTCTATACTGAATGGTTCTATTGTGCATCTTATTTCTAAGGTGTCGGATGTGGACCATGTAAGTTCTTTTAGACCAATCAACCTTATAAATTCTCACTATAAGTTTATTATGATATTTATGGTCAACAGACCCCGACCTTTGCTCGCTAATATAATTGGCCCATGTCAGAGTAGTTTTTTACCAGGTCGGTCCTCCACGGATAATATTGTTCTGGTAAGGGAAGTGGATCACCGAATACGTCAAATTAAAGATAAAAAATGGATTACGGCGATTAAAATTGATATAGCAAAGGCTTATGACAGGGTTAGGTGGGAATTTATCAAGGATACGATTACACATTTTGGTCTTCCTCCGAAATGGGTGTCGCTAATTGACGTCTCCCCATTTGTGATGATTTAATATAGTTGGAGACATCATTTTAGGTGTATTTATTAGAGCATAGGTCGATTTTCTCATGATTTAGTACACTTTCCTATTTTGTGTCTTTATTTAATTATTGATTATTTTTAAGAGCATATTGGGTTTAATTGTTTGTTAATTGTGAAGCTTTAAAGATATATGGTAATAATTAGATGTCAAGTTAATTCTAAGAGATAAAGGAAAGAGGATAAACATGGAAATCGGAGATAAAGGCAAGGAATATGAAAAAGGAAAAAGATAAAGTTGCCAAATAAATCTGAATTCCAGCAGCTACGACCACAAAAGGGCTTATATCTCAAGATTGGCTACGAATTTGGAAGAATGATCTACATCAAAGTTAAAGAGATCTCCGAGACAATCAGTTTCGACTATTGGAACACGTCAAATGGATAAGTATTGAATCAGTTACGACCAAAACAAAACAACATCAAAATCTTACCTTTTCTATATTTTAGGGTTATGAATTTGAGTTGAGCTTGTAGTCCAATACCTATCTTATACTCCAAACAACGTTTTAGGGTTTCCTATACCCTATAAATACACCCTCTTATCATTAGAAAATCATCATTGGCCAGTCCTTAGGCCAGGAAGAAGCTACAACACAAGAAGAGAAGTCTGGAAAGAGCTGTGCATCAATTATGTCTTCTTCAACCTTCAATTCTGTAATTGTTTTATTTTATTTCTTTAGTATGAATTAAATAAATTTAGCTTGAGTTTTAGCATATATGTATGAACCCTAGTTTTGGTTGACATCTATCTAATTTGGGAATTATATGTTTTAAATTGAATTCATGTTTTATTTCTCTATCTATGTGTTTTGATTTATTCTCTGTTTTCCTTGCGATTGCAACGTATATGATTACCTTAATAGTAGTAGATAGTCAATAGTCAAAGGCATATTTACTATGGAACCAACACATAACGTCTAGTGTAAGGATGGTCCGACAACCCAACCGATCTAGATAGTCATTATGGTTTGGTGTATCACCATTTAATCAATTGTAGGAAAAGTTTGCTTAGGACCCCTTATTGACACAGGTAAACCCTATTTTAAACTACATAGTACAATTGAAACCGATTATTGGAATACTACATGATTCAACCTTACATGTTTAGACCGGCAAAACTAGTGGAGATTACTTGCTAATTACTCAGGCTAAACTATCATACTATTTGTTCTTTGCTTATTTAATTTTTTGTCTTTAATTTATTAGTTTAATTGTCTCTTTATAAAAACCAAATAAAATCTATCTTCCTTTTCTTTATTCTTGCGTATTATTTGTTCTAACTGTTAAATATGCACTAGATAAATTGCATAAGTTCTCACTAACTTTCGTAGTCTCTGAGGAACAAATCTTATTTATTATTAAAACTTGCATACGTCCTGTAATACTTGCAGAACCGTGCTCAGCCTAGGGTGTTTATTTGCACATATTTTATTCATTATTTTATCATACCTTAGGCGACACCACTAATCATATCGAGTATGGCGGACAATGAAATTAGAGTGTTATGGAATGGAGAGCCTTTAGAGCCGAGTAAACCCTTTCGGGGCATTCATCAAGGGGATACTTTATCTTCTTATATTTTCACTATGTGTATGGAGCGGCTATCTCTCTTGATTCAAAGTTTGTGTGAAAGTAAAAGACGAGGGTCTATTAAGATGGGGCGTCAAGGATCAGAATTGTCACATATTTTCTTCGCGGATGATCTAATTTTATTTGGGGAGACATCTCTTTCTCAAGTCCAATTAGTTCAAGAAGTTTTGGATGTCTTTTGTAAAGAGGCAGGGCAAACTTTAAGCGTGGAAAAGTCGTTAATTTATTTTTCTAAGAACGTTCCGGTGTTAATACAACATGAATTAGCAAACGAGTATGAGTTTTGTTTAAGTGATTCATTCAGGTCCTATTTGGGAATCCCTATTAAACGGGGAGCTTACCAAAAGGATTTTCCAGAATATTATGGAACGCATGAAAGGGAAATTATCGACATGGAAATCAAAAACACTTTCACTAGCTGGGCGTATCACATTGGCTCAATCAGCTATTTTCGCTATTCCAACATATCAAATGCAGCTGTACGCCTTCTGGTTTATGTGTGTGGTGAGATAGATAGGATTGTCAGAGAGTTCATCTGGGGTTCCTCAATCGATAAGAGGAAGATATAGTGCGTAGCTTGGAAGCAAGTGTGTAGGCCAAAATCCGAGGGTGATTTTGGAATACCTGGGAGAGGGATTATAATATCGCACTCCTAGCTAAGGTCGGTTAGAAGTTACTAAACGTGGCATGGGTTAAAGTGATTAGAAATAAATATTTTAAACAAGGTCTCGTCAATAGTGTGAAAAAAGTTAGTGATTCTAGTGTTGCTAAAGCTATATTTGCGGGTATGGACCTACTATGATGGGGTTGTCGAGATAGAGAATGAGGATGGAAAATATTACAAGTGGCGGCATGATTCGATGTGGGTGATTTACAGTAGATATTACGAGCTATATTTAATGATGAGGAATTAGATTTTAACTGGTCTCGGATTTGGAAAGTGAAATGCGCTCAGAAGGTACGAGTTTTCCTGTGGCGACTTGCGTTAAATAAGTTGCCAACTGCTGAGAACTTGTGGAGACGGGGGGTGATAGAATCTAATACGTGTAGCGTTTGTGGACTGGACAGGTAGGACCTGCCTCATGTGACATTGTTCTGTGGATTGGTTGGTGATATGTGGAGTAGTTTTGGACTGCTGGATAATGAGGCGCAATCCCTGGTACAATCACAACAGAGATTTGTGAAAGATAAAGAGCAGCTCCAGCAGATTCATGGTGAACTGCCACACTCGATGGATGCAACAAGTTCAGGTACATGAGGTTCTAACAGGACAATTTTCTGCTACAATTTTTTGAAGACGGATAGGTTGTAATTTGAGGCCGAAATGGGTTTGTGACGGCCTGGAGTGGCCTGTGATATTTGCAGCGGTTGTGTGGGTGATTTGGACCAAAAGGAATAGCGTGTTATTCGCCTCAGCTGGAGTTTGTCAGAGTAGAGATATTTTGCAGAAAGAAACAATGAAATTAGCCGCTAACTTTGTTTTATCTTAGGGGAAAGAAAAGGACAGAGGAGTGATTCGTTCGGCTAAGAGCACATTGGTAAAGTGGATTAAACCAATTGGGCGCTATAAGTTGAACTTGGACGAATGTTATAATGGAGAGAAAAGGCAGGCGGGAATTGGCAGAATTCTACGGGATAATGAGGGCTCTATACTTGCTTGCTTCTCCGGTTCTTGCAAAGTGGAGTCACCATATAGATTTGAATTGTTTGTGCTATATTACAGATTGAGGTGGTTGATTGATAGAGGGATAAAAGAGGTATATATCGAGTCTGACTCGAGGGATACTTACGAGTTAGTGAAGGGCGGTGGAAGCTTCAGTAGTTGGTCTTGTGCACTAGAACGTGAATGTAAAGAGATCGTTAGAAGCAATCCGGGTTTCGAATTAAGTCATATATATCGTGAAGCGAATTCGTGCGCGGACTTATTGGCAAGGAAAGGTGATGAGGCCGGTGTGCACCCGTTAGTTCAAGATGACCCTCCAGAGTATCTATGGCGGAACATCACAAGGGATAAGAGCGGATGCATGTATCCTAGATTAGTATTAAAAGATGTGTTAGACTTGTTTTAAAATGTAATCGACTTTAAAACCTCATCTATATGCAAAAAAAAAGCTATTAGTCAATAAATCTAATTGTTTTATGTTTTTCGATTATTCAATAATAAGAAGTATTAAAGCGAAATAATTAAATCAGGGGCGGAGGCACGTTGGGGAGAGGGGGGTCCATGGCCTTCCCTGGTTTTAAAAACAAAAAATTATAACTACTTTAAAAAAAGAAGAAAAAGTTTATAAGTGATTAACCTATAATATTTTTAAAAAATTTCATTTGCCCCCCCTAACTTTAAAGATTTATTTTATTAGACTTTAAATTATTTTTATTAAATAATTTTTTTAATTTTTTACAACAAAATATGTGTTATTTTGTAAAAAAAAAAAAGAAATTTATCGGATTATGAATCACAAAAATTAATATGCGGACTTATATTGAAATACTTACACAATATAGGTACATATAGTGCATTTTGAATAATATAAGGACCTATTTTGCAATTTTTACATAATATATAGACTTATCGTGCAAATACCGTGAAACTTTTCCCCCCGAATCCCCTTGGCCCCCCCTAACACAATTTCCTGGCTCCGCCCCTGAATCAAATACAAAATCTCAAATATTATGCTCATGACAACATATATATCACGTAAACAATAAATCAGTTGGGGTCAGCTTACTGGCTAGAACCTTGGTCATCCAATCTAGTGGTGCAGGTTTGAACCGAGTCAATGACTCCGAGTCCAAAGTGGCTCTCCTATGTAACTCATGTCTTCCTTTTTGTTCTAATTATATGCCCTTCGGAGACATCAAATTAGGTGATTATTTTACTTATTTACTAGACTTTTAAGCTAATTTGGTTATATTGCGATTTCTTCCCTTGCATTTACACTATTTGTCTTTTAGAGCTTTTGTGCGTTAATTTGTTTGTTTTTAGTGTAAATTTCGTAGGTTTATGATTTGATGGAATATCAAGGCAAGTAGAAGAAACGGGAATTAAAGTCTTGGATTGAGTTGAAGTCAAGGCGAGAATAGTTGACTCGAAAAAGTAATTAGTGGGGAATGAAATCTGGAATGCTTTCACAAATCACTGTTTTTAAGCATCTTAGCCACTGATTCAGCTTTTGAGCATAAAATAAGGTCGATAGAGCTTGAAGTCAGGAAGATTTTCCAAGTTGAACGAAGTGAATCCGAACCCGCACGCAAAAGTTACATCTGTTTTAGTAACAGCTATACACCACTTACGAGATTTCATTAAATGGATTGGGCTTTTATTTTAATTAACCTATTCCTTCTTTTTAAAAGCACAATCCGTTTTTCTCACTATAAAAAGGCTTTAGACTTCAGTTTTTAGACACACAATTCACATTAGAGAAAAAACAACGCTTGCGAGAAGTCAGAGAAGCAAAAAGGAGAGAGAAAGTTGAAACTGGAGAATTATTTCTTCCAACAATCAGTCATATAAATCCTATAATTAGGTTTTTTATATTTTTGTAATTCATTATGAACACTTCTTATTTTAATTTAGTAGTTTTTAACATTAGCATGATCTAATTTCCTTAAGTGCTTGAGAATCGCATTAATGGGTTGGAACCTAATTTATTGAATTCGTGTTTTTGAATTTGGGATTGGATAGTTTAAACTGAATCGGGTAATTTCGTATTGACTATTATTTTGCATTTAATTACCGTTTTTGGAGTCATGAATCAAATATAGGAATTAGCTATTCACTTATGTGGCAAAGTGATCCCCTTGACGGGTGGTTTAATTACAAAACTAGGTAATAGACGTAAGGTAGAAATTATTGACCCTAGCAGGCTTAGTTAACCTTATAGCCAATTGGTTAGAATACTTGACCATTCGAAGGTGGATTATAACTACCCTGACGGGGTTTGTAACACCTAAGAATAGCTCCTAAGTCTACCCTGACGGGGGTTAGGAGACTATAGAATCCCGACTAGTACTAAATCCCGATTCATCCCTTAAACATAAACATTGATTTAATAGATTCAGGTGAAACCCTTTCAAAACTCAATACTGCTTTTAAATCTTTGTGTCTACTCATTTTTATTTACTTGCGTCTTATCTATTTGCGTTAGTTAATTAGTATTTTATTTTATTTGCATTTTAGTCCTTAGTCAAAAACCACAAATTTTTTTTATATCATTTACTTTCCGCATCATATAACAATTATTCACACTTATTACATAACATCAAAAGTCATATCCAATCCATCCCTGAGATCGAAATCCCGTTTACCGGATATTACTTGGACGATTGTACACTTGCTGTACGTGTCTTGCCTTTTTAGATGTGTTATTTTAGAACACACAAGGAGACACCAGTAACAAAAAAACCCAGTTAGGGTTAGGTTAATTGACCACGACCTTTTTTTTATATCATGGGTGTCCGGGTTAGCTCTCACACACCACGACTAATCTCATGGGAAATATACACGCCTCCCCATGCATATTCCTAGGTTAATCAGAACTAGGTTACCCATGTTCGGAGAGGGGATTCGAACCCTGTACCTCTTGCTTTACCCCTTTAAGGGCTCAAGAAATAACAAGGCTGAGGGGATTCGAACCATATACCTCTGAGATGAGAGACAAGGTCCTGGCCATTGAACTGACTCTAATGGTTAATTGACCACGACCTTGATTCTTCTCGAGTGGTATAGATTTGAATCGACTCAATGACTCCGAGGTCAAAGTGACTCTCATATTTATTATAATTAAAAAATAAATATCACGTAATAGAAATTATAACAATATTTCACGAAAGGTTAGCGACTTGTGGGAATTTGGGTAAACGAGGAGTAATAGAGTCAGTTTTGTGTCTGTGCTGTGGTCTAGAAGAGGAAGATGCGTTACATCTATTCAAAGAATGTTGTAAGGTCAGGGAGGTATGGAATTTAGTAAGAGGGGAGGTCCAGCACAGTGAAGAAATTAGGAATAGCAACTCGGTTAACCACTCTAATTCCTCAGGGACCTAGACTGCAATTACGGATCCTGGGCCTCTGTGGGTATTGGATAGGGAGTGGACACCTTCTCTTGGATCGAACATGAACTCAAATAGCTACCCTAGTGACCTTTATTCAACTGTCACGGGTGGCCATCATCAACGAGCTCCTGGAGCCGCGCGTACAAGGGCTTCTCGTCGGAGTGGAATTATATCCGGTGAACAAGGTGATGACTCAGAGATGTTTGGAGCAGCTACAGTAGCAGGTGTCTCGAGAACTTCAGCAACAGTCAACGTAAGAGATACATCAGCAGGGTCTTCGGGAGGCTTAGTAGCAGACTTTCCAAGGGTTCCAGTAGCAACCAGAATTACATCGGTAGGTCCTTCGAATGGTACAACAGCAGGTTTATCAAGAAAGGAATTGGGACATATTTGGTGGAATAAAAATATCTCGAGTAATAGGGTTTATTCTGGTATTCCTTGGAATATATTTTTCGGAACGCTAATTGATTTAATTTGGAAAGAACGTAATGGTGCTGTCTTCAATGGTGAAGAATTTTCTGCTGCGATAGCTTTGGTTCGGAAAGCAAAGTTTGTAGCGGCTAATTATTCACGAGTTTGGGGTAAGTAGAGTATCACCGGGTTCGCAACGAATTCATTTCTTTGGGTGGACGAAGCCTACTAGTGGTTATAAGTTGAACACAGAATGGAGCTTTAACAAATGGCGGAAGAGCGGCGGCGGTGGAGGAGTAATTCGAGACAAAGAGGGCAATTGGATATGTGGTTTATCAATGAAAATTGATTACGAATTACCCACATTAATAGAGATTATCGCACTTAGTCAGGGACTCCGTATGCCAGAAGATTTGAGATTGAAAGATGTAGCAATAGAGATAGACTCTTGGGAAGCTTTGGAACTAATTCGTTCGGAAGGATATGGAAGGGGCCCGGCGGCACCATGGATACTTAGGATACAACAATCTTTGCACAAGAATACAACATTTAACATACGTGGAATCTTTAGAGAAAGTAATTATTCCGCTGATTATTTAGCAAAACTAGGAGTAACATAAATGGAGCGATTTCGCATATACAATGATCCACCAAGAGAAATCTGGAGCATTATCACACGCGATAGAATGGGGTGGACGACGCCACGATTGATACATAGTACTGCTTTAATCACTAATGTACTAGACTAGTTGTTTTTATTTGGATGACCCACAATCCGCTTTGGATCTTCTTTGTAAAAAAAAAAAAAAAAATCACGAAGATTAAGAGAAGAAGGGGATGGTCGACCGAACCAGGTAGATGTATACTTACTAAAGACACAGTTCTTAAATTTCTCGGTTTAAGGATTTAATTTTCCTCTTAGACTTTTCAATATTGATACAAAGACCGGTTTTAGAAGTACAGTAAGTGAGGTGTAAATTAACCGAAAGTAGGGATTAATAATCCTTCGGTTAATTACTCAATCAAACGAAACATGGTTAGTGAATCGTCGGTGGTAAATACCGTGGGGCATGTATTTGAGAAAGAGATATCCGTGCAGCCTTATGGATTAGAGATTCATATCCATGGAAATGGGGTAATCCAAACTGGCATGCTGGAGAGGCCTTTTTAAAGATTCCTGCAACTTTTGTTTCCCTTGTTAAATTTAGTGGATGGTTTATTTCAGCACCAAGATTTGGAAGTACTACATATGTAACATCGCAAGTTCTTAGTCGAGGTGTTGGATGGACATGAATAGGTTGTTTTCTAGATGGTCATTTTGTACAACTCAGATTTTTGGCATTGAAGAACCTTTTGTTTGTCTTTCTTTGGGCAAGGTTCTACCTACCATTGAGAGTCATTTGTACTACTGTCTTCAAGTTGTATAAATTAAAACAAAAGATTCGGTTGTATGGAATCTGCTAGGGAAAATAACATGCTCAATGGGGTGGCTTAGTATTCCCCAGTGGCCATTTGAGCAAGGGAAATCTGCAGCTCGAATAATTGGTTTTACATGGAGCAACTTTTGGAAGTTTTAATTTCTATAGGCCATTTGAGGTTTTGAATTAATTGTAAGGAACTGGCCATCTCATTCACATGTCATTCAAAGTTGCTGAAGAGAAGCTAATAAAAAACTCTAACCAATCACATATGGAACTGCTCATAAAAGTGCACCGCAAAGGTAGTTGTTTATACTTGAGGTCAAGAGTTGGCCATTTTTCCATTGTTATGAAAGGACAAATTAAGAATGGTGATATGAACGTAGCAGCTGAGTTAAATGAATCGATCGAGAAGAAACTAATGTACTGCTTAGAATAACATTGCTCTATGGACATAGTGGTAGCAACACAAGAAGAGATGCTATTACTTTCAGATGTGTGTTTGAATTTTTAGCAGTAGAGGCTTATAGTCATGGTCCAGTTGTTATTCTCTTTGATTATATTGGCTTCTATACATCCTGCTATATCCGAGCATGTTATCCTCCCTTGTGAGAATTATTTCTCAAGAGTGTACGCCACCAAAATATGATGAGCAAGTCACATAAAGAATTAACCATCAAAAAGATGGACAACGAAATGTTTCAGAGTCATTTAAGAAAAGTTGGGATGGGTCTCAAAAGATGCAGGATATTCACTTATTAAGCTATTTAGAATGCGAGAAAGGAGCATCATATATCGATTTTGTCTTAAATAGTGAAAGAACTTCAAAAGTCTCAGCCTCATAGATACAATTATCTAGTAAAGAAATACACTCTCAGATAGAAAAGACTGCTTGTAAGACAATAAAAAGATTGGTTTTCGGTTATTTAATGTCTTCTGTTTTATGATAGATGTTAGGAGACATTATTTTAGATTGAATTTGCACTTAGTTGATAAATTTATAGTCATATTTTGCTATATTGCATTTTTTTCCTTTAGATATAAAATATTTTTACTTTTAGAGTTTTTTTATGTTAATTTGCTTGTTTAATGTGAAATTTTTCGATACATGGTTGTTAGGAGGCACCAAGATAAAGAGAAGAAAGTGAGGTTTATAGTCCAAGATCAAGAGAAAGCGTTAAAGAAATGAAAAATATCACTTTCGTGGAGGTGGAGGAATCCCGGAAACTGGAAAGTCGTTACTTGTAGCCCTTCCTAAGCCCAAGCAGTACAGATTCTAACTTGGTGATTCAAATAAAAAAGATGGGTCCTTGAGTTAGCAAAATTTGAAAAGTAGTTTAAGTGGATTTGGACTTATGATGCGAAAGTTACAGACTTTTTATTAGAGTGGTGTACAGCAGTGTAGTATTAATAACGGATTTGAATCCTCAATCATTTAATCATTAATCAGTTTTTCAACTCTATACAAAGGTTGACCTCTTAATTCAGTACGCTTTATATTATTACGAAAGAGGAGAAGCCAGAAGCGCTTGGAAGTAAAAGGCAGAAATTGGAGAAATCTTTCTTCCTCCACAATCCGTCCAATCATTACAACAATTAGGTTTATTTCAGTTATAATTTAATTGAGTTTTTTATTAATTGTATTTCTTTTCTGCATTTAATTAGCCCAATCATTCCAACAATTAGGTTTATTTCGGTTATAATTTAATTATGTGTTTTATTAATTGTATTTCTTTTCTGCATTTAAATATTAGCTAAATTCTAAATACTTGAAAATTGCGATAGGGTCGAACCCTATTTTATTTAATTTAATGTTTTTCGAATTTGGGATTGTTTCAATTTAATTATAGTCGTGTATTTCTATATTGACTATTATCTTGCACTTATTTACTATATCTTCTCTGATCAATTAGGTATAGCCCATAGTAATTAGGTTATTCGTTAGTGGCGACGATCATCCAGAAAGAGTGGGAGAAAATGCCACATAGGGTCTTCAAGATACCCCCCTCTTTCAAACCCCTCTTTCCTTCTCTTCTTACTAAAGACCTCAATAAGATTTTAACAAATGAGACCTAATATCCCAATTACAATTATACCATCTTTTTTTTTCTTCTATATATACTAATTTAGAAACCAAAACATTATTTTTTTCAGATCCACTTACTCTCACATCCCTCTCCTCCCCACTTCCCTCTTCCGACGTGAGCTACTTTAGCTCCCAAACCGCCACCACCACCATAACACCACCACCACCACCACCGAAATGGCCACACCACCAACACCATCACCTATCGTATTCAATGGATCCTTCTTCTCACCTATCGCAGCTTTTCAGCTTTTCAAGCCAGGTCACCCTTCTTAGATCTGTTCGCGATAGGTTGTTGCAGCACTGACGACGTTAAGCTCGTGAGGATCTGTCCGTGAAGCTCTAGCACGCTGCTCCTCCTTAGATCTATTCGCGATAGGTTGTTGCAGCACTGACGGCGTTAAGCTCGTGAAGCTCCGTTCGTGAAGCTCTAGCACGCTGCTCCTCCGCTGCAATCTCGATCTCCGGTGGTGATGTTGTTGTTGAAGACGTGGAGTGGTGGTGGTGCAGCTCGTTTTGGACGGAGGTTGCGAAATGGCCACCATTTATGCAGGTTCCTTGCTCGCTGGGAGATCTGGTCTCCTTGTGCAGGCGAGAAGTTCGGCGTGGTGGTGGTGGTGCTCGACAAGAAGAAGAAAAGCTGACGGCGGTGGTCAAACCAGAGATGAGAAGAAGAGCTCCATCAGTGGTGGTGGTGTTATGGTGGTGGTAGGAAACCTGACGACGGTGGTGGCTTGTTCGAGATCCACCGACGAGAAGAAGAGCTCCATTGATGCGCCGAAGAAAAGTTGGAGTTCAAAGTTTAATTGTTTTTTTTCCTTTTTTTCAGATCTAGATCTGGTTTTACCAGATCTGGTCAAATAAAAAGTAGCTAGTTTAATTTATTATTTTTAATTGTATATTGATTTGTAATTTATTTTAAAATGTATAATATTGATTTAAAGATGAATAAATAAATTTTTTGACTTTTTTATGCTTTGTTTTTTAATAATACTCATCAAATTGACTGAGTACTCCTCAAATTGACTGAGTACTCATCAAATTTACGTAGTACTCATCACATTTATCAGAGTACTCATCAAAATTATCCGGAGTACTCATCAAAAGTACTCGGAGTACTCATCAAAATATATAGAGTATTCATTAAATTATATTGAGTACTCATTAAAATATATAGAGTACTCCTCAAATTTATAGAGTACTCTATGTTTTTCCGATACTCATCATATTTAGCCAATACTCTATGTTTTTTCCGGTGACCGGTGACTGGTGGTCGGGGGTCGGGGGTCGGGGGTCCGGGGTCGGGGGTCGGGGGTCGGGGGTCGGAGGTCGGTGGTAGGTGGTCGGAGGTTGGAGGTAGGTGGGTAGTGGTAGATAGTGGAGAGAGAAACAGTGACATCATACTTTCTTTGTCTTTTAGTGTTAGTAAGGGTAGGAAAGACAATTGTCAAAACAGAGGTCCATTATAAGAAGGAATTCCTGGACCATACTCTATAGAGAAAAAATATGGTCTTCAAGACCTTATGTATAATTCACCCAAAGAGTGGGGGTTTAATTACTGAACTAGATTATAGACGCGTGGTATTCGTTATTGAGCTTGACGGCCTTAACTAACCGCTTAGCCAATTGGATTAATTTCTTAATTATCTGAAAGTAACTTTAGTGTCACCATGACAAAGCCATTAATACCGTAGGATCGCCTCCTAAGTCTACCCTGACGGGATTTAGGTGGATATTAGAGTCCCGACTAATAATAAATATCGATTTTAACCTTAAACGAAAGTATTAATTATATGAACTTAGGTGATTCCCTAGCGAGACTAAAGTATATCTCTCATATCTGCATAATCTCTTTAGTATTTACTTCAGTTTAAATTCTAGTTTAATGTTATTTTACGCAGTACTCTTGCGTTTAGTCTTTATAAATTCAAAAACCTAACAAATATATATTTTATTTACCATGGCTATTAGTTTTACTTTATCAATTGAGCATTTAAATCTAATCTAGCAGTCCTTGTGCGGACGAAATCCCCTATTATTTATCTATTACTTGGAACGACCCGTATACTTGCGGTTGTCGCTTCTCTTCTTTAGTGTTGATTTTTATCACACTCTAGGAGCGACCATTATCCTTCATTATGGCCGTCAAAATATTGTAAGACGCCTTTTGATGCCAACAATGGATTTAGTTTAAATTCATTGATGTTATTCTTTCAGATTTTAGTGAACTTTTAAAATACAAATTTGTTCACCTTGGAGATGATGAAATAAATACTGGTTCTTGGATTAATACTACTTTGCCAGCAAGTAGTTGCAGAAGCATCGTCTCACTGGTCCGAAGGCTTATGAGTACTTTGTGTTGAGGACACATAAGTTAGCTTTGTCGCATGGTTATGAAATCATATATTGGGAATAAACATTCAACAATTTTGGTAACAAGTTGGATCGCAAAACTATAGTCCACAACTGTCTTGGAGGTATGGTTACTGAGCAAGCGGTTGCAGCTAGGTTATCGTGCACATAACTTACATAAGCAGCCAATAAAATTGGTATTTGGACCACTTGAAATCGCCATGGGAAGACTTCTATTCAAATGAGCCCCTTGACAATATTACAAAACCGAGCAACAAAAAACTAATATTGGGGGCAAGGTATGTATGTGGGGGTGGGTGATATTGAACAACCCATATGTCCCCGTGATGCTACAGCTGGAGAGAGATTATGGACTTCGCGTGACAATTTAGCTAAGAGGAACCCAAGTGATCCCATGGATATTTAGCATGAAGCCAAGGGAGGTTTCATCTTCCGGTTTGGCAAAGGTTCGGTCCTTCTATTCAACGTGTTATTAAAAACGAGATGAGAAATCTCTAGATGCTGAAAGATATGTACAATCAATGGCCTTTTTTAGAGTTACTATTTGACATGGTTCTAGCCAAGGGTGATCCTAGAATTGCTGCTTTATACGCCAAGCTTCTAGATCTGGAGGATCTTTGCTCTGTGAGCAAGCGCTCAAGATCCAATTATAAGTGTCCATCTGATAATAACCCGACTATGGATACGAGGACGAGACTTTTTCATCTGGAGAGGATGGTGCAATATGGATTTGGTCCAATAAATGTTCGATAACATTCCAAAATTATTAAGTTTATTATTTAAGTTTTAATTGGTTTGATATTTTTAATTGATTGAGCTTTATATTAATTATTAATTAGTTTATATATTTTATTTTTTAATTAATTAAGGTTATTTTAGTAATTTAGAAAATTTCAGTGTTTAGAGTTCCTTTTTAATATTTAGATATAAGTTTGTAGCCTCCCACGGGTGATGTTGTAATTTTTATGAACTAAGAATGAGTTATTTACTTTGCATATGTGTTCTTTATCTTGATGTGCGTAATAACTCTACACCAGTCATACTTTTACTTTCCAACAAATAGCAACACCAAATTTTCTTAGAACAATAGAGTTGATATTTTGAGTATGTTTAAGGTTAAAATCACCTTTAACTATATACTTAAATATGGCTTCGGTATTGAACAACCCATATGTCCACGTGTTGCTACAGTTGTAGAGAGATTATGTACTTTTTGTGGCAAATTAGCAAATATGAATCCAAGCGGTAAAGTGAATCATTGAGAGCAATCTCGTGGATATTAGCATAGACAGAGGCGAGGTTTCGTCTTCCGATTTCTCTAGGGTTTGGTATTTCTTTTCAGCATGTAATTAAAAAGGATAGGATAAATCTCTAGATGCTGAAAGATATGTACAATCAATGCCATTATTTAGAGTTACTATTGACTTAGTTGATAGGGTTCTCACCAAGGGCGATCCAGAATTGCCGCTTTATACACGAAACTTCTAGATCCGGAGGAGCTTTGGTCATTTAGCGAGCGCTCAGGAGCCAATTATGAAGATATTAAGTGTCCAGCTGATAACAACCCGACTATGGATTTGAGGACGAATCTTTTTCATCTGGAGAGGATGGTGTAGTATGGCTTAGCTTCAATAAATGTTCGATAACATTCCAGAATTTTTAAGTTTATTATCTAAGTTTATAATTGGTTTGATATTTTCTTAATTGATTAAGTTTTTAGTTATTAATTAGTTTATTTTATTTTATTTTATTTTATTTTTTAGTTAGTTAAGTTTATTTTAGTAATTTAGGAAATTTTAGTGTTTAGAGTTTCTTTTTAATCTTTAGATATAAGTTTGTAGCCTCTAGATAGGGATGTTGTTATTTTTATGAACGAAAAATGACTTGTTTGCTTTGTATCTGTGTTTTTTTATCTTGATGTGTGTGATAACTCTACGCCAGTCATACTTTTACTCCCCAACAAAGAGCAACACCAAACTTTATAAGAACAATAAAGATGATATTTTAAGTCTGTTTAAGGCTAAAATCACCTAAAACATATACTTGAATAAAGATTAAATATTTTTGTACTTAATGTTATTTTATTCACTTTTTTCCAAATAATATTTTTGGGACACTAATTTGGTTTTTGGAAAAATGTACAAGTATAATGTCTCAAGTCATAACTCTCTCGTTCGCAAACCAGTTGGGATTAGCTCACTGGCCAGGCCCTTGGTCTACCAATCTAGTGGTGTAGGTTCGGACCGAGTTAATGACTCCGAGTTCAAAGTGGCTCTCCTACGTAACAAATTTTTTTTTTGGTTTGTAAAGAGCTCTCTCTCTCTTTAGTTAGCTCTTCCATTTCCTTTATCCAGTTTAGCATAAATATTCAGCAAATTATTAAAGGTGAAAATCTTTAACAAATCAGCAAAGCAAAGCTCAATTTTGTGAGTATTTTTTAGCTTTTCAAACCCGACCATGTCCGATGTTAATTTAGGGCTTCTAAACTTAATCAGTTTTCATTTTGGTCGGAGCTACTATTCAGTTTTTGTTTGTGAGTTGAGGATCTTTATAGTAGGTTATTATGTTCATAATTTCCTAATTCTTGTGTCAACCTATGTAAACCCCTCCTTTTTTTGGTAGGTATTCCTGAGAAGTTGTAGAGGATTAAACTGCTATAAAGGTTATGGATGTCGTAGGTTTCAATTACTGGTCATAACTCAAATCTTATGTTTGGTGTCGGGACTATTTATACCCGTTGTTATCTTAACTTTACTGGTGGATGAGAGAAAAATGGTTTAATTATCAAGTGATATGATATAACTACATGAAATCATGTTGGATTTTTGTCACTCCATCGACTGGATATGTATATTTATGTTCAAAATAAAATGATCATACTTCTAAAAATAACAAGTATAATGGCATCTTTAATAATATAGAACAATATAAATTGAAGCTTTCTAAAGCTACAAAATCAATATTAAATTGCTTAGTGTTGTGATATATTAAAACGAAAGTAAAGAGGTAGAAATATAAAGAGACTATGATTATTTTATTTCCAAAGTTAGTCTATTACACTACTAAAACGATTTCATATGTATAACGCAATGTGTGACACTTCATTTTACAATGTCTTAAAATAAGTTTTAACTTATGGACTTCAGTATATCCACCTACAAATTCATTATAGTATTCCCCCTTGGATGTCTGTTTATTAGAAAATATGTCTCATTAAAACTTTTCCAAGAAAAAACATGTCGGATAAAAACTTGGTTCGAAAGAAAAAGCGTAAATATTTATGGAACTAATCATCGTGAAACACTACCTCATTAAAACCTTGCCAAGTAAATCTTAATGGAATAAAATCTTGGATGAAGGAAAAAAAGTACAATGTATTGTTTACACTTTCCATAATGCTGGTAAGAGAACCCTGAGTTGTATGCATTCTAGTATTGTGGATCAATTTCTTGAATTGTGTCATTGACAATATTTTTGTAAACAAATCTACAAATTGTTGCTTGATTTTATCAAATGAATGGAAATATCACCATCAATTTGTAGCTGGTGTATAAAATAATTTTGGTGACATATGTTTCGATTTATCGCCTTTGATGTAATCATTTTAAAATTGTGTGATACAGGCATCATTATCTTCAAACAATATAGTTGGTATATTTCTTATTGAAAATAAATCACGCGTCTTTCGGATATGTTAAAGCATAAATCTTAACCATATACATTCTCAACTTGTTTCATGTAATTTCAAGATTTCAGATTGATCATATGAAATAGCAACTACATTTTGTTTCACCGGTCTCCATGATATCGCAATGCCACCACATATAAAAAACATACCCACATTGAGAATTGCCTTTATGAGGGTCAGAAAGATAGTCAGTATCAACATACCCAATTAACCTTGCTTGTGGTATTTTTATTATAATAATCATATATCAATGGTTCCTCAAAAATAACAAAGTACATGTTTGACAGTATTCCAATATATTTGTGTTGGTTTAGAACTAAATCTTGCTAATAAATTTATGAAAAATACAAATACCAGGTCTTGTTTTGTTACTAAGATACATTAGTGCACCAATAGTATTAATATATGGTACTACGAGATGAATAATCTCTTCATTAGTTTTCTGAAGATGAAAATGGGTCCTTTTTGTATATCAAGGGAATGAAACACCATAGGAGAACTCAATGGGTAAGATTTATCTATATCAAAATATATTAAAATTTTATCCATATAAGTTGATTGATGGACAAATATTTCATAAGATAAATGTTCATTATGATATGAATATCAAAATATATATAAAAAATTGTAAGTGATTTCACATTTATTAGCATATGAATGCTTTATCATAAACTACTGCAAGTTGTTGTGACTTTATCATGGAATATCCATTTAAATAATATTTTATACTACGCTCTCTTGGATATTAACTGGTGATATATGCCCATTAAAACCTTAATAAGAAAACTAACTGGGACAAAATTTGATGAAGGAAAAAAATATCATTCCTTGGAGGGTGTAATACATATTAAACCTGTCTCGTTAAAACCTTACAAGAAAAATGCGTTGAGAAAAACCATGGTGAAGGAAGAAAAGTAAAATATATTCTCCCCCTCATAAATATATTAAACATTCCTGATGATGTTTTTTATACGTGTGGGCTTGTAGTCGAATATTGTTGTTGGTAAAGATTCAGTGAAACAAATCTGCTGAATTTTTATTTGAGCATACTGATTCAACGTCAACAAACACCGTTGACTTGAAATTTAAGGAGTGTATTATTCTCTTTATAGTGATATATATTTAATTTGTCTCGTTAAAAATACTAAGAAAATCACAATGAAAAAAAATTGCAGTGAAAGAAAAAAAAAAGTACAACGCATAAGTATGGCATATCCATCATTGTAACACGAATTATGGTATCATATTCCAAGCATCCTTTCATATTCTAGACACTTGTCTTTCATTAAGCATATTACATTCTTTGGGAAATTTTAATACTCTAGGCACTCTTTGATTTTTCGAGAGTTCTATAAATACACAATCTAAGTATATCAGACACTTTCCGTACGTCATACACCTTTCGTGCTTGGAAACTTGCCATGCTTTGGGCACTATTATTAGAATAAATTCATTATGTTACTCAGCACTATTTATAGTGCATTTTGAAATAATTATTAGAATGAGAAAAATTATCACTTAGTTGGTTTTGTACATTGTGAGAGTAATTTTTTAACATTTTTTTAAAAAGAATTGCAAAAGAAACGTAGCGCTCTTCTGAAGAGCATCTCCCTTAGGCAAAAATTCTGGGTTGGAAGACGCTCCTTGGAGGAGAGCCTTCCGTTTATATATATAGCACGTTGAGAATTTAGGAACCCTAATATTCCCTACGTCCATTTTCTTCTTCTTTTCTCCAAAAGTCTAAAAAATCTACATAAATAATCTTTCAATCACAATCCATTCATCTTATTCCTCTTGATAGGTAATCACTCAATCCACTACACTTATTATAATTATCTATTATAATTTTAATATGTTTATATGTTATAATTTAATATTTATTTTTATGAATGTGATATAATTGGTAGCATATTTTAGCTATATTTGTATAAACAATACATGTTTGCTCTATGTTATTTTAGTTTGAATTGTTTGGTAGAATGATTTTTATTTAAACTATGGTACCTCATTAATGATATATTTTAGTTTTAGATTCTCGTAATATGGATTTTACAAGGTTATACCGTTATGGTGGTAGAATTTCTAATGGTAGCAATTGTGTGGTAGATTATATTGGCGGAGAAAGTGGTACCTTTACGACCAAATAAAATACAACACTTCGTGAACTTAAACAAAAGTTATGTTCAAATTTTAAAAGAGAGGTTAGTTTTGATTTATTTTGGCGTTGTCCAATTTTCTCGAACCCTCTACGGTCTCATATTTTAGTTATGAAAGATGAGATGCTCGTATATATGATTAATGGTGTAAAGAATGAGCATTATTATTGTATTGAGGTTTATAAATATGCTAAAGATAAACAAAAAGTTAAGGTTGATTCTCGTACAAAAAGGGCAAACAAATTGCGTATGAGTCAACTTTTCCATCTACCGCTCATCTGAAGATGTGTAATTTGATTCTGATAGTGATAGAAACGATGATATTGTTAGTGATAGTGACTCATTGACATCCGAAGAAGAAGACAAAAGTTTTAATGTTTCTAGCGATGATGATAATTTTGATCCACATTTTGGTATTCCACATTTGGAGATGTTAGTATGGATCATAAGTCATCATCTAATGATTGGTCAACAAGTAAATCAAATATAATCGAGGGAGAAGTCGAGCTTATGTTAGGTGCATTGTATGCATCGATATAATAACTTTTGATGGAAGTGGATAAGTGACATACGGCCGATCGGTCCACCAATACATCGGAGACACGTAAATGTCGATATTTTGAAGATGGATGTTTGTGGAATCTTCGTGGGGCATATATTTCAAGGCGGAAATTATGGAAGATTAGAATATTAGGCTTACATACTTGTCTAGCCGAATTCTTATAAAAAACCATCGTCAACTCACTTTGAAATACGTGTCTAGACATGTCTTTAATATGGTGTTAACCGACATAGATACCAAAATCGCATTGATTCAATCTCGGATACATTCAAATTTTGGACACTATATTTTATATGTGAAGGCATGGCGTGCTAAGAAAAAAATACTTGAGCTATTATATGGAACGTAGGATGCCGCCTTTACCTCTTTGTTGAGACTTTTTGGTGCGTAATGTAACACAAACCCGGGAATCATTGTTTAATTTGAATACAAGTTAGTTGTGGACAACAAAGCAAATTTCAATATGGTATTTTGAGCATTTAGGGTTTGTATAGACTGTTTCAAACATGTGATGCCTGTTGTGAGTATTAATGTGATCCACTTATACGGTAAGTATGATAGAAAATTACTAATTGTGGTTGCGTATGATGGGAATGATTAATTATTTCCATAATATTATGCCTTGGCCGACTGTGAATCAACACATACGTGGAGCTATTTTCTGTGACGCCTAAAAATATATGTTACAATGCAACCAAAAATATGTATACTCTCAAACCGATATAAAGGTATCTTGGCAGCAGCTGCTTTAGTATATCTAGAGCCTATGGGAGTCCATCGATTTTATGTTCGTCGCTTGGCGAGTAATCTAATCACAAGTTCAAGAATGTTATTGCAAAGATTGATCTCAAAGCCATCGCGTACAAGACAAAAAAGATTTGTCTAAGCCACTTCGTTTCTTTTTGTCCAAGTCACTTCTTTTTTTGTCCAAGTTGCTTTTCTTTTTGTCTAACTCACTTCCTTTTTTCTGTGTGAGTTTTGGGAATATCCCCATTCATAGGTCCGAGATCTACATCTATGAATTGAAAGGTCCGAATGATCGACTCTACAATCAGTTGTTAGAATCAATAGGTCTTCAAATTGTTCATTTTCCAAAATTGAAACCCTTCTTATTGGATGATCATGATACTTCCCAAAAATCGAAATCCTTGATCAATGGAGGAACAATATCACCATTTTTGTTCAATAAGATACCAAAGTGGATGATTGACTCATTCCATACTAGAAATAAGGGCGACTTTGCTTTTTATTACGCAATATTTTGTGCTTTAAGTGATGGTAAATATAAATATTGGATCGTAGCCGTATCCTTTGAAACTTGGGCCCTTGCATACGATGGAGGATATTAGTATGGTAACAGGACTATTAAGTGAGGTATTCAATTACGTATATAAAGGGACGATGGTTGCATGTAACATCCATGGTAATGTTAACATTTAGTAGAAAAGTTGCGTATTTTGTAACGAGGAGAGAGAAAGGAGCTAAAGCATTAGCGCTCGCCAGGAATGACCATTGAGATTCACAAATGTGAAGAAAGAGATAAAATGTTTACTTGTGAACTTTACGCTTTGGCAGATGCTATATTCCACGTTAAATATATACGTGGAAGGATATCACGTGGTACTAGGATCACATTTATACTAAATATAGAGGAACAAACATGTTCATGTGGGCAATGGCAAATATTTCATCGTCCTTGTGCCCATTCAATTTGTATTCGTCAATCGTTCAAACAAGCGCATGCACCCTATGTTTCTCCGTATTTAACTCTCACAAATTACATATCTTCTTATGCTGGAGAGTTTAGATAACTTATGGATGAACTAGACTACCCATAATATGATGATTTACAAGTTGTGGCGTGCAAACAAAGAATAATTACAAGAAGTGGGAGGAGAAGATCATCACACATACACAACGAGATGAATGCTAGAGAAATTTGTGGTCAAAACAAATGTATAGATGTCATCAATATGGTCACAATCGTAAATCTTGTAAGTCATGATTTGATAGAATATAGTTTTTCTATGTAGCTATAATAGTCGAAAACAATGTATGATTTCTTTATTTTTGTAATATTTATCAAAGTTATTTATTATAGTGTTAATATTCCGTGTTGTATATATGGCATAATGTAGTGATACTTTGTGAATTTTTGATGAAAAAGAAACAATAAGGGGAGTTATAAGGACAAAGTAAAATTAAAAAAAAAAAAAATTGTCCAAGCGAGCTGCTTCCATGGGAAGCATTTTCAATTAAAGGCGCTACTCATAGTAAATCCTCACTTAGACAAACGTTTTTTATATAATTAAAAAGAACGCTTGTCTAAGCGAGATGCTCCTCTGAGTAACACCTTTAATTGAAGGCGCTTCTCAAGGAAGCGCCTTGCTTAGACAACAAGTCTTTATATTCTATTGAAGCAATATTTCATGGAAAATATTGGGAGAAAACAACCTGTTTCATAAGGATTAAAACATTAAATGCATTGTATTTGAGTCAAACATAAAATTCCTTCTCAAAATCACAAATATTAATCAAGTTCAATAACTTGTACAATATATAGATATCTCTTTCTTAATCTTCACCTAGTTGGTCAAATAGATGATTCAGTTGGGGTTTCATCTTCCGGTGGACTATGTTAAGATATAGAAGAAATAGATAATGAGAAGAGAAATTGTATGTTTATTTCATTGTATTTGTTTCTCCATATTACAACATTATATAGAAGAGATAGATGTGTGTTTTACATTGTTTAATACACACACACACACACACACACACACACACATATATATATATATATATATATATATATATATATATATATATATATATATATATATATATATATATATATATATATATCATAACACCCTGCGTCATTTTGTGAGTTTGTTGTTGTTTCCGTTTTGATGCTCATTCTTTGTGTGATACTTATCATCCCCCCTCAAGTTGAGTGTGTTTAACAAAGGAAGATTGGAGAGAATAAAGGAGAAAGGTGATGGGGCAAGGCCCTTAGTAAACAAGCCAGCGAGCTGCATATGAGATGGAACATGCAAAGGATGAGTTGTTTAGCATTAACCTGTTCACGAACAAAGTGATAATCAACATCTATGTTTCGTGTACGCGTTTGAATACATGATTAGTATCCAAGGAAATTGAAGATTGGTTATCACAAGCCAAAATAGGAGTGACAACTTGAATCTTTAAGCTATGTAAGAGATAATTCAACCATTTAAGTTCAGCTAAAACAAACGCCATAGCTCTATACTCAGGTCCTGTAGAGGAGCGAGAAACTGTTGACTGTGTCTTTGATCCCCATGAGATAAGATTGGAGCCTAGAAAAACACAGTAACCAGTAGTAGAGAGACGATCAACTATATCACTTGCTCAATCAGAAGCAAAGAACGCTTTGAAAACAATATGAGAAGCTCTAAGTTGAAGACCATAGTGAAGGGTCCCTCTAATATAGCGAAGTAAACATTTCAAAGCTTCATAATTCAAGTTTGTTGGTTTGTGCATCGATTGACAAAGTTCATTAACAACAAAAGTAAGGTCGGGGCGAGATATAGTCAAATATTATAGAGCTCTAATCAAGCTGCGAAGGAGAAACGTATGCTCAAAGGGCAAGAGATCATGATCAGACGCCACATTATATGTATTCATAGTTGGTGACTGTGAAGACTTGCAATCACTAATACCAGCTTTTTGAAGAATGGACGACACATAAATGGCTTGATTAACATCAAAACCAGATGAGGTTCGAGTAATATCGAGTCCCAAAAAATAAGCCAACGAGCCCATTTCCTTCATTTGAAACCGATCCTATAAAGAGTCAATTATAGAGGTGACAAGTGTAGAATCCGCACCGGTTACCAATATGTCATCAACATAAACGAGCATAATGGTTAAAGATGCATCAGAACCTCAGACAAACTTGGAGGAATCTGCAAAACTAACAATAAACCCGTGAGAAAGAAAAAGGAGGTGAATAACTGATACCACGCTCTAGGCGCTTGTTTGAGGCTATTAGAGAGCAGTTCAGTTTACAGACAAAAGTAGGATGTTTAGCATTTACAAACCCAGTCGGTTGATACATATACACATCTTCATCAAGAGAACCATGAAGGAAAGCATTCGAAACATCTAGTTGATGAATGTTCCAATTATGAGAAGCAACTAGAGCCAGAATTAATCATGCATTGATGCTTTACCATGGGGCTGAAGGTTTTTATATAGTCAATCCCATACTCTTGAAAATAACCACGAACGACTAACCGATCCTTATAACGTTCTAATGATCCATCAACATTCATTTTAACTCTGTAAATCCATTTATAGGTAATCAAATTTCGATTACATGGAGGAGGGACTAAAGTCCATGTGTGTTGACATTGTAAGGCATTGAATTCGCCAACCATTTCTAACTGCCAATGTGGGACTTTAGAATCCTCTTTGTAACTAGTAGATTTAGAAAATGGAGTGGAACTGTTAGGTTTTGACATTTGTTGGTAGGTTTGAGAGAATTAGTTTGTGCGGGAGTAACCATTTGATGTTTAAGTGGTGGTTGTTTAGGTGGATGTTGAGGTTGTGGAGAAGGTATAGGAGTATGTATGTGGATATGAACGATATATGTTGGGTCAGAGGATGGTGGTGGTGGAGTAACTAAGTTAAAAGGATGAGATAGAGCTGAAGGATTGATATTTGAGGTGAATAAGTCACAAAATGTGGTATGAGAGGAGTCCGGAGATGAAGAAGAAGGTTGGGAGGAGTTTTGTAATGGAAATGTGTCTTCATCAAATAAGACATGACGTGAAATGAACAATTTTTGAGATGAGAGGGAGAGGCATTTATAACCTTTAGAAAAATTACAACAGCCCAAAAAACACATTGTGTAGACTTTAGAGATAATTGGTGAGGAGCATAGGGTTTTAGCCATGGATAGCATAAGGAACCAAAGATTTTGAGGTGATTATATGATGGAATGGCGTTATATAGAATTTGAAATGGGCTAGAGTTTGACAAAGTTGGAGTAGGTAGGAGATTAATCAAGTAGACAATAGTTGACATGGCATCAAGCGACTTGTTTAGTGAGATAGAACCATGACTGAGAAGAGACATGGTTGTCTCAATAAGATGTTGATGTCTCCCTAATTGTTCTAAATATAAGCCCTTAGGAGACATCATTATAGGTAGAAAATGGTCCTTTTATATTGAATTTTGTGCGCAATATTCCTATTTCTTGTCTTGATTTGAAGAATTATTATTTATAGAGCATATTTGGTTTAATTTGTGTGTTAATGTGAAACTTCAAAGATATATAGAAATAAATTAGATGCCAAATAAATTCTAAGAAGATAAGGAAAGAAGATCTTGAAGAAATCAGGAGATTAAGAAGGAAAAGATAAACTAAGAAAAAAAAAGTTGTCAAATAAATCTGAATTTCACCAGCTACGTCCACAAAAGTGATCATAACTCAAGATTGGCTGGGAATTTGGAAGAATTGTTTGAAGAAAAGTTGTAGAGTTTTCCCATAAGACCAGTTTCGATATAAAGAACGCGTCAATCGAAGTTGAAACGAAGAAGTTACGACCAAAACAAGACAACAACAGTTTCTTACCTTTTCTATATTTTAGGATTACAAATTTGAGTTGGGCTTGGCCTCTTTTACTTGACCCCTACTCCAAGATTTCGACCTATCACCTATATATATCAGTTCTAAGTCTTAGAAAATCATCCCTTGGCTGCATAAGCTTAATATACATACATAAATTATTATAGAAGCAATCAGGAGGATCTAGAGGAGGAAGAAGCAAGAGCTAGAGTTTAACTACATCATTTCAACACTTCTCCATCTCTATTCTTTGGGTAAATTAGTATTAGATCTATTTTGTCTATGAGGTTATCTAAGCTAATTATTCAAGAGTTTTAGTATGCATAATTTTTCTTTAGAATTGTAATTATATGAATCATTGATTATTGTTTTTCTGATTTAATTGAATCTGGGATTTTAGTATTTAATTATTTTGGTTCTTAATTTCCATTAAGGTGGTTTAATTTCTTACCCAACTTAAGAATTACATTACCTCTATTCATTCCAAGTATTATTAATCAGATTTATGCACTCATCTTCATTAATCCAATTTTTATCAAATATAAACCTTTTAAGTATAGGAATTTGTGTAGCATCATTGATAACAAGGAGCATAGAGTGATCTGACCCCATAGGGGGTAAGATAGCTACCCATGAATTTGGAATTTGGTTATCCCAATTTCTATTCACACAACACCTGTCAATAACTTCTTTAATAAGCTTTTTATTTTGTCTTTTATTAGTCCAGGTGAAACTACAACCCTTAGAATAGAGATCAGACATATTCTGTTTATTAAGAAATTTATTGATTCTCTCCATATTAATCTTATTAGGATCATCACCACCCATTTTTTCATAGGCATACCTATAAATATTAAAGTCTCCAATAATGTTCCAAGATAAGTTAGGGAAGTAATTTTTACAGTGAGCAATTCTTTTTAAGGCTAAGTCTTTTAGATTATCATAAGAAGGGACATACACAAATGTAGTACAGTATTTAATACCATTCTCCAAAGTAATAAGGCAGTGAATGTGGTTTATAGAGAAATCCAACACTTCAATGTTACTTGAGGGTTTTGCTAGTAAAGCGAGATCCCTTTTCATATCAATGGGGTTTTCCATATGAACCACATTATATTTCAATTCAGTAGCGATATTTCTAACATAAGATTCAGAGTTTTTAGTTTCATATAAGAATATTACTTGAGGGTGATGCTGAACAACATCATCTTTGAGTGTTAGAATTGTCAGAGCATTGCCAAGGCCTTGACAGTTCCAACTCATATGATTCATTAATTGGCTTGAGGTTGCTTTAGTTCAAACGCGCAAGACTTTTCAATAGCAGCAGTAGTTCCATCAATAGCGTTACCCATAATCTTATCTGCGTTCTTCTCAACTTTCATTTCCATAACAACTTTTGTGTTACCCATTTCCGGATTCCATCTTGCTTTCCATAGCTTCGCACTTTTAGAAATGGCTCCTCTTTCATTCTGGGTTTCTATTCTTCTTATTTTGTTCTCCTCTTTAAGCCTTTCACTTCCATAGGTGGAAGGTCTATCCTCCATTCTCTCATCATCGGAGTAATCCTCCACCATGACCATATTGGTGAGAAGATGAGATTGATTTTCGACATAAGAACTAGGGTTATCTTTTGGGATTTCAGAAATTGGGGGAGAAGATTGAAGAGTCGGGGAGAGAGGGTGTTGTTGATGGAGTGTTTTTGGTTGGGAAATTATGTCCACTTTGGGCTCAGCTGAGAGGGCTTTTTCAATATCGTTTTTTTTAATAGATCCAAAAGAGAGTGTGGGTGGCCCATTAGTGTTTTCATCCGTTTATAGGTTAGGCCCAATAACGTTTGGAGTAGTGGACTCTTTTTCTTCCGGTATATTAGTAACTTGAAAGTGTTTCCAAACATATTCTTCTTCGTGTCACAAACCTCCACAAAAGTTAAACCCGTACCAATTTCCGGTACCACGTAGTCCTTAGTGGTGGTGGTGTTTTTGTTCTTTAGTGTAGCAGTCGTTTATACCTTGTACCAGTTTTGTCTTTTCTTTCCCTCTTGTACTCGATTTTCTCTTTCATCTCACTCGTTGATTGACTCACCGAGTTTGATCCTGAGTTACATTTTTCCGCCATTGTTGTGAACACAAAGATTGGGTTTGATTCTTCTAATTCTTTGAAGTCCCTATCATTTCCGTGAAGCCATTTCCCTAACCTTTTCTTTAATTTAAGCTTGTTAGTACATTCTTCCTCCGTATGATCTAATTGACCACATGAGAAACAGAATTCTCCCAATCTTTCATATTTAAGCATACCAGTAAGACTTCTAAATTCTGAGATATTGAAAGAGTAAATCGGGCTTAAGGGTTGGTTAATATCCCACTCCACATGTACTCTACAGTAGCTAATATCTTTGAAGGTTTTGACTGGAGGGAGTTGGATATCAATTGCCTTACCATACCTACTAGCAATAATTTCAACATTCTCAATAGAAATGTAGTTTCCAGGTAAGCCGTGAATTTGTATCCAAAAGATTGATGTGTTTTGACTGTTAATAGCAAGACCTTCTTGTTCATTCCACTCTCGTATAAGAATATGTTTTCCTGCCAAATTCCATGGTCTTTTCAGAAGGATGTTTTGATAGTCTTCTTCCGAGTTACAGTTTATCAAACAGGCATTGAAGCCGATTTTTTCTGTAGTAACTTCATCTTTTAAGCCCCAAGATTTATTGATGGTTTTTCTCAGGAAGTTAAAGCTTATGGGCTTGTTACTCACTATTTTAGCTAAGAGCTTTGGTTTTTCAATGGTAGTGTAGACTGAATTTTGAACAAGTTTTAGAATGATCTTGTTCGCCTTAGGTTTGAGACGGTTGTGATTTTGGTAAGAGCTTTGGTATTTTTCCATTGCAGAGAGGTTTGAAATAATCGAACAGGAAGAGAGAAGAGGGAAGGAGAAGGAGAAGGGAGGAGAAGAAAAGAAACTGACCTGGAGAGAGGAGTGTGTAGGCTATAAGGGGTGGATTGAGGTGATGGAGTGGTGGGTGGATGGTAATTTTTTGGTGATGGTGGTGGTGTTAGGGTGGTTAATTTAGGAGAGAGGGGAGAGGTTTTCGGTGAGGCATTTGGATGGAAGGTACCTTCAAATCAGGTTCGCTTACAAATAAAACGCTTTTCATAACCGTGTCTTTATTCTTTCAAATTCATCTATTATAATTATTATTTTTTAAAATGTTAAAAATAAAAATAAAAACTCATATTTTGATGAAAAGTAGCTGCTCGTGATCAAAGTCTTTTATGCCCTATTCAACTATGCATGAAAGCAATAAAACACGAAGTAACTAATATAGACCGACAAAGTAAAGCGATTTTTTTTTTTTTTTTTTTGGACGCAAAGTAAAGCGATATTGGGACATCAACATTCAACAACACAACATCACATGTATTTTCCCAAGAAGAAGGATAAAGAAAAGATACTACGAGGTAATTTATGTTTACTGATAAAGGTCATAGGAATCATTTCCCCTTCTTCCCTCTGTCCACTCGTGGACAGTAAACTCTTTCGAACAAAAAAAAAGGACAGTAAACTATATTCCTATTATTTAAATTTTAGATATACTACTTTCGCTCTCCGGCCAAAAAGGAAAAAGAAAAAAAAGAAATACTTTTGCTCACTTGTGCTTTTATATAGTTCTAGAAGAAATATTTCGTTTTTTAAGATAAAAAGAAAATGATCTAAAGTCTTATATTTTAATGTTTATGTCCAATTCTCTTTTAAGACAAATATTTAAGTGCCCGTTTGGGATTGCTTTTTAAAATAATCACTTAAAGTGATTTTAGATCCATAGTAATATTTTAGACTCTAAAAATCACTTTTAGGAAAAGCACTAGATTAGTGATTATTAAAATAATCACTTAAAGTGATTTTAGATGTCAAAATATTTTTTAATATTTTTTTCAAATATTTTAATTTTAATCAAAAAGCGCTTTTAGTTTCAAAATAATCAATCCCAAACAGGCTCAAAATGAAACTGAATTTTTTAAACATTCACTTAACAAAAAAAGAAAAAACATTTTTCCCTTGATTCAAATTTTTTTCTCAAACTTTCTCTCTGTTAATTATATTTACGAAAAAATGTATTACATTCGTTATTTTTTACTTATAGTGATTTTTGTTATTTTTTACATGTTAATTAGTAAAAAAAACATACCTCTTCCTCTTTTTCACTATTCATCTCCTTCCGTTTCTTTTTCTTTTTCTTTTTCGTAACTGTTACTATTGAAACCTTAAATTCATATCCAACACTCTCTGTTAACAACCAAATCAATAATTGTGAACCTGGGGCAATTCAAAACACTAATCTGAACCTGAAATAGGATAAAATAAAGTATAAAAACTATACCACTAAATTTAGAAAGGAAAACAAGTCTCTACTACTGTTAATATCAAAGTTGATGCTAGTTTTTATAAAATCACTAACATGGCATGAGTTGAATGCATAGTTTTTGATCCATATGGTAAGATCATGGATGGACAAGCATTGGAATATCAAGGTTGAATCCCCACTTGAAGCTGAAACCATGGGCATTATGAAAACTACTTTGATCACGCAAACATACACGAGAACAAATGTTAGGATTTCTAATGATGGCTCAAATATCATCAGCTTTTTAGAAACAAGAAACGAGCCACCTGATAGAATAATTAGAACTTTTTTTTGATGATATTTGTAATATTGCTTGTAATTAGAATATTAATTTCTCTTTACTCCTAAGAGTAAGAACGTTTGCGCTGATTGGATATCCAAACAACAGGTTAGATGTTTATTGTTTGGAAATTGGGTTTTTAACTCTACTTTTCAGGTAGCAAAAATGGTTTTGAGTGATTCCAAACCTGAGGGTATTGGATGAATTGATGTAGCTACTTAGGCCTTTTGCGCCCCTCTTTTTTATGAAATTCCGTTTGACTTAAAAAAAAATCAATAACTGTGAGTTTGAGGTTATGTGTTTCAGTATTAATCAATGTTTTCAGTTTTAAATATTTTTTAATCTTAATTTGAATATTTGATAACCTATTCTTATTGATTGAGACAATAATAATGGTTAAGAGATAGTCTGATTGATATTTTTCATTGTTTTCAATTATATACTTGATTTTGAAGACAACATTTCTGAAAATTCAACAGGTGTTCTTGGTGTATATGGTAAACCTCAAACTCATCTCCTAACCATTATTAATATCCCAATCAACAAAAATAGGTCAGAGAATCATCAAATTGGTAAAAAGAAAATCAATTTTAAGTTAAAAAAAAGTATATAACTGACTACATAAAACCTCAAACTCAATGCTACAAGGATCTCAAGGATTGAGTAACAAACAGTAACATTCAAGCATTGAGAAGCATGAAGTTTGAGGATTGAGAAGCAATGATTTCAAAGATCAATAATTTTTTTAACATTGAAAACCGTCTCAAATAATTTGTTGTTCATGATGAGTAATGTTGGAGACTGATAGGTGAGACAATGATTTTGAGGATTGAGAACTGATATCATAAAACCGAATGATTAGTAACGATTTCAAGAATTGTGAAGCAAGGATTTCGATGCATTCAAGGTTTTAGAAGCAAAGGAGATTGAGGATGTATTCAAAGATTTTAATGGTTGAATATTTATGATTGGTAGTAAGCATTCAAAAATTGTTGATGATGGAGATGAGTTTGAGAATTTACGTTCCATTTTTTCAACCTTCTCAGAATAATGCTACGAGGAAGGGTGAGGGTATGTAATTGTTTTGTACTATTATGTATTTGTTTTTTGATATGTATTTGTTTTTTAATATGTAATTAAGAAAACATTTAGAAGTATAATATACTTTTTAACCATTTTTTTATTAAAAAACTATAATAAGTTAGTGTTAACTAATGAAAATTAAGGATAGAGAGCGAGCATGTCTTTTTGCTTTTGTTCATGGAAAAAATGGTATTATGCAAGGGAAGTATAGCAATCCGAAAATAAATTAAGGATGATTGAAACTATTTGCCCAAAAATTAAATTTTTTTACTTCAAAATATTTTGAATAATAATTAAGTGTGATATCTCAAATATTTATCCCTACTAATTAAAAAGATACAAGTGTTGAAACAATATGTAAAAGAAACTAGTTGATGAAAGGCTATATGGAGATAAGAAGAGTATATTATTATATATGGATTTTTATCTTACTTTGAGGGAATGGACACGTCTTTATATAAAGACTTATGAGACTATCCAACTACCCTACTAATTACATAATAAGTAGGATGTTACAAGGGATAAATGTGAAGGTTACAAAGGCTCTCCACTACTCTAGAATAATACCCACATTATAATATTTCATAACACTCCCTCTTGGGTATTATTTCAAATACGCATATGATGTTGCCTCGTTAAAAACCTCGCTAGTAAAACCCAATGGGAAAAAAACTAGTCAAGGGAAAAAGAGTGCAACGCGTATGAATCTCCCTCTGAATGTGTGGACAAAGTATCTTGATCATTAGTATTATCGACTTGTCTCATGAAGTAGAAGTATCTTTGCATAAATTATAAAGTACAATTAATAAAATATATTGACATGATATTCATCTTGGACTTTGCATCTTGGGCTTTTCTTGTGAACTTAAATTTGACCAAGTCGAGTTGAATATCCACTAAATTTTTATTGATTTGCCTCGTTAAAAACCTTACTAGGAAAACCGTGTGAAGGAAAAAGAGTACATAATCTTTATCAATACGCTTTTAATTTTCCTCGTTAAAAACTTTGTTAGGAAAACCTTGTGGGAAAAACCTTGACGAAGGAATAAAAAGTGCAATACGTGTTGTTCTCCCCCTCATGTAAACGTATATGTGATAATCTTCAATTTCGAATATAATCTCGATATTCAGTATCTTACACATTTTTATAGTAGTAACTATAATTTCAAATTAAACAATATATGAAGTCATATAACACTGGAATGATCCACAAGCACAATCATGTGCAATTCAGAGTATTAAATATTCATGCATGTAATCATAAATAAACACATATTCTACTTATGAAATATAAAACAAATATATGGCAGATTACATGACAATATATAAGACAATTAAAGATTGTTAAAGACAACAACGGTAATATAAATATCATTCTAATATATCTCGGGATTTATGTATACGCGTTTTTAGTCTTCTGAAGACTTTCTTGTAATTTTTCGTATCACACGATACATATTGGTAAATTTATTTTATCATAAGACGCACATGAAGTCCTATATGAAACTTTCAGGCAAATATTTTCCACCAAAAAAGTACTTCATAAATCCACATTGACTGTGTGAGTATGATTATGCCCTGACTGCGTCTTATTATATTTGGCCAATTAATTTTTCTAGACGACATCATAGAATGGAATTCGATTCAAGATCCTCGTTTTCATTTAGTAACTTTTACATGATCAGTTACACATATTATTCGATCATGATCAAGTTGTTTTTCGATTCCATATATTTTTGTAGTAATATAATTGAATGAGATTCTTTTATCTCAATTTCTCAATACTGAGAAAATATTCAGGTACATGGTACTCTTTTTAGAGTACTATTCTTTAGTTATATTATCTACATTATCTCATGATAATTTTAGAAGTGCCAACTTGCTGATACTGCTCAATTTTATGATATTTTGGAACCGACAAGTCGACCACGCTTTACGCGTTGCAATGTATTTTTTCAAAGGAAATTAATTTGAGCATGATCTTTTCAAGCTGAATACGTGACTTAGTCACTTATGAATGCATCTTATTATTACACTGAGCTCATAACTTATTTGCGAGGATGAAGTTGCATCTTATAAAATATTTTTCAGCTCCCCCTCTTATCATGAGAATCTTGCTTTATGCATAGTATTCCAGTATACATATTTTTCATGTGCCAAACTCAAGATACATATCAATCATTGTAGATTGTAATAAATTCTCATATTTGTTCGTGATCTCATCTTTGTGCATAATGGTAGAACATTTATATTTTATGTTACACAAGTAACAGTATATAGATGAATACTTTAGGTCGTTGACCAATGAGGGTATTCATGATTTTTAGTTGGACTTTTTTCTCAATATGACCGTATATATGTATAAAGTTGTATGTAGATAAGTCATATTAGGCGAATTCACAACCAATTGTCTAGCAATTTTCTATTTTAAGAAAATATATATTCTGCTAGGTCATATATTTCTCCCCTTGAATTTGACTATTGACTTCAAATAGTACAAACAAAAAGGAGATATCCTAGTAATATTTATTTTACGATTTAAACAATATTGATTTAATATTGAATTTATCCAAATGACATTCATCATAAAATCGTTATGTCAAATACTTTTGTCGAATAATATTGTACAATTATGACATGATGACCGACTGGTCTAAGACACTATATTCAAGTTACCTTATTTGCAAGAGGGTGGTGGTTCAAATCCCACTTCTAACATTTAATTATCTTTTTATTAAAATGTCAATTTTGATCCTATAAGGATTCATTTCCGAAATTATCTTTCTTTTTGTTTTCATGATTCAATAATCATGTCAAATAATCTTTCGCAATTGCAAGTTCACGATTTTTTTATGATAACGTGTTCTTTTCAGGAATACATAATTATTTCTCCAATCCCGTATGATTTTCAAAGTCAGTGACTAATATAATGTATAATTGTTCATTATATTAAACGAATTTTGTATTCGTGATAACTATATAAATCATGGGATTAGGCTTTAAGCCTCGTTTGAGATAATGATGAAGAAATATCATTTTTTTCTACGCAATCGTTCTTAGATGTGTTACTTTCTTCTCAAATGATTATTTTTCACTATCATTTGTGACATTCATATGGCTTTCAAGGTCATGTCAAACGAATATTTTAACATTCAATATTTCATAGAATTGATAATAGAATGTTTTTTTTCATGTCATCAAGATGTTGAGAATTTAAGCGAATTCATCTCAATACTTATTTGCATGATTCAATAAATCATTTTTCCATAAAATATTGAGACTTTAAGTCTATAATTAACGATATTATGATAAATGAATTTCATAATCTTTTACAGATGCTTTCGCAATTTCAATCCACTTTTTTTATTGTGGTGTATTTGGATTACATGTCCAATTTTTTTCGTATAACCCTTATTTTCTCACTTGATTTCAAATTCAAGATATATGACAAAAGTATTGCTCAATATATGAACGAAAAATTATTTTATTAGACTCATTTTCATGAATCATACTTTTGTAACAAGTAGACATGAATAATTTCACCCATGAATCATTATCAAGTTGGACGTAATGGTTTCATCAATTGTTTCTCAATATTCAAATTTTTTCTTGATAAATTCATTGAAATATTTTTTTTCTTATAAACAACTCGAAAGTTATTTTTTTCATAAACAAGACGAGTTTCACATTGCTTTTAAGCAATCATAATTTATAAATTGAAGCAAACATTCAGTTGCTTATTCTCATCATTTTTTTCAATGATTGTAATTCTTTTCTTGAAGCAAACTTGTACAATTTCAAGTTGAATCTTCTCTTTCAAAATCATATATTTGAAGAGGTATATGAATTTCGATTAATCTTTACTCTCTATTAGAATATATTTTCAAATAGAGATGAAGTAATCAATTATATTATAATATAACATAAAAAATTAAAAAAATAGATCTTACCTCAAGAATTACTTACCTCTATATAACAAAAAAAATTATGAAGAGTCTCAAATCATATTAGTTCGGTTGGTAAAGTCGTGCTGATAACGTGTTGAAACAATATGTAAAAGAAACTAGTTGATGAGAGTCTATATGGAGATAAGAAGAGTATATTACTATATATGGATTTTCATCTTACTTTGAGGGAATGGACACGCCTTTATATAGAGACTTATGAGACTATCCAACTACCCTACTAATTACATAATAAGTAGGATGTTACAAGGGATAAATGTGAAGGTTACAAAGGCTCTCCACTACTCTAGAATATTACCCACATTATAATATTTCATAACAACAAGTCACTTATTTATTTTTAAAAACCCATTTGAAATAATTCAAAAATATCTAGCTAGCCACCCACATGTAACAAGTTAGTTCATAATTTTTAAATAACACAATGGCTTTTTGTCCATAAATTTATTAAATTAAATGTAAATCTTTTCGGACAATCTATTTTTACCGAATACCTTTTCGGTCAATCACCCTAATATACACTTTAAATGTTTCAAAAATTTATTTAGAAAAAGTACCATTTGATATCAAATTATATTATTTTGTTTCTTTTAAATAAGAAGATATTATTCTCTTTAATTTAAATGTTCAATTTTTTATTTGGTGGCAATCACTTATTTTATGCCATAACTTCAATTGTTTTAAAGACATGATCCAAAATATCCTCATTAACCATAGAAGTCAAACTAAAAATAGGTGAAAAAAATGAACAATTGTGTGTTAGCATATATTTTAGCAAAGAATAATATATTTATTTAGAATATTCTTAGCATTTATTCTTGTTTTATTTATATAGGTAGATAGTTGTAACTTATTTCATATACTAAAATCAAGGTGCTAGAATAATGTAATGGCTAGAATCTAGAATAATATAGTGGCTAGATACAAGGTTTGCTAGAATAATGTAATGACTGATTTCTAGCCATGTAATTACTCTTATATCTTGTATATATAATAGAGAATTTTCATATAGAGGGTTTATTCAATCTAATTAATATGTTATTAGAGCGTTAATATAAAATAAAGTTTTTTTCTTTGAGTGAGCAAAAGAGTGTTGTGTTAGTTTCCAGAGAATATTGAGGTCATTTATGTGGTGTAATTTTTAGATCAAATTCAAATTTTGGAGTAGTATTTTTCTTTCTTCTTTTTTTCCTCATAGTGTCTTCCGGTGATACTTTTGGGGTGCGTTTTACTAGAAAAAATTATTCTATTTCAGAATTTTAGTTTTGTTTATTTGTTATGGAAAAAGAATTCTAGGGTCAAATCGATGGAAGTGCTCCAAAACCTAAGGATCCAACTAAATTAGACAAATGGAAGGTTAAGGAGGCTCGTGTGATGTCGTAGATTTTAGATTATGTCGATACTCTTATTGTGCTTAATTTAAGGCGATATAAGACTGCTGAAACCATGTAGACACACTTGAAGAAGGTTTATAACCTGAATAATTACGCACGCCAATTTCAGTTGGAGTACGATATTGATAACTTCACTAAAGGCAATCTCCCAATTCAAGAATATTGTTCTACTTTTCTGAATCTGTGAGGAAAGTTTCGGACGTGGTTTGTGCAAATGTGCCTTCTACATCTCTTCCTGATGTTTTGGGTGCTCATGAGCAATGCAAGAGATAAATTTCTAATGAAGTTACGTCCCAAATTTGAGGTTACTCGCGAAAGTTAATGAATAGAGATCCTTCACCATCTTTGAATGTTTGTTTTGGAGAACTACTTTGAGAAGAGCAGCGCCTCTCTACCCAAATTGCGTTCCAACAAGATACCAATTCGAATCCAATTGCTCATACAACGTACGTGAAGGGAAAGATTAAGGATATATGTCAGATTCAATGTTACAGATGCAATAAATATGATCATATTGCTGCCAATTGCATCAAGAAAGTTTGCAACTATTGTAAGAAACCAAACCATTGTCCCACTCGGCCAACGCTTCATCGCCATGCTAATTCCTATCAGGCTACCGTGCAAAATTCTTTAGTTTCAGAATTGTCATCAACCTCATATATAGTGGGATCCTCAAGTCTCACACCTGAGGTGGTCCAACAAATGATTATGGCTGTTTTTTCCGCCTTAGGGCTCCAAGGTAATACTTCACCTAAATCATGGCTTATTGATTATGTTGCATCTAATCATAGGACGACATCTTATGATGCATTATGCAACGTTTATCCATATATTCGTTCATCCTAAATCCAAGTACCCAATGGCAGTTATTTAGCTATAAATTCAATAGGAGAGTTCAATTATTCATTTTAAAATGTTTACATATCTCGTGGTCTATCTGATAATCTTATATCAGTTTATCAATAAGTTGATAACAACCGTGATGCCCAATTTTTGCATGATAGTTGTCTTGTGCAAGATCCGGTTACGAGGAAAATACTCGCGAAGGGGCCTAAAGTTGGCAATCTCCTTCCACTATGATTTCTTACTCGTAATTTGTCCTTCGCTTGTATGTCCATTAATAACTCTTGTGAGGTGTGGCACAAACGCTTGGATCATCCGGTCTCAATTATTGTGTCTCATCTTTTCAATTCTGGTTTGATTGATAATTAAAACCAAGTTCCACAGTAATTGTCTTCAAATTGTTTAGTATGCAAACTTGATAAAAGTAAGACTCTATCTTTTCCTTATTCAAGTAGTCGTGCTACTAAATGTTTTGACGTTATCCATAGTGATGTGAAAGGAATTTTGTCCAGTCATTTATCATAATTGATATAAACAATTTGTGACATTTATAGATGATTTTAGTCGATATACTTGGGCTTCTTTTCTTAGGGCTAAATCTGAGGTCCTCCAGGTTTTCCAAAATTTTGTTGCCGTTATTGAGAATCAATTTTCTACACGTATAAAAACATTAAGGTCAAACTCAGGTAGAGAATGCATTTCCCGTGAATTTCACAATTTCTTACATAGCAAGGGAATTATCTCTCAACGCTTTTGTCCTTACATTCCTCAACAAAACAGGGTAGCCGGACAAAAAAATCGACACCTCTTAGATGTTTTTCGCACTTTATTGCTTGTTTTGCCAGCCCCTTCCAAATTTTGGGTAAAGGCATTATCTACAACCATTTACTTAATCTTCCTTCTCGAGTATTAAAATTTGATTCTCCATATTACCTCTTGCATCATCACTCTCCTAGCTATCTTAAACTGTGTACTTTTGGTTGTGCTTATTTTATTCATTTACCTTCTCATGAACGTACCACTCTCAACACAATTTGTTAAATGTGCCTTTTAGAGATTTAGTATTCCTGGTAAAGGTTATATTTTCTATGATTCATGTTCTAAAAGAATTTGTATATCCCGCAATGTTTTTTCTTCGAGAATTAATATTTTTTCCCTACACATGTTGTGTCATTACCTGAGAAAAATATTCTGCCAAATTTTGATGATATGCTTTCACTTCCTAACCAGTTTAACCCTTCACATGTATGTACTCAGCGTCAGTCGACTTTAACCCTTCAAAAGGATGATCTTCCATCTGAAACTATTGGGATAACTTCTCCTGAGTTTGGACGGACATCCGAGACAGATTTGATCAACCCATCCATGCCTCTAGAGCCTGGTCCTCGATGATCTACCCGTGTCAAACGACCTCCTAAGCGGTATGGTATTTCTAAACATCATTTAACACTACTTTTTCATCTATTTCCATCCTAAATATTTTTAACAAAACCATTAGGTTATGATTTATTATAAAATAAATAGTTATGATAATGATATTTAATAGTTTTGCAAATAATCGAACTATAGTCATTGTTGTGAACAACTTTTTTTGGAAAACTATTTTCAAATTAGTGACAACCATATATATATTATTAAATTTTTATATAAAAAACTTTATATAAAACCATTTACCATTTATTCACTTAGTCTCGTTATAATCACGTCAAGACGCTACGTGAATCTAATTACGTTAAACTGGTTAAGTCGTTGTTTTTATAGTAAAATATTTAAATTTTAATTTTCAATAAAGATATTTACTATAATAATCATAAAATTAATAAATAACCTCTTAAAAATCAATGTTAATGATTAACCTCAATTTTAAAAAAATAAGTTACTAAAATCTAGAGACCAGATGGAATAACAACTACGATGCTATTATGGAAGACAATTCTACAATTACTACGAACACATTCCACGGAAAAACATTTTACAAGTATATTTTCAGATCAAACGTATTTAAAACTTTTATTTTTTAGGTTATTTAATTAATTTTGTGAAATACTTTATAGATTTTAAAGATATTTTAGACATTTCAAATAAACTGTATTTTTGGAAACATCACTAACTAGAATATATAGCAAATTTAGTAGAATGACTAAAAAATAGACGTTTTGAATATATTTAGCTTAAAAATATAAAATGTATGTATGCAAAAATATTTTTAAAAAATATGATACGAGAGCCTAGGGGTATTCAAATCAGATTTTACATTTTTTTGTCATAATTTTATAATAAAATTTAGAAAACGAAGATAGATTTAATGACCAAATTGAAACAATCTAGTTTACGGGATGGAATATCTTTCGAATCAAAATGAAAACTCGTTTAGAACAAAAAAAAAACAGAAAGGAACTTAATAAATTTCCAATTCAATGTACAATAGGACTTCAACTTAACAATAATGTAATATCAACTCGACAATGATATCTATCGTAATGATTAACGACATTGAATTCTCTTAACTACCATAGGAGTACTAATCCTATAGGGGTAGGATGACTTTTGTAACCTATTATCTTTATCTATATATTTGCTTTGAACAAAAAAAAAAAAAAACTGAACTCATTACTGTTATTATTATTTTTTATTATTATTACTATAAATATATAGATAAAACATTATACAATTATGAAAATCACACTAAAGCTTGCGTAGCTTTGGGGACAACCTTACCACCGTCCTGATTTAACGCGCCAGCTGGTCTCATATCAGCAACACTAACCGCTGATGGAGCAGTAACAGAGGCAACAACTGCTTGATACTGTTGTTGAGGTTGTGGTGGGCCCGTTATTACACCACTTGGCGTATTATAGTAAACTTGTCTCCCTGCTCCGCTATCATACGCCATCTGAGAATACTGTGCTTCCACCATTCCAATTCCACCGGTTGTTGTTGGTCTTATCATACTAATCCCCTCCGAGTACGCTGCATTCGTCATCCTTTGAGGTGGAAAAGAAGGTGGCGCAGCTGCTATTGACTGTACTGGCGGTGCAACATTGTAGACTTGTTGTTGGTAAGCACTAGGTGGTGCGTAGTAGCCTTGACCGCCTGGTCCGGTCATCGGTCTCATCATCTGAGGGTGGTGATAAGCACCTGCCGGAGCTTGAATCATGTAAACCTGTTGCTCTGTGGCGTGAGTATTGGCTTGGTGATAAGCACCGCCATGTAGTTGCTTTTCTTGCCAGTAACCTCCTGGTATCGGACCGTTTTGAGGAATATTCACCGGTGATACTTTCTCCGGCAACTTCTGACCGTAATAATCCCCACCACTATATCCACCGGTGAAATTATCTTCGTTTGGCCTTCTATATAATCCTTGCTGCTCCTCAAGCCTCAACCTCTGCAAATCCTGGATGTGTTTCTGAATCGGATCCGAGGCCATCATTCGATCATCGACCCCTGGAACTTGTATATCAGAGTCCTGCACCACCGCCGGTAACTCAGCGATCGGATCTCTCAGCTTTACCTGCTGCAATGGCGGAATCTGAGGCTGCGCTACTCCTTTCTCCAATCCAAACAGAAAATCCATGTTATTCTGCTGTGGTATCATCGCCGCCGCCTGCGGAGAAATCTGCGGTGGCACTACCGGAACGGAATTTAAGGCTTCAACGAACCTTTCCTTATCCGACCTAGCGTCCTCTGAACCAAAACTCCTTTGCGCCGCTACCCCGGAACTCGACGCAGACAGCGGCTGATTCAACGGAAACAAAAATAATCTCATCCTTGCTGGCTTCGGAGAAGCTTTATAGAGCCGATCATACTCATGCAACATATGCTCCAAATCATCATCATTAGTAACCGAAATTAAAGCATCAAGATCTTCCCCAGGTAACTGATACTTAAACGAAACGCTCTCGGAGTCACACAACGACGAAAGCTTCGAAATAAGAGAGCTAAACTTAATACTCCGATCAACTGAGAGAATTTTTGTCTCACCGCCGACGTACGCGAGCTGATTATCATGTGGCCTTGGATGAATCTTTCCACCGTAGCTACACATGAACTTCACTTTGTAAATCTGCGGCGGCAGTTGATTTTGATCCTCCCACGGTGGAGGATTCTCAAAATCAATTTCACGTGACCGAGGCGATGAGTCGCCGGATTCTGGATATGACGCTGCATACGTGTAGTTATTCTCCATCGGCGCACGGTAGAAGAGAGTGTTTTATGTTTGAATAGAAAGACAATTAAGAAAATCTGATGACTAAAAGGCCTTTTATCTTAGAAATGCTTGTCTAATTGATAATGTTACCTGCCTTTCATATTTTATATTTACAGACACGCTTTTTCCTTGTGACGTGGCGGGATGTGAAGGGAGAATTAGACGGTTATAGTGGCATATTGTAGGTGAGGTAGGAAGGTGAAGGTAATGGGATGAAGTGATGGGTGTTGACTGAGATTTGACTAGGAAGAGGAAGAGAGGAAGAGGAAGAGGAAGAGGAGTATATTGTAGAATAGTGCCAAGTGGTATTGTTATTTAGTGGATTGTTAGGACACGTAACCAATTTAAATTGTCCATTGATGGTAAACAATAGATAACCTCTTCAATAGGAAAATGACTCTTTTATTAATTTGTTAATTTGATGGAGTATTTTTTTTTTTTCCAAACATAATATATTAAAACGGAGTAAAACCGATTACAAAATTAGCCAATCCTAGAAGGAGAGGCTTCCGAGTTTTTAGAATTGTCTAGCCTACTTGGATTCACAAAGGGATGTGGTCCAGTCGAGTTGCTAAAAAGCTTTCGTTTGGCTAATCCATCAGCTAAGACATTCCTATCCCTCTTAGTCAATTAAAGATAGGTTTACAAAGTTCCGAAATAAAATAAATACTATTAATGATATTACAAATCTTAGGAATATGAATAAAAGTTCTCATCTCTAGAGGAAGCATAATCCTTTGGAAGTCACTCTCTATAATTGCTTTTGATTCCTTCAAATCACGAGCAATCACACAAGTTTTAAGTATACCAAGGGTTTCTGCTTCTATTGGAGACTCTGTTGGCATATAGCCTCCCTTAATAGGTTGTTTTAATATGACAAATCCTCTTATGATTAGTGTGCTAATTACTCTTGTTATATACATCCTAACTTGCACTATTATTCATCAAAAACACTTTTCATATCATTCTTATTATATCTCTTACATATGCTTTTATTCATATCTTTATATACTTTGAGATATAGCCTTAATGATCAACTGCAATGTTTATAAGAATGATGTTATCTACAACTTTCGTGAAGAAGATTTATTGATCCGAGCATCAAAGCATAGGTCAATTCTATCAAAGATGTTTGGTGCGGTACACCGGACCTATGGCGCGGTACACCGGACCAAGAATGCGGACCAGGGCACGGTGCATGGCTAGTCCGGTCAGAAAGATAGAAAATCTAACCGTTGAGGTGCGGTACACCGCACAATACTTGTCGTACACCGCAAGGAAGGTTTTTCTGCACAAAGTTTATGTCATAAGAAATATATCCGTTGGGAGATAAATAGATCCGTTGGACTCAAGCCTTATGACCGTTGGAAGCTATTTTCAGCTATAAATTGAAGCTCTTTGAAGACTACAACTACACCAACTAATTACAAACATTAAGGGGCTTAATTGTTATCATTCAAGAAGGTGTCAAGAGCTATACATTGTCAAAATCAATCTTAGTGAGCTTATTAGTCCTATCCAACTCATCCAAGGAGTTAATCAAATAAGCCACAAAGTTTTATCTACTCAAGAGGAGTTTACATGCTTATAGTTATATCTACTCTTTAGGAGATTATCTAGCAAAGTAGTTTCACCCCTTAAACACTTTGTATCTATCCTCTTAAGTCTAGGTCTTGTAATAGATAGATTAAGAGAGAATTCAAGTATAGGGAGTATACTTGGTATCCTTGTGTTGTGATTACACAAGAGTTTGTCCTTCGTGTTATCGAAGAGGTTGTAAGGGTTATTGTGTTCTCGACCCGGTTAAGAGAGACACGGGAGCTTAGTGAAAAGCTTGAAATCCTAAGGAGGCTTCCTTAGGTAGTGGATGTAGGGAAACCGAACCACTATAAATCGTGTGTATCTTTCTATCCCTACTCTATTTACTTTCCGCACTTTATATGTTTGATAATATGCTAGTATGAATATTGTGATATTGATTATCTAGTTTATCTAACATATTATCTTCTAGAGTAGTAAGAGATTAGATTGTCGATTTACTTGTTAAACTTATATATCGAACCTCTAACTTATCCTTTGCATGATCCTATAAGTGTTTGATATATTAAGTTGACTTAGAAGTTTTCTCTTAAACTTATAATTGTCCAAAAGATTTTTAATTAGGCATTAATCTTATTAGTAAGTCCTATTCACCCCCCCTCTAGGACTTTCAATTGGTATCAGAGCCTAACTCTACGTGAATAGCTTAATCGTTAGTAGAGTAAACGATATGGAATTTAATCTTTTGGAAGAGTCGTCTTCTACCCGACCTCCACTTTTTGTAGGAACTTACTATTTTGCTTGGAGAACAAAAATGGAGGAATTTATCAAAGCCGAAGATCCCGATCAATGGAGAATCGTTATGGAAGGTCCATTCGTTCCATATAAAGAGGAGTTAAATGAAGCGGGAGTTCTTAAGCTAAATCAAGAAGAAAAAGATTATGATGAACTCACCGTTGAGGATAAGGCTAAGCTCACTCAAAATGCAAAACCGATGTACACTCTAATTTGTGGAATTTCCGAAGAAATTTTCTCACAAATGTTAGATTGTAAATCCGCAAAAGTGCTTTGGGATCGTTTGGATTTTCTATATGGAATTGTCGAGAATGATGAAGAAAAAGAAATCTTAATCCATGATGAATCTCATGACAATCCTAAACCAAACCATGAGGTAGCCATCTATCCTAATTCTTTGTGTCTTCCTTATAATTATGATGATATTAGGCAAATTTCATCCCTTCTCAAAATACTTGATTCTCAAATCCATTTGAATAACCTTTTGTTAAAAAAGGCTAAAGTTGAGCAAAAGAATTGTTTTAAATGTTGTATCACTTTAGATGATATTCTAGGTAATACTAAAAACCCTTGTTTTGAAAACATTTTTTCCTCAAATAAAAGTCAACATCCTATGAAGAAAAATATAGAAGGTTTTAAAAAATTGGATGAAGCTTTTTCCCTCGCTCTTAAAACTTTAGAAAATCACCCCTTTTTAAATGTCACTCCTTTTGATCCAAATGGTCTTTTTAAAGAAAAGTTGTATTTGAGTGATAATTTGGATATTGAAAAGAATGAGAAAAATGTGTGCTCAAAACCCTCACATAATAGTTCTATTCGAAAAAGAAGTTCTTGCAATTATTGTGGTAAACTTGGTCATCATGCTTCTACGTGCCATTACCACGAACAACTTGAAAGCGGGTCTTTGATACCCTCGTGGGAAAAGCCAATATGGATCGTGACAAATGCTAATAACATTTCCGGATCCATTCCACCTCGGATACCATAGTAATATTCATGGTAGGTGTTGAGCGTCAAGAAAATGGAATTATATGCAAAAAGACGCTCAAACCTCGTAAAAGGAAAATACGGTGAATTCTTTCCTTTCTTCTTTTTTATTTTTATGTGTTATTATGTGTTTATGTGCTTTATCCTCTATGTGCTAATATCTTGTGTATCTTGACCTTTTCATGCTTAATATTGCTTTGTTTTTACATTGGGTCTTTTTTTTACTTTTAGAAAATATAGGGGTATTTGTGAAATAAACTGTTTTGTGTGTTTTCGGGATTTCCTTGTTGTTTCTTTTCAAAACAAAAATTTTCTTATAAGTTTTATACCATTCCGAATCTTTTGGGGAAGTTTCGAATGTGTTTCGGGTGTTTTTAAAAGAACCAAAAAATTCCTTCTTAGTGTCTTCGTCGAACGTTTTTGCGGTGCACCGGACCACTCCGCGGTACACCGCGATCCAGGGTTTCAGCCTTTTTATATTTTCCTTTATTTTTCGCCTAGTTTATTTCTGCAGTGCGGTACACCGCGAGTTAGGTTTTTGTCCACGTTTTAAACCCGTCAGTCTTCTTTTCTTCTTCATTCCACCATTAAAACAAAAACCTCACCCCACTGCTGCGATTTCCGGCGACTTCTTCACCCTATTTCCGCCGCCTAGAGCTCCATCTTCTCCACCAAATCAATCCTTTCTCTCTCTCCTTCATTTCCCACTTCTTTTCACCATGAGAGAAAAGAAATCTGCTCCAAGGAAGAAAGCCACCACCGGAGCCTCCTCCAGCCGCCGCCGTGCACCATCTCCGGCGAGGTCACCAACACCACCTCCACTCCGGCCATTCGATCCTCTCCCGGGCAGAACCATAAGTGCTTCAGCTTTTCCTTCCGGTGATAATTCTCTTATTGAACTCCTTTCCTTTCAAGGTTGTGAAAATATCTTTCAATTTTCGGGTAGTCATTTAGCTAGTGGGTTGATTGAAGAATTTTACTCAGACTTTGAATATAATTGCGCTAATAATTCGATTAAATCAATAGTTTCGGGTACCACTTTACGATTAAAGTTAAATGATTTGTGTGCTCGATATGATATTCCTTCGGATGGGTTTAGTGGCTTTTGGTCTAGTGGTTGGGATGGTTCTAGTCTTGATGTGGTAGCTCAAAACAAAGTTATTGAATTTGTTAATGGTAGAATGCTTATTCGTGATGGAAATTGGAATTTACGTAACTTTGATCCGGAGTTCATAGTGGCTCACAAATTTCTTACTTCGGCCGTGATTCCAAAGGATAAACATGATGCTAAATTAATTCCTTACGAAGCTTATCTCTTATTTTTGATCTTTGCTAAACAACAAATTAACATCATTGCAATAATGTTCAAATGGATGAACCATGCTAGAGCATCTAGGGACAAAGTTCCATATGGTATTTTTCTAATCAAACTCTTTGATGCAAGTGGAATTTCTTTAGGAGGAACTAATGTGAGACCAATAGATAGAGCTTGGTGTTTTGATTATAGCACGATTAAGAGAATGAAATTTGCTATCTATAATAACACCTATGTTTCGTACTCACATATTAATCGTATTTCGGATGCTTCAATTCGTAATCGTATCTTACAAGCAAAAGAAGGAACTTTTGGTCCGGAGCTTAACTCACTTGAACTATTGGATAACCCGGCTCAACAAAATCCTATCCCTAATGAGCCTACTCAAAGCCAACCCATTCATGAGGATCCTTCTAATCCATCTCGTTTTGAAAGCACAATAACTCGTTTTATGGATTATATGGGTAGAAAATTCGAGGTTTTGGAAGAAAAATTAGAAAGAAAATTTGGGGTTTTAGAAGAGAAATTAGGACATCTTGCTAGTGAGTTAACTTGTGTGAAAAACGATGTCTCGTGTATTAAAGATGATGTGTCACATTCTCGCCACCGTTCTAGAAGCCGCTCTCTCCGGGAAAATCGTTAATTGGTCGTGTTGGGTGTTTTTATTCTTCATTTTATCCTTCTTGGTTTTGTATGTGTTTTATTGTGGTTGTTTTGGACTAAGTATGTGGTGTTTATGCTTTAATTGTTTTTGGGTCCGTGTTTTGGACATTTAGGATATTATTGCTACTTGGTTTTATTTGGATAATGGTTTAGGATGCTTTGTGTTTAACTTAGATAATTGGTTAAGTATGTTTTGTTCTTATCTTGATTATTAGATGCTAAATTTTTATGCTTGGGATATTATTTAAATGTGTTGTTGTTGCTAACTTTTTCTTTGATGATATAGGTACTATTGCATCTATAATCCTTGATTTTGTTTTATATTGCTCTTTAGTCCCTATAGTTTGTTCTATTTGTCTTTGTTCTTAAAATGGTTGAAAAATGCACTTAGGTCCCTAAAAGATTTTTCAAATTGCTTTTGAGTCCCTAAAACTTTTTGAAAAATAATTTTTGTCACCTATACTTTTCAAAAAATTACATTTTACCCCTAAATTTCTTAAAAATGATTTCAATTTTTTTTTTTTAGGGAGAAATTGTAGATCAAACTTTTACAAAATTGAAACAAACTCTATGCATTGTGAAAGGGGGAGTTTTTGTTAAATCATATTTAAAAAACTCAAATGCTTAGGCTAATCATTTATCTCATATATTGCAACTAATCGTTTGTGTCATTAGAAAGCATATGAAATGAAAATATATCGATCAAGGAGTTGGTAAAAAGTCTCTATCTCTTAGCTCTTACAATTATCTATCTTTGTGCATCTCTTTCTAAAATTGTTTTAATCCCTAAAACTCTTGCACACCCTTAAAATCGTTGTTTAAAATCTATTCACTTGAGTTTTAGCTCTTCTATCTTTAGTTGTTTTTATTACCCCGTCTTTTTGATGAAGACAAAGGGGGAGAAATATGTGCACTAAAACTTTCAAAAATTGCACTTATTATATCTCACAAATGCATCTCAAATCTTATATGCTTATTGTGAGGGGGAGCTTAATTTCATTAGTGCTTAAAACTTTCATATCATTCCTAAAGTGTTTTAGTGAAGGATTTGTCATCATCAAAAAGGGGGAGATTGTTGGCATATAGCCTCCCTTAATAGGTTGTTTTAATATGACAAATCCTCTTATGATTAGTGTGCTAATTACTCTTGTTATATACATCCTAATTTGCACTATTATTCATCAAAAACACTTTTCATATCATTCTTATTATATCTCTTACATATGCTTTTATTCATATCTTTATATACTTTGAGATATAGCCTTAATGATCAATTGCAATGTTTATAAGAATGATGTTATCTACAACTTTCGTGAAGAAGATTTATTGATCCGAGCATCAAAGCATAGGTCAATTCTATCAAAGATGTTTGGTGCGGTACACCAGACCTATGGCGCGGTACACCGGACCAAGAATGCGGACCAGGGCACGGTGCATGGCTAGTCCGGTCAGAAAGATGGAAAATCTAACCGTTGAGGTGCGGTACACCGCACGATACTTGCGGTACACCGCAAGGAAGGTTTTTCTGCACAAAGTTTATGTCATAAGAAATATATCCGTTGGACTCAAGCCTTATGACCGTTGGAAGCTATTTTCAGCTATAAATTGAAGCTCTTTGAAGACTACAACTACACCAACTAATTACAAACATTAAGGGGCTTAATTGTTATCATTCAAGAAGGTGTCAAGAGCTATACATTGTCAAAATCAATCTTAGTGAGCTTATTAGTCCTATCCAACTCATCCAAGGAGTTAATCAAATAAGCCACAAAGTTTTATCTACTCAAGAGGAGTTTACATGCTTATAGTTATATCTACTCTTTAGGAGATTATCTAGCAAAGTAGTTTCACCCCTTAAACACTTTGTATCTATCCTCTTAAGTCTAGGTCTTGTAATAGATAGATTAAGAGAGAATTCAAGTATAGGGAGTATACTTGGTATCCTTGTGTTGTGATTACACAAGAGTTTGTCCTTCGTGTTATCGAAGAGGTTGTAAGGGTTATTGTGTTCTCGACCCGGTTAAGAGAGACACGGGAGCTTAGTGAAAAGCTTGAAATCCTAAGGAGTCTTCCTTAGGTAGTGGATGTAGGGAAACCGAACCACTATAAATCGTGTGTATCTTTCTATCCCTACTCTATTTACTTTCTGCACTTTATATGTTTGATAATATGCTAGTATGAATATTGTGATATTGATTATCTAGTTTATCTAACATATTATCTTCTAGAGTAGTAAGAGATTAGATTGTCGATTTACTTGTTAAACTTATATATCGAACCTCTAACTTATCCTTTGCATGATCCTATAAGTGTTTGATATATTAAGTTGACTTAGAAGTTTTCTCTTAAACTTATAATTGTCCAAAAGATTTTTAATTAGGCATTAATCTTATTAGTAAGTCCTATTCACCCCCCTCTAGGACTTTCAGACTCCGCGTTCACATTCCAAGCTTTGCAATCTTGCCATTGTAATCCCTGTTAACACACGCAATTGCAGCTTTATTGTTAGCAAAGGCTGAATCAACATTAATTTTAATAAAGTCTTTAGGAAGGGGAATCCAATTGTTATTGGGATTCTCTTTATTAACAGCTATATCGTTCTTACCCTTATCCAGAGTATTTGTATGCTTTTTAACTCCATTTTCAGTTTCTTTTTTACCCTTCAGTTTTGTAATAACATCATGAGGTGTATTAATCTTTTGATAAGTATTCCAATCTCTATTCGCATTTCCGAGAGTATTCATAGAGTCTATCTTAGTAAATTTATATTTATTATCATTTCTAGCTTTCCAGATATACCAAAGGAGAAAGCATATTTTTTCCATAGTAAAATTCTTTTCTATCTTTTGTTTTTTCATATTCTCATATATACTTGCCATCCAAGAATCCAATCTAGTTGAATTCTGGTTGCATGTTTTTATATTAAACTCAGAGGCTAGCCACAAAGCTCTAGTCCATATACAGTTCAGTAGTAAATGCTTAGTTGATTCAACCTCTTTATAACATATATCACATATAGGTGTTTTAATAGCTTTCTTTTTGTAAATATTCTCATTTGTGGGTAAGAGATTTTTTAATGCTCTCAACATAAAATTTTTAACCTTAGGCATTAACTTTAAATTCCACATCATTTTCCAAGTGTTTGTACTAATAGAGTGAGATGTTGAAGGTTTAACATCACTCTTGTTTTGATTCATTTTTATCATGATTCTCCTTTAATACTTGGTAACATTTTTTAACTGTATAGGTGCCATCCTGATCAAGATTCCAATAAGGAATATCTTTACCTCCTGAGTAGGGGACAAAGGTGTTGAGAATAATCTCAGCTATATCAGGATTAAATTCCTGATTTACCATATGTTCATTCCATTTTCTATCATCTTTTTTCATAAGGTCAATAACATTAATAGCTAACCCTCTATTGGGTTTAATGATACCTGACTTTCCATGAATCCATATATCTTTATGAATGTTGATAGTGGTACCATTACCTAATTTCCATCTAATATTATCTTTGATAACTTCTATTCCACTCACTAGACTTCTCCAACCCCATGAAGGTGGGTGCCCTAGTTGAGCTTCAAGGAAAGAGTCATTAAGGAAATATTTACCTTTGAGTAATTTAAAAAGCATAGAATCTTGTTTGTTAAGAATGTTTCAAGCTTGTTTTCCTAAGAGTGCTAGGTTCATGAGATTTAAGTCCCTGAATCCTAGCCCTCCTGTGTATTTGCTCTTTGTTAAGTTCTCTCGTTTTTTCCAGTGTACTTTTTTCTTACCAAGGATGGAGTACACCTAGCCAAGGATATCGGCTATTAATACAGGTTGCTGATTGTGTTCTTAGATTTAAAACTTCATCTTGGTCGAACTTTTTTCTCTTAGGTATCACGTTTCACTTTTCATTTAGTTGTTCGAATCTTTTGGACTTTGTTCTATTAATACTCCTTTTTAATACAAAACAAACAATGCACTAATCAATCAACCTAGGTAGATGCTTATTGGTATGGACGTGTGATAAAATAACAAGATAAATAAGCATACATCTAAGATAGTTACAATAATCATTTAGTAAGTAATGTTTAAATAAAACAGATATCGATCTCAGGATTACGGAAGCGAGTTATAAATAATGCAATAATTAAGTGCATTAAGGAAAGCTGAATAATAATACACTAAAAATATTAAAATATTTGTTTGGTTTTAAATACGCTAAGAGAATAATAATTAAACTAAGATTCAAAGTAAAAGAGAATAATAATTAAACGGTGGAAGCCCCTGGGCTACCCGAATCTCGTTTACAGTTTCCATCATATACGCGTTGTGCTCGTCTTTGCTGGGGTAATTGAAGGACCCGAGACACGCTTCTTCTTTCTTGGTTGTCCCATACCCGGTGTACAACTCCTTTTTGGCGAGTCCATGCCCTCCTTGGCTGCTTCCTTCACCGCATCCAACTGCTCCTTGAGCGTCAAGTCACGACCTTCAGATGATCCAGTTTGAGTCTGGGTCACTTTCTCTTTAAAAATTTCTTTTTCATTAAAGACATTTTTAAAATAATTAATATTAAAGATAAATAATTAGTAAAATTATAATTAAAAATTTATTTTTAAGAAATACTTACATCCGCATTCTTGAAGTTATGCGTCCTCCACTGTTTCGTCTTCTTATCCCGGCTTACAACATCAATAAAGCCACTCATTTGTGGAATATCGATTTGTTCCTAAGTAGTCTCATCGGTCAGCGTCATCGTGCCATCCGGGGCCGTCTTTAGAATACCATGTTCCATTCAAAAAATTCAGTTACTATTCTAAATAATCTTAAAACTTACAAAAAATATTATCTACCTCGTAAATAATATCCCTAGTTCAGGAATATTTTCGAGATCCCGCCCCACTTGGGTTCTTGAGCTTCCTTCGATTTTATCTATTCATCTTAGCCTGGTGCTGGTTTAAATTTAGTCATAATATTAATAAAATTACGTAATATAAATAGTCAAATAAATAAAGTAATAGTTTACTCATTTCATGCCAGCCGATCCCCATAGCTTACAACATTTCCCCCAAATCTCATCAGACAAGTCACTCGGTTTGTTCCTCACAAGTAATAGTGCTTCTTCACGTTATGTTTGTAGTCCTTATATCTGTATCACATGCTAGCATCCAGATTACCGGCAATATCTTCTCAATCTGTCATTTTTCTCCAATTCTCTATGTCAAAATATTCATATATTCAACAAATTAAAGTTAAATAAAATAAATAAATTATCTTATATCTATTATAATTTAAATTAATTTTAAATATTACGGATAATCGCTGAACGACTGCATAATTATCGGTTTGAGGTACTTTTTCCCATGCTTTGTACGAAGGTGGTATTCTCTCCCGAACTGTTATCCCGATCACTTGGCTTACGTGTTTCCCGTATTTACCGAAGGGATTCCACGTGTCGTCTAGTATGCATAAATCGACAGGTAAAGGATAACCGACTGCCTGAGTGGCAGTTTTTAGGGATGCGGACCCCCTTGGGTTTCGCTTTACTTTTTCCGTTTTAAATCAGATTAATTGATATACATTTTTTTAAAATGTATGGTAAAAAAATTGTATACCCTGTTAGGTGTTACACTTTGACAAGTTTCGGTTTGGATTGCGTGACGGGTCACGTTTCTCATCATCCCTGGCGTGGTTCCTGGACAACACATAAGCCATCTAGTTTGAAATCCAAAATGTTCAATAAATATAATTAAAATACATAATCCAAAATAAAAACAAAACTTAAATTAAATTATTATAATACGTTGAGAAATAAATAAATATTACCTTTAAATAACTAGACTATTAAATATAACAACCAATGAATTAACAAAAATATAAATACATCACCAATTAAATAAATATAAAATAAATACCATAAAAATTATACATCACCAAATTACATAAATATAAAATAAATACAATAAAAATATTACATCATTAAGTTAAATAATATAAAATAAATACAATAGAATAAATAAATTTAGTATAATTCTCAATTTATTGGGTCAATGACCCAAAAAATCAAAATAATATTATACTTGCCCCAAAGAATCATCAATTAACTTAATATTATAAGATTACATGTTTACCCGTCAAGGACGAATCCCATCAAGGACGATTCCCGTCAAGGACGATTCCCATCAAGGACGATTCCCGTCAAGGACGATTCCCATCAAGGACGATTCCCGTCAAGGACGATTCCCATCAAGGACAAAATTTAGTTAATGATGTTATTGGGAAGAAATTTTGTCATTGATGTTATTGGGCTGAAAATAATATTATTTTGATTTTTTGGGTCATTTTCCCCAATTTATTTACTATCTGTAATTTAAAAAAAATATTAGTCATTTTGTGAAAAATAAATATATAATTACTATTATTCCTTCAAAAAATTATATTTTTTAAATTGGAAAAAATCATTTTTTTAAAATTAATACATATTAGTCCTTATAATATTATTTAATATTTTTTCTAATTGCAGAAAAAGTCCTTATACTTTTTAAATAAAATTAACCCTAACTAATCCTACAATTCTTAAAAATTGGATACCAACACTAAATTCATCAAAACTTACATATTTGTCCTTATAATTTTATTTAATATTTTTTAATTGCAAAAAACTCCTTATACTTTTAAAAAACATAAAAATAACCCTTATTAAACCTAAAAATCTCATAATTTCCATCTTAATCCTAAAAACATACAAATAGACCTAAATTCAACAAAACTTACATCTTGATCCTAAAATACTAAAAATTTACATACAAATATATACCAATTATAATCCTAAATTACATTCTAATACACAAATCATATTACCTATGCACAAAATCAACTAAAAACCCTATATAAAAAGTCAAAAAATATATTTTAAATTTTTCCAATTTACTTTTTTTCAATTCTAACATCAAAATATGATAAACTAACCTAAATCACACCCAAAAGTCCTCACATAAATTCGGAATCCACTATTACATGCAAAAATTGATGAACAAAAAAAAATTGAAAATCAAATCATACAAATAAAAATCTAATAAATGGATGAATATCATACCTTTTTCATATGAATGGTAGCTCCTTTCAACTATAATACATTCCCATTACATTCAATCATAAACACAAACAAAAAAAAATTAGGTTAGGATATGAAAAATGTGATAATATTAATAAATCATAAGAAAAAAATAGGAAAATGGTGTAATTGATGATTTCCTTACCTTTGGAATAGATATGGAGGTGTTAATAACTCCAATTTGTAGCCAAAAATAGTGTTTTTTGATGGGGTGTTTCGGTTTTTTTGATATGTGGAAGGTGAGAAATGAAAGGGAAGCTCTCGGCAGTACTACATATAGTAAATTGTCTTTCCCGACTATATTTTTGTAGTCGTAAAAGATGCTTATGTACTCGCTAGAAACAGTAGTGGCTGACACGCGTCAGGAAATTGACCGCCACGTGTCTCATTCGCGGCTACTTTGTAGTCGCGAATAAGTGGGAGTGAAACGCGTGTCTAATAATGGGTGGGAAAGTGGACTGCCCAATTTTAATGGATATTTAATTTGTTATTAGTTGTTAATGAAATTTCATCTTTCTCGACTAGTTTGTACGCATGAACTAGTTGCGAATGACTACCCATTTTTAGCGACTAGTTCTTTATATCTAGCAACTACAAAGTAGTTGCTAATGCCAAAATGTTTTTTTCCCTTTTTTTAATTGTAAGGTACAGTTTTAATTTTAAAACACGTGTTATACAATAAAAAATACTATTATAATCAATTCCACAAAATCAAAACACTTTAATCATAACAGATCCGCAATCTCAAATATCAAATTTCAAAAAAAAAACCGAAACAATAAAGATATCTCATCACTATCAACGTAGATGGGTTCCTCTAATTGATCATCTGCGTACTCGTCCAACGTGTCATCAAAAAGTCATCGTCTTCATCAATAAATAAATCTACATGGACTAGAGATGGGTCAAACTGGATCTCCTCACTAGTTGTCAAGTGTAGCTGTGAGTAATCTGTCTCCGTGTTCACCAAAGGAACCGTGATACACTCGTTTTCCGTAGGTAGTTATTCTGCACCCCATAACTCGGGACTCCATCCATGCCGATCATTGATTTCCCAAACAACTTTCCACCCTTTTTATGTTTTCCTTGAATTAATCTCATCAATGTAAAACACTTTTTTTGCTTGCACCGCTAATATGTATGGTTCTTCGCCCCTAAAAAAATAGATGTGTTAAAAATGGTTACCCCGTTCTTTGTCCTCGCATTGCTCGTTTTATACCACTTACACTCGAATAACACAACAAAACAACCACAATCGAATGTTACCTCTAAAATCTTGACCAATTCACCGTAATACGGTTTCCCATCATACATGGTACATACTCCGTAATCCTGAGTTACTATTTTTTCTCCTTTTTCACGAGTAACCCATTTGACACCGTTCATAACACATGAATTATATCTATAAACTGGACCATGAGACTTACTAGCCCAATGAAATCATCTCACGGGTGGAAAATGCATCATCGACATTTTTCATTTCATAAATCTACACACGAGAACAATTATAACAATATTGTCTAACATTGATTCTTAATTTGATATTTGAAAGAAACTATACCTTATACATAAACCAATCTCAAAAATTTTGTCGGTGAATCATCTCTTTATCATCTTCAGGATGGGATAGCGTGGCTTTGTGTTCTATGTACATCTGAAGACTAAACTCAATATCTTTTTCATAATGAATGCAAAAATAATAAATCCAAATGATCTACTTACGTCATTAAATGTTGGATCTCGTCACAATTAAGTAGGATGTACTAGTTTATTTGCCCCTTCTCTATATATGGAAAGCACCAAACTCTTTTTTACCCAGTGGATTACACCGGCTCTTAAATACTGATAAATCTTTAGGTTTAGGTACAGTGTCAGTATATCTACCCGTATCATTGAATTTTGTTTCTTCTTCTTGAAGATAATGCGATATGAAAGTCAAAGTCTCTTCTACAACGTATCCCTCGGCGATTAAACCCTCCGGCCTAGCCGGGTTTTGTATATATTCCTTTAACTTCTTTAAATACCGTTCAAACAGGTACATCCACCACATCTGAACCGGTCCCCCTAATGAAGCTTCGTCGTTTAAGTGTATAACTAGATAGATTATTATATCGATAAACGCGGGAGGCAAAATCATTTCTAGTCTACACATAACTTCAACCACTCTCGTCTTACCCGATTCTAACTCTTTCCTACTGAGATTTTTCTTACAGATGACTCTGAACACGTTAGCTAACCCAATAATCGCATCTCTAATCGATTTATCTTCAATAAGCCCGGGGATACTAGCCACGAAAAGATACTACATCATCACGTGCCAGTAATGGGATTTTATTCCAATAATCATTTCCGTATCACTTTGAACATTATTTCTAAAACTAGATGCGAAACCATCGGGAAACTTCTATGCCTTCAACCAGTCAAGAAATAGTTTCCGCTTATCCGTTGACAAAGTATACTTTGCTCGCTTCAATGTCGCTTTATCTCCTCTTGATATCAACCACAATTCTATCATGTTGCCCATATCCTTAAGATCCATTATCTCTTTCATGTTTTTTGTTTATTTTCCCATCAAGACCTATAACTGTACCGAGTAAACTATCGAACACATTCTTCTTGCAATGCATAACATCAATGTTATGTTTTAAAAAAAATTGGACCAATAAGGTAAAGGATAAAAAGTACTCTTTTACTTCCAATTGAATTGGCGAGGACCAGTTTTCTTCGGGATCTTGCCCCCAGAATCCCTGTGTTTACCGGGAAACACAATGGGCAACCCATCTAACTGTGTCTGAATATCAGCAAGACTATGTTTCCTTAGGGGGGCCCTATAATCGGTACTCGGGTACAAAACTTTATCTTTTCTAAATCGATGTCTTGGAGGTAACCAACGTCTATGATCAAAATAAACTACCCATTTCTTCACCTTCTTCAACGGAGTAGAATCCATGTATTCTGGCAAGCTAAGTAGCCCTGACCCTGACACCCTAACGTGTATGACCTAGCGGGGTAATCATTAGTCGTGGACAACAAAAAAACCTTCATTGTAAATTCTTGCTTCGTGTGAGCATCATGCGTAAGGATACCTGTTTCCCACAACTCTTCCAACTCATCTATAACAGGGCGGAGAAAGACATCCATGCACTTACCGGGTGAACGAGGACCCAGAATCAACAAACAAAGGTGAAGTGTGGTTTCCTTCATGCATACCCACAGTGGCAAGTTGTAGACGGTCAATATAACTGGCCATATGTTGTATGAGTTGTTTTGCATAGAGAATAAACAAAAACCATAGACACCCAGACCCAAGAATACATTCTGAGGTTCACTAGCAAACTCAGGATGTAGCCTGACAAATCTCTTACAACTATCACCATCAACCGGATGACGCAACACATCTGGGTCGGTACTCTTCCCTGTACGGTGCCAAATCATATCTTTGCTAGTGTGTCTCGAAGCATAAAGTCGCTGCAACCTCAGCGCTATTGGAAAATACCAGAGTTTCTTATGCGCTACTTTCTGACCCTTCTTCGGGTCCCATCTGAATTCACTACATACTGGTCACTCGTCGAGGTATTCATTCTCCTTGTAAAATAAAGCACAATCGTTCAAGCAAACATTGGTAGTGGTATACCACATACCTAAATTTTTTAACTTTTTGTTGCACTCCTCGTAAGACTCGGGTAAGGTATTAGGTTTGGGCAACACGCGACACAACAATTCTAGAAGTTCGGTGAATGATGTGTTGGTCCACTTCTTGTTCACCTTCACGTGCATTAGCTTCGCAATAAAATTTAATAAACTCATTATTGCACATCTAGGGTATAATTCAGTATCCAATTCCTCGAACTAATTTTTGAAACTGCCACGTGTTGAAGTGTTCGAGTCTCTCATCTCAGTGTCACCCGAATGACCACCACCCTCGTAAGTAGGTCTCAAATCGTCATGTGACATTAAACATTTCATTTTCTACGTATTGAGTCTCGGAAATTTACAAAATCTCACCATACTTTTTCCAAATCCCATACGTGGATAAAACCCCAAATTGTAAAAGATGTGCCCTAACCTTTTGGAAATTAAAACGACAATTATTCGAACACTCATTGTACGGACAAAACGAAGTATCGTTAAAATTCTCTTGTTTTTTAGCAAATATGAGAAACTCTTCTATCCCATTAACAAATTCACACGAAACACGATGAGCAAAATTAATCCAACTCTTACTAATACCTGAAGTCATCTTCTATTAACAATATAATCAACTACAACAATATAAAGAATACAAAATAAATACTTGTGCACTTTTATTCTCATACAAAACAATAACATGTACAATAGACAAATAAAACATGTTTCTAACCATCTAATCATACTATATAACATTAAATACACAATTATAATCAAAGAAAATAATTTTTTAAAAGTTTTAATGAAGAAAAAACACCTAAATTTGGGCAAATTTGGTTGGAGAAAGTGAGAATTGTGTAGGTCCCATTTCGTTGATTGGCTCCGGAAAGCTTTTACACGTGTTGAAATAATATTTGATAATGATTTGTGGGAAAAAAATTAGGAGGATTTTGAGAGAATTATGGAAAAGATAGATAACTGGGGGTATTAATGATTTGAATTCACAACTCACTGTAATAAATACGATAAGAGCTAAACATGAAAAAAGTCGTCGCAAATATGAACTAATAGCGACTACAAAAATAGTCGTAAAAAGAAATATATCTTTTGCGACTACTTTTATTTGTTTAAGCAAATTAAATTAAAATACATACTCGCGACTACTACTACATCCTTAGTGACTACTTCCTTTAGTCGCAAATAAAAAAACATATTAACGACGACTTGTGTAGTCGGAAATGAATGAATATAGTCGTAAGTAACTTGTAGTCGCGAAAGATGTAACTTTAAAGTCTAAAAAAATAGTCGCAAAAGGTTTAGATGTAACTTTTCATAATGTTAACTATACTTTTATTTAACCAGATGGGATTAGCTCACTGGCCAGGGCCTTGGTCTACCAATCTAGTGGTGCAGGTTCGAACCGAGTCAATGACTCCGAGTCCAAAGTGGCTCTCCTATGTAACGAAAAAAACTATACTTTTATTTTAAAAAAAATAAAGTTTACTAAGATTCAATTTGTTATGATTTCCCCTTCGGTTTAGCTAATTTATTTATTTAAGTTTGTATATTTTTTAACTTATAAATTTTTTGATTAAAATTACAAAAGAAAAAAAATTTAAATCGAATTAAATCATTGTTTAATGTTTTCTTCACAAAATATTATTGCATAACATCATTAGCATGAATTGTCAAGGCGGTTGTTGATAGTTAAACAATCAATAGATAATTTTATGTCTTTTTAATTTATATATATTTCTTGTTTTAAGATTTTTGTTAAACACTTAAAAAAAAAAATCGGAGCGTTACCCTTATCCTTTTTATCCCTGAATTCTTTTTTTTTTTGTCAAATACATAGAACTAAAATCGTTTACGGATACAATTCGAATATATCCTACTAATATTAGAATAAAACTCCACTAATGAACTACGAGGACAAATAGAAATATCCACATTATTCCCGGCGCACTTGGCGAGAATGTCAGCCACACCGTTAAATTTCCTTTTAACATGGGTAATCTTCCAATCCAGAAATCCTCCTATTCACCTCCATGCTTCCAAAATCATGGGACGAATCCTCTAGTCGATCCCTACACCTCGATTAATACCTTGAACTATCTCAAAGTTATCTGAGTAGAAAGAGCTACTCTTAATTCTAAGTTCTGCTGCCGATCTCATGGCGAGCAAAACCGACCACACTTCTCCTTCCAAACTACTATTTATTTTTGTTCTTTTAGTATTTAATTTTTTAAATTTCCCCCTCTTTATTAATTGCAATAGAAACTATATTAGTTGAATCCCAGCTATTAATGTGAGAAGACTCACATAACCAAATATTCTTCGCATCATCTTTATCCATGAATTCAAATCTGCTCTGGTGTATATTCATCTTTATCCATGAATTCAAATCTACTCTGATGTCTGATGTGTATTCTTGGATTTGTCACTAACCAGGATTGATCTTTATTTAATTATACCTAAAATTTCCAGGAAATGATGTAATAAGATAGCCTACTAATTTTTATGTATTCTAAATATTTAAATACATGTTTCTTTCTTATCTTGTAGTGAGATCCGTTACATTATTTTCTTTTGTCAAAAGATACATTGTATTTAAGTTGACAATGATTAGTTATAATACATAGGGTCAACCCACAATCTACTTGGTGCCTACTTATCCTATTTATTTCAACATCGTAGAAGGTGGTTTAGTAGAAAAATATGTAAAAGAAGAATAAAGACTTTCTTACTCTAGTGTTTTTTAATTAAAAGTTTTTCCTAAATTTCGTTAAAAGCCAACCAAACTATAAAACTACACTTTCCTTCCATTAGGTTTAGAAAACAAAATCCACTCTTTTTTACCAAAAAATCACCCCTTTCTTTCTTTCTTTCTGCTCCCGTTCGACTCTACTGTGCATCAGAAAACCCGCCACCGAAACTTTCCACCTTCCTTTCGATCATTCCGGTGTCACCTTCCCTTCGTTCTCAGCAAAGCCACACCCTCTTGCACCAGAAAACCACCGCCCTCCTACACCAGAAAACCAGCCCCTCATCGGTCTCACCTTCCTTCCGTTCCAACAAATTTTACCTTCTTACCGTTCCAACAGATCTCACCTTCCCTCCATTTATTCTGGTATTACTTCCCTCTATTCCCAGCAAAGTCGTCGCCCTACTGCACCAGAAAACCGTCGTTGTGGACCAAATCTCTTCAGAACTGGCCATTGTCTACCTTATTCAGCACAAATCACAGCCGGATCCTGCTCCATCTTCTTCTTCTTCTCCACCACCATGAGCGCCACCCCCTTCATCGATCTCAAATCTATTTATTCAGACCTCTAGTAACGTACCCTCTTTTTTGCATTTTCAGGGGGTATATACCCACTGTTTGTATTTTTTTAGGGGGTATTCCGCTCAAGCAAGCCATTTCTTCTGCTCGTCTAAACAATATCTCGTCGTGAAGTTGAAAAACGCCGCCCCACCTTCTCACCTCCCTACCTCCATCTTCACCACCAGAAATCCGATGCCATTCGTCAAAATCTCACGACCAGGAAAACACTTATTTGTACAAGATAACCACCATTAACGAGCCACAAAAGGTCACGCCTTAGAAAACTGTTCTCACGATGCCACCTCCACTACCATGAGCACCGCCCCGTTCATCGATTTCAGATATGTTTATTCAGATATAGATCTGTTAACGTATCCACTGTTTTGCATTTTCAACGGGTATATACCCACAATTTTATAGTTTTTGTGGGTATATGCCCGCTATTTTGCATTTTTTGTGGGTATAGATCTTTATTATTGAGCTGGAATAATATGGACCTTGACAAGGAAATATGTATTGTGAAAACAGTGGGTCCCTCGAATCATAGCAGATACCTTGACAAAGAAAGACATTGAACCAAAAAATTAAAACCAGAATTTTCAACAGAGATTTGTAATATAATTAAAAAAATTAAAATAGTGAGTATATATTTCCAAAAATCTAACCAAAAACCAAAAAGATCATAACCAAACTTTTAAAAAAACATAATATTTAACCAAGTCTTTAAATATATCATTTCAGAAAAAAAATATTCATCTAAGAAAATAGCAAATATTGGTTTCTTTGTCACATATATTTTTCTTAGTCATACCTCGTAAGAAAGGATTACAGTGATCCTTAAACAACCGCGAAAGCTCCTAAGGACTTTTATTAAAAGTGTCTATGCAGCCGACACCTACTACCCTGTTGATAGATATTTTAAAGTCGTCTTTTTTAAATTAAGGAAAATAAATAATTATATCTGTGTTGTCCATATTCCGCCAACTTGAAAGTCATATGTTACCTTGGTTTAAGTAAGGGTGTGCACGGAATACTCGCATGTTTTAGCAAAGCTAAATCCGAGTTTATCGAATGAGGATTCTTTATTTCTAAAACAAAATTTAACGGATTTTTTACGGGATTTTACCTACGGATTGTTGATAGATTTGAGGCGGATTTGAGACAAACGGACCTATACTATCATGATACTTAACTTTTTTATATCATTAATTAACTTTTTTATATCATTAAGAAACCTGGAAATAGATGATGATAACAAATTTAAATAAAAAAGAGTTTAAATTTCAACCCCACAGGTGTATAACAATAAACACGTTTTTTTATAACGTGGGAGTCCGGATTAATTTGTGTGTATCACTACTTATATCACGGAAAATATACATGCCTCCTAATACATCCCTTCAAATAAATCAGAACTAAGATGTCCATTTTAGGGAAGAAATTCGAATCATATACCTCTTGTTAACACCCTTTAAGTATAAAAGAAGTAGCAAGTCTCTCACTAGTTATACATGTTTCAAATATATAGAGTACATGGAAACAATTTAAAGAGGATGATTATGAATTACCCCCTACAGTGGAAGCGTACGTCTTGTCAAATCGACGTAAATCCTTACTCGAAAAAGATTTATATATCCACAAGCTATGATACTCATGTGTTTATTTGATTGAGAGAAGTAAACGATTTAGAGCAGTTCGGTATATTTTCATGTGAACAATGTAATTGATCGTCTCATCAAATAAAGCTCACACTATCTTTATAAATGAACATATATCCTTTTGAATTCTAAAACTAAATAACTATTCCCTTCCAAATATCATATGGAACTTAGATAGGATTGGCCCATCATATTTTAAAAAAACTCCCACTTGAACGTGATGGGATAAACCTCAATCTCATATCCTTTTCCACTGCACATAAGTCTCATCTCAATACAAAGTAAACCTGACATACTTGGTAACTAACTCGTGCGACCTGACAAGCATACTAGCATCATTGTTATAAAACTTTTAGGGTAGAAAACTGCTCCATCACAACTTATTCCACTTGCATTATTATAGGACCCTAGACTAAAAAGTGTAATATCAATAATGTAGTAATTCAGATCCTTCAAAAATAAGTTATCACTTTCATAGTGATAATAATAGTCTACTATCATAACCTCACGTGTCTCACTACCATGTTATAGCCTAGTTGCCTTACATGATCGGTGCACTTGCGAGCACATATCTTTGAGATTCGATTTAGTCTTCCACGCATACTTTATTATATCGATAGTAATGCAGTCACTTATATACCTAATTAAGTCGAATCAACTATAACAATTGATAGTATGCCAAAGTAGCATACACTGAATCAAAACATCAAGAGATATTTAAAAGTACTAATGGTATTGGTTTAAGGTCTCACACAATGAAGAAACGAAGATCAATTCTTTATTTTCTTTTGTCGCAACATATACACACGTGGTATGACTCGTGTGCTACGGTTTTCATACTACGTATGTCATTGTATCAAAAAATACCGTGCATATGTATAATTAGACAATCCTCATTGTATAAAATGACTTCTTCAATTGATCAAACCTTTCATAAATCAATCAATAACTTCAATCTGGTGGGTTGTGATGTATTAGGAGGTAACAACCTTGAGGTGGTTGGCATGGACTTTGAGGAGAAGGGGATGTGCACTAAAATGACTTCTAGCATCTTGTTTTGATCCGTATCTATGGTTTGGACCTACCGGTTTGTCTTTTTTGATTAGTATTTTAATTCCGTTTTTCATCTTTTATGGTTAATACAACTAACAGCTTTGTTGGAGGGAATTGGGCTATGGCCGATTACCCAATTAATGTATTATTCTGGAACTGTTGGGGATCTAATAATGATGGTTTTAGGCTCGCATTCTAAGACATTACTGAGCGTCGCAAGCCTCTCATTGCGATCATAGTAGAGACCAAAGCCTCGAGGGCTGAAGCCACATAGATCATTAAATCGATTCGAATGGAGAAATCTATTCGGGTTGAGGCGGAGGGCTTCTCGGGAGGGATTTGAGTCCTATGGAATCAGATAGACTTATCGGTCCAGCTTTTGTCGGCCAGTAAACTGGTAATTTCAAAAATCTCATGTGTTTCTTGGGTGTTGTCTGCAGTGTATGCGAGTCCAAGGAGCTGGATAAGGGACTCATTATGGGAGTCTCTGTAGAGGGCATCGGGGAGTATACAAGAGCCATGGTTGGTAGTAGGAGATTTTAATCAAATTGGGACCTGAAGATCAGATGGGTAGAGTAGAGGGTTTGAATGGTGAACTTCGAAAGTTGGAGGGATCAATGTGGGTTAGAGGACCTGGGATTTGAGGGTCCTAGATTCACGTGGAGTGGTTCATGGAGATCGAGATTTCACATCCTTAAGCGTTTGGACATGGCCTATGGTAATCGCCTTTGGTACGAGACTTTCGGAGCTTCCAGAGTCTCTCATCTGCCTCAGGTACATTTAAATCATGTTCTTATTGTTATTAACATTATTACGCCACCACTGAAGAGTACCGATAAGAAGAGGTTCCGCTTTGAGGTTGCCTGGTGTCACCGTGAGGGGTTCAGAAGGTTAGTTGAGGAAAAATTAAGGACAAAGGGGAGGGGTTTTGGAGAGGATATTGAGGTTATGAGAAAGGAATTAGAGCTCTGGAACTTTGAAGTTTTTGGTGATATTTTTTGTAATAAGAAAAGATTGTTAGGAAGAATCATGGGTATCCAGAAAGCACTTCAACAATATTACAATTCATCTTTAGTCAGGTTAGAGAAAAGATTCAGTGGGGAATTCGAGAGCTTACTAATGCAAGAGGAGGTGTTTTGGTTCGAAAGGGCTCGCATGGAGTGGATTTATTCTGGGGAGAGGAAAACGAGATATTATCTTTGTGCTGCAAAGGTAAAGCGGGAAAAGGTCGAGACTTTACAAATTAAGGACAGTAATAATGAGTGGATTTCAGATTGTGAAGTTGAGAAAGCTTGGGTTAATCGTTTCTTTGAAGAACTTTTCTCTCTTGAGAATGCGGCTCTTAGAGTTTTTCAACTCCCCTATCTCACGACTTTCGAGGTGGGTGATATCGAACTAGTAGGGGGTGAAGTGGCAGATGAGGAGATTCGCTTAGCAGTTTTTTAGATATCCCCTCACAAGGCATCGGGCCCTGACGGGATGACAACTGGCTTCTATCAAAAGTGTTGGGATGTAGTGGGTACGTCTGTTTATGTTATGATCAGATGTGCTTTATCTGTGCGGAGGTTTCCGAAAGAAGTCTTGGGTACACTTATTCATCTCATCCCTAAGGTCTCGAATCCGGAATATATCACGCAGTTTCGACCTATCAGTTTGATTAATGTATGTTATGAATTATGTATGAAGGTGTTGGTAAATAAGATACGACCTTTGCTTGCGAAGTATATTGGACCTTTTCAAGTAGTTTCTTACCTAATAGGTCTACTATTGATAATGTGGTGTTAGTAAGTAAGGTGGATCATGTTATGAGACACGCGAAAGGGAGAAAGAACTAGATGGAAGTTAAGGTTGATATTGCTAAGGCTTATGACAAGATTAGTTAGGGTTTTATTAAGCAGTCCTTGGAACTGCTTGGGGTACCTAGTATGTGGATTTTGGTGGTCATGTCGGGCTTAAAGGATAATGCGGTGAATGTTTTATAGAGTGGTTCGCCTTTATCTATGATCAAACCGAGGAGAAGAATCCGTCAAGGTGACCCCTTCTCACCCTACTTATTTGTCATATGTATGGAGCGATTGTCATTACTCATTCAAGGCCTTGTCGAGGAGGGAGCGTGGAAGCCAATTCGACTTAGTACAAGGGGGTTTCCCATATCCCATATATTTTTTGCGGATGATTTAATTCTGTTTGCAGAAGCTTCTGTTGAGAATTTTGTTTTGTCACAGGGGGCGTCCACTATTTATTTCTCGAAGAATGTGGATGAAGGCATGGCTTCTGAGATAACATTGAGGAGCGGGTATCGAAGAAGTGATGGGATTGGCAAATATTTGGGTTTTCATATCCTTTCATGCGTTGACCGGATTTTTTTTTGGTAAACTTATTAATGATCTACATGGGAAATTAGCTAAATGGAAAGGGAATACTTTATCACTAACTGGGCGAATCACATTAGCCCAATCGGTTCTTAGTGCATCCCCGATGTATATCATGCAAGTGGAAAAGTTACAGGCCTATGTTTGCGAGGAGATAGATATGATTCGACGGGAATTCATTTGAGGAACTTCGGAAGATCAAAAACGTAGCAATTGGGTTGCATGGGCTGATGTTTGTAAACCGAAGAAAATGGGAGGTCTCAGATTACGATTTGCTGAAGACATGAATAAGGCTCTTCTGGGTAAGTTAGGATATAAATTAATTCATGGTACGGTTTCTCTATGGCCTGTGGTAATGAAACAAAAGTATTTTAAGGGACCGATCCTCCAGAATACCGTTAAATCAAGCGATTCGAGAAGTGTAGAGCCATTGTGGAAGGTATTTTTGTTTTAAGACGGGGATCTCGATGGCTAGTGCATAGTAAGATGATGTGTCATTCTGGTTAGATTGGTGGATAGGGGATTCGCCTCTCATTGATCATGTAGTCGATGTGGTTGAAATTGGGGATAGAGCGAAGAAGGTGAGTGGATATGTAAGAGAGGATGTCGTATGGGACTGGGCAAAGTTTCAACACATGTTCTTGTCATCTAAATTACTCGAGTTTACGGGCTTTCTGTTGGAGAGGGGAGGTGAGATTTAGTGTAGTTTGTCTTGGATGTTTGAGCTGCATGGGGAGTACTCGGTTAAATCGGCTAAATGGGATGATGTATCTAATGTGATTCGTGTAGATGGTGATTGGGAGAAATTATGGAATTTGAGGTGTCCTCAAAAAACTAAGGTCTTTTTGTGGAGGGCGATACGTGAAAGAATTGCGTCTAAGGGTAATCTTGTAAGGCGGGATATTTCGGGGTTATGTGTCCTTTGTGGAAATCATGAAGAGGATGCGGCTCATTTGTTCAAAGATTGTCCGAAGGTTAGAGGGGTCCGGGATTTAGTGAGGGAGAGAATTTTAAAAAAACCAAGAAGAATAGAACGGAGCCTGTTGAGCTCAGTTTTGACTGCGGGCCGGCGGAATCAGATGTACCAGGGAGTTCTCGAGGGGGATTACAACAGCACCAGGAGAGGTACAATTCTTCTTAGCATCTTCGAACTAACTCTATACTGCAGGTTCATCGGAGCTCGGAGATACAACAACAACATCTTTCTCGGCCCTCACAATAGCTGGGTGATGGCAGTTCGGGGAAGCAACAGTTTCGACACCAGAATGTGTGGTAGGGCTGTGCTGGGGACGAGCTGGATCAAACCCATCAGGGAGTAGGAAGAGGGCTCGACAGGTCCTTGGAGAGTGAACTGGCGGCAAGTAACAGGGGTAATAATGCTATTCCAGATAGTGCGTGGTTGTTTAAGAACATAAATTGCCGAAAATTGTTTGCCGGTGTTGGTTGGAATGTCTTTTTTGGTGCGTTGGTTGATACTCTTTGGAAGGAAAGAAACCAGGTTGCTTTCAATGGAGGGGAGTTCCCACATGCTTTTGTGATTGTACGAAAAGCTTAATATCTTGCGAGTATATATAGTAAATCGTGGGTCTACTACCGGGGAAGGTTGTCTCTAACAAGTCTGGGGTGGCGCTAGTTGGGTGGAAGAAACCCATTCGGGGTTTGAAGTTGAATATGGATGGGAGTTGTGATAAAAGGCGTAAGGAGAGCGGCGGGGGAGGTGTCATTAGAGATGTTAATGGTAATTGGATGAAGGGTTTCAGTATGAGAATTATCCATAATAATCCGGTTTTAGTTGAGCTAATCTCGTTATATGAGGGTCTGCGGATGGTGGAGGGTTTAGGAATAGACAAGATCGTGATCGAGGTAGACTCATGGGAGACGATTGAGGCAATTAGGACTGCAGTTGATGGTCGAGGGTCTGGAGCTTATTGGATTCATCACATTCGTTTAATGTTATCAAGAAATTCAGGATTCCGTTTGAAGGGCAAATATAGGGAGGCTCATTCATGCGCGGATTGGCTAGCGCGGACAGACATGAAGCAAGGCGCTGATTTCTTAATGTTAGAGGACCCTCCTGATGGCATTTGAGGGCTCCTTATTGTAATATTTAATTAGAATGAATATAAAATAAATGGCAAAAAGTATAATTATGTATAATTATTTAGAGTAAATAACACTTTTGCCCCCTGGGTTTATACGCGATTGACAGGTTGCCCCCTAACTCTTAAAATGCGCCTCGATGCCCCCTAAGATTTAGTTTTGTGACCCGTTACCCCCTACTGCGTGTTCCGTCCATTTTTACCGTTAAAAGTGACGTGGCATTTCCATGTCACAATTATTTTTTTTTTAATCCAGATGTCAATTAATTATTTAATTAATTTAAACCAAGGGCAAAAATGAAATTTCATTAATAGGTTTTATAATATTAAATATAATTAATAAAATAACACCCCCCACCCCCACCCCACCGCACCCCCCCCCCCCTCCCCTTCTTCTTCTTCCCCGATGACCTGCAAAAAAAAAAAAAAAAAATCAAGCAACTCTCCTCCATCAGATAAACCCACATTCTTGAATAAAGCCTCTTCCTAGATAATACCCATCTATCATCATATACAGCTTCGAGAACCATTCTAAATGCTTCGAGAACCATTAGCTTCGATTAATTAGCAAAAGTGAAACGAGAAGATTCGATTATTATCTTTACCACTTTTTAATCTTTATCTTCTTTAATGATGTTAATGCATAGTATTTGTCTTGAGGTTATAGATAACTTATGAAAGTATTTTCAAAGTTTCCGAATTAGCGGGTCATTGTACGGCACGTGAGCCATCCCAAAGACCAGACATGGGACACGCGGTTAATGTATTAGGTCCACTTGTCGAGAAATGGAAGCCTTCAAATCAAGGTGAAGAAGATGGGGATGGGATTGATTTACATATGAGCCTTCCTCAAGCTCTTCAAAGATGGCAAGCAAATGAAGGTACTTCGAGAATGTTTGATAGTTACTCGTATAGTGATCAAACATAATCCAGCATTCCAGCGAAGCCTTACGGGTTTGTGGATAGTTTTAATTCAACGAATGCCAGATAAACTAATCCAGCAAATAAAAAATGAGATGTATTTGATTGTAAGGAAAGTAGAATTGATAGTTTTAATTCCACTTGATAATTATTTTAATTTATTAGTGTTTGTCATATTGTAAGGAAAGTAGAATTGATAGAGTTTGTTTGCTGTATTTGATTGTATTCTTTGAAGTTGACACTTGACAGAATTCAGAGCTATCTGTTTTAAGCCTTAGCTCTTGAATTTCTTGATCGAATTTATGAAAGTAGAGATTAATCAGAATGGAGGATAACCCACATTCTTGGGTTTGTAAAGCAAGTGGAAGATCTTCAAGCTTTCCTTCAATGGTGCTCACTGTGTTTGCTTGATTTTTTTTTTTTTGCAGGTAATCGAGGAAGAAGAAGGGGAAGAAGAAGAAGGGGAGGGGGGTGCGGTGGGGTGGGGGTGGGGGTGTTATTTTATTAATTATATTTAATATTATAAAACTTATTAATGAAATTTCATTCTAGCAAGTCAAGAGGCCGCATCCTCCTCTCCAATCCTTTAGGTCGCGTTTTATTTCCTTGGTTTAAATTAATTAAATAATTAATTGACATCTGGATTAAAAAAAAAAAATTGTGACATGGAAATGCCACGTCACTTTTAACGGTAATAATGGACGGAACACGCAGTAGGGGGTAACGGGTCACAAAACTAAATCTTAGGGGGCATCGAGGCGCATTTTAAGAGTTAGGGGGCAACCTGTCAATCGCGTATAAACCCAGGGGGCAAAAGTGTCATCTACTCAATTATTTATTATTTTATTAGCCCGTCAAAAGTAAGTTATAAAGTAAAATGTTATTATTTTTGAATTTTAAAATTAATAACTCCAACTACTATTCTATATAAGATAGAGTTTTGGTCAGAAGAAGGAATATATATTCATAATTCACATGAACACTTCCTTCTCTGTAATTCATAAATACACATATCAAAAATCTCAAGGGCTCTTAGGTTGTGGATATAAAGGTATCTCTTCCAGTAAGCAGATCCACGGCCGCAAGATAATCAAGTTTCTAGTCGATTCAACTCCGCTCCTCTTCAAGAGGTATTCCTTTATAAACCCTCTTGTTCTTTAATTTATATCTAATTAAATATTACACTTACAAAGGACAAAAAAAAAGTAGAAGACGCCTCGAGTTCTCTTGGTTTTAACCAATGCCCTTAGGCTCTCTTATGTAATTAAAAAAAATCATTTAAAAATTGATAAAAAATGAACCATTTCACTTGATTTATAAGAAAAGATAACAATGATACATTTGAGTTTCATCAAGCACAAGAAACTGAAGAATGCAGTGTTGATTCCTGTTAGTAAGCAGTAGTGTTTTTTGTAAATTATCTTAATGCAATGTTCTCCAATATTTAATTTTGTATGATCAGATACGGATAGATAGATGCTATTTTATTCTAAAAAAAGATAAATGAGGATTGAACAACATATAACTAGCATTTAATCAAGTAGCCATGTTCTCCCACGTCTCTTTACTGCAATCTTCAGTATATTTACTCAAATTCATCGAAGTCCATGTTTATGAACAAAAGTAGCGTGAATCCTGTTTTTGTTCTTATTTCTTTTCAAAATTTGATACCGCAACATCATAGTAATTATTAAAACATACCTCTCAATCTTTTAATTCTTTTAATTTTCATGTCATCTTTGTGCATGAGTTATGCTAACCTTTTCTATGTATCCAATTTTATAAAATGGGCATGAAACGATAGAGCGAGATGCTATAATTTATGCATCTAAGGTATAAAGTTAGAGGAAGAAATAACTACTTGAAAAACTAACTAATCAATACTCCCTCCGTCGGGGATTACGGTCTTCTCGGATAACCTCGACTTGGTTCGGGGTATTCAGCAGGTGTCGGCTGGCAATTGGAGGCTTAGACCGTGGATTCGGCAGATTAATAGACTGGCAGCAATGGTGGCCCCAGTCTTTTTCAAACACATCCCAAGGCAATTCAACGGTCAAGCAGACAACTTAGCCAAGAAAGCCAGACACAGGGCGCAGCACGCGGGAGGAAATAACTATGAGCTACTCGTTACCCACTTTTCTCGATTAGGAATCGGATAATTGGATTGTTACCTCACTTAAATGTATTACGCGTCCAAAAAAAAAAAAAAAATACTCCATCCGTCCCAAAAATAATGTCCACATTACTAAATATGATGTTCCAAAAATAATGTCCACTTACCATTTCAAGACAAATTTTTCTACTTTTTTCCTTTATTACCCCTACTTTTATTTTAATTTATAATTATTTGAATTATTATTTTATACTTGATTGCATTTTTCTAGGCATGGTGTGCATAATTATTAATGATAACATTTATTACGGGTATTTTTGTACATATAGGGTTTAATAATGACATTTCTTAATATGTGTGAAAATGCTAAGTGGACATTATTTTTGGGACGGAGGGAGTAGTTGTTTCGAATCAACAAATATTGTTTGCTGATGATAGCTTACTTTTTGTCAGAGCTAAATTATTAGATGCAGAACAATTTAAAATGTTCTCAATAAATATAGCCATATTTCAGAACAATGCATAAATCTTAATAAATGTAGCATAGTTTTCTGTAAAAATATTTCTCCTGAAAAGATGAATGTTATATTAGATCTTTTGAGAATGAATAAATTAATCAATTTGGGGAAATATTTTGGTCTACTAGGTGATTGGGGTAGATCCAAAGTTAAACCCCTTAAATGAATGTTAGATATTATAAATGATAAACTGGATAAATGGAACACCATGTTTCTTTGAGGCAGGGTTAGGAAACGCTTATAAAGTCGGTTATAAGTGCAATCCCTTCTTATACGATCCTTGTAGTTCTTATTCTTACTAGTGTATGTGATAAAATAAACTCTCTAATTGCTACATTTTGGTGGAACAAAAATAAAAGTAAAAGATATCAATGGATTAGATGGGAAAACATGATAGTGAATAAGGATAAAAGGGGCATATGATTTAAAAGTATGAGAGAAAAAATATTGCCCTTTTGTCTAGAAATGCCTGCAAAATATTTTATAACCCAAATTCACTGTTGGCCAAAACATTGAAAGGGTTATACTTAAAAAAATCTAACTTCATTGAAGCTAGCTTGGGCTACCACCCCTCCTAAGGTTGGAGGAGTTTGATTAAAGGTAAAATAGCTTCAAGAAATATCTCATTTGGAGAATGGGACATGGTAAATATATAAATATCTAGAATTATAATTGGATTCCTGGCATTAAAAGCCTTACATGCCCTGGAACCTGCCTTCTTATTTTAGTTTCTGAACTCTTTCATTAAGGTTTCAAATATATGGGATCATGACTTGATCTTTAAGTGGTTTGGTTCAGATACACGGGTAAAATTTTAAACATTATGTCTCCTTTCTTAATATGTGATGATAATGCATTCTGGGATTACTCTAAAGATGGTGAAATAATCTCCAAAGCTATGTATAGTTACCTGAAGGATATAGAAGTGAAAAAAGATTCCTTACTCAAAGAGTTCCAACCTAGTGGCTCCTATGCAACCCCAAATTCTACCTGGAAGAATGTTTGGAGCCTAAAGGTTCCTCCTAAGATTAAATTTGTATAGAAACTCTGTAAAAGGAAAGTAACTACTGAAGAGTTAAAATATAAAAGGAAATGTTCAAAAACTCCTTTATGTGATGTTTGTGGTTCTGGGATAGAATCAGTTGAACGCTTGGTATTTAATTGTCCATGGGTTAGAGCTTTATGGCTTATATCATTTGTACAAATGTTATCAAACTCTAACTTTACTGCAAGAGTTGAATTATGGCTCTCTGAAATGAAAAATATGCAAAAGTATAATGATATAGCTAGAAGGAAAATTTATGATCTTAGTATGGTAATTAATATGGCATATATAGAAAGCTAGAAATAAAGCTTGCTTTAAATGTATCACTCCTAACCCTATGCAGGTTCTAAAACAGCCCCTTAATGCCTATGCCGATTCGAAGGCATAGGCTAACTTCTTAAGTAGCTACTTATTTTATAGTAATAAAGATATCTGTGAGGCAAATCTCCTAAATTTAAAAATTGCAAACCCTCCTAGACTCCCTGGTTCAAATAGTTGCAGGTAATTGAGCTACAGAGTAATTCAACTCGGGTTAAAAATAATAGTAAAACAAAAAGTAATATATGGAATATGAATATGACTTCAAAACCTATTGTCTTGTTTACAGACGCTTCTTTTAAAACTGATTTTAATGCTTCATCTGCTAGTGTTCTTTTAGAAAAAAATAATAAACTTATCCATGGACATGCTTCGTCTTTCTCCTGTTACAGCCCTGAAGAAGCCGAGTTGATTGGAGTGCGCAATGGTCTTAGCTCAATGGTCAACTTCCATTGTCAAGACATTAGGGTCCTTTGTGATAACAAGAAGGTCAAGATATGCTAAAGCTACCCAAAGCTCCTCCAAATGCGCGACACAAATCTTTTTACTTTGATATTAAAAACTTGAGTTGTAATAGATTAGTGTATTTCTATTTCATCTCTAGAATAGACAATATGTTTGCAGATTGGATCGCGAGAAAAATATTATAGGTATGTTGCCTTATAATTGGGTTTCTACCCCTCCTCACCAATTTGCGATTTTGCTTTCTAACTCCCCTATATCTAGTGGTATAGGGTGAGACTATCTTTTCCTGTAATGATGATTATATCGTTTTTATATATTTATGCATTTTGACAAAAACAGTTAATAGTTTATTTGACTAGTTTATATGATATTCATAATTAATCTATCCCTACACACATGTTTATTTATTTTAACACGTATAACAACCTGTACAATTATATTTATAGTTTTTCTAATACCTAAATCATTGATGGCCAGGGCCAAGGCCTTGGTCTACCAATCTAGTGGTGCAGGTTCGAACCGAGTCAATGACTCCGAGTCCAAAGTGGCTCTCCTATGTAACAAAAAAAATCATTGATGTATATGGGCGGCTAGGCGCCATTAAATTTTATGCATGTAGAATAATTAATAGAATTATCTCCTAGAACGAAAACAAAATTAAATCGATTAATAAATCGACGTAAATTTTTATGCTAAATAATAATTTAGTATGGATGTTTTTTTTGGACAAAGTACACACAAAGAGGTTCCCTCTACTATCCGATGCCAAGGCGACTGAATTCCTCGATAGTATCTGCTATTACGTTGCCTTTGTCGTTGGCCCTGTGCCTAACGATTTTCGCAATCCGGTCCGGCTGACTGTTCATCCTTCGCGGTAGATATTTAGTATGGATGTTATGGATATCTATTTATTCTGTGTTTCATTGAATGAGATTTGAAAGATGTTGTTTTTCAATTATTTTCTTAGAAAAAGAATGGTTGCGAGAACTAAATGAAAAAACCTAAACTCATGGCCTTTTAAGTGTTTTATTTCAAATGTAATAAAGAAAATATTTCCTTCTAAATGTTATATAGGTCATGGGTATGGATTGAACCATCGTAGGTGTTCGATTTGACCCAAGTTTTAATATTCCTCCACACTCACAAAATTAGAAATCCATAATCTCATATCTTATGCAACTACATATAACTATCATCTCAATATAAAATTAACCATATATATTGGGTAACTAACTTGTGCGACCTGACAAGCACACTAGTACCATTTCTTTAAACATGCTAAGCTAGATATTTGTTCCATCAAATTTTATTCCACTTGCATTATTGTAAGATCCCAGACTAGATAATAATAATATCAATAATGTAGTGAGTCAGGTCCCTAAAAAGTAAGCCACCACTATCTTTAGTGAAAATATAAGTCCACAATCATAACCTTATGTGTCTCACTATCATGTTGTTGTTCTAGTTGACTTACATAATTTGTGCACCTGCAAGAACACATCTTTGATATTAAATTTAGTCTTCTTCTTCTTATCATCTAGTTCCCCGACAAGTTTAGGCATGTCACCTAGTTGTAACTTCGGAGTTCCGGATTATACTTTTTCGCAACTCCAATCTCGAATGAGTTTAGGCGTTCTGCATAGTATGCTTCTCGGAGGTATGTTCTTCAATCTTTCACATCTCTAATAAATTTATACATTTCGCCTAGTGTTCATCTCGGAGGTCCAGTTCTTCACTCTGTCTCAACTTATTTATTTAACAGATTTAGGCATATACCGTATAATTTCTCATTCAAAGATCCAGTTACTCTGTTTCGAGTATCTTCTTCATCTCCAAGATCTATCTCCTTTTTCTTTGCATCCTATTCTCCATAGCTATTCGAGCTTCATCATCCAAGCACTAATTTTCATTATCTCTAAACATCCATTTACATCTTCTTAGCTCACTTCAATCTTCTCTTCTATTCCCTCAAAGCATTCATATCTTCCTCAAGAAATCCCTTATTCTTTGGCACTCATCTCCCCGATTTTCATCTAGATCTTCATAGCTTGACCGGACCTATCTTCACCTTCTTCTTAAGTTCATCACTCAAGCCTTACTTACTCTATCTTCATCATCTCCTTGGCTCTTTACCTTAATCGTTATCGTCCTCATACTTCCTTGAGCATGCAAATAGTACACTATCAATCTCGGTGATATCTCCATTTATGTGATAGATTAATATAGTCACGAGACATCATCTTAGGGGTATTTAGGACTTAATCAAGGGATTTTTCCTCATTGTTTGATGTTTTACACTTTCTAGTTAGTTTCGATATTTATGATATTTCTAGAGATTTTGCGCATAATTTATGTGTTAAATGTTTATCTCTTATGCACTTGAATGATATAACACATCAAATTTGATAATAAGTGAAGACATCGATATTACCCCTTAGTCATAGCAAAAAAGGAAGATTCAACCACTTTTAGAAAGTGAAAGTGTGTGTCGACTAGATCTGGAAAATGGACTATTCGATATGCCACCCTTCCATATCTAGATAGTATTTGAATCCAAGACCACATATGATTTGACGGTTCATATTCATAGCTGAATTAAAGAAGTTATGCAATTTGCTGCTTCCATGGTTCGATAATGTTTTTGGACCTTTAAATATCAACTTTTAATATTATAAGAGAGTCCCCAATCATAAGAAGACCTAGAGAAATCGACTGGAGCAAGAGAGAAAAAGAGAAGAATGAGCTGAGAAGCTGTTCATGCATTTCCAACCCTTCTGTTTATCGGGTTTCAACAATTAGTATAGTATTCTTATTTTGTATTGGCTTTTGAACATGAATATGATATTATTAATTTCTAGTTTAAATTCCTTAACATGAACTAATTCTATTTATCTTGATAAAAGCGTATGGGTTTGACCTCTAGACTTGTTTTATGCCTCTATTGAATTTGGGAGTTGCCTTTAAATGAATCGTTTGTGAATCCTCTGTATTTTGTATTTGACTTAGGTTTGTAGTCATTTCTATGCGCAAGTCTAGGGCTTCCCTTTTAGTAATTAGGGTTGTCACCCTGAAGATGGGTTCAATTATAGAAAATAATACATAATCGTCTAGTGTACAGTTGTGATCCTGACGCGCTTGTCTAACTAGACAGTCAATAGGGTTAGATATAACCACCGATCATTGTGCATGTTTCCCTTACCCAAGTCCTTTGTTAGTGTTGAGGTTTCCCCTTAAGCTACCTTGACGGGAGTTAGGAGGAATTTGGAATCCTGACTATTGCTTATATATCACACAATTCTCCCTTTGTCAATAAAGCGTAAGATTAGGCTAGTAGAGATTACTTTCTAATTCTTGAGCTAAATTCTTATATTTTCTCCTTTCATTATTTCTTCAGTTGTCTTTAATATGAGTCCTAGTTAATTAATTTTTATTTAAATTTGAGTCTTAAAAACCAAACAAATATTTTGTGTCTTTGCGTATTTACTTATTCAACTCGTTCTAGTACACTTTATAAGAACACTATCTACAAATTAACTTGCATAGTCCTTGAGATCGAAATCTGTTTTACTTAATTATTACTTGCAAATGACACGTGCACTTGCGGGAAGTTTATCTCCGTTTTCCAGAGGTGTGTGCAGTTTTCTATCATTATTTTATCACACCTTTGTAGAGAGAACTTGGCTTTATCATAAGATCATAAATGATCAAGTTGCATTATTTAGTCACTAATCATCAGTCAAAATTAGATTTTAGGCTAACAAATAACAAGCTCCTAAAACTCTATCAAAGTATTTTAACGCCAATAATATACTCTTCTCACGCAAATATTTATTATTTTGACATATTCATTGTCATGCTTGACCAACAATATGTCATCTACATAAAGATATAATATTATAGAATTTCTCTTTGGAACGCATCACATTTACGTTGTGTTCTTTACTTATCATTTCAAAATGATAGAATGATATCACATCATGAAATCTCATTATCCGTTGCATATAAACTTGTTTAAGTCCATGGGACCGACTTCTTCAATCTACAAACTCTTTGTTCTTGGCCTTTGCAACAGAGCCTAAAAGTTGTTCCTTGTAGATCTCTTCATCTAAAATTCGTTAAAAAAATTGACATCCATATGATGTACTCTAATTCAAAGTGTGATATTATAACCATGATAAGCTAAATAAAGGTATATTTCACAACAAGTGAGAAATTCACATCATAGTCAATCCCTTCCTGTTAAGTATAACCTTTTTGCACCAAGCAAGTTGTATACCTCTCAAACAAACCTTAGACAATTGATCCTAGTCAACAAACTATACTGACTACATCCTACCGTCTGTATAAAGCTTAAACAACATGTCAAAAACATATAAGTATCATTTAGTAGTTGTATAAGTGTAAAACTTTGTTTCTCATAATTTCATAAATGAGAGATTTGCGATTTGAGTAGTATAATGAACTTTGATTAGTAGTAGAAGTCGTTAGAATTCTAAAACAAAAATACAACAAAAAAAGAGCAGTTTGAGTTTTGAAAAAATTCCCAAAACTCAGATTCTAAGTTTTTGAATTTTTCACAAAACTCAAACTGTTCTTCTAAACAAAAGATATAATACAGAAAGATATGATATATATCCTATTTTATGATATATACTTATTATTTGTTACCTCACAAACAATAAAGAACTACAAGATCTTAACAATACAAAAAAGAAAAAAAAATGAACAATTTGAGTTTCAGGAAAAAACCCAGAACTCCGAATGAGTTTTAGAATTTTCCCAAAAATCAATTTGTTCTTCAAATCAAAGGTAAAATACATAAAAAAAATGTGGTATATATCATATATTATGATACATACTTTTTGTTTATTACTTCTCAAACAATAAAACAAAACTAAAAATCCAAAAATATAAAAAAAATACTGCAAAAAAGAAGAATAGTTAGAGTTTTTGGAAGATTCCTAAAACTTAGAATTTGAGTTTTGGAAAGATTCCCAAAACTTAGAATTTGAGTTTTGGGAATTTGCCTCAAAAAAGATTCCCAGAATCTGAGTTTTGGTTTCAATTTTAACTAGTCATGGTGTCCCATTCATATGATTTGGTCAACTCTTTAATTGCAACACTTGTGTTTGCGGCATCTGGCCCAGATGAAATCTATAATAGAAAGATGTAAGCCGTTTAATAAGTTGATTGCCTGCACAAGAAAACCGCCCCTCGGGGACCTTTCTCCACCATCATCAACCGGCTTGTAGAAGATTCCAACTGTAGGTAAAAAATTGAATTATTTTTTACCTAATTTCATCACTTTTATGACAGTGGAGTGAGCAATTTGGTCATAAAATAAAAGAATAGTCAATAAATGTTGAAGTGAGCAATGTGGTATTACAATGCATTTTTTTGAGTTGTTTTGAAGTAGATATCCATTTGGCGCAACTGCTAGAGTGACCAATTTGGTTTTACGCTGTATTTTTTGAAATGTTTTGCAGTAAATATCTATTTGGTGCTACTGCTGGTGAGCAATTTGGTGTTACCATACATTTTTTGAATTGTTTTGCTAGAAATATTCATTTGGCGCAACTGCTGGAGTGATCAATTTGGTCTTACATTTCCTTTTTTGAATTGTTTTGCAGTAAATAATATCCAATGCAACTGCTGGAGTGAGCAATTTGGTCTCACACTGCATTTTTTGAATTGTTTTGCAGTAAATATCCATTTACTCATTTCTGAGATGCAATTACATTTTTAAAATAGTTCGAGGCACCACTTCTTCGAAAATAGTGCGATTATTGAAAGAATCGGGTGCAAAAGAAGTTCATATGAGAATTGCAAGCCCTCCGATTGTAGTTTCGTGTTATTACGATTGGGATACACTTAGCTCTGAAGAATTTATATCGAGTCATATGAGTGTTGAGGAGATTTGGGAGTTTATAGGTTCAGATTCTTTAGTGTTTCTTCCACATGATAACTTGAAGAAGATGCTTGGTAAGGATAATAAAAAGTTTTGTTATGCATGTTTTTCTGGGAATTACATGAATAATTCTCCAAGCCGGTTGATGATGGTGAAGAAAGGTCCCCGAGTGGCGACGGTTTTCTTGTGCAGGATAGCGACATGGTGTAGGAAGGTGAGTATGAAGAGATTTTTTATTTATTTTTACCTTAATTTGGGTTCTTCGATTGTTAATTGAGTAGCCACGCCGACTGATGATGGAGGAGTGGCAGATTTCTTGTGCAGTAGGAGCGTCGTCGATGATGGTGGAGAATGGAACACGAGTGGCACCAGGGATCAATTGGATTCAAGCACCAATAAGAAGAAAAAGACGACGAGCAGGAAGAAGAGGGTTATCTTTTGGTCGGACTTATTCAAATAAAATAATTTAAGAAAAATTAATGATGTGTGACGTCATGCTGATGTGGGGAGTAAGTGGCGCTAACGTGACGCTGAGGTGACGACACAAGGCGTCGACTAACGGTCAACTGACAGAAAATGCAAAAAAAGGCTAACGGTGTCACAAAATACTAACGTAAAGGACCATTTTGTGACTTTTTATAGATTAGGTACCTCTAATGCATTTTCGTGAAAGATGTAGGGTCACGGGAGGTTTTTACCCTATATTTAATTATGAATGAAATACTTTTTCATTTGCTATTTTTCCAGCTTTCTAGTCCTAACTTTGTTTTTTACAAAGCTTAGTTTAAGTATGAGATTTTACTTATAATATTTTTCATAATTTGTCGATTTGTCTTATTTCAATTAGTTTTTCTCTTGTAAAAAGATCCATTTGCTTTTAAAATAATATTATGACAGCTGTGGTTTTTTAATTTTTTTGTAGTTACAGCTATATCAAATTATTTAAAACTATGGAAGATGTTGGAAGAGATAGGGAAGGTCGATATTAGTTGTGGTAAAAAAAGGTAAAAAAGAAAAAAACCAAATGTATAGTACCTTTTATGGGAGAATAAATAACGAATGTAGTAAAAGATAATTAAAACTAATATGAAAGGTTTCTTGGGTATTAATCTATTTACTAAACTAATAGGTATCTTTAGTAATCTGTTTTACTTTGTCCTATGAAGACAATTAATTTTATAATTGTAGATAATTTGAGAATGATTTCATTCTCTCTATAATTATTTGAGCATTGCCTCTATAATTTTACATCAATAACTAAAAATTATTCTTTCATACCAACATTGTTTTTTTTCATATTGTAAAAAGGGATAATTCTCAATTAATTACAATTCCACAAGTTTCATTTTCAAAAAAAAAAGGAGCGGATTATTTTCTACTTACTCACTAATTAAAAAACTTAATTCCTAATTAATCATTTTTTACATATTCATCTTACACTTTTATCCTTATATGGGATAATTCTCAATTAATTACAAATTTACACTTTTCATTCCTAAAAAAAAGGAAGAAGGTTTTGACTTCCTACTTACTCACAAGTTAAAGAAATTAATTCCCAACTAAACCAATCACCAACAACTAATTCCATCACACGCGCGTCTACGTGATTTTTTTTTTAAATATGCATAAGTAATTCTAAAAAAAATAATAATAATAATAATTGCATTTTTGGACGAATCAAATAAATATTACTCCTATAAATTTTTTAGATTTTTTTTGAATTATTTAGATTTTTTAATTTTGAAATTTCGTTTTATGTGTTCCTGCAATACATAAAAATATAGAGATAATGAGACATAGGGACTTGAAGACACCCCCTATTTCCGATCCCAACCCCAATTTTCTTCTCTTCTTACTAAAGACCTCAAATCAAATCTTACACTAAAATAAAAAAAACCAATTACAAATATACCCTCTTTTGTTTTTTTATTTCTCTACATATCAAATCATATTATTCTCTTTCTTCATTTTTCATTTCCCGTAACCCTAAAAACTAAAAAAAAACTCTCTTCTCTCTCCTCCCAAGCTATGGCTGATCGAAGACCTCCTCCCTCCTCCCAAGTCATGGCTGCTTGAATCCCTCCTCCCTCCTACCAAGTCATGGCTGCTCGAAGCCCATTCTCCAAAATCACCAGCTAAAGGAGAAGCCTCATAACCTGCTGCAACATCAAAAATTCTGGTTATCTCTTCACCTTCTTCTTCTCGAGGCGAAGCAACTCCGATCTGAGACCAAGGCTTCTCTAGTGAGCCTTTAATGGCTGCGCGAAGGAGCTCCAGTCTTCCTTGCTGAAGACGAAGTCTCATAAAATTCCTGCGAGCTCTTCACCTTCTTCTTATCGAGGCGAATCAACTCTGATTTGAGACCAAGGCTACTCTAGCGAGCCTCTAATGGCTGGGCGAAGGAGCTTCAATCTTCTCCAATGAACAGTGGCGGTGAAACCTTTGCCTTCTCAGCGCTGCACATAGGATGAGTTGTTGAGCTCGATTTGGAAGTTGTTTTTGCTAGATCTGGAAGCGACTGTGAGAGATGCTGGAAAACAGAGTTCGAGAAGTCCAACTCCCTTGGTGTTGTAATGTTTCACGAAGTAGAACTCCGTTCTGTTTTTTTTTTCTCGAGTGCGTACTGTGTACACTAGGTAGAATAGGATTATTGACCAGATCTGGTCAACTTTGTAGTAAGATTAGTTTTTGTTTTTATTTATTTGTTGCAAGTTGCTTATTTTACTTTTTCTTTTGTAATTAGTTTGAAATGGAATAAAATACACATTGATTTTATAGAACACTCCTTTAATTTTATAGAGTACTCCTTTAATTTTATAGAGTGCTCATCATTTTAGATAGAGTACTCATCAATTCGATAGAGTACTCCTCAATTTTGATATTGTACTCATCAATTTTGATAGAGTACTCATCAATTTTTTTCTGGTGGTCCGAAATCGGTGGTCGGAGGTCGGAGGTCGGTGGGTAGTGGTGGATAGTGGAGAGAGATGAAAAGTGACATCACACTTATTTTGTCTTTTAGTGTTAGTAAGGGTAATTTAGTATTTGGTCAACCTTGAGGTCCCTTGGAAGAATTAAGATTTATTCTCATCCTTATAGAAAATAAAATCTGTCCTTCAAGACCCTATGTCTCATTCACCCAAAAATATATATATATATATGTGTTCATGTAACACACAAAATCATATAATCAATCTAAAACATTACCTTCTTTAACAAAATGATTTTTTTCTCCTTATTAATCGCATATATCCTATTTTTACTTGTTTTAATATATTGATATATTATCTTTTTGTCCAACAATCTTTTGTTATATTGTGTGTTGTAGTAATACACAAAACAATTATTTGTGTATTACAACAACACACAAATTTACCTTTTCTCTTCCCGTCAAGCCCATTCCCATCTAAACATTCATGTCTTACTTAAACACACCACCTTCGTAACTATGTGTTGCATCAACACATAATTATGATTATTACGTGTTTCTGCATCACACAAATTGTTTCTTGCGACTTGCAACATCACATAGATTGACTTACACACTTGTGTTTGTCTTACATACCTTTAGTGTTTAGTATGGTTCTTTTTTGTGTTACTGTAATACACAAATGAGTGTTTTGTGTAATACAAAAACACACAAAATAACAAAAAATGGTTGGACAAAGTTAATACATCAAGATAGTTATAAACGAGTAAAAATATTGTATATGTGACTAATAAATAGAAAAACTATTTTGTTAAAGAAGATAATGCTTTAGATTGATTTTATAATTTTGTGTGTAACAGGAATACATAAATATATTTTTGTGTATTGTATTAACACATAAATCTGAATATCGAAATTTAAAAATAAAATTAAAAAAAATTAAAAAAAATTAAAAAAAATCAAAAAAAATCTCTGATGTAGATATGAACTTACCCCGTCAAAAAATACAATTTTTTAATTTTTTCGATTTTTTATTAAAAAAAAAATTCACGGGCGCGCGCGTGTTGTGGAATTTGGAAAATATGTTTTGTGTGTTATATCAACACATAAAACAGATTATCGAAATTAAAAAATTAAAAAATTAAAAAATAAAAAATAAATAAATAAATTAAAAAAAATTAAAAAAAAATTCATAGACGTAAATATTAATTTGTCTCGTCAAAAAATACAATTTTTTTATTTTTATAATTTTTTATAATTAGTTATGAATTTTAAAAAAAATTGCACGGCGGCGCGCGTGTGATGAAATTAGTTGGTGGTGATTGGTGGTGGGGGTGTTGGGGTGGTCGTGGCGTGAGTGGTAGTGGATAGTGGTGTGGATGGTGGTGGTGGGGGTGGCGTTGGTAGTGGGGTAGTGGTGGGGGTGGTAGTGGGGTGGTGGTGAAAGAAAATAAATAAATAAATACTATTATAATGAATAGTGAAGATATGAGAATTAAATAGTCGAAAACCGGTTACATGGCGATAAGATTGACCTGTCTAAAGCCTATGATAAATTGAGTTGGCGATTTATTGTAGATATGATATCTTTCTTTGGGTTGCCAGACTCTTGGGTGAAACTAATTATGTCGGCTATGGAAACTAACACTATGCGGATTTTGTGGAATGGCGAGCAGCTGGAAGCTTTCACCCCCCGGAGGGATATTCGTCAGGGAGACCCTCTATCCCCCTATATTTTTGTTTTATGTATGGAACGTTTTTCTATGCTTATACATGGGCTTTGTCGGAGTAAGGAGTGGTCACCCATTTGCATTACTCAGCAGGTTACCCCGATCTCACACATATTTTTTGCAGATGACTTGATCCACTTCGCAGAGGCGAATGAAAAGCAAGTTGAGCTGGTGAAAGAGGTGTTAAGGGTATTCTGTGGTGAGGCGGGACAAACAGTGAGCGAGGAGAAGTCGCTAGTTTATTTTTCAGCAAATGTTCCAAAGGAGAGGGTAGTAGAGCTTGCGGAGCGGAGTCGTTTTACTTTAGGTAGCTCACTGGGGACGTATATGGGTACCCCGATTGGTTACCAAAGGTTTCCGCGTGGGTATTTTTCGGGGTGTAGTAGCGAAGATGCAAAAGAAACTCCGCCATTAGAAAAGTCAAAATCTTTCTATGGTGGGTCGGATTACGCTTGCTCAAGCTGTTCTTTCAGCTATGCCGACCTATATAATGCAAACGGTTAAATTGGTAGTCCGTATCTGTGAAGAAATAGATCGGATTATAAGAGATTTTATTTGGGGATCATCCAATGAGGGAAGGAAGATACACTGGATCAGTTGGGAAATTCTATGTCAACCAAAAAAGCGAGGGGGCTCGGCTTGAGGAGTGCAAGACAATATAATAAAGCCCTTCTTGCCAAGCTAAGTTGGAAGATCCTGAAAAACGCACCAACACTTTGGGTCGAAGTGTTTAAACAAAAATATTTCAGAGATGGTTTCTTGGATCGTGAGGTGAAACTATCGGATTCGCGTATGTTAAGAATATTCTTGCGGGACGTGATGTAATGGGAAGTGGTGTTAGTGTAGTAGATAGCGGAAATGGGAGTGTGTGAAGTGGAATCAAACAGCTTCCGGGGTTTTCTCGGTTAAATCTACCTATGATAGTCTACTTCAAGAAGGGGGACCCGAATTTTAACTGGAACCTTATTTGGTCTTTGAAGTGCCCACAAAAAATTAAAGTTCTCTTGTGGCGCTCAGTGTGGGAGCGGTTGCCGACGGGATATAATCTTGAGTTGTGTGGAGTGTTGAATAGCCCGGATTGTCGAAGACGTGATCAGGGAGAAGAGACAGCGTCTCACATTTTTAGGTTCTGTTCTGGGTATACCAAATTATTTAAAAATTGCTTTGTAGGTCCGTGGAGTAGCGAACAACAACGGGTTGATCTTGGGCTGCCTGGAGTTCAAGTCGCTGCAGCTGGTTTGAGTGTTCCTGGGAGAGCGGAGCTTAGTGGGAGGGGAGGAGCTGGAGGCGCTGCAGGAATAACGGACGCAACTGTTCGTGAGGTTGCTGATTCGTTCAATCGAGAGGATTCTCGAGCGATGCTTAGAGCTGACCAAAACCGGCGCATCAGACACCAGCAGTAGCGAACAGGACCTGTTGAAGCACAAGGACTAAGGCAAGGGATGAATGATTCTGCTGGCATTAATCAACAACCTTGTTTGTCCAGGGAACAAATAGTGTAGCAGAAATTTTGGGTCGATTAGATGCAATGAATGACACAACATGGTGGACGGCTTTGCTGAGTACAAAATCTAATGTAAATGGGATTGAAACCTGTCTGTTATTTGCAGTATTTATATGGCAGGTGTGTTCAGATAGGAACCAAAGATTATTTGACATGGGAACGCGAATTAAATCGGATAATGAAATAAAGGCGATAATAAAAAATGCGGCAAGTGACTATGTTAGAGCGTGGGGTTTTGAGCGTGACGGGGGTTTGATTACATCCGCAAGATGTAATCTTGTCAAGTGGGTCAAGACGCTAAATGGAATCAAATTAAACGTGAATGGCTCGTATAATGGGAGAGGAATGTAGCGGGAGTGGGAGGACTATTTAGAGACGAGAAAGAGGATTTCATCCTTGGTTTTGCAGGTAAGTGCGTTGCGCGGTCCCCGTTCGATGCGGAATTACTTGCGCTTCACTTTGGTCTTCACATGGCGGTTTGTAAAGGCTACTCATCTTTGATCTTCGAAACCTACTCGTGTGAGTTGCACGCGCTAATGAAAGGCGGTGTGAACTCAAGGGGGTTCTCGAATGATATAATAAGAGCTTGTCGTGATATTTTAGAGTCTAGAGAAAATTTTGAGCTAGTGTGGTGTTATAGGGAAGCGAATAGTTGCGCAGATTGGTTCGCAAAGTCTGGCGCGTCTAGTGAGGCGAGCCCTACTCCTTATCAATACCCTCCAGATGGTTTGTGGCGATTCTTGACTAAAGATAGGTGCGGTTGGGCTATACGTAGAATTGTTCTAGATAGCTAGTACCTCTTAGGAAGTGTATCTTCCTGGTCTTATGACCTTTCATGTAACAAAAAAGAAAGAATTAAATAGTCTATATAATTAAAGTAATTAGTTCATAGGTCTATCAGTATTTTTGTAATCTTCTAATTTCTTGTACTTAAGTAGAAATTAAATTAAAGTTGTAATTATATGAAAATTTTACCCTTTCTGTGTAATTAACTAGACATTGTCCCTTATAAAGTTTTCATTCATATAATGACTCTTGATACTAATTCGAATATACTAACTCGGCAACGGAGGCGATTATCATCGAAGGTTCTCTTTAAGCAGTTTCAGCTCGATCCAAAGCTTCACCTACTCCCGGCGAGGCTTAATCAGTTCGGTTTTTCACCTTTTCCTACCCAGAGTCATTATTTACCCCGTCCAACAACTCAGTTTAGGGGGTTTTCTTTCGATCGTAGCCATGAATTTTTCTTCGGATGGTCCAGTCTCAAACCCTAGAACCCCTTGTTACCCAACCAATTTCTACAACAACTCTCAAGCTATTTATAGATCAAGAAACCCTATAGCAGATCCCATCGATTACCAGTTAATCACACAAAATCAAAAAGATCACAACAAGGAAAGCAACGACAATCAGTTTCATAAACAACGACAATCAATTTCATCGATATATGACCAACTCAAAAGATTAGACCAAAAAGAAAAACTCAAAAGAAAAGAAGTAATACTGAAAAGTACGGGCCAAGAAACAATTGTATTAAGTAACAAACCAGTCCATTCCTTTTCGAAAGCTTTTAGAACAAAAAAGAAAAAAAAAAGGCCATTCCTTTTTCTAAGGCCCCAAGGCCCAAACACATACGAACACGGATCACTGGACGACCAAAACTCCAAAAGTACCATGTAGGTAAAATCCAACGTAAGAGATGCCGGTGACGTGGTAACAACGATAAAACGCTGACTTCTCATCCTATCCTCTGCTACACTGTCTATCTATCTTCAAGTATATAGAAGACTGAACCCATTTTTTTAAAATAAAAACTTAAAAAGAGTTGAGTATAGAAGAGTTGATATAGCAATCTAAAAGAAAAAAAAGGTAACAACTTCTTTAATTTAGTCCCCTGACGTGTGACTTTAATTCGAAGGTACTAAAATAGGTGAGAGTTGTGAGAAATTAACTCCAGCCTCCGTCAGGTGAGGGACCTATGACAACCAATTACTTATTTTCTGACTTTGAACTTAATTCTCAACTGTAATCACTCCACGTGGTCCCACTAAGTCTTCGGCGCACGATAACCTCGAAGTCAACGTACAACAACATCTGATCATATTAATAATACCCTCGCTCCTTTATCGTCCCGACTTCCTCAATTTACTATCTTCAACACTTTAGCTGTAACTCAAAATTCGAACAATTCTAAGGTTAGTGAAACTCATACTTCTTCATAACTGAATTCAATTTTAAGTATATTTTATTTTATTGATTTCTTTGTTGTTGTAGTATTTTTTTATTCAATATTGCACATGATGAATGTCATTTCAAAGTGATCATTGTACACTTTGCACCATTAGTCATGTGACTTACGTAATTGTTAGAGAAATAGAGTTAATTATATCCTTATGTTTCCATATACTAGCATATACTTCGGTAGGAAGGAGCTAGAATTTATGTTTGGGGGCAGCAACACCATTTGTTTTGAGTTAATTGCACTTTAGGTCCCGGATTATGCAAGAGATGCACTATATGTCCCTCTTAGGTCCTTATATTATGCAAAATAACCTACATTTTATATAGAAAAAACAAAATATTCATACAAATTAAATTAAATCAAAGCGTAAAAGTTGGGGGATATAGCGCCTGTACAGATTACTTCAAACATAATTGCTGTTTCGAATATTCGCATAACACATGGACCTATGGTGAAATTTATTTTATATATTAATTTGAACATGATTTTGAAATTTAAGCACAACTGAATACATAAGCTGTTAAAAAGTTTACCGAGAGGTCCATCTTGTTTAAGTTGATTTTAATTTCTTTTCTCCGAACTTATTAAAGAAAATGGTGAAGAAGAGAATAATGTTGCCAGCTAATGAAGTTGACGTGGCAGAATTCAAGTATCATTACGACGAAATTCGAGGTTTTATCTCGTCTTTTGCTATATTTATCTTAATTATGGACTTATAACACTGTTTAAGTCATGTTTAATTTAATTGGTTCTGTTAATGAATTTGCAGCTCCACATTTGACTGGATTTTGGTTTAAATTATTTGTTAAATTAGTCGAAGCGCCTTTTATTGGTTCTTTAATTATTACTCATATGAAGACAGAAAATCGAATGATTGAAGTATGTGTCTTTCCCTTTTCCAATTAATTCTTATCATTAGTTCATTATTTTTTTTGAGTTATGGAATATATTTTTGATGGATAGATGTTGAAGAACACTGTAATACCAGAACCACCAATGTTCAAACCTGAATTTCCTCCCCAAGGTTTATTCTATTTCTTATGCACCTCTTCAGTTTTTTGGCCAATTATTCGGTGACTTTATGTGGTATTTTGTAATAATTTTGTCCCAATAAGTGGTTTTCTAATGGGTTAATTGCACTAGACGTCCCTATGCTTTAAAAATACCACCAGAAGGTAGAAAAATATGAGCACCAAATGTCTCTAACTCTCAAAGTTTAACTATTATTTTAGAAGTGGAATCTAATGTGATTCCTGTGGAGGAAGATGGAAATCCCGAGGAAAGGGTTGAAATGGCACTCAAGTGTCTTCCAGATTATGATCCAGCTACCTCTTGGAACACAAATTCAACTTCACCGTTCCGTTATTGGAATATTCGTGATTACGCATTTGCATACAGATCCAAGCTTACTACTCCTTCCATTGTAAATCACCTTTTTTATTATTCTTTGTTATATTAGCTAAAGTAGTAATCACAGTTTTGTTGTTTATCTAGGTGGCTGAGCGATTCATCTCAGCCATTGAAGAGTTCGATAATAAGAATCCCTCATCACCATTATTGATCTCTTTTGATCCTGATGATATACGGAAACAAGCTTCTGCTTCCACAGAAAGATTTGAGCAAGGTATACTCTTATTTAACTGATATTTCAAAAGAATATATGTAAACATGGGATATGCAGGAAATCCATTGTCAATCTTGGATGGGATTTTTATGGCGATTAAGGATGATATTGATTTGTATCCACATCCGTCCAAGGGTATATTTGTACTTTTCATCTCTATTTCCCTTTCTTTTCTTTCCCTAGTTCAGGTTTTTAAGTTACAAACAGGCGGAACAACTTGGTTTCATGAGGTTCGCCAAGTGAAAAAAGACGCAGTTCCAGTATCAAGGTTACGAAAATGTGGTGTGATATTAGTCGGAAAGGCGAATATGCATGAAATAGGAATGGGCACAACTGGGAATAATGCAAATTATGGGTATGTTTGCCATATTATTACAATGTTTATACTTTACACGCAACCTATTCCTGAATATGTGTCTTTTTTCCTTCATGGCAGTACCACAAGAAATCCACATGCTCCCGAAAGGTACACGGGCGGGTCATCCTCGGGACCCGCAGCAATTGTAGCGTCTGGATTATGTTCAGCTGCTTTAGGGACAGATGGGGGAGGTTGTACTTGTACAATAACAATGCATTTTTTTGAATTATCGTTTAAATTTGTGAGTTTGACCTAACATTAATGCTTGGTCAATGTTAGTGGACAGGTTCGATTCGTATTCCTTCATCTCTTTGTGGAATTGTGGGTTTAAAAACAACATATGGACGGACTGACTTGAAAGGGTAAGCTCTGATACTACAAATTCTTTTCTTTCTTCTATTATAGGGACCTAGAGTGCAATTTTTACAGGACTGATGTATTTTAACCGCAGTTCATTGTGTGATTCCGGGACTGTAGAGATTATTGGACCACTCACATCAACAGTTGAGGATGCTATATTAGTGTACGCAGCAATCTTGGGATCTTCTGCATCTGATAAAATCTCTTTAAACCCAGTAATTTCTTTAACTTTGAAAATTCAAATGTTCAATCCTGATGATAGTGATCTTGTACTTCTGATTTATCAGTATTAACTCTTTGCAGTCTCGTCCCTGTTTACCAATCCTATCTTCACATGAGAATTCAGACACTCTTGGATCAATTAAAATAGGGAAATACTCTGAGGTGGTTACTCATTCCTATTCTGTAATTGTGAAAATCTTAATTGCATAAAGGTCCTTTCACAAGTATTACATTTTTTATCTGTGCAGTGGTTTAATGATGTGTTATCTGCTGATATTACCGATAAATGTGGAGATATTCTCAATCGACTATGTGAAACACATGGATGCAGAGTTAGTCTTTTCCCTTTTTATAATGCTTCATTATCCACATTTTACATAAACCAATTAGTATATATGCTTAGCTAAGCAAATAAAAATTATATACGTGCTTTGAATTATTTTCTCTGATTATTGAAGATGGAAGAGATTGTTATACCAGAGCTGCATGAAATGCGAACAGCTCATATTGTTTCGATTGGGTCTGAAACACTTAGTGCAATGAATCCCGACTTTGAGGATGGGTATATTTCTCTTACATTTGAAGTTTGTTCAGGGACATATATGTCAATTTTCTAATGTTTCCTAAGATTATAGTTTCAAACTTCCGGGGTTTGTTTTTGTAGAAAAGGGTCAAAATTCACATATGATACAAGAACAAATTTTGCTCTGTTTCGGTCATTCAGCGCTTCAGATTATGTTTCTGCTCAGTGCCTGAGGTGAATTATAATAATAATAGCAATTTTATTGCATCAATTTGAGTGAACTATTTAGATTTCTACTTTTATTAATTGTAGGCGAAGGATGATGTACTATTGTTTGGAGGCTTTTAAGAAGGTGGATATCATTGTGACACCTACTACTGGGTATGATGAGCTTTCTGCTTGTTTATGGGTTTGCTTTCATGTAAATTTGTTTTGCTCATTCAAGTCTCTTAGTTTTGCTTATATACATATTGGCCTTCATTTGATCTTTTTTTGTAGTTTTTGTTTGGTCATCCTCTTTCTCTCTTTCATCTTTAACATTCAAATTCAATTGTTCATTTACTTGAATCATTTCGTTCGCTGATAGAGAGCAACTTATCATAATTATTCATAGGGCTAATTGCATCATTAGCCATGTGCCCATAGAATGCCATGAAATTTCTCTATGGTTAATAAATACGTGCACACGCAATCCTTGAGACAAACATTGTTTGTTTTACTAACAGAATACCGCGTAATAACTAAAATACCCCTATACAGTTTGAGCATTAACGATCCATGCGGTTTCGAAATTTTTTACATGATCTTTATTATAATTTTTTTATCAATAGTGAGAGACTATTATTCCCCTAAGTTAATAGATTAATTTTGAATATTTTAAAGGATATTATTGTAATTTAATTTAATTTAATTTGATTTTTTCGGTTGCGCTCATAAAAGTTTGATGCATTTCTTTCTCCAGCATGACAGCACCTATCATACCACCAAACGCTCTTAAATCTGGGGAAACCAGTTTGGAAGTTTCAGGTTTGTTTTCTCTTCTTCCACCATTTAATGTTCTCTATTTAGAGTACCTTTTGGGTACTAGAAAACTATTTCATAACCTCAGTTAGAAAATCTATAAAATATTAAAAGCTATCCCTTTTTTTCTTTTTTTAATCCTTAAGAAATGTCTTGTTGGTTTTATGTACATTATGTTTAATATTTCCGCTCACTTTTTAGGAAATCTTATGCGGTTTGTTGTGCCAGCTAACCTCCTTGGATTCCCTGCAATATCTGTTCCTGTAAGTGTTGCGCATATATCTCACACACACACACATATAACAGCATAATATGCAATAGTGCTTACAAGTTCTTACAATTCATTGTTTTGCGTGGTTAAATAAGGTTGGTTATGATAAGCAAGGACTTCCAATTGGTTTACAAATAATGGGGAGGCCATGGTGCGAAGCTTCGGTATTGCGTGTGGCAGCTGCAATTGAAGTATTTTTTTTTCATATTTCACCTTCATCAAAAGAAAATCCGTGTTTTGTCAAATTTCTATATTATGATTAGCATTCTTCTTTGCAATTTCAGGCACTGTGCGCAGAACCTAGGAAGAAACCAATACAGTTTTATGACATTCTCAAAGGAAACTAAAGTTTTCAAGGTTTGCCTATTCTTGGAAACTTTAGAACTATAACAATTTGACCACATTGTTATGTTTAAGGAACAGATTTTACAAATAAATTCGATGAATACAGAATTGTACACTATAATAATTACATTATGATAGTATGTGTGTTTTGATCTTAAGGGTCCTTTTCTTTTGTTAACAAACACAAACGCTTTTTACTCCTCCCTCTTTTGTTTTTTTGGTTGAAATATTAATGGACAAAGATATTGGAAGTATAATATGATATATTGCGGAAGCATACTTTAAACCCAAGTGTTGTAGATTGTGAATGTTGTAGTTTAAACTTTCTAGCAAACATGAAAGTTAAACTAAACCTATAATTTAAGAAAACCGAAAATAAAAAAAGATTAGTAGCAATGAAGGGTAAAATGTTGGCTCGTTTGGATATTTTGAAGGCCAGAAAGCAAAGAAGAAAAATGACCGGGGAGGCCTGATATAGCAAAAAGTTATGCGATTTGGGCCTGCTTGTGAGTTTCCTCCTGCAAACGGGCTACTTAGCAAAACACGTCAATTCGCCATGACTTGTAGTATTTTATGGCTAAATTTCTATTTTAAGACTCAGTCTGAAGTTTTTTCTGAAAAATATTTTATATATTTTAATTTTTCGCAATTTGAGGATATATTGGCAATTTAGGAAAAACTGCGTCTAATATTTTCGATTTTTAGTATTTATAGGTAAGTTGTAACATCTCAAACTTGAATAAAAATGAAAATTGAGCTTCGTTCTCCAAATCATAACGAGAATGCTTATACATTTTCACAAAATTTGGAAATAATACAGTTAAACTGAGAACTTGAAGAATGTTATACCAGAGAAACTATTATTCTCCTAGAGGTTTCGTAGCCTCTTTATTCTTTCCCCTTCTCTTTAGTTTATTCAAGCTCGAGAACACAAATCTTACAAATATTAAGGCGCTATACTTTCACCACACTGTTGAAGAGTTGTACGATTGAGCATGTTCCTTCGGATCTAGGATTAGTTCCCATGTTTTATTTGGTTGTATACAAAAAAGTATCCACATCTTTTCTTCACATTCTCGTTATTTACGGAGAATGGTTATTCAAATCCTTGTCCGGATTCTTTTCGTCTAAAATGGTGTTTGGAACTTCTTTTCCGGAAGGTATCTTTCCTGGGTAATTCGTTGTTGAGGATCCCGAACCTATCATACTAGCAAAATTTACACAAGAAAGAAAATTACAGTATGATCATAATAAAAAACCTCACTATATTCTACAAGAAATTACTAATATTTACCTTATGTCTAGAATAGTCATCGAACGGAGCTCACAGTTCGCAAAACTGCAGAAATATGCCACTTATTGTCGTTATAATTTTATTTTCTTCTAAAAACGCTAATTTCAGATGCTTTATTTGTGTATCTTTTGTTGTTGGTATGTACATTTTGTCGTCTCTATGATAAAATATATGTTTTTTTGGGGATCTACTGTGCAATTAACTAAAAATAAAATCGGGGGCCTTGCCCCCAACAAAGATGAACCTACCGTTTAGTTATTTCTTTTTGCATAGGAGGATTAAAATCATTGGCGAAAACACTTAGTGTGTGAGATAAGAATCCACCATGGGTAACCACTGCTATTTCCTTCTCTTTTCGTGTAAGCAGCCTGTATTAGTAGTAATACAATATAGTGAATGAAGCTACGAAATATACTAATTGCACTATTAGTCCCTATTAACAATTTTTAGTGCAATTAACCTATTGAAAAGCGAGACGTTTACAATCTATAAACAAATATATAGCTAAATATTCGAGACTTGCCAGTTCATAAACTCCAATCCCCGAGCTTCGGTTTCTTTTGCCGTCTCTCTAACATCCGCTTTCCATAGAATATCTTCATCACTCTCTATCTAAACGAACAAATAAGAAAGTTAAGGGGGGTATTTTCGTCAATACTAGAATAATACAATACCGATATTTAAAGTTCATACCAAGGAAAAATCGATTGCAGGAAAAAGGTATTGATATTCGCTAACGCTTCTGCGGTTATCACAGGGATGAAGTCCCTGCAAAGAAGATGAACGTAGTTACAGCTTTGGACCTTCATGGGACCCGGTCTGAATCGGGGCCTATAGAATCGACACGTATCGTAAGTTTAAGGAAATAAGAATAGGTGGGCCCTACCAAATGCTCTCGGCAAAGTTCGACAGCAAGAATAGGTGGGCAATCGAGACTTGTAATTGCACCTCTAGCACTTTCCCCTGCATTTGCTACCATTAGCGGCACTATATCCATTCTATCGCCATAGTCTCCACCGCCAAATACTCCAACAGCGGTTTGCATCGTCCTAAAACATCATACAAGTTCAAGTTAATTGCACTATAGGTCCTATATTTTAGGGTAAATGTTTACGCGGGCCACTAAAGTATAGCTGCAGTCCTTGTTTGGACCATTTAACTAATAAAGATTCCAATTGAGCCATTAGTTTATCCAAATGTTACAAATCAATCAATCTGTGGACTCCGTTCAACGTGCAAATCCCATATATATGCAAGGGTATGATGGTCATTTATTTATTTTAGTCCAAGTAAATTTTGAATATATATTACCAAAATCTTTTTAATTACACAAAATCCCCACCATTTCCCCAACAGTTTTCGAAGGTCGACAAAATATCATACAAACAACAACATAAATCAAAGCCTAAAAAGACAACTATAAAAAGTCCAGCGAAGTGAAGATTCTGAAAATTTGGAGACTATAACGTATTAGCAATTCTTTTAGTTAATTGCACTATAAATCCCCGTATCAAGTGGAGATACAACATAAATGTTACCTTAGCAAAGGAGATACAACGACTAATTCGATCTTCTTGAAAAGGCCACTCGTGTGAACATGTTTACGCAAATTATCGGCTTGTTGCCACCCGATTGAAGTAAGGGGTGCATCAAAATATTCGGTAGACAAGTATGCTTTAACATTCTCCTTTCCAAGTAAATTGTGAGTTCCTTGAGCATGCCTCACCTGAATAAAAGGTCGCATTGTAAGAAAACTAAGCCTAAAGATTGCTCGTGTAAAAACGTAGAAATGGAATACGAACCAGGTGAATGGTTTTACAATGGTGTGAAGGGAACACCATTGGATTTCCACCATTATCCATGTTTTGAACTACGATCAAAGAAAAGTTGTGTAAGTTTCTTGAAGAAACTTTGCCAAAAGAATAATGTAAGTTTATTGAAACTATATAAAATTAATTAAAATGGTATATATGCATAATTATGTAAGAATTTCACATGTAAATGATCAAGAAATTAAATTGAAGTTATGAATTGGTATAGGAACAAGAAATAAAGAGAGTTGACCGAGTTACCAGAGAGAAGAAGAGGATAAATGAGAGGCTTGATCTTAGTTGTGGTTGATGATGCAGAAGAAGTAGATGAAGAAGAAGCGATGATCAATGAAAAGTTGTTGCAACTTTTATAGAATATTGGTCATAGAAGGCAGACATGAAGTCATGTACTGCTGAACTACGCGAGCTATTTATTAATATAAATTATTTATACGTGGGAATCTAGTTAAGTGACTTTTATGAAAATCGTGAATCCAGAATACATTTCAATGTATTGAGGGATGAAGCCAAAATAATTTGTTTAGGGTGTAGTCAGAAATTTTTGATAGGAAGAGTTACGCCTGAATTTTTTATTTTTCTTGTTTGAGTTAATTGCACTTTTGATTCTTATCTTATGCAAAATAATTTAAAGATTGAAAGTTTAATTGGAAGAATTTAGGGAGCCAGCAAAGGTTCTGAAATATTAGCATGGACCGAACAGGAATATATTTTTAGAGTTAACAAATTCTATAAAATTATAGTTGAATTATAGTCTGAATATATTAATTTTGTTTTAAGTAATAAAAATAAATATATAATATAAAGAGGGTCAATATTTAACTGAGATTGAATAATGTATTATTTTGTTCATGTTTTTTATCTTAAAAAATTTACAAATTCGTGATGCACCGGAGAAATATTGATATGTGAAAATCTATACTGGTTTATAAAATAGAGTAATACTATTGAAAATTGTACCACTTAAATATATCATTTATAACCTGACGTGAATTGGTTGGTTATAAATCGTTATTCTATTTATTTTTTTAATCTAATTAATAATTAATGATTAATTGTCAACCAATTCAAGTCATCTAATAAGTAGTATATGAATGGTATATATTATTACTCTAAAAAAAATATTAAGTGTTTTTTAATTATTTTTTGATTTCTAAAATTAGTAATTCAAATTGTTTTTTTAGTACGGTCTCAAGTTCAACGTTATAAAAATTTACGTGCAACGGACACATTAAACTTCTCGGTCATTAGCCTTTATATAATAATATAATCTATATCAAGTTGCAATTGATGATTATTTTGTAGGGAGAAAAATTTGTATTTTTTGTTGTGTTAGCAAAGAAGTAGTCAGGAAACTACTTTGTTTTTTGTAATTGTCATATAATTATTTTGTTAGAGAGAAAAGTAAGCTACTACATTTTTTGTTATACCTATTTGTCACTTTGTAGCACCATTTTCAGTTGTCGGACTGCAGAATCTGTTTTGTATAAAAATATTACTTAATGGGTTTCTTGATTTACTCGTTGCCCCATCTTATGTATGCCTCGTCATTGATAAGCATCAGCCACGCGGGAGTGTGGGAGTGGGTGGTGTGATCAGGCCCTGAGCCGTGCTACCTCATCCAAATTTCATAATTCCACGTTAATTTACTGATATAGACAGTGGATTTATCTGCTGACATTGATTAAGTCAGCAGAAAAGTATAAGGAAATTTCCCGTGATCAAATTATGCCAAAAATCCAGGTTACAATAGATAATATACCAAGAATTTCTTGGTACCTTCCATATATAAAAACCAAAAATACGAAACATCTTCTACAATATGTCATTTTCCTGGACAAATTCATCATTCTTCCAATAGATGTCTATGGCATTTACCAATTCTTTTGTGTGATCGATTCAAATAAATACATAGTATGGACCCTTTTGAAAGGACCATATTTGCAGGATGATACACGGCGTACAACTTGATTTTATTGTTGAAAATATTATAAGTATAATTTATAGTTGTTAAATGGTTTAATTTATGATAAAGCGTTTTGTATGGCTTCTTAACTTTGCCCAAAGTGCACGGACCGCCCCCGATCTTCATTTTTATCTTTTTTCGCCCTTTATGTTCACCTTTTGTGACACCGTTAGCCCTTTTTCATTTTTCTGTCAGTTGACCGTTAGTCAACGCCACATGACGCCACGTCACTGCTACCTCAGCGCCAACTCAGTGCCACCGTCTTCGTCATCATCGTCCCTAACTTAAAAAAAAATCATTTGAATGCTTTAAACCTTCAAAAATGGAGCAAAAATAAAAATAAAAAAATCTTACCACAAACAAAATTAGTGATATCCAATATTCACAGCTGAAAAAAAATCTAAACACTTCTCGAAAAAAAAAAGTACTAGGAAAAACAAATCTATAATCTAGAAATCAAAGTCTCCACCCATATCTCTCATGGCCTCATAATATCCATCGTTATAATCTCCAACATCATATATCACATCTCCAATTAACACCCCTCCAAGCAGTCCAACACCTAACCCTGATCCTATTCCCATCTTATTATTCCTAGGTGGCTGCTGATAACCATATCCTGGTTGTGGCGGCGGTGCATATCCATACCCTGCTGGTTGTGGCGGCGCATATCCATACCCTGCTGGTTGTGGCGGCGCATATCCATACCCTGGTTGTGGGTATCCAATTTGCCCTGAATGTTGTGGATAACCCCCCAATATCCTTGTGTCGCCGGAGGTGGATATCCGTACCCGGTTCCTGGATCTTTTGGTGGGTACGCCATAGCAGGCGGTGGCGCCGGGGTACTAGTATTTCCATGTCCATGTTTATATTCTGTAGGAGTATATGCAGTAGCGAGATTGTTATACACTACCTGGTCACCAAGCTTATAAGATAGTTTCACAGTGCCTTTAGCCTTCCTGAAGAAGTCCTGACCTGATACTCCACTAACTTTTCACTTGTTCCACCATGTCAAGAAGCACCAATTTGGTGTTTTTCATAAGAGTGTTTTTTAAAATTAAAAAAGACTTTTTAGGGTAAAATAAAACTCTTAAAATGCTAGAAGTATTTTTAAGTGCTTTTCCAAAAAAAGCACTTCCAAACGGGCACTTAGTTTTGAGAAATTTTCGATATCTTAATTTTTTTTCTATATTTTTATATTATTAATATATATTTTTTATTGTTTATGCAGTAATAAACAATAAGTATGTAATATAAAATATGATATATATACCATATTTTTATGTGTTTTATTTTCGAGTTGAAGAATAGTTTGAGTTATGAGATATTATTCAAAACTCAAATTATTAATCAAGTAAAGGATAAAAACGTTTATGATCCATAACTCAACTTATTACTTTTTTTAATCATTCCTTAATTAAAATCTTGAAATTTTGGTAATTTTTTTCTCATAACTCAACTTTTTAAATTTCGAGAATTTTTCCATAATTCAATTTTTTAAGGTTTGGGAATTTCCCCCTTACTTAAACTGTATTTTTTTTAAAGATTTTTTTTCTAATGTATATTATTTCATTGTCTTATACTTAACATAATTAATGATTCATTATTTAAGAAATTTTTGTACAATTTCTTGATTTATCAATTTCGACTAATTTATATATGCCAACTGGATTCGAACGCAAAAAAAAAAATATGACTTTTAAAAGATAATACACAAAGTTGCGGGAGTTTATTGGTATTCATCCATAATTTATTGTTAAAAATTGAAAGAATAAACACAAAATTATTTAATCAATTGAATGATGATTCGTACACTTGTGTACTTTACTTATTTATGGGACAAAATATACCCTAAAAGTACCCATATAGGTGTGTATGGACTCATTTACTATCTCACAAGAACATCTGCCCAAGGATAGTGGAACTTATGGAGATTACAAAATTTTGTTAGAGGACTTACCAAGTTCATATGCTTTTGCAGCTATATTAGTTGGAGACTTTTTCTTAGGTTAGGTACACGGTTGTATTAATAGAAAATAAATATACACTATACAAATGAGTTACCTACGTAGGCTCAAAAGCTTAAGGTAACAACAAAGAAGTTAAACACAACTATCTCATACTAGTACAAGCTAATCTCCCACTATCATCCAAAAAGGAATGATGAGGGAACAAGAAATATAAAATGGAAAATATACACCACTTAACTTCCTTGGTAACCGTTTTCCTAGAGGTAGAATCATACCTCATAGCTAGGTGGTTTCTCGCCTTCCAAATCCATTATACGGTAGCTCCAAAACCAATCATCCATGCTTTTCTTCTCCAATTTTCTCTAGCTTTAAACTTCTTGAGCCGTTTCAAAGCACTAAGGAGCGTATACATTTCCTTATATATTCCTAGACAAGACTTTATTTCATCCCAAATAGCCCTCGCATAAGCACAATTGAAAAAGAGGTGCTTATCTGACTCGAAGTCTTCACCACATAAAGCACAATGTGGATCCAACTCCAAACAAGTCATCCGATCTTTAGTTTTAAGCCTCTCACTCAAATCCATCCAAACAATAATTACATGTTTAGGACTTACACACGAGTCCCAATTAATGTTATAGCCCAAGGCTTCACAAAAGTTTTCGATGAAATAAATCATAAGGTTTTTTATATAAAGCAAAAAAAATTACTCGATACCTCATGAGTTATTTGGTGCGCATTACCCTAGGAGAACCAAAAAGCCAAGATGCTCTTGCGACCTTCAACTCCTTAAGACCCATGAATAATATCCTTTAGCTCCCAAACATTTTTCAAGAGAGGGGAATCTCTCTTTTTAGGGTGCCTTTCCCAAAATCCACAAGCTTAAAAATATTACTCATGAATTCACCTAATCCAAAGCGAGTCTTTTTTTTCCATAATTTTCCAAAGCATTTTTAAAAGTAATGCTTTATTCCATGCTCGTAAGTCTTTCAACCCAAGCCCACCTTCTTCTTTAGGTACACAAATTTCTCTCAACTAACTTGAGGTTGCTTTTTATCCCAATAAAATTTTCAACAAATACTAGTAGCACGATCTCGAACACCAATCAGAACCGGAAATATAGTAAACTAAAAACAAAGTACCCCTTGGAGGACCGATATATTAATTCCAATCTCCCCTCAAATGAAAAAGAAGAAACTCTCCTAGATCTCACATAACCCTCCAATTTGTCAAATAGAGGTTTATAATCTCTTGACAGTAAAACGGAAGAGCCAAGCGGGACACCTAGATAACGAAAAGGCATGATACCTTTTTCTAAGAGTGTTGGTTCCAAACATTCTCAATATCATAATTTGAAACCCCAACACAAAAAATATTATACTTTTCAACATTTAGTCGAAGTCTCGAACAATCACCAAAATTATTTAAGTTATCCATGAGAACTTTTACCGACTCTTTATCTCCTTGCGAAAGAAGCATTAAATCATCTGCAAAGGCAAGGTGGGTAATATTTTCCTATCCACATTTTGGATAATATTCGAAATTAATACTCATATTTCTCTTGAAGAGTCTAGAGAAATATTCAAGACAAAGGATAAAGAGAGAAGGATAAATGGGGTCACCTCGCCTTAAGTCTTTTTCACCTTTGAAGAAACCATTAATTTCACCATTTATAGCCACCGAATAATAGGGAGATGGTGTCGCCTAGGGTGTGATAAAAATATGATAATAAAATCAAATAAACGATACACTAACACCCTAGACTAAACAAGGTACTCACTGCAAGTATCACATACGTTAGTTTTGATGATAAATATAGATTTGTTCTCAGGGACTTAGTGTGTTATACGAATGGGTAACAGATCAGCGTCGCAATTAAAAGTTAAAGATAAGAAAAGTAAATATAATGATTTATGAGGAGATAAGATTAAACTAAATTAAACTAAAGACACTAAATTAAAAGATGTAAGAATAAAATGAGAAAGTATAGCTCAGGTTTTGCGAGTATGCACTAATCCTTCTATTTGTTCAACTAGTTAATAAGGGTGATTAAAGCTCTTAGATAAGTAGTCATGATTCTATATTCCTCTTAACCCCCTTCCGGGTGGACTTAAGAGGCGACCTTACAATTACCATGGGACTTGGGTAAAGGGACCTTGCAAATAATTATCGGTGATTAAATCTCAAATACTAATGACTATCTAGTTAGGCAAACCCTTTCAGAGCACTACCGCACACTAGACGCTTATGTGATGTTTCAATAATTAGACACCCTTTCCGGGTGACCATCTAACTACTATTAGTACATCCCTAATTTAATCAGGATTAAGACAGACAATAAATCAAAACACATAAAACAAATATATGGTTAAGAAGCTATAATCAATTTAAAATAGTTTTCCCAAATAAACATAGATAGAGGAAAATAGAATTCAAATATTATACACATGCAAACCCAAGCTATGCAAACATTAGTTCATACTAGAAAGAATGAAACTAAAATAAAGATGCATACTGTCAACTTGCTTCTCTTGAATGACTAAGGATTGAACTAAGCTTTATAACTGAGCAAGGACTGAGCAAGGATTGAGCAAGGACATGTTTACAATAGTTAAAGGGTGTATTTATAGGTGTTTAGGAATCTCTAGGTCGGATTTTTCGGAGTAGAAGGCAAGCAATTGGAATCCTTTTCCATATCAAATTCGTTTCCTAAAATATAGGAGATGGGAATAACTGATGTTGTCATGTTTTGGTCGTAACTTCTTCGATATTGCTCCGATTTTCGCCTACTTTATATCGAAACGACCGCGTCGAAAAGATCTACACTTTTATTTCTGATTTATCCTCCAAATTCCTAACATATTTTAAGTTATTATTACTTTAGTGGACGTGGCTGCGGAAATTCATATTTACTTGCCAACTTTTCCTTTCTTATTTTATCTCTACTTCCTTTTATCTACAATTTCCATCCATATCTTCTTTCCTTATCCCTTTAGAATTGATTTGGAATGTAATTAATTTCCACATATCTTTAAATGTTCACATTAGCACACAAATTAAACCAAATACGTTATAAAAATAACAATTCATCAAATCAAGACAAGAAATAGGAAAATATCGAAATATGAATAAAAATCTAATAATAATTGACCATAAACTCCTAAAACGACGTCTCCAACCTAGATTAATTCATCACAAATAGGGAGACATCAAGAGATGATACACACGCCATAATCCAATTCACAAATTTTTCTAGAAAATCCAATCCCTTAAGTACCTCATGAAGAAATTTCCAAGAAATCGAATCATACACCTTTCGAAAATGAATCTTTATCGTGCATCTCGAGAAAATTCTATTATTATTGTACCCCCTTAGAAACTCTTGCATTGAGTGTATGTTCTCAACCATTGATCTTTCCTCCACAAACGCGTTTTGGGATTTATCCACTAAATTATTAAGAATCGGTTTAATCATGTCCGTCATAATCATGGTAATCGCCTTATAAACCACATTACAACAAGATATAGGGCAAAAAAAATCAACACACGTCGGATCGTCAATCTTGGGATTCACAACGATTATAGTAGTATTTAATTGACGAAGCAAAAATCTGAAAGAGAAAAATTCGCGTACCGCTAATATGACATCTTCACCAATAGTATCCCAAGAACGCTTAAAGAAAAGAGAAGAAAAGTCATCGGGTCCGGGAGGTTTATCATTTTCTATTATAAAAATAGCCTCTTTAATCTCAATATCGGTAATATCTCTACACATATCAACACCTTAGACCAAAAAAAAAACACATATCAACACCTTGCTCATGAGAAAGTATACTCACCCAATAAAAAACTTCGGGATTAATATGTGAAATTGTATCCTTTGTTCCCAATAAGGCTTGAAACCGCTCAAGAAAAGTTGCGTAAACTTGGGTACTTGAATTAGATAATTCTCATTTGCACAAATAATATTAGGTATGAAACACTTCCTTTGTGTACTCTTCATAGGGCTATGAAACAATTTAGAACATCTATCACTCATGAGAGAATAACCAAGCTTAGCCTTTTGTACGAGAAAGCTAATTTTGGCTTTCTCAAGAGTTCTCACCTTATTCCGAAACCCAACTAAATCATCAAAGCAACAATCGTTAGTTAAGTTTAGTTGGAAAAGTACCTCGGCCTTTTCAAGATCCTCCTTTGCCTTCTTAGCTCTTGCAGAAATATGATAAAAATGTTCTTTATTAAGCTTCCGCAAATCAAATTTCAAAGCCCTATGTTTTTGGCAAAAAATTTATTGTTTAGTAACCGTAACAACGATTCCATTCCACCCATTCTCCACCGTTATATTATAATTCTCATGCTTCACCCACATATTAAAGAAGCGGAACGGAACAAGTCTATTAACATGTTGTAAGAAAATAGTACCATACAAGGCGAGTGGTCGGAAATACTCAATTTTGGTAAGAACTCCGCATGAATATAGTGATCTGATTCATCCAACCTCCGATTACCCAATGCACGATCTATCTTGCTAAGGACATGATTATTGTCCCATGTAAATAATCGTCTGGTATATATTGAATATCTTCAAGTCCCAAACAATTACAACAATCCGCAAACTTCTCAAAATCGCCCACCTTTACACTTTGCCCTCCAATTCTCTTATTCGAAGCAAGAATATTATTAAAATCACGCGAAGGAGCCACGAATCATCAAAAGTAGCGGCAAAATCAATAAGGTTTTTCCACAAGTTTCTACGTAAATCTTTCTCATTTAAGCCATATATAAAAGAGGTGTAAAGGCTTATAGAAGTAACCTTGCACACAACTTTACAATTTATGGCTAGAGGTGTTCTCTCAATGATTTCCACTTGCACCTTATCCGGGTCCCAAACAACAAGAATCCCCCATGCTCAACTAAATCAAAGTTATTTACACACTTCCAACCTCTAAGCATACTACTCATAAAGTGATCCACACGAACAGTATTACTTTTAGTCTCCAAAATACCAAGAATATCAATATTTTTACGTCTTATGAGATCTACTACACCTCGAATCTTATTGGTTAAGCCGAAACCCCTTGTGTTCCAAGTTGTAATAATCATTAAGAACTACCAGTGGGTTTCCCCTTATTTGCGCTCTTGAGTTAAGCGCTTCTCGCCCTCCAATATTGTTTCTTTTGCCAAGCATACTCTCGTCTAGCGAGTTTAAGTCTCTTATAGCTAGCTTCTCTTTTCTTGGTTTTTTACTAATAACCATCTCAAACGGATGCTGCTTATCGCACTCCATCTCTATAATCTTTCCACAATTTTCCCGTTCACCACGGACATTTATCTCTCTTGCTTGATATTCGGATAAGTTTTTTATTGCCTCCGAGAACACTACAAGTGCCGCGGAACGCGACCCCGAACCCACTTGGAGCGTACTAATCTTACAACTACTATCCAATTCCGGGGTGGAGTTAAGATCTAAAAAGTTGTGTTTTGCTTCCCGGTTATGTTGCGCAGTTATAGGAGAAAACTACGTTGTTTTTATGGGTGTTGGAGCTGTTTCAGCGAAAGAAACAGTTACTGCAGCTTTTCGGGACTGCAGTGTCGTGTTTAAAGTCCTTGCAGTGGCTCGGTTAGTCCGCAGTTTCGAAATGTGGAGCTGCTGCTGATCACTGAGCCGGGACTGTCCAAAAGGAAGCTGTCTCCTCGATTGCAACTGTTGCGGAGAGCATTGCTGCAGAAAAACAGCACGTGGCTGCTGGGAATCAATCTGCAGGCTGCTGCTTTGAAGTAATAACATCGCCATTTTGTCGAGGCTGCTGCAGTGAAGGTTTAATAACCGAAGCCTTAAGGGGAGCTGCTGTTGTGTTGTTATGCCGAGAATGGGGCCCAGCTGGAGTGACGCACATAAGGTCTTCTTTCGGTATTCCAACTATTGGAATTTGCACCGGAGGTCCCTTGAATACCTTATTTACCTTTTGCACACCCAAAACTTCTCTACGTTTATTTTCCCTCACGTCTTTATCAAAGATATAAAAACATTTATTACTTTCGTGCCCAAATTCTTTACGTTTCGTACAACAAGGGGGTAAATTTTCGTATTCAACTTCTACACTATGCTGGAATCTTAGCATCACTTGAGCTTCTAAAGTTTCCTCTGAGCTTATCATTATAGGAATGTATAACTAGATTTCAAATTGTGTACTTTCTTTAAATGGGTTCGACCCTATTCGGGACCCACTCAAAGGGGGGGGGGGGATTCTGCTAGGTGCTGCCCTTTCAGACATTTATAATGAGCTCCTTTTGCTATATTCTTGATTGAGGTGTCAATTTCTGAATTAGCCAAATCAGTTCATTACTCGTTACTTTTTTAATGTGTGATAATATTACATATCTTAGATACTGAAGTTTTCATATCAATAGTTAGTATCTTGAATTGATTGATAGAAAAACACAATATAATGCTTAAGGTAAGGAAGGTACGTGGTGGCCTACAATATCCAGCCGTTACACATTTCCGTAGAGTGAATAGTAAAGAATATGAAAAAGTTCGGAAATAATTTTATCTAAACAAAGATGAATGATCAACCTCCAGAGGGTTAAATTTGCTCAATTGCTAATGAAGCCAAGAAGTTTTATTCTTCAATTTGAGGAGCTCGCACCTTCAGTAGCTTCCTGAGATTGTGATAAGAAAATGTTTGTATATGGAACATGTCTAATTTTCCACCAATCTACACCTGTATTAGGTTTACAACGCTCTTGAAGATGAGGACAATCTTGTATAGACAAGTGTTGAAGCTTGGTAAGATGTTGAACTGCATCTGGCAAACGTGTCAGACAGGGACAATCTGATATTGCTAATGATCTTAATGATGACAAGCTTTTGATCCACTCAGGCAAAGCATCAAGTTTTGGACAGCTACGAATCTCTAGACTCTGCAGTGTTATGACATTCTGGAGATCCTTGGGCAGAAATTGGATCTTGGGGCAGCTTAATATGGTCAAACTCCTAAGAGCAGAAAGGTACTTGACAGTATGAGGCAACGACCTTAAACTTGGACAATACATAATGGTCAAAACTTCTAGGGAAGTGAGATATTTTAATCCAAGTGTAATGGAAGCTAAGCTAGTGCAATTCTCTAGTGACAGAGTTCGCAGAGATCCCAAACCTCCAATTGAATTTATTGGTAATTCCAATAAATTGTGGCAGTCACTGATCTCCAAAGACTCCAAAGCAGTGAGGTTTTGAAAATCGTGAAGCAAATCAAGCTTTGCACACCATCGAATAACAAGAGATCTAAGTGAAGTCAGGCATTCCATCGAGCCAAGGGTTCCAAGCTTTGGGCAAGATATTATCTTGAGATGTTCAAGAAGATGATTATTCCGAAACAGTTGCCTAGAAAGATTAAACAAATCATCAAACTCTTGAATGTGGAGGCTTAAAAGTGATGTTAAGGTAGCCATGCATCTTAATATTTTCATACTGCAACCGTGTAGTCGTAAATGCTGTACAGACATGAAAGATGGTACCAATATGAGCTTCGGACACTTCTTGAGAGTAAATTTTCTCAGCTTGGGGAACATTTCTTGGCCATCTAGACTTGACCACTCCTTCAGAAGTGGAAAGTCTTGCATAAATAGCTCTTCTAGTGATGGAAAGAAAACCGCAACATTTTCACCATAAAACTCTTGTCCGATGTACTCCACCATGTAAATTTGTTCCATGCGTAAGCTCCTAAGAGAGGGAAGTTCACCAAGGGTTGGTAATTGTAAGCATCCCCGACATTTCATTAATACAACTTTCGTAAGGTTTGGAAGCCGCCAGTGTGGAAACTTGATCCCGGGATATTCTACTACAAGGAGGTTCTTCAGATTATCATGTGGCTCGAGAGATTCTAAAACTTCTGTGGCAATGATAGGATCACAAGGAGCAGCACTTGATTCAGGTTTCTCATATGGCTCTGGTATTTGCTGTGTACTCTCCTGAAGTCTTACCATACTGGATTTTAGAGCAGGATCCATGCTTGTATCTGCACCCTCATGGCCCCAACATAGTCCTAATGAGTCGATGTACTTTTTATTCCTTAAATTGGCTGCCTTGGCTTCCACAGTACTACTGACACGCTCCAAATGTTTGACTTTTAACTCACCGCGAAGCTCCAGAAATTCAAGAACTGAAAGATCAGCATCAACAACTGTTTTTTCTCCCTTTGAAGGCGTTGATTTTGTGGACACAATGAAGATTGGCAATGTCTGAAGGCGATTCAACTTCCTAATGTTATCTGGCATTGCAGTTAGTGCTTCACATCCTCTGATATTCAGATGTCTCAGATCAGTAAGCTTACCCATGTCAGGCAAAGATAAGAGATTGTAGCAACCAGATAAATTTAGTGTTACCAGAGAACACATCAATGCGATTGTTTCAGGTAACAGTGCAATATGACTATAAGATAAATCAAGGTATCTCAAAATAACAAGTCTGTTTATGGATATATGCGGCATTTGTACACTGTGGCTCATATATAGCACCCGTAAGTAAGTGAACTCTGAAAAGATTTTAGAAGGGAACTCTTGTATACCACCTTCTGAAAAGATGAGTAGTGTTCTCAAACGACTTGCTTGAAACAAGGTATCTGGAAAAGTAAACCCTCTATAGCCGGAGACACATGATGCATGTCGAATATTTTTGTAATTCCTTTCTGACAGAAAACCTTCTAATATTACTGATTCGCTCTTCATGGCAGAATGTGCAAGTGAGTGAAATAGTTCATCTATCTTATATACAGAATTAGTTTCACTATCTTTCACATCTTTAAAAAAGGACAGCCATAATAGTTCGTTAAAATACTCATTTCCAATGTCCTCTAGTTGCTTATTTCCTCCATCTGAAAGGATTAAATCATGCGCCATCCACATATGAATTATGCTCTCCTTCTTGATCTCATAATTCCTTGGGAATATTGAGCAAAATGAAAAACAACGTTTGAGATTTGATGGTAAGTGATTATAACTTAGCTGTAGGGCCGGGAAAATTCCAGTTTGATATGCATCCAAATTCCAAAGTTCACTGTCCCGTATATATAACCATTCCCTCTCTTCTTTTTTGAAGCGCATGAGACTACCAAGAGTTTTAATGGCCAAGGGAACACCTCCACATTTCCTCACAATTTCCTTCCCTATCAACATTAGGTTGTGATTTTTACTTTCTGTTCCTTGAGAGAAAGCACGTGTTTTAAATAAATCCCAGCAACTACTCTCAGGTAATCCTTTCAATTGTTGTCCTAGATTTTGTGTATCCACCATCATTGCCACCTTTTGGCTACGAGTAGTGACAAGGATCTTGCTTCCATGAACTCCAGCTCCAAAAAGTGGTCTCAGTTTATCCCACTCAATCTCATCTTCATTCCAAACATCATCAAGCACTAGTAGGTATCTTTTATTGCACAAAGTGTTCCATAGTTTAGATTGAAGTCCATCCAAATTTGATATTTTACATTTCTTCCCACTTGCCGACTCAATAGCTGCTTTTACTATTTTTTTCACACTAAACTGATGTGAAACAAAAACCCAAATTCTTATGGTAAAGTATTTCTTTACCTCATGATCATTATAGACTAATTGTGCCAAAGTTGTCTTTCCTATTCCCGGAGTACCAAATATAGGAATAACCGGCACATCTCCGACAAAGGTGTCCGAAGATGAAGAGGAAGTTAATAACTTAACCATCTGCATCTTTTCTTCCTCTCTTCCATTAACTTCAGATCCTATGACGAAAGAACTTGTTTCTCGGTTCTTTAAATGGATATCCACTTCGCTTCTCTGTTTCAAGTTCAATTTCAGCCCTTCTTCTGCAGCTTTTTGCAAAGTACCAAGAACAGCTTTTATCCGAAACGCTTGTTGGACTTGCTCGAAATTACTAAGGTTGAGCAAGCTTTCGAGCAAGTCCTCAACCTCATAAACTACAAGTTTGAGATCGGAAAGCCAAATTCTTACAACTTTATCCGCCACTTGTCGACCATCTGCATCTTCCAGAACAGCTTGAACCATCAGTAGCGCCTGTCTTATCTGCTTGAGATGTTCCTTTTGGTTATATATATCAGATACCATTTCAAACAACGGATCTGATAACTTTTCCAAGATTACTTGCAACACTGGAGGTATGATAATCTCAGCCATTTTTAAGCTATGTGAAGCTACAGTAAGAATAGATGTATGGGAAAGATGTTGAGACTTGAGAGTAAGAGTTTATTAAGTGGGCCAATTGACTAACCAGGCGACGCGCAAACAAGCAAAATCAATGATAATTTTTATGGACTGGACTTAATTCGGAGTTGTTAAGTCTGACTATTGCAACATTAAATATGTGGTAGCTAAATGACCAAACTACGTTCATTTAATACTTCAAATTTAATAATACATTCCCATAAAAAAGACTTCTAGCCTACCTCCACCTGCAAATTCAATAGTGTTACAGCCTCACATGGAGTAAATTTAAATTGCACTGCTAGTTCCGATTTGCGAATGTAATACTCGGTTATCTATTTAAAAGCTAATTATAAAAGTTCGAGGGCTTTCTTAATAACTTGATATAGGTTAGGAACTTATAGAAAGAGAATTTAAGAAGTTAGGGAGTAAAGTGCAATTTGTATATTAAGTTATACTTATCCAATTATTTTAACCGCCTTAGAGGAGTGATCTGTGGATAAAGATAAAAGAAAAAAAAGAAAAAAAAGAACCCCGCGATACTCATGCCATACCATAGACTCTGCGTTTTTTTTTTTTTTTCGTTCGAAAGACTCTGCGTTCATAAAAAGAATAAAAGCGAAAGAAAACAAGCCCATTTCTAAGGCTAACAAATTTGAAGAAAACAAAGGATCTTTAGACGAACTTGGAGGTACTGTTTGCATATATTTGGTATGTATATCATGTTGTATATGTGTGTGTTTTAATATGGCTATATAAAGTGTTTATGTAGGGGCGAGTCGGGTCGAATATTAGATGTACAAGCTTGTTTGATAAGATTTACGAGTCGAGACGACTCGAGCTCAAATTTTAACGAGTCGAGCCGAGTTCCTATTTTAAAGCTTGTTAACATACCAAACGAGTTTCTTTCGAGCGGATCTCGAGTTATTAACGAATATTTTATTTTTTTATAGGTTTAACAATAAATTTATTGATAACTAAAACATTAATTTACAAATCATAAATTTTTAACGAACGAACGAATCGTTTTTTTAACAAACGAGTTTGAACGAGCTTTTTACCGAGCCGAGCACGAGTTGCTCGCGAGTGGTTTGGTTCGTTTACCGCCCTATGTTTATGTGAATATACATATTTTGTGGGGTAAGAAAAAATAAAGGCTCTAACATCATTTAGTTTTTTAATTAAAGGCCGAACCTAACTAGATTACTAGGATCCAACTTAAAACTAAAAAATACTATAAAACCATCCTCCCTCCTATTTGATTTAGTAATTAAAAACTCACCCTCTCATCCTTTCTTTCTCGGCGGATCTGCACTAGAAAACCACTCCTCCGGTGGCACCTTCCCTCTGTTCCCACGGGTCTCACCTTCCCTCCGATCACTTCGCTGTCACCTTCCCTCCGTTCCCAGCAAAGCCGCCGTCCTTTTGCACCAAAAAAAAAACAGTCGTCCTCCTACACCAGAAAACCAGCCCCCCTCCGTTCCAACAAATCTCACCTTCCCTCCATTTGATTCGGAATCACTTCCCCTCGGTTCCCAACAAAGCCGCCGCCCTACTGCACCAGAAAACCGTCATTGTGGACCAGATCTCGCCGGATCTCTTCGGATCTGACCATTATCCACCTTCTTCAAACACAAATCACAGCCGGATCCTACCCCACCTTCTTCTTCTCCACCACCATGAGCGTCACCCTCTTCATCGATCTCAGATCTATTTATTCAGACCTCCAGTAACGTACCCTTTTTTTTTGCATTTTCATGGAGTATATACCACTTTTTTGTATTTTTAGCGGGTATTCCGCTCAAGAGAGTCATTTATTCCGCTCGTCTGTACAAGATCTCACCGTGAAGTTGAAAAACGCCGCCCACCTTCTCACCTCCCCACCTCCATCTTCACCACCAAAAATTCGACGCCATTCATCAAGATCTCACCACCAGGAAAGCGCTCATTTGTACAAGATAACCATTATGAACGAGCCATAAAAGGTCACGCCTAAGAAAAATGTTCTCACGATGCCACCTCTACCACCATTAGCGCCGCCCCCTTCATCGATCTCAGATCTGTTTATTCAGATCTAGACTTGTTAACGTACCCACTGTTTACCCACTATTTTGTAGTTTTTGTGGGTATATACCCGCTATTTTGCATTTTTTGTGGGTATGGATCTTTATCATTGAGATGGAATGCCATGGACCTTGACAAGGAAAAATGTATTGTGAAAATAGTGCGTATATATCCCCAAATTATAACACGAACGTTGGCAAAAAAGGACATTGAATCTGAAAATTAAAACCAGAAATTTTCAATAGGACTTGTAATGTAATTAAAAAAATTGAAATAGTAGGTATATATTCCTAAAAATCTAACCAGAAACCAAAAAAATCATAACCAGGCTTTTAAAAAATATAACATCTAACCATGCCTTTAAAAATATCATTTCAGAATTTAAGGCCTAAAACTGTATATTCCTCTATTTTGTGGGTATGTATGGGTGTAATAGATATTGTGGTGATAATAGTGTGTCTTATATGAGTGTGTAAGATTAAAAAGAAAGAAGGAAAAGAAAAGAGAAAAGGGAAAACCAAGAAATTCTTACGGTAATTGTGATGTATATATGTGTTGTGCATAAATAAGTTTTTTTTTGTTTACAAGTTACCCAAATAGTCATTACCAACCACTGTTACACATATTAACTAAAAACATATTAGATGCAATAAGTGAATGATCCTTCCAATTAGATAAATCCATATTCCTTCTCGTGCACTTTGCTAGAGCATCCACAGTAGAATTAAACCTTCTATCAATATGGGTGACATTCAATAAGGAACCTTGACCTAACCATTTTCTAGCTTCCGAAAGAATAGGTTTAAGACTCCAGTGGAGCCTGGTCTTACCCAAAATTCCTCGAACTAACTCAAGGTTGTAAGAGTAAAACGAAATTCTCTGACTAATCAGGTCCTTACTTAACCTCATGGCCATAATTAAAGCCCAAGCTTCTCCTCACACATCCACACTAAATCAGCATCGTCATCAATTGTTGGGTTGTTGACTTGATAATTCTCAACATAATTACTTTACATATTTCCATTTTTCTTCCATTCATTGTGTGAACCAAATAACCTAGTAACCATTTCCTTTGATTTATTCAAGATATTGCTAACGTTCCAACTAGCACCTTCATGAAAGCACTTCATTCTTTCTTTCCACAAGTTCTACATTATAATCATAATATAAGTCGTGACTTATTTAGTCTCCCACCCATTCCCAGAATAATTTTTGATGATCTTCATAAACCACTCCGAAAAAGAACCATTAAAATTCTTATCAATCTTGATTTGAAGTGGAGATACTGCCTAAACATTCACATTAAGTGGACATTTTAGAATTAAATGATTGACATCTTCTTTTTTTATCTCACACCATTCACATATATCATTATTAATTAATTTCTTCCTTCTTAGATTTGTTTTAACTGGCACAACATTATTACAAATTCTCCAACAAATTTTTTTTATACGCGCCGGTAGATTAGTCTTCCATATGATATCCAGACATTATTATCGTTGACTTCCCCATAATAGATGTTTGAGTTTCAAGAACAATTTCATCACTAACAAGAGTGTGATATCTTGATTTAGTTGAATACTCCCCATTTTTACTAGATAGCCATATAGCTTTATCATCAACCTCAATCTGACATCTTGGTATTTTAATAATAAATTGAGCAAAGGTTCCCAATAAGCTCATTATTCCATCCAACTCTCGAATTATCAAAAAGCTCATATATGTGATTAATTTCACAATCACTAGGTTTTTCCAAATAAATACCTTTACTAAGCCAGCAATGATTCCAGATATTGATATTCCTTCCATTACCAATTTGCCAAACCATGGTCTTTTTTTGTAAGTTTAGTATCCCACATATTACAATTCGGAAAATAGACTGCTTTAAGTATTTTGAAAGCAAAAGAATCCTGGTTATTAAGAAGTCTCCACGCTTGATTAGCTAAAATAGCAATAGTCATTTTATAAAATTCTCTAAATCCTAATCCCCCTATCTTGTTGGATCTCATCAGTTTTTTCCAATTAATCCAGTGTATTTTCTTCCTAATCCCAGCATCCCACCAAAAATTTGCCACAATACTTGATAGTTTTTTACACAAGATCTTTGGGAACTCAAAAATTGACATAACATAATTTGGTATTGCCTGTAAAGCTGCCTTAATAAGAACTTCTTTCCCACCTTCAGATAATTAAGGCGCCACCTAGCTAGCAAATTTAGATAAAAGTCTATCTTTAATATAATTAAGATTCTCACTTTTAGCTCTTTTAAGGGTTAATGGTAACCCTAAATACTTACCCAGATCTTTAGTAATTCCAATATCCAGTCTCCGAGAAATTTCCATTTCATTGATTCAGGCGTATTTTTGCAAAATAAGAGAGTTGACTTACAAAGGTTAACTCTTTGTCCCGAAGCATTACAATACTCGGTAATCAGACTCTGAAAAATCTCTATCTCCGTCGAATTAAGATTAATAAAGAATATTGCATCATCCGCGAATAACAGATGAGTCAATTTTGGACATTGTCTAGTAATTGTCACACCTTTAATTGATCCTTCTCTACAATGAAAATTAATAAGGCTTATTAAGCTCTCAGTAAGCAGTGAAAATAATAGTGGTGATAGAGGATCACCCTGTTTAAGCCCTTGCTCTAGTTTAAATTTCTTCAATCGTTGTCCATTTACTTTAACTTGAAATGATATTGAAGATATAAAATTCTGCACCCAACTAATCCATTTTTCACAAAAACCTAACACGCATAATTTTTTGTACAAAAAGTCCCAATTAACCTGGTCGTACGCCTTTTCCATATCAATTTTAACCGCACCATATAATCTCTTTGATTTCCTTTTTGTATTAAGAAAATATGCTACTTCCCGAGCCACAATTATATTATCTTGAATATTACGACCCTTAATAAAAGCAGATTGCGTTGGAGAGATCATACTATCAATAATCGGCTGTAATCGAGAGGCAAGAATTTTACTAATAATTTTGTAACAAAAATTAGCACACGAGATAGGTCTATAATCCTTAATAGATTCTTGTGAGGAGCCTTTTGGAACTAACGTGATAACGGAATCATTAATCTTGCTAAAATATTTAACAATTCTAAAGATGTCATGCTTAATAATCTCCCCAAATTTATGATAAAACTTTCCAGGAAGACCATCTGGACCAGGAGCCTTCATTCCAGACATACTAAAAGCAGCATTTTTAATTTCATCCATACTAGGAGAACTAATAAGTAATTCATTCATCTCATGAGTCACTTTAGAAGGTATATATTGAGTAATATTATTCGGATCCGAAGTACCATTATTTTTAAATAACTTAATATAATAATCTTGAATTATCTCATTAATTTCTTTCGGGTCATCCACCATTCTTCATCTTTATTTTTAATGGTGCAAATTCTATTCATTTTACTTCTCTTCATTGTTTTAGCAAAGAAATATTTGGTATTTTTATCCCCTTTTTTTATTTCCAAATCCTGATCTCTATCTTCCCAATATTTTTTTTCAATTCTCCATAATTCCTCAATTTATTCCTTAATACTATTTTCTTTTGCTTTACTTTCTTCTGTCATCGGCTCATTATTAATTATTGTAAGTTCTTCCTGTAACTCCTAATTTTCCTCCTATTATTAAAGAAAGTAGTTTTACTCCAACCTTTAAGTGCTAAGAAAGCAGCATCCCTTCTATTGCAGAATTTTGAGACACTATCACAATTTCGTTTACAATTCTAACTCTCTCTAATAATCTCTTTACACTGACTATGTTCAAGCCATCTAGATTCGAACATAAAATATATATCACTCTTCCCTTTATTCATGTCACGGAAGAGAATTAACGGAGACTGGTCCAACCCCAAAGCTAGTGGAACTCTCACAATAGAATTAGGGAAAGTAGCACACCAATCCATAGACGCTAAAGCTCTATCCAAACTTCCTTTAACATTATCCTTCGAACTACGATGATTAGACCACGTGTAATGACATCCCTTACTTGGTAAGTCAATAAGATGATTTCAATTAATAAATTCATTAAATCTTAAAATACGATCAAGATTAGCTGTCTTTCTCCCTTGTTTCTCAGAAAATTTTGAAATATCATTAAAATCCTTGATAATAAGATGAGGTTTATCAAGTTGGCTAATCTTTTCCGGTAGTTTTTTCCATAATTTAACTCGATCTTCATGATTATTAGAAGCATAAGCACATATAAGATACCATGAAAGATTACTATATTCATTAATTTCAGCGAATACATAATTAAGACAAGAAAACTTAATCGAAATAGATATGGAATCCTTCCATAACAATAGTATGCCCCCAGACCTAAAAGCTCTTCCCCTAGAGTCTACTATATGATGATTATTGAAAGTTTTAAAATGCGAACAAGATCTGAAATCCTTCCGTCTTAATCTAGTTTCAAGAAGACACACAAAAGAAGCTTTATTTTTACCAACCAGGTCTTTAAAAGACGTTTTCGTCAAGGGAGCCCTAGCCCCTTAATATCACTTTCTCTCTCTAAAAAGAAATTCTCTGCAAACAAAAAAGCTTAAAAAGCATTTCTATGGAGTAAATTCCGATTCATGGCCTAATTCATCCTGTTTATCATAACACAACTTATGTATTCTCTAGCATTTACCCACTTAAATGACAAAAATATTTTACTCATTTGGCTTTTCTTCTCTTCTACCGTAGGATTTTCTTTGATTTGGGTCTTTTGATACATGCAATATATTTCCTTTCTATATTTTGAATTTTGTAATCTTTGGAAAACTAATTACCGATTTGAAATGGATGTTACTCTTCTCTTTAATCACAAGAAAGGAAAAAAAAAGGAAATCGATGGCCTAGAAAAAGAAGTCCTCTACAAATTTATTCTCAAGCTTTATTCCAACAAGTTTGATGGCCTGGCCATGGTGGATTAAAATCTGTATATATATCTTTGCTTTGGATCTGAAGTATTCTTCTTCAAATAACACATGTAGTGGATGTTTAATACACATGCATTGACTTCACCTTCTCTCTTGATCAATCAAAGCTTCGGTGTCTTGTTTTGGAATTAAGCTGTTTTTCTTATTCTTGGAAGTTGTTACCTATTTCCTAGAGATTATATTTTCAAGGACCTTCTTTATATTTCCAAAAGATATTTTCTATTGCACAAGTAGAATCAATTGGAAAAGGCTTCTTTGGAAGATTATTAAATATCTCCTCGTTTCTTGTGCTCCTTCAAATATTATATATTAATTTGGAAGATTCATCTTTGGATTTACATGGGAATGCTAAAGTAATACCTTCTTTATACATGCCTCATCTACTCCAAGACATCTCAGACTACTTTAGTTATTTTCTATGATTTCTGGTTTATATTCTACTTTTTAGTATCTTCGTAAGATCAAGGTTAGTATCTCTCTTGACTCTCTTCAATTCAGGAAATTGTTCCTCAGGTTTTGATTAAGGATGGTGGCATAAATAAGAATGAAAGTATATAGTAAACGTGCTATTTAATGCTTTGGTATAAAAATAGTACATGTATTTTGCAGTATTTGACATGTTATATTAATCTCCAATTATTACTCTCCAACAGTTAAGTAAATTGGGGAGATAAATATGTAAATTAATTATAATTGTAAAATACTTGAATGAAAGAGACAATAATCAAAGTACATGGAGTGAGGAAATAGAAAAATAATATACTTGTGTAATTTTAGTGATAATATAGCCAAGTGTGATAAATTTAGTATATTAGTTTTATTGTTTGAAATTAGATGTCCTAATTATATTAGATTAGTTGAAATGTTATTATTTTAGGAGGATCGTGGATATAGTTAAAAAGACGACTGAGGTAAGTCGAAATCCTATCTTTATTTTTTACCGGTTAGATAAATGTGACTATTGATATTGGATTAGTCTATGTTTAATTACGACTTGTTAAATATGAGATGTGGCGATACATAAGATAAAAGATATATTTTGGTATATGAGTTAGTTGGAATGTATATAGATGAGTCTGTCATGTGTCTATATTATATCTTGTGATCCTTAGAGCTGCGACACCTAACCGACATGTGAAATTATCGAGATGTACCATAGGTGGATCGGTCCACTATGGGAACGGGGTACACTATACCATAGGTGGATCGGTCCACTATGAGTATATAGTATACGTGACGTAGGTGGATCAGTTCACAAGGGGATTATGTATATTATTGTATTGCAACTCTAAGTTATGTGGGTTCACAGGATTGTATTGGGATTGTATTGAGACATGGATTATTGGAAAGGGAATTGCTATATTGTTGTATATTGATTTCGCTTATATTGTTATGTATAGATTCCCTGTCATGGGAGATGTTTCGACTTACTGAGCTTGGGTATCTCATTCGTTTAATTTGTCGTGCAGGGGGATAGGCTAGGAAAATAACAGGAGAGATCGTGCGTAGATTGTCGTCATAATTTTCAATTAAGTATTGAAACAATTGTATAGGCGAGTCAAGATATTATTTCTTAATCAAATTTTTAGGAAAGTAACACATACCTAAATTACTTAAGTTAAAATTGATCTTAATGGGTTGTAAATATTGAATTTTTTTAGATCGCCTTGCAGGCTTAAATTTTTTAACTTGAATCTGCGGCATGTCACGCCTTGAGTTCCGGTGGTGGAAATTCGGGGCGTGACAGCAAAAGTAGCAATATGTGTTCTGGAACAAAAAATTGTGACTTAATTTCATTTCGCAGGAGTTTCTTAGCACTTATTTACCTTTTGGACCAAAATGCTCATCTATTTATTGACTTTAGGGTAGTTAAAAAATGAACGTATTTACCTATGTTTGTTCTTACAACTTACCCCCACCCTCCCCCAACCCTATATAATATATTTACTTTAGGGTAATGTTTCCATACACGTAAAGAATAATTATGAAAATACCCCAATATCTTTAAAGTGATGATATATACCACCCTGGCGTGATATGAGTGAAAGTAAATCGTCAATAAAATCGAAAAAATAAATAGATTAACAATTTGCTTTCACTCAAATCACGCCACATTAGAGTATGAATTTGGATGATATATATCATTACTCATGCCCATAATGACTAGATTTTGTGGAGCTCAAAATAGATAAGTCATAAAGTAGTCTTTGAGTTTTATTAATTAGAGTTTTCATTTTTAAATAAATCCAGAACAAAAATTTCTCGTTCTTTCGCTAATTACATTAATACCTTTATAAGTTGTGAGTTGTTTTTTGTTTCTTAGGAGTTTTGTGTTTTCGTAAAATTTTCGTTGGTGTCTATTTTTTATTCTATATTGTCAAAATTGGTTTTAAACTCAATTTGTCACATTATCTACGTGTCGCCCGATCAATTAATTCGTAATTTGTGTTTTTCTGAACTTTTTTTAAACCGAATCCACGTGGGTTTAATTTTTTTTGGTCGGTAAAAGTCGAATAGACTCTGTCCTCCCTAAGTCAACTGATACCTGTTATGCTGAATGTATCGAGCAGAGTAGGTAAAGCAACCGGAAGATGTTGCATGGCTCTCTATCTAGCAGATTTCGCCAGTCTATCAGTCCACCCGTTATACTTTCTTGGAATGTGTTCCAAGGTTAGCGACCCCCAAGTGTATGCCAACTCCTCAATCATCCTGAGCATCGTGTGAGTTCTCTAGCTTACTGCTGACAATCGCCTAATACCCTGAATAACTTCAAGGTTATCAGAGAAGATGCTATTCTCCTGGTTTGGGTAGTTCATGTGTAATTTTGTAGCCTCCATGACTACTTCAGCTTCCTTTTTCATTGTGTGCCCAACCATGGTTGTTTTTTCAGGTCGACCCTTTGTCATGACGTCTTATGGATCTGGACTATACCTATCACGGCTGGTTAAAAGGCTTTGTTGAACGAGGCGTCGCAAAGGAACAGTATCTCAGAATCTATTTCCATAACTTGTTCCTCCCGTCTCCGATGTTATTGTTCTGTATATGTTTCTGTTAAGTTTCTCTAGTTATTCCTGAAAATTTCGTTAATGGCGGTATTGGTGGCTCTGATCATTGTGTCAATCTCGATACTTTATTTTTGTGTCCTTTAATTTTTGCCTTCCATATGATTTAAGTTTGTAAACCCACCAGAGCTGACACTGTTTTTTCATCCCAACCTCTTTCAGTGTAGGCTTTGATTATGTTCACAAACCAATCCACCAAGTCGGGTGTCGCGTTGTCCTAGATTTTAATATGAAGTGCGCGGCCAACCCAAATTACCTAGCAGACTCGACAATTGAGTCGTAGGTGTTGTACATACTCGGTTCTTTGGTAGCACCATCTGTATTCCTTTGAGTATGCGCATTTTCTTTTTAAAACGTTTTCATTTGTAGGGATGGAATTGTTTCAAGCTTTCCAGAGAAAAATCCTTACTTTTGTTGGGATGCTCGTGCTCCAAATACTTTTCCAATGGCCTGATTTTGTCGTTTCTAATCTCGAAGAGGCATGTGTCTTGTTTCTCACTTCTATTACTATAAGGACTTTGTACCTGTTTTGTTGTATATTCTCCATTTGTCAAGTGTGACCAAATATATTTATCCTTTATATATATGTTTAAAACTTTAATATATTTTATTCTTGTGATCAGTGGTTATGGAAAAATCTCATCCAACAATTCATAATTCCATTGTTTAAAACCTTAAATCCAAAGTTGTGAGACATTATCAAGCTTGCAGTTAGAGGGTATTTCAAATTTCCATACCGTTTCGATCCATCTATCGTCCCAAATATTAATGTTGTCTCCTTTCCCAATCTGGTAAATTCCTTGTTCCTTCGAAAAATCTCTACCTTCCATAATACTAGCCCAGAACCACGTCCCAAATTTTATTTTATTCTAAACCATTAATTCTTATACACTAACTAATCTTATCTCTCATCTCTCATAAGATCAAAACCCTTTTTTTAACCTATTGTCATCTCCTTCCTTCAACCCACGCAAGAATAGATCCAAAATTTTGTGTTCATTTTTTCCGTCTATTACATTCAACCACCACTACCAAAATGTCACACTCCAAATCCAAGAAATCTTGAAAAAAAACTTGTCCCATTAAAGATAAAATCTTGTCTATTATAAAGATTCGATTAATATTTGGGGTATTCAACTATTGGTAATAGTTTGGTTGTGATAATAGGATGAAATATGCATTTTTTACTTAGCTTAGGCCAAAAAATGGTTTTCTTTTGGTTATTCAACAATATCTCATAGTTTGTTTTTGGTATTAGGTTTGTAATATACTTTAATTTTTTCAATATATTTTAGACCCATAGTTAATTATCCTTTGAGTTATTCAACTACATTTTAGTAGGTTGTTTGGGAGTTTTAGGTTGAAATATTAACTTATTTGTTTTAATTTATTATAGTCCAAAAGATATTTGGGTATTATGTATAAATTAGTGCTAAGATGTAGGCATGGTCAGTCATGGGCATAGGCTCAAGAAACAACCGCTTCGGGCCTCTAAATTTTTGGTACTTTTAAAGGCCATTTTTTCGGAGGAATTAATATTTCTATGTATATAGGTATATATTTGAATTTAGTAAAATCATATAAATCATAAATTAGCACATAGATAAAATGATATATTTTCTTATGAAAAATGCAAGGTTAAAATCTCAACCCAATTTTTTTCTTTTATAACATATAACTGAACAAGTTATTCAATTTGTTTTATTTGAGGAGTCAAATAAATTTTCTTAAAATTGATTTTGGTATAAAAATCAGAATAGAACTAACACTAGTACAAAAGTTTATCTATTTTTTTAAATTGTCATGTTTAATTCTAAAAAAATCAGAAAAATGAAAAATTTGCATTTTTGAAAAAAATAAATTAATATTTACGTCTATATTTTTTTGGATTTTTAAAAAATTCAAGGCCGCCTAGCCGCTCTGCTTAGGCGTTCCAAAGTGCGATCCGTCCAGAATTTTTCTCGAAGGTGGCTCGAAGGTTCATTTATGCATAATCTAATTAATAAACTATCCAACCGGATTAATTAGTCACCCAACCCGAATACTACCTAGAATGCTAACCCATAAATAACTAACTCAATTTAATTCAACCCAACACGTAACCAAAATATATAGAACAAACTACTTAGGTTAGAGTTTGAAAGCGCGAGAAAAAGAAAAAGGTAGGATTTTCCAAATTTCAAGTTTAGATTTTTGAATTGGTCATTTTTTAGGTTTATAATATGGGATTATTATTCTATACTTAAATATATATTATTTATGTTAAATTGATCTATTCTAAATATATTAGGATGTAAATATTGTTTAAATCAACACATTGATTCTATATATTTAATATAAAATGATATAAAAACCGCCTAAACAAAACCGACAAAATACCAATTAATGGACCGTCTAGTATCTAAACGTTCAAAGGTGGTCGACCGCCCTAGAACCCTAGCGCTTTTTGATACCATGTATAAAATATAGAGATTATTACCCAAAGGATCTTGAAAAGACCACCTCGTGACCTAAGGAGTCCGGCTCTATAGCCTCTTCTTACTAAAGGCCACAAACTAAATTTAACACTATAGCCTAATTTCCCAATTACTTTCCTACCCTTTTTTATTCTCTATATATACTAAATATTATCATAATATTTTTTAAATCTTAAATTACATTTTCAGAAATATTTCTCTCTCTCTTTCTACCTCTCTCCTCACCTCTTACAATCAACGTCTCTCTTCTCCACTCCATAATATTCCTTCTTTCCATTGCTTCACTTGAAGCACGCAGCCACCAAGCAACCGAAGAAGAGAACGCGGAGAAGAAGACCGTTGGCATAAACTTCGATGAATACCGCAGTGAAGGTGGAGATTTGACCAATCCGAAATAAAGTTTCGATCTAGGGTTCCGCCATGGATCGTCGGTCTAGGTAATGGATCCGCCATGGAAGGAAGAAACCCGTGCAACTTCTTTTGATCTGCTGCACAATAATCTCTAAGATCGGATTTGAAAGCCATGGATAAACGAAGTTGTTTTTGTGCTTATATTTGTGAAGAAGAAGCTTGGATCTCCGGTAGCAAGTCGATTCGAGATGCTCAGCAAGTTTATGTAGCAGATTTGTTCTTGCTTCGTGTTTCTGTTTATTTTTTTGGTCTTTTGCGCTCAGAACTTTTGCGCTCAGAACTTTTGCACACAGAACTTTTGCGCTCAACACTGTTGGCGATTAAAAATCTGGCATTAATGGAACTTTTGCACTCAGACTCAGAACTTTTGCACTCAGACTCAGAACTTTTGCGCTCAACACTGTTGGCGATTAAAAATCTGGCGTTAATGAAACTTTTGTACTCAGACTCAAAACTTTTGCACTCAGACTCAGAACTTTTGCACTCAGACTCAGAACTTTTGCACTCAGACTCAGAACTATTTTCCAGACTCAGAACTTTTTTCCACGCTCAGAACTTTTTCCGTCGGTGGCCGGAGGTGGCCGGCGGTGATCGGTGGTTGTGGTCGGAGCTGGAAAATATTTGATAATTAATGAAAGAGGAGAGAGAAAAAATGATAAATGAGGAGAGAGATTAATGGTAATGGAGGAGAGACAGTAATGGTAGTGGAGGAGAGAAAAATAATCTATTTTTTTGTCTTATATGCACTAGAAGGGTAGTTATGACATTAGACATTTTATTGGCTTTTAAGAAGGAGAGAGGAATTGAATAACTCCTAAGTGGCACTATAATATTTTTTAAGACCCTTTAGGTAATTGACCCTAAAATATAACACGTTTAAAGTAAAAAAAGAAAAAAAAAAAAAGATGGGGTCAAATTGTTGAAACGTAAGTAAAAAAAGAAAAAAAAAAAAAAAGATGGGGGTCAAATTGTTGAAACGTAGATAGTACGTGTTAAAAGTGTTTTTTTGAACTCAGCCGTTCATAATAGAGCTATAAAAAGCATACAAATCTAAACCAAATCTATTCCGGAAAAGATCTAAATCCTTTTTCAATTTTTACCACCGTCGCCATTCACCGCACCGCATAGAGAAGGTGAAAAAATCGAAAGAACGAAATTGACGTCACTCAGTCAAAAATGAATATAAAGTAATCAAATTAGAATATTCATTATTATTTCTTCTCCATTAATGTTGACGAGGAACGAAGAAGCACACGAAGAAGCACACGAAGAAGAAAGTCAAACCCAATAGCAAAGCCTTAAGAAAGTTAAAATGGCCATTGCTTCTCATATACCATCATCTGAACCACCTTCTTGGTTCACTCCCAAAAGGTATTAATATACGAATATTATATTTATACAGTATATCTAATACTTAGCAAGATTGAAAAGTGAAAAATTAGCTAAGAAGACGGTGAAAACTGAAAAATCAAAAAGAAAAATTGAGATTTTGCTATCTGGGTAGACGAGGAATACTAAGTATTTATAAAGTGACTATGTATATAATTAATGTAATGTATGCATAGATTTGTATTTGGTTGCTAAGCAAATCGTGAAAGAGGGGAAATTGCATAATTATGATAAAAAATTGGAACTTTAGGCTATTTTGTCATTTGAGCCAGCGAGGACTTGTTAAAAATTCCTTGTGTTTTGGTGTATATATATGCAGGTTTTGTGTCAAGATATGGCATTTTCGTAACTGTTCTCTTAGCCAAAATAGAGCTTTATGGGTTCTCAAATGAACATATTCTATAATTCCGATGCTTTTATCCTGTATATAAATGGTTACTTCATCTATTGAGTTCTTTAAGTTACTCTGTCTTTTCAGGTTACTCGTGATATTTTGTTTAATCAATTTACTAAACTATTTGGATCGTGGAGCTATAGCAAGTAACGGTGTTAATGGAAGTGTCAGAGTTTGCACAGAGAGTGGTACATGTTCATCTGGCACTGGAATTCAGTAAGCTTATTTCAACTAATTGTATCGAATTTTATGTCTTTATTTATTGATTTATATTAATTTTCTTTACCAATACAGAGGTGATTTTAATTTGAATAATTTCGAAGATGGTGTTATCTCATCCGCTTTCATGGTTGGACTTCTTGTTGCATCTCCTATATTTGCATCCTTTGCCAAGAGGTGAAAAATTTAGATTTTGGAATTTTAAAAAAAATTGATTCATTTTTAATTTCTTATACTTTGTATATACTTTTCAGTGTTAATCCATTTAGGCTTATTGGAATTGGTTTATCAGTCTGGACTTTCGCTACTTTGGGTTGTGGATTTTCGTTTGATTTCTGGTCCATTTCGATCTTTCGAATGTAAGTTGACCACTTTTAGAATAAACACTTTTTTCTTTTTTAATTATAACACGTTTTATTATCTTCTATATGGTTATTTTCAGGTTAGTAGGTGTTGGTGAGGCTTCGTTTGTAAGTCTTGCAGCTCCGTTTATTGACGATAATGCCCCTCCAGCTCAGGTTTGGCTCGAATAAAATATTCGTAAAAAATGACTTTTTAACCTTTAACGTTAATATCTAATTTGCATTTTTGTCCCTCAACTTCAGAAAACAGCTTGGCTTGGAATATTCTACATGTGCATACCATCAGGGGTTGCCCTTGGCTATGTTTATGGTGGAGTGGTAAAGTTTTGCTTGGAAAATAAATTTCTTTGTAAATTTTGCGCCTATAAGTAAATTTTAATGCGCTATTTTTAATTATTTTTATATTATAGGTGGGAGGTTATTTTAATTGGCGTTATGCATTTTGGGGAGAGGCTATTTTGATGCTTCCCTTTGCTATTCTAGGTTTTGTAATGAAGCCTCTTGAACTCAAAGGTATATATGTTCAATTAATAATAAATATCAACTACTAGTTTGCATTTTCTAAAAAAAATAATTTATGGATACAGGTTTTTCGCCAGGTGGATCAGAAAAGCCACTGGTCGCTGACTCAGAGGATCAAAACTCTAAAACATCAAGGTTAAGTTTTTAAATATATTATTTTGACCATTGTAAATGTCTGTAAGTTCAGTACCTTTACCAGTAAATTATATGTGTGCAGGTCAGATGGTAATTTAAACCAGCTTGCAAGGTTTTGGAGAGATATTAAAATGCTTTTAATGGAAAAAGTATATGTTGTGAATGTTCTAGGTATATTACTAACCCATACACACTAAAGTTTTCATTACATGCTTTGATTTATTATTTCTCTGTAAATTTTTGTTTTGTAGGTTACATAGCCTATAACTTTGTTCTAGGTGCTTACTCCTATTGGGGACCAAAAGCTGGTAATAGCATATATCACATGGTAATTTTTCCAACACCATTAATATTCGAATTAAAATGTATTGCATTTAAATGAAATAATTTCAGGGGTGTTTCAGATAATTTGGGATAGTTTAGGGGTGTAATTGCATTTAAACGTTGATATGCAGGAAAATGCAGACATGATATTTGGAGGTATTACAATTGTATGTGGAATAGTAGGAACACTAGCAGGAGGTTATATTTTAGATCATGTGACAGCTACACTAACTAATGCTTTTAAGGTTTGGATAATTAATTTTATTCTTGTTCAAAATTGTTTATTATTAATTATTATGCTTTGTTTTCTCAGCTTCTTTCAGCAGCAACTTTCTTTGGTGCAATATTTTGTTTTCTCGCCTTTTCCTTCAAGAGCTTATATGTTTTCATACCCCTGTTTTCAATCGGAGAATTATTAATATTTGCAACACAAGGTCCTGTAAATTACATATGTTTGCATTCCGTTAAGCCAAGTTTAAGGCCATTATCTATGGCTATGTCCACAGTTTCGATTCATATCTTTGGTGATGTGCCATCTTCACCTCTTGTTGGGGTTCTCCAGGTTCGCTTTTTTAACGAGAACACAGTAAAAAAATAAATTACCGAAGTATTTATTATAACATTATTTTCAGGATCATATTCATAACTGGAGAGCAACTTCTTTGAGTTTAACATCTATTTTGTTTATAGCTGCTGCAATCTGGTTTGCAGGTATAACATCTATCACATACTTGAGGGAAAATAGCACTTTTACGGTTTTACCCTTGTACTATCAATGTTTTAATGTGCTTGTACTTTGGCAGGGATCTTTCTTCATAGTGTGGACCGATATAACGAAGATAGTGAGCATAGCACGAAACCATTGCTTGACGAGAAGACTGTGGACCCCACAGAATCTTCTTCCGAAACATGAACAGAAACAGCTATAGATTTTCCGTGGCTGAAGTGATGTACATAGTTTTATCTATTTTTAAGTTTCTTTGCACAGTACTTAACCACGTGTGATCTAAAGCCTGTACTTGTATGTTAAAGAATTTTATTCAAGCTTGTAGCTATAGTTGAATGATGTATTAGAAGCTCGAAACTCTTGTAACTCTAACTATAAGATGAGATTACGTCAAGAAATGGTTAAACTTTGTAAGTTTTACACATGTCTTGAGTCTACGGGTATATGAAATATGAGTTTTCCAAATCTTATGACAATTAGGATAACGTTATGAATGTGAAATATGACACTTAGGATAATGTTATGAATATGAAATATGAGTTTTCAAAAATGTTAATCGCAATCCACCCAATAAAAAACTAATCGAGTTAGGTCGGGTTATGCGGATTTTCTAACCCAATACACACCCCTAGACCCTAGTGATAGCTATGTAGGTCCTATCTCAAGTTCCCAACTTTAACTGCAGCAAACAAGGACTTTGTCATTCATCCTAATTGTAATAAAATAAAGCCAAATCATTTAGCTTTGCAGACGATCTCGTGGTATTTTTTGGAGGAGATATGATGAATGCTCGGCTTATAAGAAAAGGGGCATAATTTTCATTCTTTAATTTCATGACATTACTTCAGTCCAAACAATAGCGACATCTTCTTTGAAGGTCTAAACAGTGATAAAAGAGATGATATTTTTAATATTCTCAAAGTAAATGAAGAAGAGCTACCAATCAAATACTCAGGAGTGCCTCTTGCAGGTAGACCGAGGGTTGTTAATTGTGAAATTCTTGAAAAATGATATAATTGCAAAGATTTTACATTAGACCGAGGGAGGTTACAGCTCATTCAATTTGTTCTTTTAAGCATCATAAGATATCAGACAAGTATATTAATGTTACCTTCCAAAATGATGAAAGCAATTGAAAAAAAATATGCTACATTTTTAAGAAAATGAGGAGATACGGATGCTAAGGGAGGCAAGGTAAGATGAATGTTGATTGGTCTATCAAAAAGGGAAGTAGGTTTATGGCTATCTGATCTAAAAACTATAAATCAGTCTGGGATCTTATAGTAGTTTTGGTGCATATACACAAGAGAAAAATCTATCTGGACTAACTTGATTTATGGCGTGTTATTGAAGAGGAAATATATACGCAGTATTAAAATACCAGCTAGTGCTTCATGGTGCTGGAGAAAGCTATTAAACACTGAAATTTGTTTTAAGTTTTTTATAATACATCAAATACAAAATGAGTAGGGTAGAGATTGATAGTTGGCCTAGTGGTTAGGTTACTCCGCAGAGACCAAGAGGTCCTGGGATCGAATCTCATTGGAGTCATTTACTCCGAGGGTGTTTCTTATAGAAATTGATTGAAAATATATGTCACTTGTTTTTTAACTATAATTTCACTACAAGAATGTGTAAAGAAATCCTCATCATATGTATAATATTTAGCAATTTATATTATCGAAAAATTCATATAAGTTGCTAAATTTACAATCTACAAAGTCATGATCTTTAAGACAACTTTCACTAGTTGTACATATATACAATCCATGAAAGAAAATGTAAATTTTTCACACTAGACTGAGAAATATTTATTGAGACGGTCAAGTTTTTTTTTTTTTTTTTTTGTTCGGCTAGGTCAAGCTTTCAATCCTTTTTGTTATTTTTAAATACAATTTTTCTTTTATAAATACTAAATTAAATAGTATTATTTATGTTAATTAGGATATCACTAATATCTAATATCTAATTTACGACTAACACGACCAATTCTATTCAAATATATTAGTTACAAACTATTATAAAGTTCTTAAAATATCCATAAAAGAAATTTGTCACGCTCTTTGACATAGATGAATCTGCGGTCTTCTTTATTTCTAGTTGAGTTAAGTAGGTTGAAAATAACGAGGGTGTTATTGTCATATAGATGTTTTGAAGGAATGTGGTGTGTGGTGTTTTACACTATTGAATATTACAGTTGATGATAGTTAATTGTGAGTGGGATCATTTAGTTGGTTATGGGATTAATGATTCTTGGTGATTATTTGATGATGGTGGGTTTAAAAGTGTGATTTATTATTTAGATGAATATTTGTTGCAAGAGAAGAATTTTATTGTTTCGTTGTTGGTTTTAACAAAGAGTTTTTATTTTCATGTTTGTTTGTAATTATATCTATGTTGTAAAGCAAAAGAACGAGTGTGTCACGCCACTATATAAATCACTCTTGCGTTTAGAGTATATATCAAGGTTTGTTTAGAGTATATATCAAGGTTTGTAAGCTTCTTCTTATATTTGATAGAGAAAAAAGAATTAGTAATTGGGTTGTTGACAATAAGGTGGTAACAATTAGAAACCACTTGGACAAAGTTTGAAAGATCAGATCGGTTAGATGAATTCTTTAATTCTCATCGTAAACATTAAGTTTTCACTGATAATTTTAGAAATTTAAAAATTTTGAACAAAACTTTAAATAAAATCTTTTATAATAGTAGATAATTTTTCTTTTACTAACTTTAGAAAAAATTACAACATGAAATAAGTTTCTTTAGTTGAGGTCAAGACAACACCTATAATAAATTTTATAGCATATAGATTTCTTTCAATTATAAAATAATACAAATATTTTTAAAATAATTATTTATCATGACATCTTATTCTTATTTAAAATAAATTTTAATTTATCACAAAATATGATTTACTTAAAAATTCCATAAAATTAATATAATATTTTAATCATAATATCTAATCTTTTGCATCATACTTAGTAGAGTGGGAATCATAGTACTAATATCAATGTATTTTATCCAAAAACTTTATAGCCGAGTTATTTTAGGAGAAAAACTAGGGTCATTTATATTATAAGGCCTAAACCCAAACCAACTTAACAAAATACATCCACCCCATTTACATCCCAACTAAGCCTAACTAAACCCAACTAAATGGATAAAAAGCCCCAAAAAACCCCTGCAACACTATTATATAATCCCACCCCCCATCCCCTTCCTCTATCAGCAACCCAACCCAGAACCCCCACCGCCCTCCCCCTCCCCTCCCGTCAGCTCTCTTCTCTGATATGGAGCAACCGACAACCGGCCCCTCTACCATCAGACCACCATACCACCATCATCATCAATCCCGCCACCGCCATCATCATCAATCCCTCCCACCACCACCTCCGATCCAGTAAACTCGCCACCAACATCATCATCAATCTCGCCACCACCTGCATCTCCGCCACAGCTCCACCCCATCGAGCCACTGCTCCAGCATCAGCATCCACAGCTCCACCACATCCCATCCACCTCCATTCGAAATCACCAATGCTGTCGACATCACCACCTCCAACCACCCACCCCACACCACCTCCCATCACCACCAGCATCGGCATCCACAGATCCACCTCCATCGAATCACAGCTCCACCATGAACCACCATCCACCATCGTCACTCACCTCCACACCAATAGCTCAACTGATCCACCATACACCAGCAACACCAGGCCATCGAGACCCATGACTTCAACAACATAAACACATAAAGCATCGATTCAGCAACAAAAACATATCACCACTGAAAAGCATCCACTGCTTCTGTCGGCAAACACTAATCCACCATCGACCACCATACACCAGCAAACAACAAGCCATCGAGACCAGTAGCAGCAACATTATGGGTCCATCCCGTTGAAGCCCCATCGAGACCAGTAGCAGTAGCAGCAACATTATGGGTCCAGCCCGTTGAATCCCCATCGAGACCAGTAGCAGCAACATATTTTAACCCGTTGAAGCCCCATCACGTGATGGGTCCAGCCCACCATTAGCAGCAACATTATGGGTCCAGCCCATCAGCCTTATAAACGAATTATGGGTCCAGCCCATTAATGGCTTCAATTCAAACAGCAGCCTTACTAACGTGAACCAGAGCAGTAATGATTTTTGTTTTCTTGTTTTGTTGTGTAATGATTTTTGTACTGATTAATTCTTGTTTTGTTTACTGATTCAGTCTTATCCATTAGCTTTGCTAATACACAGCATTGATTCATTTGGGTTTTTGTTTACTGATAAATACTAGCTTGATTCATTCTTCTTCATATTTGGGTTTTTTTTTTCCAATTGAATGCAAAAATGGCTTTGGTTTGGTGATTGAATGATTGAATCAGTTTTGTGTGTTTACGAAAGGGCCATACCAATTAAGAGTGTTGGAGTGTTTTGATTGTTCATATTCATTGTTGGAGTGGTTTGAGTGTTCATATTCATTGTGTTTTGATTGTGTTTTTTGATTGTAAATGGATTTGATAATAACAGAGATTGAATGTTCATATTCATTGTTGGAGTGGTTTTAGTTTGTTGGGTCAGCCCCATTAACAGTTAACAGTGATTGTGTATTTGTGTTTGTTTTTTGTGTGTTATGTGTCTGTACCCATGGAGTTAATTATCAAATATGGGGCTGGGCCGTTGGGATGAGTTTATGTAACTTACGCGGGCCGTGCCCATCACGTGGAGGGGTAAAAAGGGAAAAAACCTAACCAGAAAGTTAGAACTTGGATGTTTATAGTATTGTTTTTTAGTTTGGTGTTACTTTATAAAGTTTGTGTAAAGGAGGCTTTAGAAAGTAATTTCCTCGAAAAACTAGGCATACACTTGTTAGCATGCGGATCACGCATAAAAGTGCAAATCATGAAACGGTGGACTCTTGGAGATACCACATGCCAGATGGAGTATGCTTGTGAAGCTTTGTTGTCTCCTCGTGCTTGCAGTGTGCAAAACCACGGCCGTTGAGTCAACTTTATTTTGTCTATTGTTATGTTTAACCATTTCTTTAGCTCCTAAATATATTATATTTGATGGGATACATCTAATCTAAGGTAATAAACTGATCGACCCGAGTTTTATTTTTTAATATTCAAATTTAACTAGTTTATTTTCTTGAATTAACATTGATTTAGTTGAATTAAAATTATTAACAACCAACTTGATTCAATATAATAAAATTTGAACTTCAATCATGATTAATTTAGTTAGAAGGTGCCGTACAAAAATGAAGAGAATTGCTATATATCATTTCTATTTGTTCCACCCGTATTTTACTTTCTATGTGTCCCTTTTTTTTTGTTACAAGGAGATCCCAACGGATCGTGAAAACAGAACTAAATTAGAACATTATGCAATAACTCTGGGTCAAAACTGGAAGAGATACAATTTAATTGGTGCTCAAAACCTCCACATATGAAGTGATATAAAAGTGAAAAGAAAAAAAAATGATATACTTATATCTTTACTCAAAAATTAAATGTGATGGGATTCATTCGGATTATTTAAGAAAACCGCCATAACAATTATTATAGGTTTTTTTTTAAAATAAAAAGTACCACATATTATCAATATAAAGATTATACATATACCCGACCAAAAAAAGATTATACATATAATTATAGTTACAGAAAAACGAAAAAAATAAATTATTTCTAATTAACTTAACATATTTTAGATTTTACGACCAATTCTAAAGGTATTGTCAAAGAAAAAAATTATAGAAAAAAAATTAAAATTATATTATGATTGTGTTGCATTTTTTAATTAATAAATTACGAACCTGCAATATCCTTTCGAACCATTTGTTTAGTTTATAATCATCCTAAGTTCTCAACTGCACAAGGCCTCACGTTAAATAGAAAACCACGTATATAAATTAAATAATAGAATGACATTAACTGGCTAGACTGAATTTTGCTATTTCTTTATTTTTTAAAGCAAGATGTCCAAAATCAAATTTTTATTTTAAATATGGGTAATCTAGTTTTAATTTATCTGGAAATATAGATGGAAAGGCGTATATATACTTATAAGATTAGTCGTGGTGCATAAAAGTTGGTTCGAATACTCAGGAATTGAAAAAGAAAAAAAGAATAATGACATTATATATAATATATATATTGTGTTGTATACTTGCATAATATCTTTGAAAAAAAAAAGTATACTTGTAAATATAACATCTCGTGGTGTTAGATTTACATGTCATCAAAGGAAATGCTGACGTTAATTTTTCAGTTAACATTATCTCGTGTTAGATTAACATCGCTCGTGTCCATACCTGATTTTTCCAAAATATACCCACGGTAATTGCATGTATAGTACTGTAGGAGCCTCCAGGATTCTAAAAGACCAAATACTGCCCACAGATTTACCCAATCCTCACCTTTCGCTATAAATAAATAACTCTTTTCTCATTTCTTATTTCATACTACATTTATCTGGAAAAAATATAGCTTTTAGAGATTAAAGATCAATGGCGCCAACAGCCGCAATGCTAATCTTGGCCGGACATCATCAGAATAGATCAACTCACCGTCTATCACCGCCATCATCACCACCACCTGCATCGTCATCAGCTTCTCCCGTGATGGAATCAATGGCCCATTGGCGTTCAACTTGTGCTTCTTTCTTTCAACAAAGATTACCTCAAGGAAAAGATACATCTTTGGAGGATTGTCACTCTTCATCAGTTTCCGATTCTATCTCACAAAAGAAACTTTAACTTTGTAAATTTACACATCCATTTCTTTCTTAATATGGATAGAAAGTTGAACATTTTTCTAACTCATGGTTTCACATTTTTATCTTTACTCATGTGTGTATCTTCTTTTACTAGTTATAAAATCTCTTTGGGTTGTTATTCACATTAGTGGTAATCAAAGTTCTAAAACGGATGCATTCCAGTGTGAAAATTAAAAAAAAAAACTATAATAAAAGATGCATTTTTTTTAGACGAATAGAGGACCTATATTAAAAAACCAAAAAGCGACAAAGGGCATTACCTAATACCAGAGGGATTAAGGGACTGAGCCTATAAAAGTCAGTAAAAAAAAATTCAACAAATTTGGAGATGATTTTTTTTTTTTTGGACAATATTTGGAGATGATTTACAAAACCAATTACAAGATAAAAATAAATTAGAAAAAGCTTTTGCTACCTAATCTGTTATGGAGTTAGTTGTCCTTTGAATTTCACATACTAGCAATGAGTTGTGAGTTTTTATCAAATTTTTAATATTTTCGAGGATTATTCTGACGTTCTAAAGACAGTTCATGCTTGGTGAATAATGACTTTCAGAATTGTTTCGCCATCGGTTTCAATTCTGGTGTAAAAAGAAGCTTTATCAATGATGAAGAGGATGGAGTTTCTCAATGTCTTTGATTTAGCTTCAAGACTGGAGTTGGCTTTTATCTCCATGGCAAAGTCAATGACGATATCACCTTCCCAGTTACGAATGGTAGCAACAGCGGTAACTTTTCCTAATTTCAGTGATGTATCCAGATTCAACTTATAAGATAGTGGTAGAGGGATCGCCCAAGTACTTGAAGTGGATAACCAAGAATAATGAATAGGAATAATGAAAAGTAGTGGGGATATACTCAGATTGATTAGTTGAGGTACCTGGATTAAGATGAATATCCCTGTAAAATTTCTAAGAATTAAACATATATAATAATTAATAGGGATATTATTATAAATAACTTGATTGCGCCTAATCCAGATGACTCAAAAACAAATAGTTATAGTTTTAAGCATATAAGTTTTTTCACTTTTTGTCCGTACTTGATCGAAGATAAGATTGATCCAGTAGTTAACACCCAGATTGAAAAATGGGTCAGGGTTGACATGGATAGGGGATAAACACCAAAAATTTCTAGTCTATTCACACTTCAGAAAGAGATGCTCAACTTTTCTACTTTCTTAAGATAAAGGTTACAGAGGTCTGAACTAGAACATCTCCTGATATACCAATTATGCTCCGTGGATAGAGCATCCGATATCACTCGTCACAGAAATAAAATAAAATTCGGAGGACTATCAGCAGACTAGTTGAGTTTAAGAATATCATGATCAGAGAAAATAGAAGGCCTCGATTGGAAGGGGGTTAGTAAAACTTGCGACAATATAAGAGTACCAAGATTTCGAGGTGTAACCTCCATGGAGGAGTAAGGTCGGAGTAGATTCTCAGGTTGATTAGTCCAAGAAATATCCAATTATAAGATTCTTCTTATCATCTCAGGATTGAAAAGGAGGTTTAAAACATCTAATTTCCAAATTTTTGTAGCAGAACAAAAATGATCTGCTACGAACTTTGTTAAGTTTCGATCTTTGCTAGGACATGTTTATCAATAGGGGCTCCTAACCAATTATCCTCTCAAATATTAGTGTTACGACCATCTCCAAATGTATTATAAACCCTTGTATTATAAATATGAATAATTTTTGTTTTGGTTAATTACAATATAGGATATTTTCTCTAAACTCTAAACCCTAAACCCTTATATATATATATATATATATATATATATATATATATATATATATATATATATATATATAATTGACCATGGCTAGGTTACTTATTCTAATTTAAATTATTTTGCCTAATTGTGTTTAACATTTTCTTTTAATACATTGGAGAATCACTTTAGATTTAAAGTCAATAACTCAGTTCAAACCTTTACATTTAGAAAAAAACCAAAACTCTGCAAAGTTGAGCTAACCTTAACTGGTTTAATTGTGTTTAACATGCTTAATTTCTTTTTGACGTTAACATGTATGCTTGCATAGTGCTTACACAAAATAAATGCGGTTTTAATTTTAAATGAGTATGTCACCCGTGGCTATTTTATGAGGTCATCCACACCTTTTTAAATGGGTTTGACTCTCTCATACCATTTGCTAGGCGGTGGAGGACCTGCCACCTAGACAGGACCTACACGGGGAGCTGGCCACACGTTTGTATCCGATAAAAGATGAAATAGTTGGACTAATCAGGTATAATGGGCAATTTAACACTATAAAGTAAACAAATTTTACAAGCAAATTCGAGTGTTACATTGTAATAGTGTTAAACTCGATAAATACTTATTTCTTAATGCTTATGATACAACAGTAATACTTGAATACATCAAGCTTTGGACATAACACGTTATAATGCCAAATGAACAAAGCTTTTAACTTTGTTGAATACCACTTGGCCATGATTGATTCTTCACTTCTTTCAAAATCTCTTCAATCTCAGACAAACTTTTCTCATCCTTTCCGATAGTCACAAGTTCTTTAGCAGCCGCAACATTCTCCTCCACCTGATCAATTACAATAACATTCAAAATTACCAAATGAGTACATAAACTTCATTTAAGGACAACAAAAGTCGATAACAATAACCTGTTTCACAGAGTTCATTCCAACAAGTATAGTCGAAATATCTGGATGTGATATACTGTATTGAAGAGCTAACGTTGATACATTCTTTCCCTTCTCTTTACAATAAGAAGCTACATCTCTACAAGCTTTCTAAATACCCAAAAAAAAATTCATCGAAATTAAATTTAAAAAACTGATGAATATAAACAATTAAAAAATTTGCAAACCTTGAGTTCAGGGGAAGCAGGATGCCATTCCGGGGGCCCGTTTTCTGTAAGAAGGCCCATTGCTAATGGAGAAGCACTAATTACACCAACACCTTTGCTCTTTAAATAAGGTAGTAGATCCAGTAATGTGGTATCGTTAATACTGTAGTGACAATACGATAATATCACATCAATTGTACCTGGTGGGACCCTATCTAACACGTAAGTGAAAACATTCAATGGAAGCCCTGTTATTCCGATGAATCTCGTCTTTCCAGCTTCTTTTAATTTTAGAAGAGCTGGAATTGTTTCTGTGACAATCTGTTTAAGAAAACAAGTTATTCAAACTTTGTAAGTTTTGATATTGAAGAATGAAGAAATTTTTTGTGTTTATTACCTGATCAAGAGATCCAAATTCGATATCATGACAGTGTAACATGTCAACGTAATCAAGCTGTAATCTTTCTAAGCTTTCGTTGATGCTTTTAGTGACTCTTTCTGCACTAAAGTCAAAACCTTCAGCATATCTTCCACATTTTGTTGATATAATATACTCATTTCTAGGTACATTGAGAGCTTTTAAAGCGTTTCCTAGTACTTTCTCTGATAATGTTGCACCATAGTATCTACAATAACCCGAGATAAGAATTAATTGAAAAAATCCCACCAGAACTCAGTTAATTGGAAACAAAAAAAAAATCTGGAATACTCTCCACTCTGTATCTAGAAATCTTAAGGTTTTTGGACTCACTAACAAGTCAGGGTAAATGCTCGTAGTACCTTGGATGCAACATTAACTTAGAGCGGAAATGGATTACTGAATTATCAGTTGGAAGGGTTCCTTGCACCTTTGGTCCCTGACTCTATGTTATGCAAAATAGCTACATATACCCTTTGTTCTGAAAGTGTAATTATACCACTGAGTTATACATCAATGTTGCAAATCTAACCCCATGGGAGTATATTTGCTAGATTCTCCATATAACACGGGTATATTTGTTACTTTCTGAATAACAAGGATATATATATATTTTAATGTTTAGCCGAGTTGTGCAACATTACAAATTAATTGAAGAAAAATCACTTAAAATTCCCCACAAAAAACTGAAATTCAGTAAGCTCAAAATTAAAAACATGTTCAACAAGATCAGTTGGAACAAAAGAAACATAAAAATGAGCGATAAATCAAATTTAGCCCTATATATTGGGAGATTATCATCTAAGTAACTAAATATATGATTAAACACGAATATAGCTGATATATACTCAATCAAAATATAGAAAATGCTTTATATCTAACAACGGAAAAATTGAAAAATGAAATTTGGAAAGGGGTGGAATTTGCATACGGAGAGGTATCGAAAAAGTTAATGCCCAGACGAAAGGCCTCTCGGACGGTGGCGTTGGCTTGGTCCTGGGTAATGGGGCCGAAGACATTACCGAGAGGGGAGGCGCCGAAGCCGACGGAGCTGACTTTCAGGCCGGTGTTGCCGAGAGGACGAAGCTCTAGGGCTTGAGCTACTGACATTGTCTATGGTTGGATTGGATTTACTGAACGAAAGGTAACTGACTAACTGACTAACTGATTAACTACTGCTTTGTAAATTGAAATAAATTTTTTTCCGGAAATTTCCTTGAAGTTAACTGTCCCACTTAACGATTAACTACGTCGTTGGGTACGTTTAAATGAGAACAAAAAAAAAAAGTCAAAATATTAGGAAGAAAAATTAATACTCCTACGCGTAATTACATATGAGACATTTGTTAGATTAAATAACTTATAGTAGGATAATTGCATTTATAAAAGTAATGATTCATGCATTCATTTTTATAAGTAGGACACGTATCATGCTTTAATGAATTCCATTTGTTTATCATAATATCATGATATAATAAGGGATAATACCCAATAAGTACCTACCACCTTACATTCTTACCCATAAAATGCATCGTCTTTTTCAAAAGACAACGAATAATGGGAAGCTTTCCATAACTCAGACTACTCTTTTTATGGAAAAGAAAAGAAATAAGCAAAATATATGTGGTCTTTTATGGAGAAAAGAATGATTGTTAGGGTAAAAGGAAATTAATTATAACTTGAGGTATTTTTTGGGTAATAATCCTATAATAATAAATTTGAATAAAAAATATTAAAAATATATCTGTCATTTTTAGTCCGATATTACAAAAATAAATATTTTTGTATCATATTCTTTCACTCGTCTTTTGGGTCATTTCACCAAAATATATAACCAATCTTAGATTTAAGTTAATATAATACTTGATTCGTGATAATAATATAGTTTATTTGAAATATTTAAATTATCTTTCAAATTTATTAAACTAGGTATAGCCCGTGTGTGAAGACACTACAAAAAATATTCATAAATCATACTTAATATGCAATGAATCTTATATTGAGCCAAGAACGAAAGAAGACGGTAGTAACATCATCTATGATTATGATTGGTGTTTAACTTATTTAAAATCAAAATTTAAGTTTTACTATATCGTCCGATATAATAAGACTTGTTCTCATGTCCGTCCTTTTTGAAGTGTAACTGGTTTTTTTTTTAATTCATTTATTTAAAAGCAAATGTCCGTATTTTTTTAGGTGTATCAGGTTTCTTAATTCACGTCTTGCAAGAAACACAGGTATAGGAGTTTTCACTCATTTGACCAAAAATTACTCTACATAAAAGATATGAAATTTGTACCCCACACAACTCTATCAACTCTACACGCCACCGCAGCTGAAAGCAAACTTTTTTTGTGCATGATTTTAAAAAGATAAACTCATTCTTTGCATGAAACCGATGGTCCATTCATGCGTCAAAGTAAGCATGATTTGTCTTACACTTCTCCACAATGAAAAACGTTGTCTTATATACCCTGTAGCCGTTGCCATAACACCTGGATATGGAATTGAAAAAAAAGAGTCTCAGACTGGACATAAGTTGAGTGTACATCCTGGTTATATGAGCAACTAATTAGAATTATTCCATGAATACCTTATAATTGCATTATAAGTCCCTATATTAAATAATAAGAATAGAGGATTAACTACCTGAGCTTTCATGGTCTTGGTCGTCTCAACACCGACTACAATCGTTTCAAGAGAGCTAAGAAAAGTATCAACGTGTCCACACCAACAATCAATTTCTTCTCATAAGTAAAACTCAACAAATGAGTATAAAAAAGAGATATTAGCTCATATGGTCCTAGAGCCCAACTATCAACCCCTATCAAGTCCAACCCACTATTTTCACCCTTTAGAGTCCAACGTTTTTCTCTGCATTCCATCATTACCCCTCATAACAATATCACGAATATATTATCCTCCTTGATACTCGCTTTCAGTTATTTCATTTATAGTAGCAAAATCCATATATCCCTACAATCATGCAATTATTTTAGTAAACTAGTTATACGTTATATCAATTACATTCCAGAGCTTCTTCCACCATTATCACAATTTCAGTCTCAACTCGTAGCTTTCATCCACTGCAATCATCAAGGTATGTTTCTAATCATACATTCTTCTACATCGCGTATCCTTTTTTCATGACAAATGTTATTACATACCATTCAATCTATATTAACACATGAATACAGTAAATATCATCCGTTGTATAGAAGGTTTTCAATAACATAATTAGTTTACAATTTAATTTTATCAAATGATTTATACACATTTATTTGTGTTGTTATCTACTAGGCATGGCATCAAATGTTATTGTCGTATTTCATTTCAATGATGAGAAGGCTTTGAAGCTATTCAGGTTGTTTGATTCCTTCGAGTCAATAACAAATTATGTTAAAGAAACATGGAAATCCTTGGAAGATAATGTCTTTGAGCTACTCTATTCAATTGTTGAACACAAAAAATACATGTTTGGTGGTGAAGGAGATTTCGGGACTATTACATGGTTACTAGATCATTGTCTTGTAGCTGAATTTGAAATTGAAGTGATATGTAAGAGCATTGCAGTGATTCAACAACCTCAAGATGCAACAGATTCTATGGGCATTGTTCATATACCACCACAAAATTTGGTTGATGAAGCACCAGCAGAAGATGATGAAGTAGATGAAAACAACTATCATCACAAAGTCAGGGTTCTAAAGAGCAGTGCTTGGAAACATGCCCTCAGAGAACCCGGTCAATGTTTCCGCGATGGGATAAAAGAATTCCGTCGGGCACTCGCGAAATTCGCTTGTGAGACTGGATACACTTTTCAGTTCGGTCATAATCGCCCAAACCGTGTTAGTGCTTACTGCTCCAAAGCCAAAGAATCAGGTTTGTTTCGTGTTTTCTGTACACCATCATAATGTTAGGCTAAACCATCAAATATACACAGACACACCTTCATCAAGTTTACCTTAACTAGTTACAAACCATCATAATATTCAGGCAAACCACCAAATTTAAACACGTATACCATCACTCACATAATCACATGTGCATACGCACTGCCCATCAATTTATTCTTTTCAACCATCAATTTTAAACTGACACACCATCATAATTTACCATCATATTGTTTATCAGTTATACTCTTGTTTTCTTATGGATTATACATTTGTTTGTTTATTCAGGGTGTAAGTGGTATGTGTATGCATCTAAAGACAATGACACTCAAAAAGCATTCATCAGGACATTTGTTAAAGATCACACATGCGGCCCACCAATGAAAACATTCACAAACCCCCGATTAACCGGCGATTTAATCAAGGACATTATAATCGACATGATGCGGTCTAAACCTGATACCAAACCAGGCCATGTGATGAATTTTCTTAAATATGAATACGGTTATAATATCACTTACAAGATTGCTTATGGTGCCGTGAATAAGGCCCGTGATGATATTTTTGGCGATGCTGGGTTGTCATACAATCGGATACAGGCATATTTCGACAAACTAAGCGAGATTGACCCTTTAGGCGCTGTTTCTCTTGAGTGTGAACCATCTAACCGTTCATTTACTCGACGCCACTTTGCATTTGGTGCCTGCGTTGAAGGATTTAATCATTGCCGCCCGTTACTCTTTTTAGATGCAACTTTCCTTAAGAATAAATATAAAGGCCAACTACTCGTTGCTATTGCGAAAGATGCTAACCAAGGTATTATATATTTTTTAGATAAACTCAGCAGATTATTGTTAGTTGCAAACTAATAATTTTATAACTTTATGTCTTATCAGGGTTGTTCCCTGTCGCGTTTTCTATAGTTCGATCGGAAGACACTGTTAACTGGACACATTTTCTTCGTTTCCTTGCACCACTAATCTCCTCACGTACAGGGGCTAGACTCACTATCCAACAATCAGAACAAAAAAAATGTTGCTACAATGGGGCTAGACCCACTAGACCAACAATGGTGCTGCATCAACGAAGGCGGCGGTGGGTAGTGACGGGATTACACGAACACGAACACCAGATCGAGATCGAGATGCTCAAGCAGCTGTGGTGGTGATGGTGGGGTTGAATGGTGGATGTTCTCTTTGATTGTTCAATTCGGCGGTGGTGGTGGTGTTTCTTCTGCAGCAGAGAGGGGTGGATTTGGTGGACCAGTTCGGCGGTGGTGGTACTTCTAATCTTCTGCAGTAGCAGGCTTGATGTTCTAATCTTCTTCACGAACGGAGGTCTACGAACGGAGATCTGATGCAGCTCCACGGTGGCGACGGCGGTGGTGCAGCGAGAATGAAAAAAAACAGATCTGTATCTAGTTCGACGATGGAGTTCAGCAGGGCTCCGGAAAATGTCAGATCTGGAGGGCTAGGTGAGAGGAGAAGGGCGTCGATGGGAGAAGGAGGAAGGGCACGTTCATGGGGGGCGGAACTCCACGGTGGAGGCGGTTTTCTTCGCTGGTGTTGAACGGCGGCGGAATGAAGGTGAGGGGGAAGCAGACGGTGAGAAGGAGAGGGTGGTGAGGTTTGTGAGGGTGGGGGCCTGGTGGTGATGAAGCAGGGGATGAAGGTTTTGGTGGTGATGTTGGGGGAGGTTGTCGGTTGCCATGGTGAAGAAGGACGTGGGGGGATGTTGGGGGTCGGTGGCTTTGGTGATGTTGGTGGTGGGGGGCGGTGGTTTGGATAGTTACAGAGAGAGAATGGAGGGGATAGAGAGTGGTGGGTTTGCTGCTGGAGAAAGAGGGATGGGGTTTAGGTCTCGATGCTTAATAGGAAAGGATTTTTGGGTTTTCAGCTTTTCTATGTGGAGTAATGGGTTGGGAGGGTAGTTTAGGTACTTTTGGGCTATTAGTTAGGTTCTAATGGATTTAGTTATACAAGACTTTATTTTATAAAGTGGATATGGCCTTAGGCCTTTAAAAATAAATGGCCTTATTGTAATCTAAGTTAAAGATGACAGCAATTTGATTTCTTTTAAAAATATTAAAAATTATAACTATAACTATTTTTTTATAAAAAATCATAAATATACCGTTTTAATCATTAATTTTGTAATTTTACCATAACCAAATATCACTCTAGCTATATACAATTTTTTTTTTGTCTTTGAATAAATTAGATATTTGTTAATTATCTTTTTACCTTAATTATTTTAAATTATAAACATATAGATGATAATAAACGATTTTCGGTTATTCGATTTTATTTTAATCTAAAACTATAGCTTAACGATTTTAATCATCAGTTGCACTTTTAAAAACCATAATCTAATTGTTTTAATTACGATTATATAATCGTTTCATTTATCATTGGTTTTAGTTTTTAACCATAATTATTGCCATCTCTAAACTTGGTATAAGAAGGTTTTAACAATTTCAAGGATATCAATATCTCTTATATCCTTTAACTACCATGAAAATGTCACTAGTTTTCTGTAAGAAGAGAGACTGCACATGACCTACTACTCTTGGAGTGTTTGTTTTCATTTAATGAGATCTTAATCTGATTCATTAAGACACTAGATCAATAAAATAGTTTGCTTTTCTTGAACATTTCATATATAAATGACTTTTAATTTGAATAGATTAGTATATAAAATAAGAATAATGATATATCATCTAAAATTATATTATACAATATATTTTTCATGAAGTGGTGTAATTTGAGTGAAAAAATTATTAATTTATTTATTTATTTCAATCTAATTAACAATTAATTTTTATTTAAATTACATCATGAATAATATATACTATCATGAATAATATATAGAGTTTTTAGCCAATTAAGTCCACCAACCCAACTATCCACCCCTAACCGGTCCAGCCCCTGATTTTTCCCCTAGCAGGTCCAACAAATTTTTTAGTATCCCAACAATACCCTCGCACGAAATCAGATAAAATCTAATCATCCCATGATTTACGCAATTAACTGATCCATTAAGATAGCATATCTTAATGGAATCCAATAGGATTTCTTCTCTTCCAATCAACTATCTCTTTTAATCTGGAGCCATTAACGTTTGAAGCTTCACATTTGGAATAGGAGAAGAGCTCCAGTATTGCATAATAACAGCTCCCGTCGGAGCTCCATTAACGGCGACAAGGGATTTGGAATAGGAGAAGAGCTCCATTAACGGGTTTCGTCGCCTTCCCGGAGAGATTTGGATCCATTAACGGCTAAGCTTCGTAACAAAAACAGGTTACGAATTAATCCTTTTCATCCAAATTCGACTCCTTCACCTAAATCAGATTACATCTGTAACAAAAACCTCAGCCACTGATCTTTCTTTTCATCATCAACATAACAGGTTTGTGTAAATTGTTATCTAATTAATCCCAAACCACTGACCCATTATCCCATATCTAACTAATTGAGCCTCATTTCTTCGTCTTTTGATTGAACAGATAAAAAGAAGAGTGCGCAACGATGGGGATGAATGGTTGTCGGTGTGATGCAGATGCACACCATCGATTTTGACAGAGAACCCATCAAAACAAAGCTAATAACCCACTGGTATATGAGTCTGAAAACATGTAACCCACCACATCTATCTGTTATAAAAACGTACCCCATCGATATGCTCATGCACACCATCAAAAATCAAACTTGGTAGCATTCCATGTACCACCATCTTTAACTGACAACCTGTTCAAGAAACAAACATTACCCATCGAGTTTAGTGGACAGCCCACCATCGTCCATTTGAACAAAAGTTCTCAGTTTTTCTTCAGTTGCTGCATTTGAATTTTTATTAGTTACTGATTTTAATTTTTCTGGGTTATTGATTTGATTGATTGCATGATTTTAGCGATTATTGTTTGTTTTAATTTCTTTGTTTTAATTTTCAACTGATTGCATGATTTTAGCATTTTTTTTTTGTAACAAATTTCCAATTAATGGGTAACTAGGGGCAAGTCTGTCGTTTGCGGTGGGCTAGACCTGATGGGCAATCACTGATTACTTGTGGACTCTATAAGGAAATCACCCTAATATATACTATATTGAAGAATATTTAAGTTATATATCATTACTCATTTAATAAACTAGTGTCATGCATTAGTTTCAAAATGCTTATTTAAATTCATAAATAAGTCGAACTGTGCGCCATTATCTATCATCCACTACATGGGTTGCTTTATACTCCTACTTAGCATAGCACACAATAGTTGAAATGTACTCATATTAATAGACGTTCAACCCATTTTTAAACAATTAATTCAAGCTTTCCGTACTTTATTTATCTCAGATGTTTGCCTTCGAGAAAAGAAAAGATAAAAAAAAAACCATTGCCGACCACCTTTACTTTCTTAACTAAGAGCGGTTTCAAAAATATTTTTCATTAGGGGGCAGGCTAAAAGTCGAAAAATTCTTACTCGGTGTAATGTTAAAAATAAGTTTTACAATTTCTTCTTCATAAACCTTCATATATGAAATATTAAAAAAAAATTATCTTCTTATCATATTTATTTATTGAATTATTCCCTTTCAAATTTTATTTTCGTATATAATTTGTCATTTTAATATTTTTTCTATATAATTATTTGTATTATATTTGTTCAAAACATATAAAAAATATAACATCTAAATTATCATTGTTAAATGTTATAAATTCATTGTCAGATACAATTTTTTAATAAATTAGATAAATCCTGCTACATATCAAAATCAATGAAAGTTCAAGCCCCTCAATCCACCAGACTTCTGCTCCATTTAAAATTAGGGGCGAATGTATTTGTATGGCGGGACTAAAAATTAGAAAATTGAGTTATGATCTAAATATTTGGGGTGAGGCATTGCCTTATACAATTTGAGGGCTAATTCATAAATATGGTACTTAATAATGGTTAAAAATTATTGAAAAGAAAATTATATTCTGAGGACAGGGATAAAAATTTATCTGTTGGGACTAAATATTTCTCAATCGAGGATAATTTATTTTTGAACTCGTTTATAATATTATTAAAAAAATTAGACAGATTTGTACTACAATTTATAAGTCATTTTTTATTTTATTAATATAAAACTTCATTTTATTTTATTTGTCTTTTCTTTTAAATTGATGAATAAAATAAACTTATGACTTTTGGCTTTTCATGATCCAACATTAATCCATCCACTAATTTTATCTTAATGTTTTTTTCATTAATCTTATGCAAATGAAAAGTTGTAACACTTTTTTATTAACCATTTGCAAATGAAAGGTTGTAACAACTAGTAATTCATTGCCATTAAAAAGCTTGATGGGAGCTTGGCTATATAAACTAGAGTTTTGGTCCCTAAACTCAATTCATTCACACAAAAAAAATATACACCATCTATAGTTGAATGCTTGAGAGTTTGGAAGAACAAAACATAAAGAAAAGTTTCTAAAAACATCAATGGCCGGAGGTATCACTACTCTTTTTCGATCTATTTATTTATTCCGCATTTTAGTTTGATCGATTTTTCTAACACAATTTCCCGTTATTAAACTATATATAAACCTCACCTCAGCAGAATCTCACTCACCACATTGTTTGTATTCCATATACAATTCAAAAAACGAAATTAAGTAATGGCTCTCTTATGGATCTGCTTAGTCTTCCTTGTCATCTCCTCAGCAGTAACTGCTGAAGTTTGTGATCGTAAACGTTGTATTCCTCAAACAAAAGTTGCTCACTTCACCACAACCTCTTCACTTACATGTAAGAACTCACTTGATCCATTTGTTTTCGACATCTATCTTCCGTGTATTGTTAGGTAGTCTTCCCTATATTTTTTATTTTTTGAAATTAAAATGATTACATATTTTGCTACAGCTGGTGCATGTGGATATGGTTCTCTTGCTGTTGGCTTTAATAAAGGCTACGTTGCAGCTGCTGCTCCTTCCATTTACAAAGATGGTCTTGGTTGTGGTGCATGTTATCAGGTACGAATACAATTAAAGTTGATCTTGATAATTTGAAGACTAAAATGTTAAATGTTTTTGATTTATGTATCGTGAGTTAAACTTGTACTCTATATCTCAGATAAGGTGCAAGAACACTAAACTTTGCACTAAAAAAGGTTCAACCATACTAGTAACTGATCTGAATCAAAATAACGCCACTGACTTTGTTCTAAGCAAAGACGCTTTCACCGCCTTGGCTCTAAAGGGTAAGGCCTCAAGCCTTACCAAACTTGGTCTCGTTGATGTCGAATACAAGAGGGTACCTTGCGATTACCCAAACAAAAATCTCTCTATCCGGGTAGAAGATTTTAGCCAAAAGCCACATTATCTAGCAATAAAGTTCTTGTATCAAGGTGGTCAAACCAACTTTCTAGCACTTGAAGTGGCTCCTGTCACTTCATCGATGTCGTGGAACTCGTTGAGCAGGAATTATGGGGCAGTATGGGATACTAGTAAAGTTCCAAGTGGTGCATTGCAACTCAGATTTGCTGTTATGGGTGGATATGATGCTAATTGGTATACCGTAAATGCTTTACCGGCGAATTGGAAGAATGGAATGATTTATAACACCGGGGTTAAGATCACGCAGATTGCTCAAGATGGTTGCTCTCCATGTGATGATGGCTCGTGGAAGGTTTAATTTAATTTATTGACTTATTTCAGATGCATTGGAGTATTATATATTGAATTGCTTATAATTGAAGGAGTGCTTATGTATTTAACGCGATCTATTAATAATCACGATTGCTACTCAAACATGAGATAAAAGTTAAAATAATCATTGGAGAGTTAGTAGAGAATCAAAAGTTTTATATTTAATTTTTTTTTTTGGTTAAATGAGAGGTCATAAAGACCATGAAGAAAAAAATTCTTCTACAAAAGTTTATTTTCTAAAGTTATTTTAGGAATCGTCTACCCATACAAATCCCGAACGATGAAACGCCATATCCCATCTGAGGGATCTGTGTACACTATTGACCTATCTTTATTCTGAAATCCAAATTAACCAATCAATCCGTGCTATTATTTGCTTCTCGGAAATTCCAAACCGTCTCGAAGTTTATATTAAATTTAAAATGGGCTAACATTATGTTATTCTATTATTGTTTTTTTTTGTTGTCCAAAAAAAAATTAATGTTGTTTCCCTTATAAAAATTGGACAAATTTTTATGTATAGCTCCCAAATAACTGTTAGGATAAAAACATAAATCAAATAAAACACAAAGAAAATAATGATAGAAAATAAAAAAGATACAAAATTTATGTTGTTCAACAATCGTCTACATTTAAAAAGGTTCATATCGTTTCACTATGATAAGAAAATTTTAAACAAAAACAATTTTTTCTATATTTTACAAAAATTCTCTTATTACTTTTTACAAATGTATAACTCACTTATTTTATTGGCTCTCACACCTTTTTTGATTGATGTTCACATAACTTCGAAGCACACCCTACCCCCAACCCCTTGTGAAGGGTGTAATATGATACAATATATTACAAAATGAAACTTCGTATATGTATAAACCAAGAAACAAGTCTAATAATTTCTTAATATATTCATTCCTTGAATTTTAAGTCAAGTAATATCTTTTTTTATCTCCAAATTATTAAATTATGAGATTATGACCCAAGGGTCTTAAACACCCACCCTCTAGTCCTAACCTAACCCCATCTTTTTACTCTTCTCATTAAAAACCTCAATAAGATTTTAACACTACAGGCTAAAATCTCATTTACATTCCTACCCCTTTTTGTTTTCATCCTCCTAGATATATTAATTATTTTCAGAAAATTTTAATAAAATCCATTTGCTATTATCTCAACTCTATCTCTTCTGCACTCTCTCTAAGGTTATACCAAGCCATTGTCATCTCCGACAGCCTCCTCCGTTAGCCCCTCCGTTAGCCCCTTCCGTCAGTAGATCTGGTTGAAGAGAGAGCTCGAAGCATGGTGCGAAGGAGATTCATGAAGCTCGTGGGAAGAACTCCGACGAGGATACTCCGGTGAAGCTCGAAGTAAAGCTCCTCAGATCGATTTTCTCGCCGAAACAGTAGCTACGAACTGGAGATCGAAGCATAGCGATGAACATTAATGGAGATCGAAGCAGAGCTTCTTAAATGGAAGCTGATTCGCCATTGTCGTGAAGATCTCGCGTTCTTGATTCGCAAACGAAAGCTCCGACGAGCCAAGTCTCTCTCCTCGGTAGCAAATCTCGATCGAGGCATGGCGGTAAGCTCGTCTTCGTCGGAGTGCTCCCACGAACGCGGAGATGGAGTTTTATAGGTCCTGCCATGGAAGCTGCGAAACTCGAACGAAGCACAATGCATCATTTTTTTGTTGATTCGCGTACTCTGTACGCGTAATAGTTTTTTCCAGATCTGGTCAAACGAGTTTAGTTAGTTTTTTTGTTTGTATTAATTAGTTTTTTTTCCTTTTTTGTTGTAATTAGTTAGTAAGTAGTTTTTTATGTAATAATGTGTTGTAACGTGATACTCATCTTTATCTTTTTTTGGTGATACTCCTCCTTTTTTAATGATACTCATTTTTTTTAATAATACTTTGCTTTTTATAAGGATACTCTGATGTTTTTAATAGAATTCTCAGCTTTTTTTTATTGTAAACTCATCAATTTTAAGGAGTACTCGTCATTTTTTAAAACTCATCAATTTTTTTGAAACTCGTCAAACTCATCATTTTTTTCCGGTGGTCGGACATCGGTGGTTGAGGTCGGTGGTCGGTGGTCGGAGGTCAGCGGTCGGTGGTCGGTGGTCGGTGGTCGGCGGTAGATGGTCGGCAGTAGATGGTTAGTGGAGAGAGATGAACAATGACATCACTCTTTTTGTCTTTTAGTGTTAATAAGGGTATATTAGTATTTGGTCATTTTTGAGGTCTCTTTAAAGAAATAAGATTCCCACTAGTTTCTTTAGGCCAAAAAACTAGTCTCTAGGACCCTATGTGTCAATCACCCTTAAATTATTGGGGTTGAATTTCAAGCTACAATCCAACAATATCTCTTTTGGCGAGAAGTGCCAAGGATCTTCATAGCAACTGGATCCACTTACAAGCTTACTTATGCGAGAACCATAGTTTGATAGCAATCTTCGAAACAACATATGCAAATATCTCGATTAGAAAATGCTAAAGTCCTCCCTTGAAAGAATCTCAAACATATCTCTTCCAAACTAAGAAGTACTCAAAATGTTCTGCATGATGCTAAGAAAAGAAGTGTGACGGAAAAAACTGCCAAAGGTTGGCTTGATGAACTAAAAGGCATATCATATGAAATGGATGATGTGCTTAATGAATGGAACACTTCAATATCCAAGAGTAAACTATTAGATCACAATCCTAATTCTGACCTTCCTACACAAAAAGAAAAGTTAAGTTGTGCTTCCTTGTTTAGTTCATGTATTTCACCTTTTAAACAAGTTGGTTTCCGATATGATATAGGCACGAAAAGTAAGGATGTCAATGGAAGGCTAGATTTAGTCATAAAAGATATGAATGACTTCAAATTTGTTTTCAATCAGAAAATTAGTTATGTTGATTCTTTGAAAATTTATCGAGTCACAACCTCTATAATAAAAGAATAATTCTTTGAAAATTTATTGAGTCACAAATTCTATAATAAATGAATCATAAACATACGGGAATCATTCTGATGAGAAAACTATTTTAAGCAAGTTATTATATGAGGGAACTTCTGAAGAAATTAATAGAAAAATCCCTACAATCTCGATAGTAGGTGTTGGCGGATTAGGAAAGGCAACCCTTGCAAAATTAGTTTTTAATAACGATGAGGTTTAGAAAAGGTTTAGAAAAGGATATGGGTGTGTTTTTCCGATCCTTTTGGTAGAAATTATTGAACCTATTGAAAGGAAATCACCAAATGGATACTCCCTGGATTTGTTGCTAAAATATTTAAGAGAATCTATATCCAATGTAAAATTCTTACTTGTCTTAGATGATGTGTGGGACCAGGAAGAAAGAAAGTAGGTTGATCTTAGGAATTTTCTTGAGGATGGCATGGTCGGAAGCAGAGTTTTAGTCACAACTAGGAATACGGATGTTGCAATAGCAGTGGGTACAAGTACTACCAATATCCACCATTTAAGAATTCTGTGTTCAGAAGCTTGTTGGTCTTTATTTAGTCAAATAGCTTTTTGTGACAATGAGGAGAAGGACAAAGAGAAACTAGAAATAATTGGTTGAGACATAGTCGAAAAGTGTAAGGGTTTGCCACTTGCGGTAAGAACCTTAGGGAATGTATTACGCGTTAAAAATACTGAAGAATAGTGGAAACGTGTTTTGCATAGTGAAATATGTAAAATCAAGAAGGTCGGGGTTGAGATTTTTCCTCATTTATATTTGAGTTGCAACGAGTTACCTCATCCGATAAAAAGGTGCTTTTATATTGTTCTATCTTTCCAAAAGACATCGAGATAGATGTTGATGAGCTTACTAATAAAGGGAACAGATATATGAGAAAATGTATATTTTGTATTGTGTTTTGATTGTGTTTTACAGCTCAATATAAAATGGTACAAAGAGAATATAATACACACACAATACATACAACTAACTATCTAACTGATTTTGTCATCTAGTGTAGTTGTATTTGCAGCACATTTTGTGTGTTGCTTATCATCCCCCCTCAAGCTGAGCATCGTAAGAAGAGGAAGCTTGGAGATTAAAAAAGAGAAGGTAGCAACTGGAAGGCCCTTGGTAAGAAGATCAGCAACTTGATTTGAAGTAGAAACATGAACAAGCTTAAGCTCTTTGGAGGTGACTTGTTCACGAACGAAGTGAAAGTCAATGTCAATATGCCTTGTTCTAGAGTGAAACACTGGATTAGAAGCTAAGGCTATAGCTGAGAGATTATCACAAGCTAAAATTGGAGTTTCAACAGCCAGTTTCAAGTCCTTCAACAAATAAGAAATCCATTTTAATTCAGCTGAAACATAAGCTAATGCTCGATATTCAGCTTCAGTTGAAGATCGAGACACAGTGGACTGTTTCTTGGAACCCCATGATAAGAGATTGGAACCAAGCAAGATACAATAGCCGGTGGTAGAACGTCGATCAAGAGTATCACTTGCCCAATCAGAGTCAGAAAAAGCTCGAAGTTGAATTGGTGATTTTGTAAACGAAATACTGTAATATATAGAACCTTTAACATAGCGAAGCAATCTTTTTAATGCTTCACAATCAAGGTTGCGAGGATTGTGCATATGTTGACACAATTGATTAACAGCAAACGCAATATCCGGCCTTGTAATAGTTAGATATTGAAGAGCACCAATTAAACTTCGAAAAAGATATGTATTCTCAAAAGGTTTGAGATCATGCACAGTTGGAACAATATATTTATTTAATGAAGGGGTAGGAGAGGCTTTACAGTCAAGCATACCAGCCTTAGATAAGATTGATTTGGCATAAGTAGCTTGATTAACCAGAAAGCCTGAATCATTCTTGATTATGTCTAACCCCAAAAAATAAGATACATGTCCAAGGTCCTTCATAGCAAAACGTGACTTTAAAGCAAGAATAATAGATGCAATAAGAGAAGAGTTAGCACCTGTGACTAATAAATCATCAACATAAACTAAGACGATTGTTAAAGAATCATTAGAACCTCGAATGAACATAGATGTATCAGCTGAACTTACAACAAATTTCTGAGCTAATAGAAATGAAGTAAGCAACTGATACCAGGCTCGAGGAGCTTGCTTCAAACCATAAAGTGATCGATTAAGTTTACATACATAGGTAGGATTATCTGAGTTAACAAAGCCAAGTGGTTGAGCCATATAAACTTCTTCAGATAGTGAGCCATGTAAAAAGGCATTTGATACATCTAGTTGATGGATAATCCAGTCATAAGAAGCTGCAAGAGAAAGAATTAAACGCACAGTTTGATGCTTAACAACTGGGCTAAAAGTTTCATTATAATCAATACCAAACTCTTGCAAAAAACCACGGGCTACCAAACGAGCTTTGTAGCGAGCAATTGATCCATCAACATGTTTCTTAATACGAAATATCCATTTACATGTAATTGGAGTACGATTACATGGAGGTGGAACCAAATCCCAAGTCTTTTGACTGATAAGTGCATCATACTCTTCTTGCATTGCATTTTGCCAACATTGAAACTTTGAAGCCTCTCTATAAGAGGTAGGTTCAGAAATTTGGGGAGTAACTAACAAAGACTGACACTTATAAGAAGGTTTTAACGAGCCAGTTTGTAACCTAGTGACCATATGGTGTTTAGGTGGAGGAGGAGGACTGGGAGAAGAAGAGGTGGATTGTGAAGACTCAGGTGAATTTGGTTGAGTATAGGGACCCATAGGAGAAGATGACTCAGGTGGAGGAGGACCAACTGAACATTCAAAGGGATGGGATATAGAGTAAGGATTTATGGTAGAGTAAAAAATATCAATATATAAAGAGTGGGAGGCATCACTAGGAGTTTGAAGAGAATTTGGTGAGTCTTGTAAGGGAAAAGAATTTTCATTAAACAAGACATGTCTAGAGATATATATTTTGTGAGATGACAGTGATAAACACTTGTAACCTTTTGAAGTATTACAATAACCTAAGAATAGACAAGGTTCAGATTTGGGAGACAATTTATGAGGAGAGTAAGGCTTAAGCCATGGAAAACAAAGGCAGCCAAAAACCTTTAAATGAGAAAGAGAAGGAGAAGACTGAAATAAAGCTTGAAAAGGACTAGAATTATTTAGCACAGGTGTGGGGTAAAATGTTGATTAAATAAACAGCAGTAGCCAAGGCATCAAGCCAGTATTTTGGTGGTAAAGAAGCATGTTTTAAAAGAGTACATGTTGTCTCAATTAGGTGTCTATGTTTTCTCTCAGAGACACCATTCTGTTCAGGGGTATGAGGACAACTAGTTTGATGAACAATGCCACAAGATTGAGTAAAAGAGGCAAAGTCATGGCTAATATACTCACCACCATTATCACTACGTAGGACCTTAATTTTAGACTCAAACTGAGTTAAAACCATATTGTAAAATGATTTGAAAACTGAAAGCACATTAGACTTAAGCTTGATAGGATAAACCCAAGTAAAACGAGAAAAATCATCAACAAAGATTACATAATACTTGAATAAGGAAGATTCAATTGGAGAAGGTCCCCAAACATCACTGTGTATCAAATCAAATGACTTAGAACTACAAGATACAGAAAGATTAAAAGGCTGTTTATGAGACTTAGACACAGCACATTTTGTGTGTTGCTTGAAAACTTAGGGTAGACGATTGAGCATTGGAGATTCGAATGCTCGATTTAAATTGGTTGTATTCAGCAGGTAATCCACGCAAGGTATACATTATAATATCTTCTAGTGGTAGAGCAGATGCAGCTGTTTCCAAACCATCACAAATTTCCTGAATCTCACTTAAATATGCATTCATCGATTTATCACCTTTTTGAATGTTACACAGCTTCATTTTCAATTGATGTACATGTGTACGACATTGTGAAACAAAAATCTCCTCTAATTTATGCCAAACATCAAATGCATAAGTAAGTTTAACAACCTGTGATAAGATTGAAGGAATCATAGAGGCCAGCAGCGAGACTTTGAGCTGTTGATCCTCAATGAGCCATGTTGTATATGTAGGGTTCGATGAGTCTGGTTTAGGATTGACGCCATTAACGTGCGACAAATAACCATGAGCTTCTAGTATAGCTTCAAGTTGAGCACGCCAGAGAACATAATTCGTCGAGTCGAGTTTGACTTGAACTAAGCTCGACCAGTTTTGGCGAAGAAGAAGCAAACCAGCAGGAATCGATGTGCTGGAAGAGATATTTGGGGATAAATTTTGAGAAGATGAGGATGAATCTGTCATTATATGACTTAAAAGACAGTAGAAACGAAGAAGAAGAGGAAGAATTAAGCGGAAGAGAGTGAAGGAAAGCGAGGAAGGAAGCAACTCTGTGCCATTAATGGCGAAAAAGAAGATCAGAATTTGCTTCCTGTTTTACCCCTCTAGCTCTGATACCATAATAAAGGGAAGAGATATATGAGAAAATGTATATTTTGTATTGTGTTTTGATTGTGTTTTACAGCTCAATATATAATAGTACAAAGAGAATATAATACACACACAATACATACAACTAACTATCTAACTGATTTTGTCATCTAGTGTAGTTGTATTTGCAGCACATTTTGTGTGTTGCTTATCACTTACTATAATTTGGATAACGCAAGGTTATGTGACATCGCGTAACAAAGAATATGATGTTGAGTTAAAAGGAAAAGAGTACTTTGAGAAATTGGCAACAAGCTGTTTTTTTTTTCAATACTTTGTAGAGGATATAAATTGAAAGATTGTCAATTGCAAGATGCATGATATAGTTCATGATTTTTCCCAATATCTCACAAGTAATGAAATCACTATAATTGCTAATGAGACACAAATCCCATTTCCCCAAAAAGCTCGCCGCCATATTAATTGGACACCTAGTAGTTGTGGACAACCTGAGGTGGTTCCTCTGACTATTTGTGATGACGTGGGAATCCTTCGCAGCATATCCATTCATGATTATTCACTTCAACAACCAGGTGCCTTAACCAGCCATTTAAAATGTGTGAGAGCCTTGGTCTTAAAGAGATGCTGCTTGGAAAAACTTCCAAAGGAAATAGGGAGTTTAATTCACCTTAGACTCCTAGACTTGTCTGATAATTACATCTAGATGAGTTACCGAAATCATTGTGTGAATTGTATAATTTGTTGACCTTTGATATTGTGAACAGTGAGTCTGTGACAGCCTTAAACGCCTTCTAGAAGCAATTGGAAAATTGATAAGCTTGCGACACCTTTTAAATGAACCATCAGGAATGGAAGAATACCCAAAGTCTTTCGAGAGATTAACAAATCTTCGAACACTGTCAAAATTTAAGGTTGAAAGAAAGTACGGCAAGTTAAAATACTTAAAAATATAAAGCATCTTGGAGGTACACTTTTTATTAAGATTGATTGTAGTGATTTGGAAGTCACGGAGTTGGTAACCGATGCAAAGGAGTCACAACTCATCGATAATAAGTACATCATACATCTTCTTTTAAGGAGAATTATGAGGCAGGGGTACATGAGGCAGTGCCGAAAGCTCTACTACCACCACAAAATCAAACTCATTTGATTATTGAGAAGTTCAATGGAAGCCAATATCCAAGCTGGTTGACAGACAACTCTCATTTTAACAAGCCTACATGGCTTACAATTTTTTTTTGGGTTACATGGGTGATCCGGGCTAGTTTGCGCGCACCCGACTAATCCCATGGAGATATACATGTCTCCCCATATATATTCTCATGGTAAATCAGAACATGGTTACCCATGTTCAAGGAGAGGTTCGAGCCTTGTACCTCTCACTTTACACCTGTTAGGGAGGTGATTCGAACCATGGACCTCCCCTTTTAAGTGCTGAAGAAATAGCAAGGCTCTGGCCAGTTGAGCTAACCCAACTGGTTACATGGCTTACGATATGGTGTCAAGCCCTAACTATTCTTCTTTGCCTCCTCTCTGGAAATTGCCTACCTTAAAACTCTTAAACTATATAAGAATTTCAACACAAAGCACGTTGGATAAGAGTTTTTGGGTGTGAAAGTGCGTGCGGTCAATTCAGGTAATATCAGTTTGAGTGCAGCTTCAACGTCCGTACTTGATGCTTTCCCAAGTTTGAGGCATTAAAATATTTTAGATTTGTAGATCTGGAAGAATGGTAAGATCTAAATGAAGACAATTATGATGAAGGTGGAGTTATTCAGATAATGCCACGACTCCGGGAGCTGATGTTATGGCCGTGCTATAAACTTGAGAAATTGCCATATAGACTCCTTCGTAAGGCTTCATCCCTCGAGTACTTAGAGATTTACCATCGTGGTGTTTCCAAAAGCAATTGCCTACAACAAGTGGAGCAACTTCTACCTCATATTCCAAAAATATGAGTTGATGACATCATTTACACTTTCGTTAAGTAAGATCGGCTACTCTATAAATATATATATATATATAGAGAGTAATGCTGGGTATCACCTAGAAAGGCATCACCTAAACATCACCCATGATGTGGCGGTTAGGTGGTCCAATCATGTAGGAGAGAGAAAAAAGTATACCTGGAAAGAGAAAATCCATGATTGGACCACCTAACCGCCACATCATGGGTGATGTTTAGGTGATGCCTTTTTGGGTGATACCCAACATTATTCATATATATATATATATATATATATATCGCTCTTCGCGGCAATGTTTTTTCTGTTTTCAATCATTGCAATTGATGTAATATATACTGTTTTTTTGTAGTCCTACTGGAACGTTGTTGTGCTCAGATTGAAGGCATAATTTGGAATATTGTCGCCGGACATGCTCATGCGAGATTATATGCAGTGTTTATTGGCATTGCTTTTTGTTGGCTATAAGTTGCTTAAGCCTAAGAGACAACCTTACCAACATTTTGGGGTAATATAAATTTCACGTAACTACACTTTTCTATTCGTGATTGTAATTGACATTTTAGTACGCTCTCCACTACCACACACTACAAGAAAACGGTTGATTGGTGACAGTTCTTTTGCATGTAGGCGACAGTTTTTAAACTTTAGGGGCCACTTTTGGAACTATCGCCTAACCAAAAACAAGTGTCTCTATTATTGATGTCGCCATCTTTTGGGGACAATTTAGAAAAACTGTCGCTTAATATTTGATTACATCTTTTAAAGTGTCGCCCATCACTTTGGAGACACCATTTTAAGTGTCACTCATCACTTTGGAGACACCATTTTAAGTGTCACCCTCTACATTAGAGACACCGTTTTAAATGTCGTCCATCACTTTGGGAACACCGTTTTAAGTGTCGCCTTCCACATTAGAAACACAGTTTCAAGTGTCGCCCATCACATTGGGGATTCCGTTTCAAGTGTCACCCATCACTTTGTAAAAGAATAAATATACAGTTCCTATATTTGCTATAGCATAATTCAAATAATTCAAATATTAACCATAAAATAATTGTGTAACGTCTACTAGATACTATCCATCGGTCCAACTATCTTTTTATCTCCCAAAACATCTGATGATTTTCCTGATATAAAAGATATATAAAAATAATTAGATATGCAAAAAATGGAATCAGAGATCAAGAACCTCTAAAAGCTTACCACTAATTTCATTTCTGAATAATCCATTAAGTCAACAACTTGCTATAATCGTGAAAATTGAGAAAAAAGAAAATAAATACAAAGTTAGAGTAAATAAAGAAAACAAGTATAAGTATATATATATATATATTCTTACAACACTTGGAGCCATGAAATTTGGGGATTTTACTATAAAAGGACTAACAATGTAAGAACGAGATTTCAACGTACCCTTCCATCAGTACTTACACATTTCAGATCCTCCAACTTTTAGAATATACAAATATTTACATGCTCAACACCATTAACAACATTTATTCTACCAATTGAAGATTTTTTTATCGTATATTGATGTCTCCTTATTTTTCATGAATTAATGTTAGTTAGAGACATCATTTTTAGTGTTTTAGAAGTCTTTCTAGTCGATTTTCTCATGAATTATTACACTTTTCTATTTCTAGTCTTGATTTCATGAATTATTATTTTTAGAGCATATTGGATTTAATTATTTATTTAGTGTGAAGCTTTAAAGATAAATATGGAGATTAATTAATTACCAAGTCAAAGTCTAAGAGATAAGGAAAGAATATAAGCATGTAAGTTGAAGATAAGGAAACAAAAGCTAAAGTATGAAAAGGAAAAGTTGCCAATTAAATCTGAATTTCACCACCCACGACCACAAATCAGCTTATATCTCAAAATTGGTGAGGACTTTGGAAGAACGGTCAGGAGCAGAGTTAAAGATCTTTCCGAGTCGATAAATTTAGACTATTCATACGCGTCAAACGGATAAGAATTGAAGCTTTTAGGACCAAAACAAAAACGGGGCTGATTTCATATTTTAGGGTGACGAATTTGAGTTGGGCTAGGAGTCCAATACTTTCCTTCTCCTTCAAGAAAACGAATTAGGGCTTCTCTACACCTATAAATACACCCTTCTATCACTTGTAAATCATCCTTGCCTCATAGTAATTAGTCCTTAGGTTTATTATCATCAGAATTATTGTAGAGCAATATGACATCTTTCATTATTTCTTTTAGTTTATTTCCTTCAGGTATGAACTAATTTTCCCATAGCTTGGGTTTTGAATTATGTATAATCTATGAATTCTATTTTCTTTCTATCTAAGTTTCTTTGGGAATTATATGTTTTAATCTGATATTAGCTGCTTACCTATATATTTGTTTATGTGTTTTGAATTATTGCCTGTCCTAGAACTGATCACTTTAGGCTTTCTTAATAGTAGTTAGATGTTCACCTTAATTGGGTGTCTAATTATTGAAACACCACATAACGTCTAGTGTCGATATTGGTCTTGACAACACCAATTCTAACTAGATAGTCATTAGGGTATAATATAACCACTATCACCATGTTTGGAATTGAATTGCTTAGGAACCTAGTAGCGCATGATAACCCTAAGTTTAGGCTGCCTCGTGGTGTATCTGTAGCCCCCTTAGTCGCTCTCCAGGTCTAAGAGAGGGAATTTAGAATCCTGACTAAGTATTTAAGAGCTAATTATCTCACTTATTAACTAGAATTTGATAGAAAGAATTAGAAGGATTAGTGCTAACTAGCAAAACCTAAGCTATACTTCTCATCTCATATTCTTATCTTTTATTTTATTGTCTTTTATTTTCCTTAGTTTAATTAATATTCTCTCAATCAATCATCTTTATTTTCTGTCTTTTAATTAATTTATGTCTACTCGTTATTTCTGCTCATTCGTATAAAACACTAAGTCCCTGAGAACGAATTCAACTTATCATTAGAACTTGCAGTACTGTGCTTGTCTAGGGTGCTTTAGTGCATTGTTTCCAGCGTTTATTTATCATATTTTTATAACACTCTAGGCGACACCACATATCAAAACATTCAACACAACCATATTCACCACCACAACACCTTACTAAAACCACATCAATAAAAAAAATATTAAAAAAATAATTGCATAAACATACCTGGACAGATCCGAAACCATATCACCTGGAACCTAAAAAAGAATTTACACTCAATGGTGAGAAAGCTTCAATGGTGTATATGTAAGTGTAATTAAATGAATAGTGGAAAATGCAACACACAGTTACGTTTAGAGTAGAAGTGTTTCATCTAAACCCATAAAACTACCAAGTCTCATCTAGAAAAAAATACAAATTAACATTAGTGACCTGAAAACACCAAGATTGTCAATAACTGAATACCTTCTCTCGAATTTTCCGCCACATCAGATAACCTGCAAACACCAAGATTGTCAATAATTTTAAAAGTAGCAGATGTATCCATGTGTTTCACTAATTATCTGTTTTTATATCAATTAACTTATTATATATAAACAAACTATCAAGGAAACTACTCATAATAAACTTCGGTTACTCAAGCGAATCTGCCTTTCGGTAAAACTCTTAGTCTACCTTATAATCCCATTGTTGCAGGTACACCCTAGCTAAATTACCTAACAATATGCAATTTCACAAGAAAGTTTCGATAAATTATCAACATATAAATTAGAAAATCATATTTAATGAAGAAATATCATCGATTTTTTCTTTTTCCATGGTGATATTAACTTATAATCAAAATGATCAATCTATATATAATTACAGTAGCCCATAACGGAACCTACCACTTGCTCAATCTAGCCACACTTAGCGTAGCTAATCACTACTCAATACTAAGAAAATCTAAAAGTTCAAGCCACAACTACATAAAATAGAAATTACAACCGTTTACACAAATTAATTGGCATATTATCACTTCAATAATCAAGCAAATGTCGTTCAGAGATCAATAAATATTAATTCAAATTGAAATACATCAGAGTTGAGATTTTAAACAAAATCAATTAAGAACATCAGAGAATATAATTTGAGGATTAGCTGCAACTTACAGTGTTTCCAAGAGCCACAACATCGAGAAAAGTAGAAGACGATTTGAAGAAGCAGATGTCGATGTCGTTTTGTCTACATCTTTGTCGGCAAGTAAAGTACAGATAATGCATCAAAGATTTATGAAAATTCCTTGATCGCATCCATTATTTTCTACTAAGAAGAAACCCTACATTGAGTGAAGTTAGTATTTAAAGGAGAATAAGAGATTCAATTGTCTTAAATTTTGGAGAAGAAAAAGAAGAAATTGGGGAAGAGAGATGGTACGGTGGTAGAGGTGGTGATATGACGAGAGAGAAAGAGAAAGACGCGCTGGAGGTAAAACTCCGGTGGGAGGTGGAGAATGAGGAAGCACGCGTCAAGAGAGAGTGTGTGGAGAATTAGGGTAATGTAAGAATTAGGGTAAAACTTTTTAAGTCGTGATTTCTTTTATAATTTTATGGTTTTTAAGAATAAGGGAAATGTGAGTAATTTATAAAGCTTGATAAAAAAAAATATAAAAAGTATGGCACACTTGAAAAAATGTCACCAACTTAGTATTGGGCACACTTGTAAAAATGTCGCCTACTTAGTATGGGCACATTTGAAAAAATGTCGCCAGTTTTCATAGGTGACCATTTACAGGCGACACTTATGCAAAAGTGTCACCATATTATGGTGTCAGTTTAATAACCGGCGCAAAAAGTACTATAGGAGACAATTATCCAAAAATGACACCAAATGACTGTCACCAAATAGCAGTTTTTTTGCAGTGACATGTGTGTGAAACTGCAGTAGAATAAATATGACAGTATTAGGTATGTTCTTGTTATGACATTCAAAAGTTAATATCCTTTGGCTACTTGATTAGTTGTTCGCTTGTATTGTAGTGTTTTTTAATTATTTCGGACGAATCTTTGTGTTTATTGTTTGTAAAATCGATTCTTAAAGGTATGTTGGATTTTGATTTGTCTTCTAAAATATGGACTAGCAAAGCAATTATTGCTATGTTCTTTTTTTGACATTACAAAATAATAATTATTTTGTTTTCGTCTTAAAATTTAATTTTGAGTTTAGCACACAAGAATGCATAAGAGATTAGTTACATATCCAAAAATGTCTTGGTTAAGGTAGGTAATGTTGTGTATTCCTCTACATAAGATTTCTCCATACATTCTCAAGACTTAAACAATATTCCAAATCATCCTTCGACTGTCTCTGGCCTCAATATGTTCCATAATATTCCGACACTCACGTCCTGAAGATTTTACAATGCGAGAAGAGAATTAAAAAAATATTAGGTTACTTAAATTGTTTACACAGACTGTAAAACTATACCAAAAGGACTAATTTATCCTTCATTAGAAAATAGTTTTTGTCCCTCATTGAAAAAATAGTTTTTTCCAGACGATGCTAACATCTCCGGAGTGAAGCATGCTAGTTTATTAGAAACAACAATTATACTTCAGTTCACCATTAATTTCAAACGCAATCAGAGGTCTGTTCATTTACCTTTGTGAAAAGTTAGAGCTACAATATTGTTACACCTTTTAATGTATAATTACACATTCACACTAAACATGTGAAAGTGTGATTGGAATTAAGTACGTAGTAAATGTTTCTAGAGCTCATTAGTATTATGTCATACTTCATAGTGTAAATATTCTATTTGGTGTATGATCTTTGGTGTATTTTCCAAAACAGAACCACATCTTTTCTTTGTCCTCGATTCAGTCCCCTATCACTCTGATATTTGTATTTAGTACACTACATAAATTAAATGCACAATTTAATGCTAATCACACCAACCATACTCATCAATAACACTAACACAATCAATAAAATTAAATAAGCATCTTAAAAAAATCAAACAATGTACTCCTACATACCTATGGGTATTATTGCAAAAAGAATGCCAATAACCAAAAAATCATTTTTTTATATGTGTCAGTTGATTGTCGATAGAGTTGTGAAATGTTTGTCCTTCAGAGAACGCCTTTCAATGACTGCACAATTTTAAAATAAGAAAGGTAAGTGCTGGCCTAGAGTTTTCAGCCGTGACACATTTTCATAGACTGCATTGCAAAAGAAATGAAAGATGTAAAAAATAATTTAAATCTAAACAAAGATGAAGGCTCAACCTCGCAAGGGTTAGGCCAAAGAATTTTTTTCTTCTTCAATTCGAGGAGCTGGCAACTCCAGTAGCATCCCGCGATTGAGATGAGAAAATATGTATATGTGGGACGTGTTTACTTATCCACCAATCTACACCTGTACCAGGTTTACAACGCATTTGAAGATTAGGACAATCTTGTATAGACAAGTTGTTGTGTTTTATTTGTATAAACCAGCAAAACAATATAAAAACTAATGCAGAAATAAAATAAACAACTTTACTTGCCGAGACTCTGATTGGATCCGATGTCTTTAAGGTATGTAGGCCACGTACATGTGTCTTACGTTTGCTGGCTTCAACCTTCAGGATACAACGACAAAACTATTCAAAAGAAACTGACACATGAATTCTTAAGAATTTCAACGAACTTAATAAAGTTGCTTCTTTCTATCTTTCTCTTGTAATTTTAATGCTTTGAAAAAGGAATGAATAAAATATTTAAGTTAGGCCAACTATTTATAAAAGATGAAAAGATGGATTTGGCAAAGAGTTGTGATGGTTCATTTGAAAAAACGTTATATTAAAAGACACACCAATTACTGACCAAAGCATATGCTAGTCCGTTGGTATGAAAGTCTGGCCCAAAAGCCTACCAGCTGGAGGCCTAGGTTCAAATTCTTTTATTCTTTCAATTTTTTCAAATTCTATAACTCAATTTTTCATTTAATTTCAAATGATTTTAACCAAATGAATATATTACATTAATCTTTACAATTAGAATAAACGTATCAATACTCGAATCATTTTTTTTAAATTGAGTCACCTGCTATCATAGTAAACATGGTCATCACTTAGGTAAAATCTCATTTGACCAACACAAGTGTTAGAAATTTGGTCAGACGTTGAATAGCTATTGGGAGAGTTCTTAGTTTTGGGCAATCTGATATCGCAATTGATCTTAGTTATGCAAGGCTGTCAAGCCAATCTGGTATCCAGTAAAACAATGGACAGCTACGAATCTCAAGGCTCTGCAGCGGTGTCTTTGAGTCCCTCGGGTAGATATTTTATTCTGGGGATGCTTAATATCGTCAATCTCTTAGGGCTAACAATGTACTTCACGGTATCAGGCAGAGAAGTCAAACTTGGACAAAACATAATGGTCAAATCTTCGAGGTGAGTGAGATATTGTAATCCGAGTGATATGGAAGCCAACCTATTGCAGTTCTCTAGTGATAGAGTTTGCAGAGATTTCAAACCTTCGATTGAATTCACTGGTAAAGCTATAAATTTTTGACAGTCACTAATCTCCAAAGACTCCAAAGCGGTGAGGTTTTGAAAATTGAAATCATCCTAAAATGCTATTGTACATAGTTCTTTCTCCATGTCGTTCGTACGACGTCTACGTCATAACATAAAAACATCAGATAAATATAAAGGAGAAAAACGTACCATTGAAGCATCATCACTAATGTTCGAAGTTGTGAATATTGCTCCAATCCCCATAAGACGTTCTCCAACTCCTTACCATTTCTAGCCCCAATGAAGAATTTAGGTCTAGGTACCTCGATCCTCGGCATAGATGGTACAACAACCGCCATTTTCCCCACGACGGTTTTATAAATCGCCAACTCGGTCTTAACCATCTCTTTCTCGGCCTTGACCCCATCTAGCATCGCCTTATACTTAGCCTCTATAACGTCCCTCAACTGATGCAACTTCGCCGATCGCTCGTCGATAGTAGCTTGCATATCCTTCTTGAGGATTTTCTCATTCTCCTTAAGTGTCGACAATTGCTTCCCCAAGATTTTGTCGTCTAACTCCTTTAATTTTTTGGTTAGGTCATCCAAAAAAGGACTCATGTTTACAAATCCAACCTCTAACCTTTGAGCTCTTTTCTCCAAGCACGCGAACTCATCCCTCAAAGTTTGACGAGACTTGTTTCCCTTAGTCTCCTTTGTCTTTCCCACATTTGCCTCCACATCTCGTGTGTTTGAGTACCTTCAACCGTCATTGTTCCTTGTCCTTGCAACCTTGCTCTGATACCACTTGCCACGTGCGTTAAGTTTCATCACCAATAAATTTTGTACACCTTGTGCGGCTCCCAACCAAGTCCCCAATGTCTTGCTTGAGATCAGCCTACAAGACCAAAATTCACGCACTTAGTTGCAATAACCCTTGGAACACTTAGGCACCACTCTTAAGGACACCCTGAGAACAAAAGAGAACAAGAGAGACAATAGAGAGAGTTTGAGAAAAAGAGATTTGTATTTCTTTAAAATGATTTTCTTTGATTTCTTGGATGATTACAAATGAGGCTATCCCCCTCTATTTATACTACTCAAGATAAGGTCCTAGAAACCTTCCATACTTACTACAATCTAAGAGATTCTACCATTATTCCATATCTTTGACTCTAGTCTAGAATGCTCTGCCATATTCTGTTACATTCTAGTATCTCCCACTATATTCTATAATATTCTAGTATACCCTACCATATTATACAATCATCTAGAATATCCAAAAACTTGGAGACGGTCTCGGTTGAGTCGTAATGACATTTTAAACCTCTGAATGCACAGACCGTCTCATAATGATTGTGCGGATTGGTTAGCCAAAGTAGAAGCTCATCAACAATAGTTGGTCAGAATTTTTTATGAAGAACTAGATGACTTGAAAGCTCTTGTTATCACTTGATACGTGCATATGGAAGACACCCAAATTCATTTATAACGCGCTTTTAGGGAGTTTAGGGTCTAGTTGTTGTATATTTACATGGTCTATATGACCTCCTTCATATAAAACAAAGATAATATATCAAGGGTGCAAGTGTGTTTGATCTTCCCTTCCTAAATCCTTTAGTGTTTTTTACTTACAATAGGAGCAAGACATAATAGAACATTCATTATAATATGTAAAGAGTGATTTGAAAAGAGAAGAGACACACACATGTATATATATTGTAACTATTTTTACTATAATGAAATAGTGCAAGATATTGTAACAATACGAAGCAAATAAAAGGAATTGATTATGGATTAATTCCTCAAATATTGATTGATTATAATTGTGACAAATTTTATAGCTCAGACTTTGAAATATTACATAGTCCAATATTAATTAGACACAAGAGTTTATTTGGTTAGAAAGAATACAACTAGCCTATGACAAGAAAAAGTATTCTAAACTAAATGAAAACTATCACAACAATGACACCTTAAAAGCATCTTGTAACTCCTACATATCTGCTAAATGTGTGTTATATTTAGAGCTAATAAACTTCTTGCATCCATTAATCCTTAGCTGCACAAAACTTTGAACTTTGCTTAACATTTTCTCCTCAGCACATGCTCTATTATCATCAATTCGAGTATTTCGTTCAGTCCAACTAAGGTATATATACGTAGTAAAGCAGCTGCTAATGATAGCTTTGCATAGAGGACTAAACCTTAATGATAATATGGTGTCATTGGCTACACTTCAACTGCTAATATTAGAAGCATTGAATTTGCACTTGCTCCAGCATTTTGTGAAGATCCTACCAGTGAAAGAACACAAAACGGATAATTGTCTTTCACTTGATCGCAGCTGCAGAATTTATTCTTGCATTCTAGCTTTTGTAGGTAATCTATCAACGCAGCATAACCAAGTAATAAAGCTATACCTTGGAACATTATACTTATACCAAACATATTCAGTCCAATTAATCTTAGGAAGTTTTTCATTAATGTCATTCATAGTTTTTTTAAGGAAAAACAACCTTTGATATGAAACTCCCATTGTATAACATCTTCTTTGTTACATAATCTTGGTAGAGTATAAATGTGTGAGTTAAGCTCTCTCACATTAGGAGAATAATTCCACCTGTCTCTACTACATCAAGCAGCCATAAATTTATTGATCCATAAACCTTCAATTTGAATCTATTTGTCAAGAATATGTTGAATCCTCTTGTTGTTGATCCAATTGTCCCACATAAATAAAATGTTTAAACCATTTCCAACTTTTTGAATAATATGTTTATGCATTTCAGGCCTAATCCTTTAATTTTTCTTCCATATCCAAGTGTCATTTTTCCTTTCTTTTAAACTCCAAACACATTTGTCTTTTATTACATTGGTATGAATCCAAGTGTTATACAAGCTACCAATCTTAGTATATAGTCACCAGAAGATGCCCATTAAACATACTTTGTCATTCCAGCTAATGTCAGGTATATTTAAACCTCCTTCAGCCTTTGAGTTACAACATTTCTCCCAATCAACTTTAGTTCCTCTATCACCCTCTATATTACCTCTCCACTAGCCATATAATGATTTAACTTATAGATGACATATTTATGAAGGAGAAAAACTCTGCACCAATACATTATTTTAATAATAAGAACCATTTGAATTAGCCCAACTCTGCCAGCATAAGAGAGAAATTTATTGCTCCATGGAGATATACTTGAGCAAATACTATTAATAAGCTTATTTGAATCAAAATAGCCAGGTTTCTTGGAGTTTAAGGGTACTCCAAGATACCTTACTAGCAAAAAACCTTCCTTAATTTGAAGTATCCTAGATATTTTAGCTTTAATAAATTCAGAAGCACCCCCAAAATACACTTCGCTCTTATGAATATTGATATGAGGCCCAAATATTCTAGAGAAGATCTTCAAACCATCTTAACCCGCTTTAGTTGAAAAAGAATTTGCTGTAAGAAATAGCAGCAGATCATCTACAAAAATAATATGGTTAATCTTCATAAGACTATATCTAGGATGATAGGTAAAGTAATTATGCTCAACAATTCTTTGATATATAGCAGTAAAAACTTCCATACAAACAATAAAAAGGTATGGAAACAAGAGATCACCCTGTCTAAGCCTTCTCCTACCTATAAAATAACCCACTTTATCTCCATTAACAATAAGTGTACTCTGAGAAAAACCAAAAGCATGATGAACTGTAAATATAAATTTCCAATTTACACTGTCATAGGTTTTTCGTAAGTCTATGTTAATAGTACATCTAGGAGTGATAACTTGCTTCTCATAACCTTGTACAATATCCTGAGCAATAAGAATATTCTCACAAATAAACCTACCAAAAACATATGCAACTTGATTAGTAGATATGATGAATTGAGCACTTTCTTGAATCTATTGGCAATCAATTTAGACATAACTTTATATTTTGTACTTACAGAGGATATGGTCCTGAATTGCTTCACACTAGTAGGCACTTTGTGTATAAGTACTACATTAGTAGCATTAATTTCCTTCAAATTATGCCCAAAATCATGTGTTTGAGATATATATTCGCAAAAATCCTCACCCACAATGTTCCATGAAGTCTTGTAGAAACAATAAGTTAGTCCATCAGGGTCAGGATATTTGTTTTCTATAATACAAAAAGAACACTACTTTGATCTCATCATTAGTTACATGAGCATTTAGAATATTGATGTCTTTAACTTGAAGTTTCTTGTTAAGTAACTCACTCACAGTATTAATAGAGCAAGTTTCTTGATGTTCATCACTTTTACCTATAAAATTGACATAGAACTTGAGAAATTTAGTTTAATTCTTTATAATAAATATCATATATCTTTCCATTATCCTTACTGTATATAATTTTTTAAGGGGTATTGTTAAAAAATGACTAATAAAGGTAGCTAATTGTTAAAAGTAGCCTCTAATAATTTAGTTTATAAAAAATACCTAATAAAATGATTATTTATAAAAAAACATCCATTCTTTCTTTATATACCTTTACTACCCTTATTATTAAATATATTATTTTATTTTAATATAATATTTATTTTTTAATATCAAACAAATAATGTGGCACCTCCACCACCATTACCATCACCACCACCACAACTACAATACCACAACCATGTAAAAAAATTTAACCACTGCTACCGTTACCACCACCACATCCACCACCACAACCATAAACACCACCACCTCCACCACCACAATCATAAACACCACCACTTACTACTAATTCCATCACATGCGTGCGTACGAGAATTTCTTTTTTAAATCGTCATAACTAATTTAAAAATAATAGAAAAATAAAAAATTGAATTTTTTGACAAAAAAAATTAATATTTACGTTTGTGATTTTTTTAATTTTTTTGGCAAAAAAATTTAAAAAAATCTTAGACGTAAATATTAATTTGTCTCGTCTAAAAATGCAATTTTTTTATTTTTCTGATTTTCTAGAAATAGTTATGACGATTTTTTAAAATATTCCCAGACGCGCACGTGATAGAATTAGTCGAAGGTGGCGGTGGTTGTGGTTGTGGTTGGGATTGTTGTTGTAGTGGTGGCTGAGGTTGTAGTGGTAGTGGTGGTGGTGGTGGTAACGGTGGGGTAGTGGTGGCAGCGGTGGCAGCGGCTAGAAATTGCAATAAGGTAAGTGATAAATAATAAAGTAATTAAAAACATTATATAAAGGTATTTTTATAAATAATATTTTTAATAAATACTTTTATTAGAAATGTTCTTAACAAATAAGGCTTTTAATGGTATATTTTTAATTAATGGCTTAATTTTTTATAATGCACAATTTAATAACTCTACTAAGGAAATATGTTTATTTATCTAGCTAGGCATTTGAGTGTTCCACTTAACATTTAACCTTTTACCTTTTTAGAATAATTTCTTAATACATGATAAGTGTGTTTTTTCAGAAATTTTTTGGTTTTACTAATTCCAATAAAATTCAATCACAAAATCTTTTGATCTCTGCAAAATAGACTAATGACTAGACCGGTCTTAAAAGTGTGTTTTAGTTATTCCGCATCTATACATAGCAATTCTCAAAATTATTATATTCGATTTTAAATAATTTTTGTTTTATCAATTAATTTGGGATGAGATGGTATTTTCTTATGAATATGTTTTTGTAAGGTTCAAACACAACTATGAATTTATTTACATGCAATATATATTATTTATTTCCCACTAGCAATGATCTTCATGAATAGTATCTAATATTTGTAAGCATAGATTTGCATAATAACAATATATCTAATTAAAAACTATATCCAGTTTCATAGAAATCTCATTTTCTGAATTTATTGATCCTTTGAATCTCTTTATACATATAAATGAATAATAAATATTTATTAACGTTGATTTCCATAATCATAATATGAATTTATAAGTATATCCATGTCTTTGAATAATACATTTGTGGAATATGGTTGATTCCTTATACGTGTAATCGTATATAATATAGTGTACACAATCAAGATACGTTGTGTAAGTAGATCTGAATACGTAATCATATATACATTTGTTCAAAAACAAAAAATATTAAATATAAAATATAAATATCCACACAATTTACATTATTTTGGTTGGTTGTTGATCTTAAACACATTAAATTATAGTTTTCACTTCCAACGTCCATAAGGTCCTATCGACGTAGGATATTCCGAGAATCTCACTTAGTTAGATTTTGGGAATGTTATTGGCTTATTGCCGCAAGTCTCTGCAAATTCAGGATTTTTTTTAAAGGGGATTATAAGTTACCGGGTTTTTTTTTTTTTGTTCCAAACGCTTATATTAGAAAACCATAAACTATTACAAATCTAAAAGTTAGCCTATCCCCGTAGGGGACGAATCAAGGCCTAACAAATGAGTTAAAGTAGTAGGGAAGGGGCTTGCACAAAAGTCGAGAGACTCACCTAGAGGTAAATTTTTGCAAGCCCAATCCGCTATCATATTCCCATCTCTCTTAACAAACGAGAAGGATGGGTTACAAGTTTCAGCAATGTAGTAAATACTTCTAATAATATTACTAATACAAGGAGAATTAAAAACAAAATTGCTAACAAGGGGTCCTATAACTAAAAAGCAGTCGCTCTCCACAATGCAATGATAATTTTTGAGCTCCTTTGCCCATAAACACGCTTTGAGGACACCTAAACCTTCAGCTTCTAGGACACTGTCAGCATTAATTCTCCAAGCTTCACACTTTAAAACTCGACCTTTATTATCCCTGGCAACACATGAAATAATAGACCTATCTTTAGTAAATGAAGCATCACAATTAATTTTAATAGAGTTAATAGAAGGAGGGATCCATTTACTAACTTGTTTAATGTTTTTGTTAATGATCTTCGGTTCAGTGATTACATTTTTATCCAAAATTGGATTTTTCTTACCCTTCAGTTTAGGATTTACATCATTAGGGGTTTTTTGTATATTTCTTTCTCCCACCTTGTTATCATTACGCAATTTTGCAATCAAGTCCCTCCCCAAGGTGGAACTATCATTTTGGTCCAAAATTGCGAGATATTCAGCCCAACACAGTTCAGCCTTCCTCACAGTACTTAGTGGATCAGGTTGTGTATACTTAAATATACTTGCATTTCTGTCCTTCCATATATGCCACGCAAGTATGCAAACTTTCTCAAAAGTATAATCATTTTTTATATTTAGTTCAACCCTCTTATTAATAAAATTAGCCATCCAAACATCCAATTTCTTGGATTGGTTGCTAATTCTTAATGATAGTGGGGAAGCTAACCACGTGGCACGCGCCCAATCGCAATCAAAGAGCATGTGTTCTACATTCTCAGTTTCTTTATAGCAGATTTGACATACCTTGGAATCTTTACATTTTTTTAAATAAAGATTTTCCGAGGTAGGTAAGATGTTTTTTATAGCCTTCCAAATAAAGTTTTTTACCTTAGGTGGAGTTTTCATATTCCATATTTTCTTCCAAACAATTGGATTTGTAACATGAGAAGATGAAGGTTTAGCCTTTCTCTTTTTATTTTCCATTTCAGATTTCATATTTTTCATATGTTGATAACCCTTCTTAACCGTATATAATCCATCAGGACTAAGGGTCCAGTAAATAACATCAGGCATCTGAGTAAGGGGGATAAAAGTTTTTAAAATCTTTTCATACTCATTCTTTTGGTAGTTACTTTTAAGTTTTGCTATATTCCATTTTCTTTCTCCTGCAATAAGGAAATCAGAGACTTTTTCCAATTTTACATCAACAGGTTTCACAATATCATCATTATTGGGAATCCAGTGGTCTATTTGGGGGTTAATTTCTTGCCCATTACCAATTTTCCATTTAAGATGGTTTTTTATAGCATCTCTACCTGTAATAAGGCTTTTCCAGCCCCAAGAGGCTTTATTGCCTAGATTTGCGTGTAAAAAGGTTTTGTTAGGAAAGTACTTTCCTTGTAAAATTTTATATAGTAGAGACTCTCTATTATTAAGTAAGTTCCAAGCTTGTTTCGCAAGTAAAGCTTCATTCATAATGTTTATATCTCGGAAGCCTAAGCCTCCAGCAAATTTACTATGGGTTACATTTGACCAATTGGTCCAATGTAAACCTTTTTTATCTTTAGATCCCCACCAAAACTTAGCTATTTTCATAGTTATAGTATTACATATTTTCTTGGGGAGTAAAAAGGAGGACATAAAGTAGTTTGGTATGCTTTGAAGTACAGATTTAATAAGTATCTCTTTCCCAGCATCTGAGAGAAACAGATTTTTCCAATTGATTGTTTTTTTTATAGCCTTTTCCACCAAAGAGTTTAATTGTTTAATCTTTGATCTACCCCATTCAGTGGGTAAACCAAGATATACACCAAGGTTATTAGTGATTTTCATATTTATTTTCGAGGCAAAAATGTGTTGTATATAATGTGGGGTATTAGCACTGAATTTAACCCCACATTTATTCAAATTTAAGGTTAACCCAGTAGCATATCCAAACTTATTAATAACATCATTAAATCCCACAGCATCTTTATTATTTGCTTTTAAAAAGAACACACTATCATCAGCAAAAAGCAAGTGAGTCAAAGATGGTCCATTTCTCGAGATTTGGATCCCATCTAGTAGGTTATTATCCATTTTATTCTTAATAAGGTCATTAAGAGTTTGAGAAACAAGGCAGAAAATGAGAGGGGATAGGGGATCCCCTTGCCTCAGCCCTCTTTGGGGTTTATTCAATTTATTAGGTTGCCCATTAATAAGAATAGAGTATGAAACTGTAGAGATACAATTCATGATTCTCATGTTCCACTTGGAATCAAAACCAAGTTTATCCAAGAGAAGAGAAAGGAAATCCCATTCTACAAATTCATAAGCTTTTTGCAAGTCTGCTTTTATAATCATACTGTAATTTTTTGAACTTCTTTTTTCTTTAATATAGGTACAGACCTCATGAGTAATATAAGTATTCTCTTGGATACTTCTGCCTGGTATAAAGGCAGATTGGTTAAAGTCCACAATAGAACTCATAAGGGGTTGTAGCCTATTGACAAGTATTCTTGCAATAATTTTATAGATGAAGTTAGAGACACTAATAGGTCTATAATGTTTAATAGTACCAGGTTTATCCACTTTGGGGATAAGAGAGATAAAGGTGTGGTTAAGATCCTCAAGGCTCGCATTATTATACCAAAAGTTATTATTAATCTTAATAACATCCAACTTAATTATATCCCAATAATTCTTATAGAAGAAACCGGGGTAGCCATCTGGGCCTGGAGCTTTGAATGCTCCCAGCTCAGAGACTGCCAACTCAATCTCTTTAATAAGAATAGGTTTGAGAAGAGTTTCATTCATAGCCTTAGTAACTTTAGGTTGTATTAAGCTCAGGATAGAGCTGAAGTCTCTAGGGCCCACAGAGTTATATATATTATTAAAATAATTCATAATATTATGGTTAACCTCGGTTTGGTTGTGTAACCAAGTACCTTGATCATCCATAATAGTTGTAATTTTATTAAAGTATCTTCTTTCCTTAGTAGTAGCATGGAAATAGGATGTATTTTTATCACCTTTTATTAACCAGTTAACTCTAGATCTAGCAGCCCAAAACTTTTCTTCTATAGACCAAAGTTTTTCAATTTCCTTAGTGATATAATTATACTCATCTTTATCAGTATCAAGAGTATTATTACTATTGGTGATAATTCTAAGCCTCTCAATATACTGATCTATTTTCTTTCTAGTATTTTTAAACTTTCTTTTACTCCACACTGTAAGAATTCTCCTACACATATTCAGTTTAGTAATCAAGTTTCCTTTAGTAATAGTATTAATGTTGTTTCTAGATTTCCATACATTTTCAATAATTTCAAGGCAATCTTTTTCCTCAACCCAAAAATTTTCAAAGTAAAATCTCTTGTATTTTTTATCACTATCATCATCAAAATAGAGGATAAGGGGGCTATGGTCAGAGCCAATAGCAGGTAGGGCATTAACCCAGGCATTGGGGAAGAGGTCAGACCACAATTTATTCATCAGGTTCCTATCAAGAAGCATTTTAATCAGGTGGTCCTTATCTCTTCTATTGGACCATGTATAAGCACAGCCCTTATTATTCAATTGTATAAGTTCTAAATCTTTTATAAAATTGTTGAATTTTTTCATATTCTTTTTAATAGCATAATTACCACCGAATTTCTCACTATTAAATCTAATGAGATTAAAATCACCAATGAGATTCCATGGTAATTTATTATTAGGCTTACAGAGCTTAATATTACTTAAGCAAGCATCTTTATTAGCATCTAAAGGCGCCCCATAGATAAAGGTGGATATAATTTTAGTACCATCAGTTTTAGTAAGTTCGCAATTAATAAAATTTTCATTTTTACTAAGGATTTTAATAAGGTCCTTACTCTTCGCAAAAATAGCCAAACCCCCACTAAGGCCAACAGGTTCAACAGTTGTAATGAGGGACATATGTAAAGGCTTTTCAAGTTTCTTAAGAACAGAGAATACATTTTTAGTTTCCGAAAGAAAAATTACCTCCGGGTGATATCTTGTAGAGATATCAATAAGGGTCTGGACCGTCAGGGGTGTGCCAATCCCCTGAACGTTCCAGGAGAGGTGTATCATTGAGTGAGGTGGGATTGAATAAGGTCAATCCCGCAAACCTCCCCTTCTTCGAGCACTTGTTCTGAATGATTTCCCACCGCAGCAATGTTTGATTCACCCTCAAATGTATTAGTATTAGTTTGAATCACTAGAGGGACAGGTACCTCTTCATCTTGTGGTTGAAGTTGTTCCACAGCTTCTTGAACCATTAGCTTTGATCTAGTTTTCCATAGCTTATCACTCCTTCTTTTGTTTTTACTAATGTTTTGCTCCAAAAGGCGTTTATCTCTATGCCTGCTGAAGTTACTTGATTGACCCATAACTTCGTCAGTAGAGAGAGTCTCAGGATTGAAGAGATTTTCAACATTTTGATAGGTAGCTTTATTATCGATGGTTGTGTTTGTTACTTGTTTAATGGTTGGTGAAGGGGTATGTGGTGGTTTGGTATTAGGTGGGGGTTGAGATTGGTTGAGAACTGAAGTAGGTGGTTGGATTGATGAAGAAGACGACGGGTTAGGGTTTTCGAGAATTGGGGATGTAGAGACGAAGTGGTTGAGGATAAGATTAGTGTTTGGTGTTTTGGATAGGTTGGGTGAATTATCTGAAGGGTATGGGCTAATGTTGGGTTGTGGGGTTGGGTTAATTAAATTTGGGCTATTTAATATTTGGGCTGAAAATTGGGAGAGAGAATTTCTTATTAAAGATGATGGGCCTCCCTGACTTGGGCTAGGAAAAGACCCAAAAGCTATATCTTCAATACGGGCTGGCGAGTTATTTAATTTGGACACCAAAGAGTGGGCCAGGCCCGATAATTCTTTTTCTTTTTCAGAATAAATAATTTTTCCTTTTTTTATTTCTTCACGCCTCATCTCCTCCTTCTTCTTCGTACCATTTTTGTCTTTCTCAGTACCGATAATAGTACTAGTATCCATCCGCTCACCAAAAACAAACAATTCCGTGGTGGTTTTGTCTGTTTCTAGTACCGTAGGGGTAGTGGTGGGTACTATTTTTTCAAAATTTGAAATATTCTCAGATATGCCCTTCTTCACCATGGTTGAGTTGAGTTTACCGAGTTTGTTGTTCCAACTCGGTTTAAAATTTTTCTTACCTCCATTGATGAATTTACCAGAAAGAGAAACATTTCTTTCTTTGAGTAGTATCGTTGATTTCGAGGGTCCCCTAGTAGAAATTTTAACCCAATTTCCAATTCTGGGTTTAACAGATGGATTACTGCATTTCGAACCAATCTCATGATCAAATAAGCCGCAATTATAACACACCTGCCCAATATTCTCATACTTGAATTCAATCCAATGTTTAGTACGCTCATCCTCAAAGAAATTGATACCCGCAATAATAGGATTAACAAGTTTCCAATCTACTTGAACTTTCGAGATGGAATTCTCATCAATGAATTCTGTTTCAGGTAAGAGAATTTGATGAACTTCACCAAAGTTACTCATAATTTTCTTCATACAATTATTAGTAAGTAAACAGATTGGTGCTCCTTTAAGTTGAATCCAAAGCGTAGTATTGTTCACCTCTTTCTTTGATTTTTCATAAGTATTGATAGCGAAATGTTTACCCATAATGGTCCAGGGTCTCTGATTCCAAACAGTAAGTTGATCTTTCTCGTTTTTAAATTTGATCATCACTGTATTAGCAGCTACCTTCTCGGTTTCTACTTCTTCTAGCAGATTCCAGTATTTATTAATATGGTTCTTAATGAACACATGGTTTGTGTGTTCTTGAACCATTAGCCTAGCAATAAGCTTAAATTCATGGATGGTTTTGTATTTAGTATTGATTTCTGGTGAGATAACAAATTGGTTGTTACCCGCAAGAGGGTGATTAGTTGAATAAAAATTCATCTTAACAGAGAGGGGAGGAATAAAAGGAAAGAGGAAAGGTTTGGGTAAGAAAAGCAGGTTTCCAAGCTATGAAATTGATAAGAGAGCTCAGAAAAACGCCTAGTTTGGGAGTTAGATGGTGGTTTTTGAGGTGGTGGTGGAGGTTTTAGTGGTGGCGGTGGAGTTTTTGGTGTTGGTTTTGGAGAGAGAAGAGAGCATTTTATCCGCCCAGATGATTTGCATCTTGAACAGTTTCTTATTAATGTTGATAAGTAGTTACCGGGTTAATTAGATTAAACTCAAATATTAGAGTTTAGAGACTAACCGATTGTAAAAACCAAGTTAAATTTTTTATATATGTTAATTAATGAAAGTTATAATTCACAAAAATAACTTTCAAATACTTTGGAAAAGATTAAAATATTTTACAAAAATCAAACAAATCCACACAATTCAGGACGAACGGATTTGTTCAATCATGTATAGTTCTTTTCGGATTAGGTAAACGGATGTATACCTATGATATAAAACTGTACACTGTACAAATACAAGTTCTATTTAAACTCGAAAGATTAAAATAGTCACTATCTACTCGCTAAGTAAGATTCCAATAAACTACAATAAGGATCTCATTATCATCCATGAATACATGATATGAATACAACAGGAATAGAATAGAAAATGTGTACACATTCACTTCTTGAAAATCGCTTTCGACAAAAAAAAAAATCGCTACTAACAATGGTGTACCATCTCTCATCATAATTGTTTCTTACTCTCCAAATGTGATAAACCGTAGCGGCGAAGGCACTGCGTCGTATTACATATAAACAGCACGCGTGTATTACACACGGGGTATTTTCGTCCCACATATGGGATGGACCCTATATAAAATATTTGTTGGGTTATGGATTTTATAAGTATAAAAGCCTCTTTATATTTTATTTTAATAAATATTGTTTGAGAGTATTTTTGTCTGTTTTGATAAAGAAAATTTAAATGGAAAGGAGAATCACTTGATTTATAATTAAAAAGAATCTCTTACATTAAATCTATAAAGAATATTATTGCATTGAAAAACTATAGAAACAAAACTATTTTACAAAATTAATCTAGGGTGAATTATACATAGGGTCTTGAAGACAATTTTTCTTCTCTACAGAGTATAGTCTAGAGATTTGTTCTTTTTAGGGACCTCAGTTTTGACAATTGTCTTTCCTACCTTTACTAACACTAAAAGACAAAAGAAAGTGTGATGTCACTGTTTCTCTCTCCACTACCACTACCCACCTACCTCCGACCTCCGACCTCCGACCACCGACCACCGACCACCGACCTCCGACCATCGACCACCGACCACTGACCAGTATGCTGTAGATATCGCCGCCTAGGCGCGCCTAGGCGTCAACTCCCCCCTCAGCCGCTTACGCTTAGTAAAAATGCTAGGCGTTTTAGCCTAGCGCCTTAGTCACCGTGGAAGAGGCGCCTAACCCTCCTAGGCACCGATTAATGGCAAAAAATGGCCGCCTAGTCCCTCTTTTAATTTTTTTTTACTCTCAGAAATTCTTGAATTGATATGATAACTTTAATTTTTATATTTTCGTATTTAATATAGTGGTGTTAGATGAATTTTATGATTTAAATATATAAAATGATTATAATTTATACACATGTATTACTAAATATATAAAACTACATAGCGGGATTCAAAACCGCGTAATCCCGCCTAGGCCCCGCGTAGTCCCTCCTAGGCGCTAGGCCCCAGTCGACCGCCTAGACCGCGGAACCGAGATCTACAACATAGCTGACCACCGATCTCCGACCACCAGTCACCGGTCACCGGAAAAAAACATAGAGTACTCCGAGAATTAAATGAATTAAGCGAATACTCTAACGAATTAAACGAATACTCTATAAAAATAGTCGGAGTACTCTATGAAATAGTCGAAGTAATCTATGAAATAGTCGGAGTACTCTATGAAATATTAGGAGTACTCTTTGAAATTAAATGAATACTCTATAAAAATCAATGTGTATTTAATACCATTTCATTCATTTCATTCAAACTGTAAACCATTTACAATAGATAAAAAAACTAAACTAAATACAAAGCTGACCAGATCTGGTCAACAAAGGTGATAAAAAAAAGGAGATCGAAGTTGTGTTGCTGAAACCATGGCCGGAGTGAAGACGTGAAAGCAAATCGCCTGCGTTTGAGATCTCCGGCGAACCACACATCTACTCCAGTTTTATCGAAACCCAGGTGGTGCTCGGTTTTCCATGGATAACCGTTGGTGGTGGTCTTCTCCTCACTTCTTCTTCTGCTGCACAGGTTCGAACTTCCGGCGGCGCCGTTCTCCCTGCATTTGAGATCTCCGGCGAACCACACATTATCCAGCCTCCTTCTTCGAATCAGCACCTTCATAGCCATGGATTCTAGAACCGAGCTAAAAAATCCATTCGAATCCATTCTCAAAAAACCAGTCAAAGCTCCACGCACACATATCTGGTTCGTTCTCAACCTACGGTGGTGCTGCGCCAGTCAAAGTTGCTTCGGTGGTGCTGCCTTGGTCTCAGATCGGAGTTGCTTCATCGATCTGCGAAAATGGCCTCCGTTCACGAAGAAGAAGAGGCTGTTGCTGGTGGTGCTCGATCTGTGAAAATGGCCTGAGCAATGGAGGAGCTTCGTTCGCGAAGAGCTACGTGTAGTTGGTGAAGAGAAAAGCTGCGTGTAGTTGGTGGTGGTTGATCGGCGGCAGATTCATGAACGGCAGTGGAAACAACATTCACGAACGGCGGTGGTGGTTGCTCGTCCATGGAAACAACAATGGTGGTGGTTGCTCGTCCATGGAAACAACAATGGTGGTTGCTCTTCGTCACCACTACGAGATCCATTCTATCTGCGAGTCTGCACCACACCAGCAACAATGGCAGAACCAATCCGTGTGAGGAAGGCGAGGAAGGAGCTTCGGCGAGGAGAGATCTTGTTGGTGGTGGTGGGCATTTCGGTGGTATTGAGAGGAGAGAGAAGAGAGGTTCTATTTTCTAGGGATTTTGGGTTTTGTGTTATAATTCAGAAATGATATATTTAGTATATATAGGAAAAGAAAAAACAAAAGAGGGTAGTAAGGTAATAGGGATTTTGGGTTTCATGTGTTAAATTCTTTTTGAGGTCTTTCGTAAGAAGAGAAGGTAAGAGGGGTTTCTAATTAGAAGAGGGGGTGTCTTCAAGACCCTAAGTGACATTTTCTCATTAATCTATCGAATCCTCTCATCCTTGTTATTTCTTGAGCCTTTAAAGGGGGTAATCAAGAGGTGCAAGGTTCGAGTCCCCTCCCTGAACATAGGTAACCTAGTTCTGATTAAGTGGGAGTATGCATGAGAAGGCGTGTATACCTATGACAATAGTCGTGGTGCGTGTAAGGTGGCCCGAACACCTATATATAAAAAAAATTAATATTTAATAATGAATAAGTGTTTTTTTTTACAAGTAAAAAATAAGTGGTTAACTCTTCCGTTAATAATTGGAAAAATGTTAAACTTAATCCCAAATTCTTTTTTCATTGGTCAAAGTTTGAAGAAATTAGAACACCTAAAAGTAAAATATGGGGTATAATATTTTCGAGAGTGACATGACCTGGCAACATTATGGGGTAGTTGATGTAGGCGCCTAGAAAATAAAGAAAAACAACATTGGACTTCTAAGAGCTTTTCCACTTGCAACCTTGAAGTTTTTCTTTGGTCGGAGCAACCTTGAAGTTCAACGCCCATATAAAGACAAAGAAAGTAAAGACAATTATTTAATTCAATATAAAAGAGCTACGTATTAAAAAAAATTATATATTATACTTGTCTATTAAATTAATTTTAAGACAGTTCACATCAGAAATAATTTACAGAGAACGACAAAAACTTGTCAAGACTTTAAATATATAGGTTACCAAAGTTCTAGTTTGAGATAGTACTACTATAATCTGCAAGCATTAGCTAATAATTCTCTCAAGTTCTAGAGCTACGGTGAGTTTTTTTATCTTTATGTCAACAGAATCATAAAAGCTTATAAGGTTCGATTCAGGATCTATATATGATTACCGGTGCTTTAAACACTAAGAACAATTAGCGATTTTATTTTTAGATGATTATCTATGAAATTATACTCAACTAATTGACTTGTTATTTTAGATTTCTTTCAGGTTTCTATGGAATTATCCAACTTCAGAAGCTTAGTAGATTTAGTAAGATGTTTTACATATTAGCTATATATAGAGTGTTAAATTTCGAATGTTCTACAAATATTTATAACTTTGATGAATAATATTCTTGTAACAATATATGATATATACATGCTTATGCGATCTGTCTCGAGTCAATAAACATCATAATTTGTGCAGAGACTTGTACAGTGATCCACACACACAAAACTTCTTCACACCATTATAATTTATATGCATAACTGCACAGCATGTGTATGCATGACCTGAGAATCTAATTGGCAGAACTTGAATTTTAGGTTTTCATCATTTGATGCTAGCTACTTGTGATTCTAGTTAGCTGAGATGGATATTATTTCATGTTACAGGGAATGGAAGATTCAAGTTACCTCCATCAATGGTCGTCAATGAATTATCTTGATGATTTTAGTACCATCTCAGTAATGGCTTCTTTGGAACATGAATACACTTACACAGAAACGCCAAAGCTGGATTCCAAAAGATCTGCTTACGATGATCATGATAGGCAAGTGAAACACCAGAAAGCTAACAATGATCAAATATCTATGGAAGCTTCACCCATGGTTAATAATGCAACTCAAATTCCGAAGCAAGTCGGGAAAATCGTGAAGCCGAAAAAAGAGACCGGGACATTAGTTTCTAATGGAATTAATTTTTCACCGGCTGATAATTTCATGGTTTCTTCGGTTGATCAAGGTGGTTTAATTGTTGGAAATAATAATTATGTGTTTAACAAGGGTTGTCAATTAGGAGCTAATAAGAGGGTTAAAGAAAATGAAAGACTTCCTCAAGCTCAGCATCATATTATGGCCGAGAGGAGAAGAAGAGAAAAACTTAGTCAAAGGTTCATCGCTCTATCTGCTTTACTCCCCGGCTTGAAAAAGGTACCGTTATATCTAATATATTACAAAATCAACATATCAGAATGTTTCTTACTAAATTTTAATGAATAATTTCCCCCATACATAACAACTATAACTTACAAGATCGAAATAAAATGTCAATATCTTTCAAAATCTTATAAACATGTAGACATATATGACTTTCAATATTCTTTAAGAAATATTGCATGATTTTTTTCTTTTTTAACATTGCATGATATTTTCTTCAAGAATGTTTCAAAGTATGTATGGTTTCAATACATAAATCTTGATTAGTCTCACTTATAGATTTTTTTAGTGTATAGTAATAACCTCACTAAACAAAAATACTTGATCTGCCCATTGACCATAGATATTCTATAGATTTTCCAATTCCTTCTAGCGGAGGCAAAATTTATTTTTGAATCTAACACGGAACAATTTAAATGTTATATATACATAGATGGATAAAGCTTCTGTTCTTGGAGATGCTATAAAATACTTGAAACAACTACAAGAAAAAGTGAAGACACTCGAGGAGAAAGCTAATAAGAAAAATTCATCAATGGAATCATCGGTTGTTTATGTCAAGCGACATGAGCTATATGCTAATGGTGATAATACTACTTCCCCAACCGGTCCTTTCGATCAAACATTACCTGAAATTGAAGCAAGATTTTCAGACAAAGATGTCCTTGTTAGAATTCATTGTGAGAAGAAAAGTGGTGGAGTTCATGAGAAGATTGTTGCTGAAATTGAGAAGCTTCATTTATCAGTTATCAGTAGTAATGTCATGAGCTTTGGGACTTCTTCATTTGACATAACTATCATAGCTCAGGTATTTTCTCATCCGAAAAAGTTCTTTAAATATCTTTTTTGACTTAGACATTTAAAAAATTATGTGTATATGTAATCTTGAAAATAATTACAGTACATACCAGGCTGGGGGAGGGGCTAGCCCTACTCCCCCGGATCCGTGCCGGTATGCAACTCATGATTTGACGATTATACAAATAATATCATAGATGGCAACACTAATGTCGCCTAGTTAAAACCACGTGGGTGTGAGCATTAAAAGATCTATAACTCTTAAAAAGTCAATTCATGCAACAAATCAACAATATACTATGTTTAATTAATTTCACATACTTTAAAATTAACTTAATGAAGCTTTTTTAATATCTTTTCTTGTAGATGAATAAGGATTTCTCCATGACTGTGAAGGATTTTGTGAACAATTTACGTTCGAGTTTCAAAACGTTCATGTGATTATCAAATTAAATTTCGTTAGTAACTATTATTTAAATAATTATTCGTATACGTACTTCATCCGTCCGTGCTTGTAGACATCCGTAGATCTCCACTATCGATCAACATTTCTACCGTTGAAGCCTTTTTTCCCAAGAGGTTCGTTTTGAAGGAGGGTTTTTCCTATTAATTTTTTCATGGTTAAATTATATAATTCAGCCATGTTAATCACCCACCCGATGTAAAGAAAATACCTCATGGGTTAAGTCTGGTTTTTTTGTTGGAAGAAATGAATATACAAATGATTTTTTTTTTCGGTGGAGTAAATATTATTGTTTGATGATGTTTAAGAGGTCTTTTAAGTCTCTTTTCTTTTTTGATTTACTTTGTAATGAAAATATTGACATTTATTATCACTACGATTCATGTTGTTAATTGGGAGCAATATATGAAGTTAATTACAGATTATTAATCCCTCAATTTGTAATATCAAATAATAGTATTTGCAACCACTGGGACTAGCTCAGTGGCCAGGATCCTGTCTCTCAACTAGGAGGTACAGGGTTCGAATCCCCTCAGCCATGTTATTTCTTGAGCCCCTCCTGAACATGGGTAACCTAGTTCTGATTAAGTGGAAGTATGCATGAGGAGGCGTGTATATTTCCTATGGGATTAGTCGTGGTGCGCGTAAGCTGCCCCGGACACCCATACATCGAAAAAAATAATAATAGTATTTGCAACCATTGGGACTAGCTCAATAGCCAGGACCCTATCTCTCAACTAGGAGGTACAAGGTTCGAATCCCGTTAGTCTAAACTCTTAGACAAAATAAATGACACGTGTTTTAACACGATCCCAAAATAGACTATCTGGTTTAGTTAAGGAAGAATCCGCACCCTCGGTTATTGAATAATTTTGTAATAACGCTTATTTATATTAAGGAAGTATTTGGAAAAAAAAAGTTAATTACTACCGGTTGCAGATCCATTTTCTTTTAATTTGATGTCTAAATTTCTTATAATTTTTTTTTTAATCAATGAAATTGTTATGAAAATATTATTTAGTGGATATTATTATATAGAATAGTGGAAATAATTGAAAGGATAAAAGACAATGTAACATCTTATATTATATTTTTATTTACTCCTAAATAATGATAGAGTTAATGTGATAGTGAAAGAGTCTTGTATTCTCTATATAAAGAGCACTTGATCATCCTTTTTGGTTACACACTATGAAGCTTAGTAATATGACACGTCCAATTTTTCCACATTGTTTACAATACGTTATCAACACGAATTTAGCAACCGAGCTAATGTGATTAAAGGCTCTAGTCGTAATTTTTATTTTATTGTTATACAGAGGTAAATAATTCTTGAGGTAGAATCTATTTTTTTAACTGTTTATGTTATATTATAATATAATTGATTAATTCATCTATATTTAAAAATATATTCCAAAAGAGTAAAGATTCATCAAAATTCATATATCGTCAAAAATATAATTTTGAAAGAAAACATTCAACTTGAAATTGTACAAGTTTGCGTCAAGAAAAGAAATTACAATCGTAAAAAAAATGACGAAAATAAGCAATTGAGTGTTTGTTTCAATTTATAAATTATGATTGTCTAAAAGCAATATGAAACTCCTCTTGTTTATGAAAAAAAAAAATTTCGAGTTTTTTATAAAAAAAAAATAGTTCAATGAACTTATCAAGAAAAAAATTGTCTATTGAAAAATAATTGATAAAACCATTAAAATAAATGTCCAACTTGATTAATGATTCATAGGTGAAAATATTCAACCTTACTTGTTTCAAAAGTATAAGTTTTTATAATAAGTGATTCTCAAAAATATTGAGAAAGACAAATAATACATCCTTGAATGATCACACTATATAGTAGTAAAATCTCTGTGTATGCTTAATGTTTACAAATTTTGCGGAACCAAAAAAAATCATAAAAATGAGTCTAACGTAATAAAATTTCGTTCATACATATATATTAAGTAATATTATTGCCATATATCTTGATTTTAAAATCAAGTGAGAAAATAATGCTTATATGATAAATATCCCTAAATAACGATATTCCATAATTATAATCTCAATCTCCAAGTAAGATTAAATTTGTATATTTCACATAATAAATTTGTATGTGAATATAATCATGATTATAGCCACAACTACTAATACAATATTGATCAATATTGTTTAAATTCTAAAGTAAATATTACTAGGCTATCTTCTTTCTGTTTGTACTATTTGAAGTCAATAGTCAAATTTAGGGGAAGAAATGTATGATCTAGCAGAATATATATTTTTTTGCAATAGAAAATCGCTAGACAATTGGTTGTGAATTAGTCTAGTGTGACGTATGGACATACAATTTTATACATATATGCGGTTATAATGAATCATGAATACCCTCATTGGTCAAAGACCAAAAGTATCCATCTATATTTGTTACTTTTGTAATATAAAATATAAATGGTCCACCGTTATACACAAAGATGAGATATGAACAAATATGTGAATCTATTTTAAATCTATAATGATTGATATGCATCTTTGGCTTGCCAAATGAAAAACTTATACTGAAAATTATTCATAGAGAAAGATTATCGTGATAAGAGGGAGAGTTGAAAAATATTTTATAAGATGCATCCTCACCCTCACAAATAAATTATAAGCTCGGTGCAAAAATAAGATGCATTTATAAGTGACTAAGTCACGTATTCAGTTTGAAAATATACTGCTGATATTAACTTTCTTTGAAAAAAATACATTGCAATGCGTAAAGCGTAGCCAACCTGCCAGTTCCAAAATATCATAAATTTAAACAGTATGAGCAAGTTTGCATTTCTAAAATAGTCATGAAATAATGTACATAATATAACTAAAGAATAGTACTCTAAAAAGAGTACAATGTACCTGAATATTTTCTCATTATTGAGAAATTAAGATAAATGAATCTCATTCAATTATATTACTATAGAAATGGATGGAATCAAACAATAAATTGAACTTGATCGAATAATATGTGCAAGTGATCATGTAAAAGTAAGGAACAATTCATCAGAGATCAAAATAAACCAACTACAAGACTAATAATATCAAACAAGTCTGGAATATATTATGGAAAATAGAAACAACACAAAAACTTAGGAATTTCATGTGGAGAGCAATTAGGAATCTGTTACCAACAAAGGAAAATTTATTAAATCGTAAATATAGTGATAGTAATATCTGCAAAATTTGTAATGAGAATATAAAAACAGTAGAACATATGCTTTTCAAATGCCCTTGGGCAAAAAGTGTATGGTTTACTAGCCCTTTAAATATTAAAACTGAAAAAATAAAACCACAACCAGACTGGATCAGTGGATTTTAAACCATATACAAAATATGATTAAAAAATTAAAATAGAAGAAAGAGATATTTGAACTCATTTGTACTAACACATGACAAATTTAAAAAGATAGAAACAATTTTATGTATAATAATAAAATTTGTGACCCAATGTTTACAATAAATAAAGTTATCTTTATTTGGAAAGAATATTATAAATGTTATAAACCCATCTTAGTGGATATTCATTCCAGCCCATGGGCTAGTAGTCAAACCCATGAACACTAGGGTTTAGGGTCTCCTATCACCTATAAATAGGAGCTCCCACTATGTAACTGATACACACTCTGATAATAAACATAATACTCTTATTTCTTTCTCTACAGTTTATAACACGTTATCAGCACGATAGTCTCTACTATTCAATTTCTAGGTAATTCATTATTTTATTTTATTTTTATTTCGTAAAAATAAAATTGTTTATCAAACAAAGCTAATGATTTATATTATCAGAATGATTTTTAATAATTGCTCCAATTGAGTTTCACTATTGTGAAATATAGAAAGAGAAAAAAAAAACAAAGCAAAAATGGTTACTATTGTTTAACCGTGAAACTGAAAAAAAAGAAAAAAAAAAAAAAAAAACAAGAGTTTATATAAACATATGTGGTTTTGTTCGTTTTCTTTTGTAGACACAAAGCATTTATTGTTTACTAATATAATTTTTGGAACAAATTCACTAATGTAAATGTGTGTGCTTTTTTCTACTAAATGAAAAGAAAGCAAAAGTTACTTAATTATGGCCTTCGTAAAAATAAAAAAAGGAAACAGAATACCTCAATAAGTATCAATTGGGGTATACACTTCATTGGGATGGAATCAAATTCCAGTTATAAAACAATTATTAGGGCTAAAAAAAAAAGGGAAACTCTTCATGTTTTTCTTGTTTTGGCCGAGAAGGTCTATTTTTTGTTCACATACAAAATGAACAATTACTCATCACTGTAAGAAACACTTTGAACAAGAAAAAAGTGATGTAAGAAACATTAATTAAGGGACGATTGATTTCCTATATTCACCTACATAACTTTGGCTAATGGTGTTAGTCATAGAAAGAGCATTTAAATCCTTGTTGCACCATAGCTACTAGTATGAAGGATAAAAAATCTCAACTAATGATTGGGTTTTTCTCCATGCTCATATGATTGATTCGATTGTTTTTGAATTAATGAATTTTTCTGATTTCGTCCGAAATGGTAGAAGAAAAAAAAGCAAAAGTAATAATCAAATATGATTATTTCACCACCGTAACTGGAAAAAAAAAGCTTATATATAAGCATCTGTTCTATTTTTTAAGACATAAAAACATTGTTGTTCACTACTGTAATTCGTGTGGTTCTCCACTTCCTTTACTAAATTAAAAGAAAAGGAAAAGAAAAAAAGGGTTTAGCTATATTATGCACTAATAAAGCTATATCTTGATGTATTATCTAATATTTTATTGATACAAATGGAATATCTCAAAAGATATCTGATCTAATATTTTATCGATCTTCTGATCAATTCGATTAAAAGAAAAAAAATCGTTTGATCTATTTTTTTATCAAATAAAGCAATTCAAATGAAAAAAATTATTCAATCGATTCGTAAATTTTTTTGATCAATTTAATCAATTCTTCGATCAATAGTAATAGTAGTGGTAGTTTCTGTTCCCAATACGTATATATTGTTTTAATATAAATAATCATCTTGACTGAAAGGTTTCACTCATGTGAAAAAATAAAGCAAAAAAGCAATATTATATATGTTACATGGATATACGTATTTGTACTTCTCAATCCAAAGAAAAAAAATATATAATTTCATGGATTAATGGGAAAAAGAGACAAAAAAATTCTCTTCGGTCCAAAAAAAAAAACACATCAAAACCATTTAGCTTTTGAGCTAAATATTCACTATTGTGAACAAAAAAATCAAATAAATTCATGTGATCTTAATTCTAAATATAACAAAACAAAAAAATTTATATTGTGTCATTGGTTAATTTTTTTTGACTGATATTTATGGTCGTAATAGATCTGAATAGAGATATACAAGTGCGTACTTGGTCAAAATTTTATTTCTAGAAACATTAACTTCGGTAGCGATATTTTGACAATAGTAAATTGGAAAAGTGAATAATTTTGTGATCATATCACTTATATTTGAAAAATATCACTAAATGTGATATTTTACCAAAATTATCATATGTAAATTTAGTAATGTAAACTCTACAAGAATTTTCACAAATGATAATATTAAAGATCAAGATTATCAAATGAATATTAGCAAATTGGATATGCACAAGCAAAAAAAATTTATCCTATATATTTTGATATTAAATCGTCTATCTTTTTTCAAGACGAATTCAGAAGGATATACAAGTCCAGCAAAATTATTTATTGTATTGCATATGCCGAATCGCTAAAACTAATGCTCATAGTAAATACCCCTATTGGTAATATACCAAAAACTATATCCATCAAGATATTTTGATTGTGCAATTTTCATTACAAATGCTCCACCACCGTGCACAAAGATGGATTATGAGAATACATATTATTTACATTATTCTCTGGATTAGGGAAGATTTAAAAAGAATAACTGGAATATAAAAATACACCATTTATATTGATCCTCGTATACTCATTCAAATGATTGAAAATATTGTAAAGGTGTAGTGACTAAGTCACAATAACCAGTTTTTAATGCTCCTGATTAAATTTATGTCTCAGAAGAGCTATCTTATAAAATTAGACTATTGTACGCTCAAAGTGCAATATATCTATTTGGTTCCAAAGATAGCATAAAGGAGCAACAACATGAGCGAGTTGTTAATTATGAGACTTTTGACATCTTATAAATGTCAAAGTAGTATATATAACTGAGAATTAAAATACTCCTACTGAGTATCAGGTACCTGATTATATATTGAGATCTTAAATCAGTTATTTTACTACTTTTAATTATTGGAACCTAACAGAAATTGATCATGATCGAATTATTTTTATGTACGCGTAATAACTATTAATATATGAATGAAATCGAGGATTTTTTTAATTAAAATGTCTAAATAAACTGACTGGCCATCAGTAGAAAGACATAAATAAAGCAAATATTTTTTTAATTTCACTTGTACGACGTGAAATTTTCACAATTTTGAAACGAATGTGCTACAAGGAGGAGTCACTATACAAGATAGTATGTTGTAGCACATGTAATATATTTATTAGAGAGATATAGTCTCCGGTGGTGGATGCACTTTTATTTGCTATTATTTATTATGAAAGACTTCATATAAGTCGTATGTCGAGCACTATAAATCATTATATATGAATTAAGCGTCGATCCAATTTATGTCGTATTATTTATTACACCTATTAAATGTCTCTAGTTATACACCATTGTGTTATACTTACATCAGGGGGAGACATTTACGCAATGCACTCTTTTCCCCTTAGCATAGAATTTTTCCCACTGGGTTTTTGTTGCAAGGTTTTCAATGAGGCAATTTATATAAGTGTGTTGAAGAATACCATACTCTTTTTCCTTTACTATGATTTTGTCCCATTGGGTTTTTCTTAGAAAGGTTATAATGAGGTATATTCTCAAAATTAAATATTTAAGCGGAATGCAATCTTTCGACAAGTAAAGTAAGTTGAACAATATGCCACTTGTATCACTCAAGACATAGGAGGCTACATCAAAGATGATCGAACCAAACATATCTCCAAAGCTATCATTTAGACATGAACTCCTGAAGAAATGTGAAGTAGATGTTCAACCAATTCGCTCAAGTGACAATTCAGACGATTTATTTACAAAGGCATTACCTACATCTATGTTCAAGAAATTAATACACAAGATTAGCATGCAGCGACTTCAAGATCTTTCTTAAGAAGCTGACAAGAGGGGGAGACAAATACGCACTACACTCTTTTCCTTCATCACGGTTTTGTCCTAATAGGTTTTCCTGATAAAGGTTTTTAATGAGGTAGTTTTAGTTAGCGTATAAAGAAATGTACTCTTTTTCCTTCACTAGATTTTTTCCTACTAGGTTTTTCTAGGAAGATTTTAACGAGGCATATTCTTAGGGATTGAATATCCAAGGGGAAGTGTTATAAACCCATCTTAGTGGATATTCATTCCAGCCCATGGGCTAGTAGTCAAGCCCATGAACACTAGGGTTTAGGGTCTCATATCACCTATAAATAGGAGCTCCCACTATGTAATTGATACACACTCTGATAATAAACATAACACTCTTATTTATTTCTCTACAGTTTATAACAATAAAATCTTAAACCCTAATGATATTAATTTTATAAAAAAAGAGTTAATTACAAATGGAACATCTCAAATAGAAAGAGACAATAATTTATGAAACCAACAAACTACGAATAATACTATTATTCATACTAAATTTAAAGATAAAGGGAAAAATCCGCCTCCAAACTATTTTAAAATTAATTGTGATGCAGCTTTCTCAAAAAAATGAGTTGCAATTGCATGTTTAGTAAGAAACTCTAATGGTGAACTTGTATCAGGTAAAAGTTTGAAAGTTTGAGTGAATTCAGTCCTGGAGGTCGCAGCGACGGGTATCCTAAGAGCTACAGAGATGGCGTCTGAGTACCTCCCAGGAAGCGTGATAATAGAGAATGATGCCAAAAAAATTATGAAACCTCTCTCTTCTAATCAAATAATTTCGTATCATTCGATTAAAAATATTATTTGTAATATCTATGGTTTTGCGGAGTTATCACACCTAGTTTTACTTTATTTTTAGGAGTAAAAATCAGGTAGATGAGTGGGTTGTCAAACAAGTGTTTTGAAGCACGTTGTTTGGTAATTGAAGTGCACGTGTTCCAACCCATTTAGCTAATATTTTATGTTGCGATAAGGAGTTTAGAAAGGTAGACTATAAACTAAGTTTGTAATATCTTGAACTACTTATCTATCTATATTATGCTTTAAGGAAAAAAACATTCATCTATAAGTAAAAGCACTTAACATAATTTGCATTTGAAGCAAATTTTCAACATACATGGTTTAATTTCAGAATGGTGAAATCGTTAAGACAAAGTTTAAACAACTTTGCCAAGTTCTAAAAAGGTTTTAGTTACTAATTCAAAATATTATAAAAAAGAGTAATGATATTTATCACTTTTTTTGTTCATATTTGTATCACTTCTTATATGAAGAGTTTAAACATCAATCAAAGTGTTTATTTTTCGAATTGTTATTCTTTTATTTTTTTTATTTAGTGACACATACCGTGATACATAAGAGGTGATATAAAGGTAAAACAAAAATAAATGCTAAATATCATTACTCTATAAAAAATGTAATGTGATTTGATTAGATGTAAAACATCACGTTGTGTCAAATTACCTAAAAAATTAAAAGATTGTCAAAAATTCATATCTTTCGAATACCTAAAATTATTATGAATAATTTTTTTTTATGTTAAAACATAATTTAGATTAATTAGAAAATACAAATACGATAAGATAGGCTTTATGTTCTTAGCCTATGCCTTCAATTACAAAATCAAGCTCAAGTAATTTAAGAAAGTAGGGGGTTGGATTTGAAATCCAATCACACCTGAGGTCGGGAAGTCTTCATTGTTTAGCAATGTGATCCACTGCTTTGTTGAATTTCCTTGAAACAAATTAGGAATTTATATTAGTGGTGCGCGCTAAACTTTGAATATCTTCAAAAAAGTGGAGTAGATGACGATTCTCAAACTTCGCGCCCATCATTAATGGTTTTATAAGGCTAAAACAGTCGTTCCACAAAACAAATTTTCTTCCTTGTTGAGATGTTGCTTCAACTAGCGCATTTCGAATTCCAATCGCTTCTGCTTCTTCTGGACAGTATGCTGTGAATTCCAATATCTTCCTCCCAAAAATTGGCCCTTTTTGTCACTAAAAATACATGCAGAAGAAGCACATTTAGTTTCTTTAAGGTAAGATGCATCGAGACTTAGAAATATTTTTGAGTTGTTGTTATTCTCCCTGATTTGGTAAAGAGTTTTATTCTCATATGTAACATTGTTTTGTCTTGTATTTGGTTCATTATTTGCCTCAAAAAACATGATCTTATATTTATTATATTCATCATAGGCATTGTAAGATTTTTTCATGTTTATTTAAGGGACAAATATTAAGATTCTCAAAGATGAACTTGTTTCTAGCTTTCATATAAACCACATAATCCAGATTGCCATCTCTACCATTGGTCTATTCTTTTCATCATTTGCAATTTTCATTTCAATAAGAATTTGTAGCCACTGTTGAATGTTTCTAACATTTTCATGTGAAGAGATTAGACCAGTGGGAGTTGCAAACCAGGTAGCTTTTGAACTTGAGCATAAAAACATAAGACGTTATGTGGTTTCGGTATCATTCCCACAAACTTTACAAATGCAATTTAAAGCACATTTTCTATGGAATTTGTTTTTTTGGTACGTGGGTGATCCGGGCTAGTTTGCACGCACCACGACTAATCCCACGGGGATATACACGCTTCCCCATGTATATTCCCAAGTAAATCAGAACTAGGTTACCCATGTTCAGGTAGGGGTTCGAGCCTTGTATCTCTCACTTTACACGCGTTAGGGAGGGAATTTGTATTTTCAGTTGGTATAGCGTTAGATATAACACGTCATATAAAGTTTTTCAATTTTGGGAGGAATATTTAATTTCCATATAATATCCTCATCAGTAATAGTCTTGGAAATATTTTTATAGACTTTACTAGCGGTAAGGTTTCCATTACCACAATGTTTCCAAACAAGAGTATCAGGGGCATTTGTTATACTAATATTGAGAGTACAAACTTTTTTAGCTTTTTCCATCCCAAGAGTGTTAATGAGTTTTTGTTTATCCCATTTGTTATCTTCTGTAATCAGATCATCCACTTTTATGGTAGGGAGGTTTTAGGAGTTTAAAGGTTTGTCAAATTAGGGAATCCAATCATCATGCCAAACCTTTATACTCTGGCCATTTCCAACTATCAATTTAGTGTCATTTATATAAGTATTTCTTCCTTTAATAAGGCTTCTCCAAGCCCAAGAAGGGTTATAACCTAATGAAGCATACCCAAAATCTTCATTTGGAAAATAAATTCCCTTAATAAGTTTCAATGCCCAGGATTCTTTATTGATGTTGAATTTCCAGACAGATGAATCTAATAGGGCAGTATTTAGTTGAATAAAGTTTTTAAAATTCATACCACCTTAAGTTTTAGGCATCTCCATAAATTTCCAATTTTTCGAGTGTATATAAGTGTTTCCATTATTTCCCACCAATAGGAAGCAATCAGGGAAGAGATTTTGTTACAGATGGATTCGAGAATTTGGAAGATATACATAATATAAACTGGGATTGATTGTATAACAGATTTTATCAAAGTTCCTTTCCTAGCTTTGGAATTTACAATTACAATCATCAAGTTTTGATATAATTCTTTCAATAAGCCATTCTAGAGCCCTTGTTTTAGATCTGCCCCAATCAAAGGGTAACCCAAGATAGTTACCAAGGTTAGCTAAGTGATTTATTTGGAGTATATTAGTAAGTTCAGAGACTACATTTATGGGGGATTTTTTGCTATATATTACTCCACTTTTATTTAGATTTATGCTTTAACCAGAGGCATAGTTGTACATACTCATCACATCATTAAAATAATAAAATTCATCATCCTCGGCTTTTGAAAGAAAAAGACTATCAACAGGGAAAAGTATATGTGTAAGATTGGGACAATTTCTGCTAAGTTTTATACCTTTAATAAGAACCTTGCTCACTTTATCATTAATTAAGGCAGTGAGAGCTTGTGTCACAATACAAAAGAGAAAAGAGACAATGGGTTTCTTGTCTAAGCCCTTTAGTAGGCTTAGTAGGTAAGTGGATAGGATTACCATTCAATAAGATAGAAGTTTTAACACACATTTCAATCCATTTGATCCAAGTGTTTGAAAACTCCATTACTTTCATAGCATAAAAAGAAAATCACATTCAATACTTTCAAAATCTTTTGAAATATCAGCTTTAACAGATGTAGAATAGTTTTTAGAAGTCCTTTTATTCTTAAGATAGTGAATAGCCTCATGTGCGATGATTATGTTATCAGTAATACTTCTGTTACTGATAAAAGCATATTGATCTTGAAAAATAATAGTGTTCATGAATGGATTTAGTCTTTTAACCAAAATGGCAGCTATGATTTTATAAGAAAAGTTTGGACAACTAATAGGTCTCAATTGAGTGATTGTAGCTGGAGTTTTAACTTTAGGAATAAGAGTAATATAAGTCTTATTAATAGAAGTTAAATCCCCTTTATTCCATAAGAAGTCAGAGATGCATTTTATCAAGTCAAACTTGATAATATCCCCGTTTTTTTTCTATCGGTAAATCCATCTAGGCCAGGGGATTTGTCTTTTCCCAGTTCCCAAACAGCTTCTTTTACTTCATGTAGAGATACTGTAGCTTCAAGGATTTTATTCATATCAGAGGTTACTGTAGGTTTGATTTTATTAAAATATAATTCTAATTTTTAGGACCTTTTGTTGTATAAGTATTAGCGTAGTGTGTAATAATTTTTTGACTAAAAAAAAAGTGTGTAATAATTGGTTTTCAATTTCATCTGTTTTTTCCATCCATATACCATCATTATTTAAAAGTCTGAGAATTTTATTGTGTTTTCTTCTTGCTTTGGTGGAATTATGAATGAAGGTAGTATTTTTATCCCCATAACTTACCCATTGGATTCTAGATTTTTATAATTCCTTTTTATTCCAGTAATTTTCTAGCTGAGCAGTAATAAAATTACTTTCATCCCAGTTTTCTTGTGATTTTTTATTAATCTCTTCCAGTTTTTTAATAAGATCTTTTATACTATTTCTATTATTTTTTATTTTAGCCTTACTCCATTTGGTAATGACATGATAAGTATTATGAAGTTTAGTACCAAACTTGATGATACCTCTTTGAATTATATTGGTATAAGTGTTCTAGTGGTGATTTATCATATTACAGACCTCAATATCATTGTTCCATTCTTTTCTGTAAATAAACCTGTCAAATTTTTTGAAAATTGGTTCATTACAATGAAGAATAAGTAGAATATGATCTAAGCCAATTTCAGGCAAATTGGCAATCCAAGCATCAGGATATAAAGTATCCCAATATTGATTTTCTAATACCCTGTCTAATTTCTCTTTAATAAGTTTATCACCACATCTTCTGTTATTCCAGGTGAAGACACGCCCCTTACTAGAAGTTTCATTAAGATGGTTTTTGTTTATAAAATTATTCAGCTGATTTGTATCAGTGCCATGACCTTCATTTCCCCCAATCTTTTCATAATTGCATCTGATCATATTTAAAACCCCAATGAGGAACCAAGGTTCATGATTTTTATTTTCCATAAGATGTTCAATTTGGGAAAAATTACTTTTTTTTATATTGTTATGAGAGGAAATATAAATGTAGGTATAATAGATAGCAACTCCTTTTGAGTTAAAGATATGACAGTGAATGAAGTTTTCTATTTGCCTTTGAAAGTTTTATATTCAAATCATGTTTTGCCATAAGAATTAAACCCCCAGCTTTTCCTATGGGCTCTATAGTGCAGATGTTTTACATGCTAAGAGAATTACAAAGCGCATCAGTTTTTTCTTTTCCATTAAGAGTTTCAATAAGGAAAATTACCTCAGGTTGATGGGTTTTGACCGCATATTTGATTGTTAAAATTGTCAAGGGGGGTACCAATCCCTTGACAATTCCAAAAGAATTGTATCATGTACCTCTGTGGGTTTGATCTAGGTCAAACTCGCAAGCCTCTTCAGTAATTATTTTTTCACCGTTTGTCATTGTGATATCCTCTCCAGTTGAATTAATTATTTCCTGTGTTGTTGAGATTGTAGGAGAATTTATGAGTTCCTGCGGCGATTGAGTAGTTGAGTTCCTTTCTTTCCATCTTGTTTCACAGAGTTTATCAAATTTAGTATTGGCCTTTGTATTCTTGATTGAATTCTTGAGATAAAGTGAAGGTTTATAATCATGAACTCGATGATGAACTTGCGTCTCAAGTTCTTCATAAAGAAATGAAGGAATTGATTCCATTTGCTTAGTAGGTGAGCCTTTGTTTCCTTGAATTTCTTTTGTTGTGATATATTTTTTTTGGTTACATGGGTTCTGGGCTAGCTTGCGCGCACCCGACTAATCCCACGGAGATAGATATGCCTCCCCATATATATTCTCATGGTAAATCAGAACTAGGTTACCCATGTTCAGGGAGGGGTTCGAGCCTTGTACCTCTTACTTGTGATATTTTTTTCATGCTGTATGGATTCATGAGTTCTGGGGAACTAATTTTGGTAGGGTTTGTTATTATCGATTGGAAGATAGTGTTTAAGGGTAAGGATGACTGTGTTTTCATTTAATCTGAATGTTAAAGTGTTTTGGGTAATTGGGTTGCGTTTATTTGTTATTTGGAGAGATGGGCTGTTAAATAAATTTGACTTTAAGTCTTCATTTATTTCAGCCCAAGTTTTGTTGGGCCTAGTGAACGCCTTTGTTACGGGTAATCTTTCTTTAATAGCGGTCATACCTAGACCACTATCATTCCTGGTCAATGTCAGAGGCATTAAATGTGTGAGGTTTAGTCAAATCAATTTTTTGAAATTCGTCGTAGGAATCTAGAGTTTGGTGTAAATTCGGTGGGATTTTTTGTTGTACAGATGTTGAGTGGGTTGAGAAAGTGTTTTGACTCAGTAACATTTTGTGTTGGATTTTTTGGGTGACTCAGTATTGGATTTTAGTGATGATTTTTGGATGGATGGTTTGATTTAGCATTTTTTTGTTCAGTAAATTTTGGTTCAAAGCCTAAAGTCCCTTTGGTAAGCTTGATTTTCAGCTTATTTTTGTTTTTGCAATCGTTTTCCTCATGATCAAGCATACCACAAAGATAACAGAGATCACAAAGTTTTTCAAATTTAATATACCTCTTATTTACTGCCCTTCTCCCAGATTGATATTATAGATTCCATTAATGGGCTTGAAGATGTTCCAATCCACTTGAACCCTGATGGCGTTGAATTCTTTGAAATTTTCAATAGAAGGTAAGATAATTTATTCAACTTTTCCCAGTTGTGTTCCCATTAAACTGGCATTGTCTTAATTGATTAATGTTGGTGGAAAATCATGTATTTGTATGATGAAGGATGAGTTAGTGAGTTGAATATCAGATTGAAATTTTGCAATATCCCATTTTTGAAGCAAAACATGTTTTCCTACCAGATTCCATGGTCTGTTTTTCCAGACTTGTTGAAGATCTTGCTCAGTATCAAAGGTAATAGTACAGGTATTAAAACCCCTCTTTTCTGTATGAACTTTTTCTTTTACTCCCCATGAGTTGATGATGTTTTTCGCAGATAGTTAAAACTAATAGTTTTATCTGCAATGATCTTGACATAAAGCTTTGATCCTTCGAATTGAGCATAGACAGCATTTGGATCAGCCATGAGGATGAGTGATTCATCAGCAGTGTTTGTGTTGTTTCTAGTATAGAATTCTATAATGATTAAATACCCAAGAATGTATTAAATGCTTGTAATAAATGTAGGTAGTGATATGGATAGTGAAGAAAGATAGATTAAAATATAAGTGTTATGGTGAAAGTAATGAAAATGTCAATATTGATGTAGATGTAAGTAAGCTTTGCAATTTGGATAAAAATGAAAGAGAAGAACATGGTATATGTGGTGGTGCGGTGTAGGTAAGGTTGTTGATGGTGGTGGTGCTCTAACTCAGCTCTTCCTCAGGGAATGTGCCTGAGAGAGAACAATTGCTTAGTTTTTCATATTATAATTGAATTGATTTCCCATTTTATGAATGATCTTACTCAGATACTTAAAAGTTTCGACCACTTATGTTTGGTAACTGAGTTACTAATAAGCATCAACGGATTTTCTTTTGAAAAAAAAGGGTAAGTTGATATGATCTTTTACCCTAGCTAGGAATTATGAGTTTTGCAAGGTTTTTTTTTGTCAAGTAGCCTTGCTAAAGTTGAATAGAGTTAAAACCTATGTTAAAAAATGGGAAATACTTGTGTAAACCATGACCATAGATGGGGCATGGTTTTGGAGTTTTATATTAATACTTTCCATGCAATTGGAAAAAGAAACGTAAGTCTTTTTTTTCATTGTTTATTTTTCATTATTTACTTGTAGCGCTAACATCTTACACATTAATTTTACATATAAATATATAGGAATTAACCTGAAAAAATTTACTCATAAAAGTTGATAAAAAAATTATATAAAGATTAAAGAGGTAAAAGTTTTTATTGAAAAATATTAATAATTTTTCATAAGATATGATAAAAAAGACGAGAGACTATGTAATTTTTTAATAGATAGGTATTTTTTCTCAAGGGGAACCTCGAAGGAGGGGGTGACCCGTCCCACTCAACTATGTACGCAGCGAGAATTTGACCGATTTGTTTTTAACAGAAACTTTTAGAAATAATAAACTTACTTCTCCAACTTAAATATATGCCTATAATCCCTCTCCAAACTTAAATATTTGCCCAAAATCCCTCTCCGAGTTTGTTCAAAATATTAAGCACCTGTAAACTAGGGGTGCACACGGGTCGGGTAACCGACCCGTAGACCCTTAGTCACGAACCAACCCGCACCTGCGGGTTCAAGGTTCTCAAAACCGAGAACCAACCCACTCCAATTTTTTTTGATCGGTTCGGGTTAGTGCGGGTGCGGACTGGATTCGGGTTGGTTTCGGGTTTGGTCAAAGTATGGTCAAAACATACTATTAAACTTAAAAAAAATTAAAAATGCATCACTTAAATAAAAATCTTATATTATTACAATGGAAATTAATCACAAAATACTAGAATTAAATAACACAAATACTTTAAATTAATTACAATCTTGATTACACAACTAAATATACCAAAACGAATTTAAAACTAGTTTTTGAAGATAATCTTCAATGGTTACTCGATACATTTACCCATCACCTGCGAAAAACAATTTTAATAAATTAATACAAGATATAATATACACTAAAAATGACAAAATAAAAAACTATTTATAGATCTGCAACTTATACAAGAGATAATATAGATCTGTAATATCTAATATATTATATACATATTATTTATATACCAATATAGATCTATCCTAATATATAACACTAAATCTGTGTTGATTAAATTCGAAAATTAATTATAATATATAAAAAATATAGATCTATCTTATGAGCCTAGATTTTTCCAGATTAAAACTCGAAAAAAAGTTATGATACATATTATTCCAATAAACAATAATTATAATATAGATGTATCATATAATCCTAGATCTAAAATATATGTAGATTAAATCTCGAAAAATAATTATAAGAATAATAAATTTGTATTATGTGGTATTATTATAGATACCATATGATTTAAGAATAAAAATGAATTGGAAGTTTAGTTACCGTGACTTGAGAAAGAGAGGAGATAGAAATATTTGAGAGCCTTGTTGAGAGAGAGGATGAGAGCTTTTGTCTTTTTTGTTTTGTTCCAGAGAGCTTTGTCGAACAAAAAAGAAGAGGAGAAGATAAATGACATTTGTCTGGAAAGAAAAGGGTTATATATGGGTTAATATGGGCTGGGCCGGAGTAATATTATTGGGTTTCTTAAATAAAAACAGAAAATCTATTAATGGGCTAATGTTATATATATAAAAAAAAAGTTGGGCCAAGTATGCAGGTTGGGTTGGTTATCCGCGGTTTGGCCTTCTCCAAAACCGCAAACCAACCCATATCCACCAAAATCAAATCTTAGGGCCCATAGCAAACCACCAAACCCGCGGATCGGTTTTTTCGGGTTGGTTGGGTCGGATTTCGCCGGTTTTGCGGGTCCGCGGTTTGTCTTGTGCAGCCCTACTGTAAACGGCAAGCTGGACGACTCTTCCAGCGATCTTGAAAATACGGCGACTGGCGGCCACGCATGTCCTATCTCATATAAGCATATATAAAGGTGTTTCAATAGGCGGGCGTATAGACTTGTTAAGCACGCTATACATAGGGCGCAAGCAAATGTATGCATTACTATGGAATAGTTGTGTGATATGTTTCATAGGGTTGGTGTATAGGTTAAGGACTGTGGGCAAATATTTAAGTTGGAGACGTAAGTGTATTATATCTAAGAATTTCGGCCAGTATAATTCTCAATATGTCGCAAAATCGTGAGGGATAGGCACCCCCTTTTTCTAGGATCTCCCCGAGAAAAATACATATATCTATTAAAAAATTACTTAATCTTTCGTCTTTTTTTTTTGTCATATCTTATGAAAAGTTATTAATATTAATCAATAAAATCTTTTATCTCTTTAATCTTTATATAAATTTTTCTATCAACTTTTGTGAGTAATTATTTTAGGTTAATTCTTATATATTTATGGGTAAAATTGATATGTAAAATATTAGGGTAAATAAAAGTAAATAATGAAAAAAACAATGAAAAAGAAAAAAAAAAGACGAACTTTTCTCTTTCCAATTGCATGGAAAATATGAATTTTAAACTCCAAAACCATATATGCCCAATCTGTGGTTATGGTTTACACTAAGTAATTTTCAAATATTATGGTCAAAGAAGAGACATGCACTGATGCACAGCATAAAAGACTTAACTATTACCAAGTGAGTAATTATCTTTTTCAAATTCATGTTTTAATAAGTAGAGCTGAAAAATTAGTCCCAATGTCCTTGGATTCCCCGGTTGCAAGTTCGAAAAGGGGTTTTCAAAGGAATAAATTACATAGCGCTGTGCACGTTTCAATTAAAATAGAATAATATAATTATAAACCAAGTATGAATGAATCATTATTTATTTAGTTACTTAAAGAACTCTTGTATCTCAATGATGAGCCGAAAATAATCGTTAGAAATATCTTTGACCGTGGGGTGTGAAAGTGAGCAACGAACGAATTATACATGCAATCAGTGACTTGATTATTGCATTAGCGGTCAAATGCACACATGGTTTTCTAAAGAAGAGTAGTAAATACTACTGTCTACTCGTTAATTTAGAAAGTTGGTGGCCCTCCCCTTTTCTTTAAAAATTATGAGTAATAGAATAGAGCATCTAGAACTTCCAAGTCGCCGTCACAAATGTCATATGTGATGTTTTATACATTTTTTTAATCTAATAATCGTGGAAAGCTAAACTAATCCATTAGTTTATAATCTTAAAAAAAAAATAAAAAACAAAGATAATCTTGAGTTAAAAACAACCCTTGACGATTTCTAACTCATCCTGTCTCTGTGAGTAAACTTTAAATTCTCTTCGGGGGTCTTTATACGCTACATAGCTGTCTTCTTGTTTCAAACCAATCCACACAAGAGTAAGCATCTCAATATATATTCTTTAAAGTGAAGGATAAGTTTCTTTCCAACAGCCTTCGAATCTGATCAATCCCCATTGATGTCAGGCCACGACCTACACCTGCATTATTAATTACCTCGATTGCCTCCCAAGAATCTACTTCCATTTCCACCTCCTTTAGTCCAAGACCTTTTATTTTTCAAGCCCTCATATAATGCAATAGGTTCTACAACTACAGGTGAGTCGAGTCATGCATAATCTTTAGCGAGAAGCCTCGTAACCAATTTCCTTCCACATAAAATGCTTTATACATTTGATGGTTAGATAGTTATTCCTACGTAGTTGGGAATATAGTTATTAGAAATTCGAATTTTGTTTGATGTTCAACTTTAGTGCTAGTCTTATATTCACTTTTTCTAAACTTTGGTGTTTGTACAAAAATGTAATCACAAATCACAGTCACATGCAAATCATGAAATCTAGAGAAAGGTGGAGTATTTCCTTCAAAATAATTCTCATCTAGCGTCTATTTCACGCTTTGTTCTCACAATCCGTTCAATTTAATGAGTAGACTACATTCATATTATGATCAATGGATTTCACTGAAAGATCTAGACCCAAAAGATCCCTACAATCGATATTGGAAATTAAAGGCTTTTAAAGCTTGTCATGCTCTTGAAGAAAGAGAAAACCAATAGTCTTTTCCTTGAAAAGTCCCATCGGAAATAAAGATGGGAAAAATATTAGTTTATAATATTATCTCTTCCTATACATTCTAAAAGTCGTAAGACATAGAGGTCCTAGCTTAAATGGGAAGTTAAGTTATGTAAAATGTAGCTAACCTGGGCTCGACCACTTATGAATACAATTTTGGGGATGAGTTTTATTTTAGTTGGAACTAAGTCGTCTCGTATGCACCGTAGAGTTGTCGGTCATCTTCGTGACATTTATTCCTAACAGTCGGAAACTCTCGCATTAAAAGACCATCATAATTGCTCCCACACTTATGACCAAGAAGTTACAAATGATGACATGAATGCTCTCAAAGGTAACTCCCGCATTTATGGCTCAAGAGTTACAAAGGTTGACCAGATTCATTCTCCCCCTTGTCAAAGAATACGTCCAGGTTTATGCCAGTTTCCAAGAAAAGAGAAACGATTTTTGGCTTTGTGGTGAACTCTTTATGATGTCATTTATTGTCAACGTTATGAAACTCACATGACTGCTATATAAAGAGGTTGAAGTCATAGTGTTCAAGACACCAAAAAAGTTCAAATTCAAGATCCAGAATAGTAAATCTCTCTCATCTTCTCCAAAATATTTCTGAGCTTAAAATAGAGTAATAATAGTAATCTTTTGAGGATACCGGTCATACCCAAAAAATCATTTTTTAACGAAGTGATGTTAGAAATCACGCTATTACTCAGTGGTTTTGGAATATGTTGTAAGGTTTTTGTTATAATATTTATTTATCTACGTATAACTTGATGTAAGCTTATTCCGTAAATAAATATATAATATTTGAGATTTACCAATTTACTATCAGTGTTTGTTAGTTTACCAACAATTTAAAAAGGGATTTTATTGATAAGAACGCTGATCGGAGAAGGTATTTACTTTTGGTTGTTGCTTCACTTTTGAATGCAAAAGCATATCCCGACGTGTTAAAGTTGGAATCCATAAATGGTTCAAACTACTAAATGTCGGGGGGAATTCTAATTGTGTTCTACCAGCTTGATCTTGATTCGGTTAGGTTCAGGAAGTTTGAGGAAGTGGCTGGTGGAGAATGGGGTTGCAAGGGAAACTCAACTGTAATCGTTATTCTAGAAAAAAACAGGTTCCTCCATATTTCGGACACGGTCGATATTCAGAGAATTGTTAAGGATTGGCAAGTGATTTGTGAAGTACGTAAACACCCGAGTGGGTGGTGTGTTTTCAAGTTTGAGAATGACGAAAATAAAAAAAGTATTCTCACAAAGGGAACTTATTAATCCTTTGGAATAATGCTTTTATTAGCCGATATACCAGATTTATTTGACTTTGGTAACCTTGAAATATCCAAGATCCCTACTTGGATTATCATTAGAAACTTGCTCGAGCAAACTCGTACTAGCCTTGATATAGTAAAGATAGCCTCCCAAGTTGGGAAATCTATCTGAACCGATGGGGATACGTAAGTTAGTAAGACTATGTCTAGATTGAGATGTACTTGAAGAAACCAAAAAAAATTATATTGAGTTTGGTTTAACTAAAGGTAAAAAAATTGAGCGACCTCTCATGTTGTTTGAAGTGTAAAGCATATGGACATTCAGAAGCTAATGCATTTATGTGAATTACACACTAAATCGAGGTACGACTTCCCTAGCGATGGTTTCCAACTCTTGAAATAATGCATCCAAGAGAGCTCTGATCAGCTACGCGTAGCTGTAACCATAGAATGTGCGAATAAGAGGATCTCGGGAAAAATATTTCAGCTGCAGGAAATCTGGAAAAAATACACCGCTTAGGAAATGTGTAGGCGTACGGTTCGTGTGTGAGGAGCTAAGAGTTTATTTCCCATTAACTTCACTTATAGTCGTGTAACTTGTCGAGAATCTGGGAAGTGTACAACAACTACTGTTGGTCCATATGATAAACAGTAGCTCTAGAATGTGAAAGACCATACTGCAGGTTTGAGTGATCTCTGGAAATCAAAGGACCTTCACAACAATTAGGTAACTACTAGTTCGTTTAGAGATTTTGTAGTAGTTATACACCGTCCTCTTCATATTTTGCTATAGCAACAGCCGGTAGGTCAATATTCAAAGGTTGCATTAGCAGGAGAAAATTTCTTCACTTGCAAAAACAGTCGCATGACGTTGCAGCAGCTCCAAGCACGCACAAAAAGCACAATAGCAACAACAAAAAATGGATACTAGAAATTACGAGGTATCGGAAGAGAGTACCCGAAGTTAATATCTTGAATGAAGGGGTCAATAGAATTTGTTTAAGGAACGGAAAATTAGTATAAAGGTCGGGTAAAGAAGACGTCATTGAGTATTTAGGTTGTTGGGGTTGTGGAGAAAGTTGAATGCTGAGGTACTGAGTTTTGGAGATGCTATGGATCTAGAAGAGTCGTTTGAGATTGTGGTGAGTAAAAGAATGAAAAAATGAGTTGCAAATGAAAATACGAAACTACTAGAGAAACGTGAGAAAACATGACAAAAAAAGGATATTTTAAAGTGCTAAAGGTGTTAATGTGAAGAGCGCAACTAAGAGGTTACCCCTAAAATCTCCCTTATGATTATTACAACTTGGAAGACTAGGGTTTTGCTTCACCCCATAAGAACCGAGAGGTAGTTGGGTTTATTCAGAAGAAGAGTATAGATATGTTGGATATTTTGGAAACAAGAAGTACTAGATTAGTGTAAATAATTTGATGTGTATAATGCTACAAGGTTGGAACATATAGATAATTTTGATAAAATTGAACATGATAGAATCTTGGTAGTTTGGTACCCAGATAAAGTTGAAGTGGATGTGCTTGAGATATCTCCTCAAGTCACTCATTGCAAAGTAATATGTAAAGTAACTTCTAAATAGTCTTCATACTTCTTTCATATATGGTTTAAATGAGAAGATAAAGAGTGAGGATTTATGGAAGGAACTAGTAGATTATGCTACTATTTTTATGCTATGTGGTTACTTTTTGGAGATTTCAAAAATATTTTGAATTATAATGAGAAGGATAATGGTAAGATAGTAGCTATAGAGACTTCAATGAGGCATGCAATAGACTTTTAGTGTTGTTTGTAGCCTCTGTGGTATTAAAGTAGAATCTAGTGAACAAGTAATCTTTTATTACTTTGGGCTAAGGCAGCTTGGTTCTACAGACCCCTAAAAATTCTATAATTAATGGGTCAACATAAAATAATGTGTCTTATTATGGATTATTTCCATAATAAAGATATTAAAACTGATGTAGTTAACATAGGGGTCTAGCCTATGTTGCCTTGTTTATATGGAGGGAGGGGTAAATGACTTTGTGTTCAACTCTATAAAACCTGCCATATGAATATTATTATGAAAGCTATTAAAGCCTATGAATATTACTCTTTAGACTTATTTAATAATATATTTGCATATAAATAATAGAGTAAATACATCTGTTATCCCCTATACTATAGTTCGTTTGACTACTTACCCCATACTGTTTAAAATATGACTGGTTAACCCTCTAAACTTAGTTTTCGTGACTCGTTACCCCCAGTTAATGGAATCCGTCAAAAATCGTCGTTAGTTGGTCATGTGTTGGTCATGTGCGCGATTTTTTTATTAAAAAATCGATTTTCTTATTTAATAAACAAAACCCATTAATTGATAAGGGTGAAATTGGTAGTTCCTAATCATCTAACCTATATATACACAAAACTAAAACAAAAATTAATCAAAAAAATATCCAAAAATCTTCTTCCAATTGAGGAGAGATTGAAGAACCCTAATTTCATAAATTCTTGTAATCTTCCACCTTCGTCGATTGTGGAACCCCATTATCAGTATCTCAAGTTGTATATCATCGGATTCTCCTCTTGGTGGAGAACATTCTTTATTCTCCGGACTTACAGGAACTTCAAATGCATTAATCTCATATTACTTTAGCTGATTATCTGTAGTCTTGAAATGCTTTGATCAAGCATTTAAACAAGGAAGTGTATGAACTATTATGGAAATTTTCTTTAACAAATTGATTTTTGGTTCAACCTCACTCGAACTTGTTTTTTTTTTTTTTTTGCACATGGGGAACTCTAAAGTAGCTCCATCTAACCCTATAAGTGAATGTTAATTAAGCAACCATTGGAAAAATAAAATTCAGTATGATACTTGAGATAAAATTTCACATATACCATTTGAATCTTGAGGTAGATACTAGTAAAGGTTAATAATGTCTTTGCAACACGTGTCATAATCGGGAATTTCTTATTTATCAAGGCGGAACGGTTCATTCAAGTTATTGATAACTTCAAACTTTTTTTGGGGGCATTTTCTTTTTTTTAGTTGGTGGGGCCTAGGGTGTGATAAAATAAGATATAAATAAAGTGCAAAAACACCCTAAACTACACGGTTCTACAAGTATACAGATCGTATGCAAGTTTTAGTTAAAAGATTAAGATTCGTTCCGCAGAGACTACAGAGGTTAGAAGAATCTTATGCAAATACCAAGTGCAAATAAATTAAAGATAGAACAACTGAACGCAAGTAAAAGTAAAGACAAGTAAAGATGGATTTGATTTTCTAATTATCTAAATTAAACTAAGAATTAAAAGACAGAAAATAAATATGAAAGAGTAGTGATATGAGAATATAGCTCAAGTTGTTAGCATGTAATCCCCACTAGTTTTGCCGTTCTAAACATGTAAGGGTGAATTATGTAGTATTTCCCTAATCGGTCCCAATTCGCTATCGGTAGTTTAAAATAGGATTTACCTGTGTCAATAAGGCTTCCTAAGCAAACTTTTCCTGTAATTGGCCAATAGTCACAAAGACTAAACCATAGTGATTATCTAGCTAGGTTGGGTTGTCAGATCAGACCTAAGACTAGACGTTATGTGCTAAACATGCAATTAAACACCGTTGTCAATGGTATCCTAATTACTAGATGGTAATTCTAATGACTGCAGTCCACAAGAACACAAAATATAAATCCAAACACATAAACAGAGAATAAAAACTATAATTCTATTTAAAACATTAAATTCCCAAATTAGATAGATGTCAATCAAAACTAGGGTTCATACATATATGCTAAAACTCAAGCTAAAGACATTTAGTTCATGAAAGTAAAGAAAGAAATTACAAATCTAAAGGTAGAAGAAGACATAATGATGAACAGCTCCTTCCGGACTTCTCTCTTGTGTTGTAAGTTTCCTCTTGGTTTAAGGTTTCACCAAGGATGATTTAAGAGTGTTAAGAGGCTGTATTTATAGTGTATAGGTTGACCTAATTCGTTTCTGTAGAGATAACTCAAGTAATGGACTCCTAGCTCAACTCAAATTCGTAAGGAAATAAAGATAAACACTGCTGGACCGTTTTGAGCGTATCTTCTTCGTTATTGGTCGGATTGAGCTCCATAAGATACCAAAAGAATCGCAACAGAATTATCTTGACCCTAAAGAAGGAAATTACCAAAATCAGCCTATTTCTTAGGTAAAAACGCACATCTTTATACGTGTATGCAGAATCCCAGATTTAGGCAGTTTTTCCTTTTCCATCTTTTTAGCTTTTGTTTCCTTATCTCCAATTTCCATGCAAATCTCTTTCCATAAGTTGTTGTCTTTGACTTGGACTCTAATTAATCTCCATAATTATCTTTAAAACTTCACACTAAATAAACAATTAAACCCAATATGCTCTAAAAATATTATGTTACTAAATCAAGACCCAAAATAGGAAGGTGCACTAAACTAAGCTAAAATCAACCTATAAACTAATAAATAAGCCTAAAATGATGTCTCAGAAGTATATTTTCTTATCACAAATGAGGAGACATCATTAGTCAATTCTATTATGTTGATTAACAAACCTTTTCCGATAGTAACAAAGATTAATGTACTCCCTCCACCCATTAATGTTTGTTACAATTTCTAAAAGTATATGTTGTCCATTTAAGATACCAATGAACCTTTTTACATTTTCTGCCAATTTTATTCTTATTTAATGTCTAAAAGTTTGTCATCATTAAATTCATTTACTTAGTTGCTTGAGGGCAGTTTGGTAAAAATAGAGGGAATTAATTACTTTTCTTAATTTGGGTGAAAGGTATGTCAAACATTGATGGACGGAGAGAGTAGTTAGAATTAGGTTTGAAAAATCGTAAAAGTTGAGTGATGTTGGACAATTAGCCAATTGAATGATTCGATTCATCCTTTTACTCCCTCTGTTCCTAAAAGGTTGTCACATTTATTTTTGTACACAAACTAAGAAATGTCATTTATTATCCATGTGATTACTAAAATATCCTTCATAATGTGTTTTGATATCTTAAATATTTATTAGGAACATATATTATAATATTTAATTAGGGGTAAAAGTAGTATAAAGAAAAAAAAGAATCTTGATTTTTTAAAGTGACGATCTTTTTAAAACAATTATTTTTAGTATAAGGGACCCACATATTTTAGAAACGGAAGGGAGTAAAATATAAAGGCTATAAATAACAAGGGTGTTTAAAACATACAATGCCTTGAATATTCAACATCATGACAACACAAAACCCCAACTTTTCCATTATTTACAGTTTCATTTCCAGATATAACGTGTTTTGTGTGGATAGAGAAAAAGGTTGAAAATATTTAGGGACATGATAACACACTCCTTAAACATGATTCTCTTGAATGTGCTGTCTTTTATGGTCTCTATCTGAATAGCCTATTTCTATCTTGAGATTCATCGTTTAAAGAACTACTAACAACTTTTCTCTTTCGAGTAGTACTATTTGGTGATGGATTTTCAAATAGTTCTAACTCACCATCTTCAACAATATCATAATCTCCACCTTGTTCCTCAGTCACGTTTTGTATTCTATCTTTATCGTTAATAATGTTAATTCCATCTTCAAGTTCTCTCTCTCTATAAGATCATCTTCATCCAAAAAACCAGTCTTCTTTGTATTTCCACGTGATTTTTTTTCTTTTTGTTTTTGAAGTGCAACTTTAACCTTATGAAGCTTATCTTTATCAAGCTTTTTAATAGCAGCATCTTGAGGTGACTTATATCCCTGCTTCTACCTTCTCTTTTGTCAGATTTTAGTGCCATATCTTTCTCAGTTTGAGAATCGGTATTGAGAGTAGAGTTTAATTGGTCAACATTAACTCTATTAATTGACCTATTTTGTGTAGGTTGAGAATATGTCCTAGAAGTTGATGGAAGTCCAGCCTTTGTAGAAGAAGAACCATTTAACAAAATATTATGCTGTAGCAATTGTCACTTGTGGCACTTTAAGTCTCATGCCCAAATCTTGTATATACGTACAATATGACTTGCAAAGATAAGTCTCTTTTTCCACATCGATCCCATCTCTTCTTGAAGGCGAATCTTCTTCAATTTCTCTTCTAGAAAAGTTTCATCGACCACCACTTTCTTCTAGCCTTTCCTGAACAGCTAAATATGCTCTACCTTCATTCAATCCATGGCGAGAGGGATCACCATACAATAAAGCAACCATATGAAAATTGATCAAGAGATGTGTTCTATTGTAGTCTATAACTAGTGTCTATAAGACCATCTTCTGGTAAAATCCAGACCCTATAAGTACGTGCGAATTAGGAGTTGGAAATCCAGACACTGTATTATAAGAAAATTTGAAATTAGGTTTTTCAATCTCCTCCAATTTGGAAGAAGATTTTTAGATTTTGTTTTGATTATTTTTGTTTTAATTTTGTGTATATATAGTAGGTTAGGCGCTTAGGAACTACCAATTTTGCCCTTATCAATTAATGAATTTTGTTTATTAAATAACAAAATCGATTTTTTAATTTATTTTTAAAAAGTCAAAAAAAATTGCGCAGGTAACCATCACGTGACCAACTAACGAAGATTTTTTACGGATTCGGTTAACTGGGGCGTAACGAGTCACGAAAACTAAGTTTAGGGGTAACCAGTCACATTTTAGACAGTATGGGATAAATAGTCAAACAACGTATAGTACAGGGTAACAGATGTATTTACTCTTAATAATATTAAACAAACACTTAATGTACAAGTGCGAACCGTCTCGTTTTTTTATCGATTTAAATTTGAGATTGGACTTACTTATAAATTAACAAGTTCGAACTTTTCTGAGTCTAAGTTTAAATTAATCGCGACGACTTGGTTCATTTACAACCTTACTTACCAATATTATCCACTAGAAATTAATCACAACAAAAGTGTAGTACAAACTTGAACCAAGATAAAAAAATAGACATGGTATAATTATGAATAACTTCAATAATCGTTTTACATCGTTTTACTAAAAATCTTCTTCCCACCTTCATGATAAAAAATTAGTATTCCAGTAATTAATTTTTATCTATACACCATCAATAAGCCAAGGAAAAGCTTTTAATTTAGAGGTATCCCAGTTAGACTTAAACCCCAAATATATTTTTAAATCTGATGGTTTCTTCGGATAATAGTTGGTTTGGACCCGGGTGAAGCCATCAAACTTTTTTGCTTTTCACGTATTTTTCCAGTTTGATGGCTTGCCTCTTGATATCACCCATGATTGGAAAGTCCTTCCCGGGCCGATATCACCTGTTGGTAGACGATAACCAAAATTTGCATCGTTGAAAGTCTATTAAAGCTACAAGAATCTGAAATGTCACGATATTTGGTTCCATATACAAAAAGTACCAATTTTGAACATTTATTTATTATATAGTGAGCAGTAATTGAGATACAAGAGTGCAGGGTATCGATACTAGATTAAAATTCCAAGTCTCCGTGATGATATTGTAAGCTCGTACGAGTTTAATTCTTGATAAAGGAAATACCCTTCTCAATGCTACCCGCCAACTCATTCTTCGCTTTCTCTAGTCCCTCCCTGCCAAATGTCATCAAGTGAGCAACAAAAAAACTACGTTGTATAGAAAGCAAGTGACACAGGTATTAGTAAATTGTACCTCTCGTACTCATTCAGAGGACCAAGTTGATAGACCTCTTCAACTCCGGTACGGCCAAGTCGCACTTTAGTAGCAAAGAACGGGAGTTCCGTGACCTAGACATAAATCATTCTCGTGTAAGTATCGAAAAGTCTGTAAAGATTTTTTCTATAAAAAGGGTGCTGCAGGAAGGAAAAATCTTGTGTGGCATCATCCTTTCCTTTGCTGACATCATCTTGTGGACCCACTTGTGGTGTTAGTCTCACACTTTATGATATCAGCAAGGGAGCTGATGTCAGTATTTCCCTTGTGCAAAAAAGTACCTTAGACTCTACAAAAGCACATTCCACTATTCCAGCATCTCCTCTTAATCCTCGAAGACACGCATCTGCAAATTTTACAGCTGCATATGCCTGAAAATGTTAAAAGGTAACTTAAAAAATCAAATTAGCGTTTGATACAAAGATTAGGAAAATGAAAAATTATTACAAACCATTGATAGTGTAGCAGAACCAGCTCCAGCCTTTGCCTGAACAACTTCAGTTCCACCATCTTGAATGCGTTTCGTTAGGTATTCAGTTTCTTCTGCCGTAAAGGAGCACGGAGGCTTAACCTGTGAGAGCGAACAGAGAATTAATTTCCAGAGCCAAATAGTGTAGAAGTTATATTGGATAATGACTGATTAGAACTGTTCAATACCTGTGAAAGCAGGGGCAATATCGTCACTCCTGCATGACCTCCAACAACCGGAACATCCACTTCCCTTGGATCTAGCCCAATCACTTCCGCCTACAAAAACCGAACAAGTTAATAGCTTTAGGTCCCTATATTATGCAATAAATTGCACTAAAGATTTCCAACACATACCACAAAAGTTTTCGCTCTAACAACATCAAGCATCGTGACTCCGAGTAACTTCTTAGGATCATACGTCCCAGCTTTCTTGAAAACTTCAGCAGCAATCGGAACCGTTGAATTCACAGGATTACTGATCAAGTTAACAACGGCATTAGGACAACATTTTGCGATTCCTTCACATAGCGTCTTTACAATCCCAGCGTTGATTTTGAACAAATCGTCTCGTGTCATTCCAGGCTTCCTAGGTATACCAGCTGGTATAACGACAAGATCCATTCCCGTTAACGCATTTTCCAATTGTGGTGCCCCTAGAAATCCCCGAACCTGAAATCCAATTAATGGATTTTACTTTAAAAGAATTAGAGTTTATAGGTGTAATGTACTAATAGCAAAAAGTTTAAGGGTGTGCTATGTAAGTAACCAAATAAGATAGTTACCACTGCCCCTGTGTCCATATGGCTAATATCAGCTGTAACACCGGGAGCATTAACAACGTCGTAGAGATGAAGAACCGACACTAACGGATTCATCTTCATTAATAATGAAAGTGGTTGACCGATTCCTCCTGCAGCACCTAATATCGCTACTTTGAATCCCGGTGCTGAGCCTTTTGCTCTGCAATTCACTCGTTCAAAAATGGAACTCTCCGTCTCCATCTTCAAAAGAAATATTATTTATATCAAGCCATAGAACTAAGAACGAAAGTTGTGTATCGAAAAAACAGACCTGGGAATTTGAAGGGTACAAATGTGCTGAGATTCTTGCTATGCGTTGGTTAGCTTCCATTCTTGATTGTAACTTTTGTTTTCCAAGATTATGGCAAAGAGTGTGTAGTTTAAATTTTTAAGCAGGGAAAAAAACAAAATATGGATAGACTTTGGACTATTAATATATGGTGGGTAGAAGTTTATTATATTTTTTCTACTTCATTTCATTGATGAATATTTTAGTGGAACCTAAATTTCTTGGAGTTTATCCAATTTATCTATTATTCGTGGCTTTGGTTAGTCCAATTTATATCCTACATGGTTGAATGTAAAACAAGGTGAATAGGGATATCAAGCGACGCATTCAAAGATGATCTCGTTTGAATATTTCGATTTTTTTAATTCCTCAATGGATGAACAAAGATTTAAAATACTAAACGGATTCGGAGTTCAAGTTAAATATGAAAATAAATGAAAAGCTTATCAGTGAAATTATTAGACAAAAAGATTAGAAAATTCATCCCTCCAATATTATAGAGGATTTAAAACAATTCGTAAAATTTATATAGAATTTACAAAAAATCAATCAAACTCTTGGCAATAATTAAAAAGAATCCAATAAAATCTATTTAGATTTAAAACAACTTATGGATATTCAGATTTTATAGAGTTTTTAAAATCTAAAAAAAATCCAATAAACTCTTGAATGAATACACCCGTTTTAGTTTTGAAAGACGAAACTGCAAAAGTCATCAAGGCTGGTTTGTCTAGGTCAGAGTGTATTAGACTGATGTGATAACCAACTACACCACGAAACCGTAATCTTAAAATATCAATCTCGTTTTTACTTATAAAATAAAAGAGCATGAGAGAAAAGCTAAAAACAATTAATGGCTTCGCCCGGGTTCGAACCGGAGACCTTCAGTGTGTTAGACTGACGTGATAACCAACTACACCACGAAACCAATTTGTTCAAAATACAATTTCCCTCAAAATCATTGTGTTACTTGTGTTCCAAATGCAGTTGGCGTAAAAGTTGAATCAAACCTTATTGTCACCCTTAGTTTCAAAAGAACGAAACTGCAAAAGTCATCAAGGCTATATGGAAAAAAAAAATATCAAGGCTATTACAATAAAGAAAATATGTATATGGTTTGTCTAGTTCAGAGTGCATTAGACTGACGTGATAACCAACTACACCATGAAACCGTTATCTTAAAATATCAAACTCGTTTTTACTTATAAAATAAAAAAGCATGAAAATCTAAAACTAATTAATGGCTTCGCCCAAGTTCGAACCGGAGACCTTCAGTGTGTTAGACTGACGTGATAACCAACTACACCACGAAATCGTTATCTTAAAATATCAAACTCGTTTTTACTTAAAAAAAGCATGAAAAGCTAAAACAAATTAATGGCTTCGCCCGGGTTCAAACCGGAGACCTTCAGTGTGTTGTACTGACGTGATAACCAACTACACCACAGAACCACTTTGTTCAGAATGCAATTTCCCTCAAAATCATTTTAATACTTGTGTTCCAAATGTAGTTGTCGTAAAAGTTGAACCAAGCCTTATCGTCACCCGTAGTTTCAAAAGAACGGATCGCAAAAGTCATCAAGGCTATTACAATAAAGAAAATTAGTATATGGTTTGTCCAGTTCAGAGTGTATCAGACTGACGTGATAACCAACTACACCATGAAACCGGAATCTTAAAATATCAAACTCGTTTTTACTTATAAAATAAAAAAAACATGTAAAGCTAAAAATAATTAATGGCTTCGCCCGGGTTCGAACCGGAGACCTTCAGTGTGTTAGACTGACGTGATAACCAACTACACCACGAAACCAATTTGTTCCAAATGCAATTGCCCTCAAAATCATTTATTACTCGTGTTCCATATTCAGTTGTCGTAAAAGTTGAATCAAACCTTATTGTCACCCTTAGTTTCAAAATAACGAAACTGAAAAAGTCATCAAGGCTATTACAATTAAGAAAATTTGTATATGGTTTGTCTAGGTCAGAGTGTATTAGACTGGCGTGACAACCAACTACACCATGAAACTGTTATCTTAAAATATCAAACCCATTTTTTCTTATTGAATAAAGGAATATGAAAAGGTAAAAATAATTAATGACTTCACCCAGGTTTGAATTAGAGACCTTTAGTGTGTAAATTGACATGATAACCAACTACACACAAAACCAAATTGTTTGTTTTAATTATTGTTCCGTATTTAATATGTATCTTTTACCAATTTGGCATAAATTCCTTGATGTTCTTGGAAATTTCAAGAATATTGATATAGTTAAGTTTTACTAAGAGTTTCCTGATATGGTTATTTACTTGATAGTTTTCCTATAAAACAAAAAGAATACATCAAAAAATGTGAAAGAAACATTAAAAAACTAAAAATGAGATAATCTACCTGCATATTTGAAAATTTGAATATTCTTTTGTGGTAAAAAGTATTGTAGAAGTGAAATTTTATAATATGGATCTTGGGACAGGGTCCTTCAATCTATCTTGAGTGAATACTTACACCAAGTATAAATTAAAATATCTAGATGTGATTGAACTAAGACGATTTGTATAGGACAAATATATAAGTCTCGACAACATACGAGGCCATTAAATACATTGAATGATACGAGTGGTAGATAAAGTATTACTTGAAGAGTTAACATGTGATTCCTTATCCATATAAGTGATAGCTATATGTGGTCACTCTCTATTGGTCCTAGAGTTTTAGGAGTTTCTTGTAGAGTATCTTTCCATAATATATGAGTTGTGATTTTCATACATTCCCTTAATATCTCAGTAATATCCTATGTATTTGAGATCGTAACTCTACAATATACCTAAGGTCTAGATCGTTAACCCTTATCTGCATAGTCATATGAGTTATCTCGAGCATGTGGGTCTAGATCTATTATGATTAACTTGTTGTAGATCTTTAAGACAGTCAATTTTTGCCAATTTGGTGTAATTTTTTTATTTTGTCTTTGTTTTATTGTTGGTATTACATATAACTGGTAAAAAAAATTGTCTTTGTTTTGTTGTCAGTATTACATATAACTAAATAATTGTTATTTAGTTCCAAATTTTACCAATATACACTTGAAGTTGTATACAAAATTTATTAACAAAAAGCATTTTTAATTTGATGGCATTAAGAAAAGTCTATAATTTTTAGTTTCTAGGTCTCTAACCTATTCCCAAAACTATTTAAGCGATTATTTTGTACCCCAAAATTTATAAGTTCCAAAAATAAAATACATGTATAATATGTTTATGTACAATGAGATTAAAAATATTGTGAAAGAATATTTTGGTTTGTCAAGGTGGAACCCTCACCTCAAAGGTGTATATTATTAGAAAAATACTTTCATCCAATATTGATAGGTCCAATACCAATCGTATTATGACACATATCTCATATTATTAAAATATAAATATTGATTATAGTAACTACCTAGTTAATCTAATGATATGTGTTTCCATCATCAGACAGATGGCCCCTCTGGATCCGGAGGGGGATTGGGAGCGGCGAGGGGCTCAAGCTCTTACTACTACAATTAATAGGTATGATGAGAATATTGGACCATCCAATATAGATAGCAAGTTTTACTGATGTTATTAATGTAGGAGAAGTAGATTGAGATAAATATCAGGGAAAAAGACCATGTGGATACTCATTGGTTCAAATTTTGACAAATACATATCCAACTTTTCAAAAGTGGACTTTAAGGTACCCAACGTTTCAACTTTTGTCTTCCGTTAGTACATGTCGTCATTTAGTGTGTTATCTGCAATGTGTCACTAACGTGGCTGGCTTTTCCCTCTAAAATGAAAGGTAATGTCGTCACTTCTTATTGCCAATTAAAAATTATTATAACCACAACTAAGAAGATGATAAAAAAAAGAGTTCACATATTACACATTTAAAGGCTAACGATCTTCTTCATTACAGAGTACAAAATTTAAATATTTAAAGATCAACGATCTTATTCTTCAACAATCACTACCCCTATCAAATCATACACCATCTTATTCATTTAATCAACTCTAAATTCGCTGTTATCAATCTTCCACACAAATTAACGTTGAGTATATCATGGAAAGAAATCATTACTCAATTGCACATAAAACATGATTATCAAGAACAAACGTCAATAGATCAACAATAATCAGAAGTAAACACGAAGAAGACTCAAACTGCAGTTCAACCAATTGAAAAAAGGTGTACTATCGTTGAGACGGAGACAAATTGTTCAACTAATTCAACAAAATTAGTTGAAAATAGCGCGAATACTAAATAGAAGAAGACATGGACAAAATGATCTCGCTCTTTTCTTGTCCATGAAGAATCATCTCCATCAATCTAAAGACTCGTTCGCTCATCCACGCCACCAGGCGCCATTGCGATAACAATACACATGCCTAACTCAAATTCTATCTCCACCATACAATCCAAAAACCATAGTTTTATCTTTCAAACTAAACAACCCATTTAAGCCCATTAATTTATGATTCAGCAGCCCAGCATCACAACCAAAGACACTCCACCACAACCATTGATACTCCACCACCAAAACCCATCAATTCAAATTCAACCTAAATCAGAAAGGAACACGTCTTATACCTCCTTCTTCCATAGTGATCATAAATGGATTTGATTGTCTTTTCTCTTGGCCACTAGTGTATTTGACCAATTGACGCGAAAATAAATGTCCATAAAGAATGAGGATGGTGGGTGAGTTATGGGTTAATTTGTTATCCAAATATTGGTCGTGTCTTGTTCAATTAATGGGTTTGTTTTAATCTTAAAGAACATTTTGGGGTTCTTAGAAGAAGAAATATGTATTAATTAAAGGAAAAAAGCGTTAAATGCACGTGTACATCAATAGGTAGGAAGAGATGACTAATAAATCCCTTAAAACCTTATTTACAAAAATAACCAAGTCACGTGACATTTAAGAACAAAGTTAATCTCAGGTACTAATGAAAGACAAAACTTGAAACATTGGATGTTTATTTCTCTATTTCAGAAATATTGGTATGTATTTATCTAAAACACAAAACATCAGGTATCCACGAGATCTTTAGGAATAAACATTAGTATGAAAAATAATAAGATTATGACCCAAGAGGTCTTGAACACTCACCCCCTAGTCCTAGCCCAACCCCAAATTTTTTGTCTTCTCACTAAAGACCTCAATAAGATTTTAACACTATAGGCTAAAATCCTATTTACATTCCTACCCTTTTTGTTTTTCTCCTCCTATATATAGTTATTTATCACCGTATCTCTCTTCAAATTCATTTTCCGTAACCCTATCTCCTCTCATAACACTATCTCCTCTCTCTCCTCTCTCTCCTCTCTCTCCTCTCTCTATGGCCACCACCGAACCGAGTTTCTTTCCGGCGAGCACAAAACCGCTGTCACTCGAAAAAACTAGAGCTGGAAAAGACCACCGCCACTACGGCGAAACATCCAGCATCCCTTCCATCTCCAATGAAGCTCCGTCTCCAATGAAGCTTCGTCTCCAATGAATCCAAGCCGTCATGGACCACCATGAAGACGAGGCCTATCCCCTTTCAGATCTACAACGTCCAGGCGATGCATTAATGGAATCCAGGCGTTCCACTGTTTTGAGCACTGTTTGAGATCCAGGCCCTCATCTCATTCGCCTCTCTCCACACAAGCAATCAGCGCCGCGCGACTTCTATGCTAAAAAGGCTGCCAGATTTGAACTCTGATCTCCGAGTTTTGAGCTTCCGTTCGCGAAGAATTAATGGAGTCCAGGCGTTCCACTATTTTGAGCACTGTTCGAGATCCAGACCCTCATCTCATTCGCCTCTCTCCACACAAGCAACCAGCGCCGACGACTTCTATGCTCAAAAGGCTGCCGAATTTGAGCTCTAATCTCCGAGTTTTGAGCTTCCGTTCGCGAAGCATTAGTGGAGTCACGAAGATGCTGCTTCGAAGAAGAAGCTGAGAATGGAATAATGTTTTTTTTCTGTTAGATCTGGTCAAACCAGATCTGGTCAAACCAATTAGTTTTTTTATTGTAATTAGTTGTAATAATGTGTTGTAATAGTGATATTCTGTATTTATTAGCATTTTTGTTCTATAGTAACAAAAGTGTTGTAAAAGTGATACGTAGTTTTTTTTAATAATACTCTGCTTTTTTCTAGAATACTCTACTTTTTTTTAATAGAATACTTTTCTTTTTTTTTGTAGCAAACTCATCATTTTTTGTACAAAACTCATCAGTTTTAGTAGAAACTCGTCAATTTTTTTTGAGTATAAATTATTTCTTTTATAAAACTCGTCAGTTTTTTCCGATACTCTGCATTTTTTCCGGCAACCGGAGGTCGGCGGTCGGAGGTAGGCGGTCGGAGGTCGGAGGTCGGAGGTCGGAGATAGGTTGGCAGTGGAAAGAGATGAACAGTGACATACATTTTTGTCTTTTAGTGTTAGTGATGGTATTTTAGTATTTGGTCATATTTGATGTCTCTTTAAATAAGTAAAATTCTACGGGTTTTCATAGAAAAGAAAACTAGTCTTAAGTACATGTGTCAATCACCTGGAAAATAATACGCACTATAAAAATAAAAATAAGGGATTTTTTCCTGATACCCATTGTTTTAAATTTGTTAGCATAAACATTACTCGCTCAAATCCTCCTTCCCTCAAGCCTCACATCAAATTTTGTCTCTCACACCATCACACGGCCACTGTCAAATCCTATAGATTTTTTCTTCAAGTTTCTTATAGTTCTGCGTTTTATTAGAGTGAAATTGAGTATTGAAGCAGATTGCTTGGTTAGCACTGGTGCACGATTGTAGCATTAAAGAGGATCAGAAGGTAAATTATTTCGTTAATTCTTTGAATTAGTATTAGTTTATGGTGCAAACTTTTTAGTTTACACAACTGTATTCTCTCTACTCAAAGTAAAAAGTAAAAGTAAACCCATAAACTAGTAGTATAGGTGCCACATTTTGGTGCTTTTTGTAAAAATCTTTGAATTGATGTTATATGTAGTTTGATGGATATTTCGGTTTTATATGTGATCTGATGGAGTGATTTGTTTAGTTCAATTGTTTATTGTTTTCATTTATTATACAAGTATGTCATTAATTGTTGATGATATTCTTTAATATGATATGATGCTAGTGAACCCTATAGCTACTTATTTGATGTTTAATTGTACTATTCGTTTAGTTATTTGCAGTCGCTAAATGAAGAATATAAATTCTTCTGAGGTGGACCATTATCTTGTCCTCGTATTTCCATCTGGGGAAGAAGGATCAAAACTTACAGATAAAGAAATTACAAAAGGGTATAGAGTAAAAGCGTTAATATTACATCCAGATAAAAGACCCAATGACCCAAATGCCAATGATAATTTCCAAAAGCTTAAAACATCTTACGAAATTCTTAAGGACGAAAAATCTAGAAAATTGTTCGACGATCTTTTAAGGGTTAAACGTAAGAAAAATAAACGGCACGCACAACATGATTCTAAGCGAAGGAATGATGTCCGATCTTGAAGAAAGAGAGTGTTCTGCTTTTTCCCATGGACCCCACTAAAAAAGCTCAGAATGAGGAAGAGTTAATTGCTAGAAAACTTAAAAAGAAATTGCTAGAGTACGTGCTATGCATGCCAAGAAGGGACCCAATGGATCTTCTCCAAAGAAAGAAACTGAAAGTGGAGTGAAAGAGAATGTTGGGGGTAGTTTAGACAAGAGAAAGCTCTTACGGTCCCGTGGGAAAAGATTGGTGAAGAGTACACATCTCAAAGGCTTAGAGATTTGTTTGAGAAATTTGGGGGTGTTGAGAATGTTGTGATAAAGAGTTCCAAGAAGAAAGGATCAGCACTTGGTGATGAAATCTAAAGAAGAAGTTGTAAGTTTTTATTGAGTTGGATGGTCCTTATATTTGGTATTTTTTGCTTACTTGGTCCCTCAAAATTCAATTTTGTAGGTTGGTGCTTTGGGGAATGTTTTAGGGGACCTTTCAAATCTTTTGTTGGTACTGCCGCCCCAACCAGCTCAGGGACCCTCTCCTGTATACTCATCTCCTACTTATTCAACTATGCAAAAAGATGATTATACCCCAAAGAGTAATCTAGTTGGTGCGGGGTATCAAGCGTTTGAAGAGTCTGTTCTTGAGAAAATGAAAAAGGATTGAGTTCGAAAATGGATAATTAACTGTTAATACAATCGACATGTTTTCTGCTATATTTTCGCAATAACCCAAAGAATTAGGTGATCAAATTCTCATTACAGGCTTATTGAAGAGATATTGTCAGTAGTGATGACAGTAATATCTTGTTTAGTGCAGATTCTTCAGCATTCTTAGGTGATTTATTATCCTTTCTGCGTGACCAAATTGATTTAATGACTGTTTAATGTCCAAAATGGACGGATTTCCTAAAAGGGGGTAACAGAGCACACCTGGAAAGTTTGAGCTTAAAGAAAGATCAAGGGACGAAGTGTCAAAACCTCATAGTTGAGGGGTTCTTAATCTCGAAGACTCATACGCCCCATGGGAAGATAAATCATTCACATATCCAACAAATTTAGCTTCTCCGTTACAGATTCTTGTGTATGCAAGTAATGGCGCGTCTGGTTACGGAAATAAATTCAAGGAGCCTTTGATTCAGGGATACACGGAAACTTTCGGAATAAGATTTCCAAATGGAGGAAGGCGAGAATGGTTGAAACCTATCATGTTTAGTGCAGGTATAGGACAAATCGATCACACTCATATTGTAAAATACGAGCCAGATATTGGAATGCTTGTTGTGAAAATCGGGGGGCCCTCTTATCGTATAGAAATGGGAGGTGGTGCTACTTCGAGCATGGTGAGTGGACAAAACGATGCAGAACTTGATTTTAACGCTGTTCAGCGAGGAGATGCTAAGATGGCGCAGTAATTATATCGCGTGGTACGTAATTGTGTAGAAATGGGAGAACAAAATCTGATTATTAGTATCAATGATCAAGGAGCTGGTGGAAATTATAACATTGTGAAAAAGATTATTTATCCTTTGGGTGCTAAAATCTATATTCGTGCTGTTGTAATTGGTGATCATACAATGTTTGTTTTGGAGATACGGGGTGCGGAGTATCAAGAGCAAGATGCGATTTTGATTAAATCAGAAAGTCGTGTACTTTTAGAATCGATTTGTGAAGGAGAGCGTGTTTCGATCGCGATTCTTGGAGCGGTTAATAGAGAAGGGCGTATCGTTTTATTCGATAGTGCGGATTCGGAAAGTCCACCTGCTGTGGATCTTGAGCTCGAGAAAGTTCTCGGAGATATGCCGAATCTTTCGAGTTTTATCGTATGATTAATGAAACTGATATTGCTTTAAATACTAAAAAGAATATCAAGAATATTATTTTTTTCCTATCAAAATAAAATTGTATTCAAAATATTTATGCATTTTGTTAATTTAGTATAAAATATTTTTTCTAATATAAAAACAAAACATATTTTCAAATTTAATATTACAATTTTGATTGTAAAACCTTGCGCATAAAATTTATAAAAATTTATGTGTTTTTGTGAAATTTATAGGCAGAATGCAAAACAAACAAAAAGAAAAGATAGAAAATAAGTAATGAAAAATAGACAAACGTTAACTTTTTAAAACGCTCCACAAATATCGCTCTACATAACAACTTCTTCGAACCACCCATGGCAACGCCGCCACCGCCAGGAGGAGGCGACACCCAAAGGGCTGAGAAACCGCCTGAAATCCCTATGAATCCTTTGGAAGAGACGAACACAGAACCAAGAGTAACCGCTGCTGCAATGATTGAGCAGGACCATGTAATGACAGAATTTCCAGAGCTCTCCGCGGCCATTAATGGAGGCCGTGCTGGTAAGAGGCAACGGGCTAATGGAGAGGGAATAGCCGCTGCAGCAGTGGGGGGGAAATCTTCTGATGCTCCAACTCTACAGAAACAAAACGCCAATGCTCCAATAGGGATAACAGGTAATGTTTCTCAAAGCTTTATTAGGCCAAAATTCAATAGCTGGAAAGGGACTGTAACGGGTAACAATCTAGTAATACCAATTATAGAAGATAGCGAGGAAACTAGGACTAAACGTATTTTAGATGAGGATGATTTTTATGAAATAGAGGATCTTGTAGAAGATGATATAGAAATTGAGACGAATGATTCGATTCCTACTGTAATCAGGACTAGAGACGAAATTCAAGAGGGAATTCGTTTGTGGCGAAATACGGCAGTAATTAGATTGTTAGGTAGGGAAGTAGGATTTACTTACTTATCATCAAAATTAAGACAGATTTGGTCTCCGAAAGGGCACTTTGAGCTAGTTGATGTTGGCCATGGTTACTACATGGTAAAATTTGAACAACGGGATGATTTCGAGTTTGCTTTAGCTGGTGGACCATGGATGGTCCTGGATCACTACCTTATCGTTAGGGAATGGACCCCTGAATTTAATGCGATTTCTAACTCAATTACTACTACTACTGCGTGGGTAAGGATCTCAAATGTAGGTATGCATAATTATACCGCGCGAATATTGAGAAAGATTGGCAATAAACTGGGTCGAACAGTAAAGATTGACCCGATGACTAAGGGGAGATTGAGAGGAAATTATGCGAGACTCGCCATAGAACTTGATCTTAGTAAGCCGCTGGAACCCGAGGTTAGAATCGGATCAGATGTTTGTAAGGTCGAATACGAGGGGCTTCATCTTATATGTTTTGAATGTGGCAAATTTGGACATAAAAGAGAAAGCTGCCCTTCCGTTATATTAAACAGAATGGAAATGGAAAAAAGTAATGCCAAAGGGAAAGAGGTGGTAGCTGAGGACATTATAGAGATACCAGTAGTGAAAGAAAAGTACGGTGAATGGATGACGGTAAGACGTAATAATAGAGGAAGCGGAAAAAATATCGCGAACAATGTAACAAAGACACAATGGAATAGCAATTTGGGGTCCCGTTTTGAGGCTTTAAGAATGGAAGAAAATGCAAGTGAAATAAGATTTCAAGCTCAAAGCGTGACTAGTAGGGGCCAAACTTCAGGGATGAAATCGACTTCGAATAAAGGTAAGAATATCACAGGGACTAATACGAGTAACAAGAGAGTTGGTGAAGCTAAGGGGCATAGTATAATTGCATCCCCTAATTTTGAGCAAAGAAGAGTACTAAATGATGTAGTAGAAATTTGTAATATTGAAAACTCAGGGGTGCAAGTAATAGAAAATTCGGGAATTAAAAGAGGGGGCAAAAAGGTAACAAAGAATCTAAAAATCAATGTTCAATCCAGCAAAAAATCTACTGGAGTTAATATTGACTTGGGCGAAAATGGGATAAAGGAAAATGGAGCTGTGTTGGGGAGTTGCATGGAAGAGAATTATTCTGTTGGAATTGATCATGTGGTGGGCGAACAAGGGACAAAGGAAAAGGGGCATGTGATGGGGAGCAACTTGGATGGATTGGTTGATGTTAATATTACAGAAGCTTCTGTGGGGGCCAGGGACTTGTTTGCAAATAAAGCAAATAATGTCCCTTTTGATTTCGGACCTGACACACCTCAACACAAGACCCCACCACTTGATATCACTTCTGCAATGAACCTTGCGAGCCCTGTTGGTAATAATTCAGTAGAAGAACCAAATAATAAACCGCCTGACCCGTTGTGGGAGACGGACCCGCGTGAGGAATCTGAAGACATCATGGAGTTAGCGAGTCAGGTACCCGAGTCGGCACCAGCAATTGCGGAGAATCGGTCTCATGACAATTGTAACGACGGGGAAGATGTAGAGATGACTACTCGCGCTTAAAGTGCCATTAGGTAACGCTTGTCAATTTATTTAATTATTAATGAATAGTACAGATTTTGCAGGTATGTCTTGGGAAAAGACTAAAACTCCCATTAATATACTAGTTTGGAATTGTTATGGAGCAGCTAAGCCCAGATTTAGAAGGGTTGTACGCGAAATGATGGCTAATAATAATGTGTGGCTCACGGTAATAGTGGAACCCCGAGTAAGTGGTGTAGCAGCTAATAATATCATCAACTCTTTGCAAAAGGACAATTCAGTGAGAGTCGATTCAGAAGGTTATAGTGGGGGTATTTGGCTGCTATGGAACGAGTCGGATGTGGAAATAAAAGTATTATCAGCTGGTCGGCAAGTAATAAACGTGGAAGTAAGTCAGAAAGGATGTAATTCTTGGGTTTTTTCGGCTATATACGCTAGTCCAGATTATAAACAAAGAGAGTTCTTATGGGAGGCGCTTCATCAGGCTTTTCATAATACACAATTACCCTGGATGGTAGCTGGTGATTTCAACCAAATTGGTAAAGAAATAGACAAGAAAGGTGGTGTTTCGGGTGTTTCGAGAAGGATGGAAAAATTTGAAGAATGGAAACATAGCTGTGGTTTAATTGATCTTGGTTTTGAGGGCCCCCGTTACACGTGGTGTGATTCATGGAACTCGGGACAAAGGATTATGGAACGTCTGGACAGGGCATACGGTAACATCGAATGGCAAACCCTCTTCCCAAATACGCGAGTGATTCATTTGGCTAGAGTTCATTCAGACCATATGCCGATTCTAATACAAGTCTGTCCGAACACAAGACCAAAGCAAAGCTCTAGACGATTCAGGTTCGAAACAGCTTGGTGCCTCCACAAGGGGTTTCAAGAATTTGTGGTAAACAGTTGGGAGGGTGATACATTGGGTATTGGTGAAGGACTAATAGAATTTCAGAAACGCATAGGAAAGTGGAAAACAGAGGTTTTTGGTGACTTAAATCGAAAGAAGAGACATTTAATTGCTAGAATTAGGGGTATTCAAAAATCGTTACAGATTTCCTACAACTCATCTCTTCGATTATTAGGTGAACAATTAACTAACGAATATGAAAGCGTGCTTGAACAAGAGGAAGTTATGTATTTTCAGAAGTCAAAACAAAAGTGGAATGTATCTGGGGACAGAAACACTAGATTTTATCACCTTTCTGCAACTATTAGGAAAAAGAAGGCCGTTTGCACTAGATTAATTAATGAACTAGATGAGTGGGTTGAAGAGGAAGAAGAGCTAAAAAACATGGTTCGTGAATATTTCGAAGGCCTTTATGAGAAACCAAGGGACCAATTCGAAGGAAATATCTTACCTAATATTGGCCCTGTGGAAAAAATAGTTACAGAAGAACTTGAGCAACCTTTTACGGATGAAGAGATAAGACTTGTAGTCTTTCAATCTAATCCCTCGAAGGCCCCTGGTCCGGATGGAACACCCGCTGCATTCTATCAAAAATGCTGGTCAACGGTGGGCCCCTCGGTTTGCAAAATGGTTCGAGAAGCTATCCTCACAGGTTCCTTACCTCCGGGTCTGAACGGTACGCTTATTCATCTTATTCCAAAGGTTCCAGACCCGAGCCGGGTACGCTTTTTTCGTCCTATTAGTCTCATAAATTGTCCTGTTAAATTTATAATGAAAGCCATGGTCAATAGACTTAGGCCTTTTCTGTCTAACATTGTTGGCCCGTGCCAAAGTAGTTTTTTGCCAGGTCGTTCTACTATTGATAATGTGGTGCTGGTGCGGGAAATGGATCATAAGATGCGTCATATGCAGGGAAGGAAGGGTATCATGGCGATCAAAATTGATCTTGCGAAGGCATACGATAAAATAAGATGGGAATTTATTGAGGAGACTATCAGATGCTTTGGGTTTCCGGAAAGCTGGACAAGGCTCGTGATGTCTAGCATGAAAGAGAATGAAATGCGCGTTCTTTGGAATGGAGAACCCCTACCTCCATTTATTCCTCACAGGGGTATCCGTCAAGGGGACCCCCTCTCGCCCTATATATTTGTTATGTGCATGGAAAGATTGTCGCTTCTGATCCAGGGACTATGCTCTTCGGGGAAATGGAAGGAGATCCGTATTGGGCGTGGTGGTCCAAAAATCTCTCATCTATTTTTTGCTGACGATCTAATTCTTTTTGGTGAAGCCTCTCTTTTGCAGGTACAGGTGATTTTAGAGACAATGGATAGATTTTGCAAAGAGGCTGGACAAACAATTAGTGCGGAAAAATCTTTAATATACTTCTCTTCGAATGTTCCGAATCATATTCAAGTGGATTTGGCGCTAGTAAGTGGCTTCTGCCTCAGTAACTCTTTTGGCACCTATCTGGGAGTCCCGGTCCTATCGGGTAGGCTACCAAAAGGTTTCTACAAAGGAATAATCGATAAAATGAGAGGGAAGTTAGCTACTTGGAAATCTAAGACTCTTTCGTTAGCTGGACGTGTAACTCTAGCTCAATCAGTATTGAATGCGGTCCCGGTATATCAAATGCAAGTTTTGAAACTACCCAAATACGTATGCAAAGAGGTCGATAAAATAGTGCGCGATTTCATTTGGGGCTCGTCGGATTTGGAAAGAAAGTTACATTGGGTATCTTGGGAGCAAATCTGTAAGCCGAAGAAGAATGGGGGCCTTGGGATACGTAGTGCGGAAAGGTATAATTTAGCACTGTTAGCTAAGCTTGGGTGGAGAATCCTTCAAGATGATCAGATGGTAGCATGGGTAGAGGTCCTCAAGAATAAGTATTTCAAGAATGGATTATTAAATAGAGCCCAGAGTGGAAATGAATCGGGTATTTGTAAGGCTATTTTAGCGGGAGTCAAGGCCCTCCGAGAAGGGATCATGGAAGGAAGTGGTGAGGTTGGATCGAATCCAACTTGGAAGTTAGAAGCTAATGGTGTATTTACGGTGAAATCTTTGTATATGAGCATGGATGAAAATGAGGTGGAAAATTCTTTTAATTGGGATATAATATGGAAGCTGAAGTGTCCCCAAAAAATCCGGGTCTTTCTTTGGAGATTTGCACTAAATAAGATGGCCACGGGAGATAATCTATACAGGAGAAATATCACTGAAGCTAGGACTTGCGCTGTCTGTGGTGCCGGAAGGGAAGATTTGTTCCATATTTTTATAGATTGTAAAATTGCAGTACTAACTTGGAATTCCCTTGATGTTAATATAGGTGTTAATTGTGCTGTTGCGGGGAATGAAAATAGGATGATTGCGGCCTATGCTAGGGGCGCGAGACCTGCTGCAGGAAGAAGGAGAAATACGGGACTGTCCAGCAGCAGCCATGGTCGAGTGGAGGGAGCAGCAGCAGATGGAAGCCTGGACCGAGGAGGAGATGCGGAGCTGGAAAGAGTGGTCCAGGAGCTGTCTGGAAGGAACTCAAAGGACGAAGACCATTTATTGATCTTAAACGAAAGGTGGCGACAAAACAGATTTCAAACCACTGCAATTTCTGCAGAAAATATTTCGCATAACCTGGAGGCTGCAAATCGACACAATAAAGTGAATACAAAAGCTATTAAAGACTGGATTCGAGCCCATCTTCAAGCTAAGATTAATTGGGCTGGTTTTGAGTGGCAATACATATTTATTGCTATTCTTTGGACCATATGGAATATTAGAAATAGCATTGTTTTTAACGAATTATCACAGATACCTCACAAGTTCGAGCTCAAGAGAAGAATCCTTGCTCTAGCTAGTGATTTCGTTCTTGCTTGGGGAAAATGTTTCGATGGTGGAATAATTAAGCTCGCCTCCAATGTCATGGTAAAATGGGTAAAGCCTATATCCGGTTTTAAATTAAATATTGATGGTAGCTTTTTAGCTGCGGAAAAATTAGCAGGTATTGGTGGCTTGATTAGGGACAAACATGGTACTTATATTTTGGGTTTTATGGGAGCTTGTTGTGCTGATTCTCCCATTGTATCCGAATTGCTTGCTCTACATTTTGGTCTCAAGTGGGCTATTAGCAATGGTTATACCATGTTGTGTATTGAAACAGATTCGGAGGAGCTCCACGCGCTAGTGAAGGGCGGTGGGAGCTCTACTCACTATGAGAAGGACTTGGGGAAGCTCCACGCGCTAGTGAAGGGCGGTGGGAGTTTAGGAAGTCGCTATGTTTCAATTATACAAGATTGCTGCATGATGCTAAAAAACTCACCAAATTTTGAGCTGAATCACATCTTTCGTGAAGCAAATCAATGTGCAGACAAACTAGCAAAAGATGGGGTGTTTTTGAACACGCAACCTGTGACTATTATTCATCCACCGGAAGACCTTGGGAACCTAATTAGACATGATAGAAGCGAACGCGCAACTGTTAGAGTTGTGCTTGATTAGTTTTTCTTTTGATAAGTTATGTTTATTTCATCTTGTAATGCTTGTACTTAACGGCTTTTAAAGCCTCCTATGTATGCAAAAAAAAAAAAAAAAAAAACAAACAAAAAGCATAATTTTTATTAAAATTTTTACTGGAATTTTTAATAAGAAACCTAAATAGATGCAAGAATATTCTCTGATTTTCAAAATTTTGATTATGTTGTTTAATTTATGTATCATTTTGAAATCTATCGGTTAAGTTTTGATTTTTTTATTTTAAAACTTTTAAACATTATTTAATCTTTACGTAAACTATGAAAGTTGTTAAAATATTTTAAAGTTGCATTATATTGCAATTATTTAAAGTAATATAGCGTTTTTAAATATATGTATTTTGCATAATATAGAAATCTAGTGAAATTATTTCTTTAATTCAGAAATAACTGGTGCTAACCTATTTCCTTTATTCCATAATAATTGACGTTTTGACCAAAACAATTTGTTCTACAATATATGTCACATTTTAAGTTTCAATACAAATTAAATGATTTTTTTTCTATTTTATCCTTCTCTTGAATTTTTTTAATTCTTAATCATTAATTTTCTCTCGTTTAAAAGTGGGGATATCTTAGTAATTTTTAACTAATCTTTCCTACTTTTTAGGCTTCTTAATATATGTGAAAAACTTTAAAACGTCCCATATTAAATGGAGAGAGTATCAAATTTCCGTAAAATATTGAAGGTGCACCGACTATGTCGTTTCGAAAACCCTTATAGCTCCTCGTATCTTTCACTTCTCTTCTCAAAACATCACAATTGCTCTCCAGTACTAGAAAGAAACCCTAACCCCAAACTCATCTTACCGATATTCATTATTAAACTCACTATCTCTCCATGGCTCGTAAGAAAATACCATCTCCATCCGTGTCAAGCCATGTATTTTCTGAAAATTTTCAAAACACAGAGCTTCAAGAAGATGAAAAAGAGGTTCAAGCAGATGGTGTGGGTTGTAAACCATTCACTCCTCTCCCAGGTAGGTGCATTGATCCCAAAGCATTCATAGGTACAGATATCTATGACCTTCTTAGTTATCAAGGTTTTATTCCTTTCCTTACGATTGAGCATTCTATGCCTACCCAACTTATTCAAGAATTTTATACCAATTTCAAATTTAATTCTGCGGAAAAAACAGCTTGGTCCACAGTCTTAGGAACTGACATTGTCCTTACCCCTGAAAAATTAGCTAAATTTTTCCATCTCCGAAACAGTGGTTATGATGATTTTGTCAAAAGGTCTGATGGTTTTAACCCCACAGAGAAACACAATATTGAAGAATTTATGAAAACTAAAATGATAGTGCAACATGCTCAACCTTGGACCATCACTCATTTCAAACCCGAGTTTAGGATTGCATATAAGATTGTTCAAGATGGTCTTCTATGTACAGATAGGCATGACGCTAAGATATCACCCTATGAAGCCTACTTCTTATACCTTCTTTACAACAAAAAACTCATAAATCTTTGCTCAATCATCTTGTTGAATATGAGCTATGCACAACAAAATACCCTTGGCGTACCCTATGGCATAGCTCTTGGTAGCTATTTCTCCGCTAGAAATATAAGCTTTAAGGATACAGTGGTCAACCAATTCAACGCTGCTTGGAATTTCAACTTAGGATCCTTAAATCGTATGGGGATATGGTACTATAATAACCGACACATTGTTGTAGATGAATTTAAATGGCTACCCGAAGATGTCCAACAAGCTATCAAACAAGCAGCAAAAGATGGCAAGGTAATTACAGGACCTACCAATCCTAATGCTCCTTTCATCATGGACCCCACGTCTTCGACCCCTAATCATGCTCCTCCCACTCGTATTTCCACACGCAATTCTACTAGCAATATTCAAAATAGAATGGATGATTTTGAGCGCACCATTGAGCGCCAACTCGCACTGTTTGGAGAGCAAATTCGAAATCAAATTGGTGGTCAATTTACTCGCTTACAAGAGAACATGGAGAGTAGTTTCACAAGAATGAATCAGCGAATTGACTCTCTTAGCAAAGATGTGTCCAGCATCCAAAGCAAACTCAATACGGAGATTGGGTATTCAAGTCATCCCCTTCATCATAGTCCTACTCATCGCCGCTCAAGGAGTCGCTCTCCTCGTAATGCCTCGTAATCCTTGAGTGTTATTGACATTGATTATCTTTTATTATATGCTACTTTTACTAGGATATTTGTATTTTGATGGACGATTCTAGGATTATGTAATCTTATTGCAGATGATGCTATCCTATTTTGGCTTAATGTGCAATGTTTTGTTTTACTCTCTTGTCTACTATAGTGATTGTCTACTTTTTTTATGTTGACAAAGGGGAAGAAAGATCAACATATGTTTAATTACATGATTGTGTCGTATTAAAAATTGTAATTATATATATGCTTTATGTGTGGGGGTGCCATTAAGACTACCTATATGCCGCTATATCTTATATTTGCGCCACTTTGATGTTTGAAAAGATAATGCCGAATGTGAAAGGGAGACGTGCCTTACATGTTTAATGTATCAGGATGATTGTTCATCCTTAAAGAGGGAGGAAATGTTGGCCGTTCTAATTATTACAAATCATTAATTATATTATGTTACTTCTATCTATATATGTATAGGTGAGCATCTATAATAAGCCTAGATGATCAACGAAGAGAATGTAAGACATGAAAATTGTCGAAGATTAGTGATAGCCTAGATCGTTGGTAAGTTGTTTATGAGTTTTGATTGCTTGACTTGAACTATAGGTGCATAATCTTAAGTTTTTCAAAATCTCGCATATTCGGCTTTTAACTTGTTTTTTGAAGACTCATTGTAGCTTTGTTGTTATCCCTTAATATTTGGAAAATGACCCTCGTCTTACTATGGTCCTATTCAGTAGCATGAAGTATATATTCTTACCAAACTTCCATCCCCTTCTCTTAGTATTTATAGTTTAGTTCGAGGTCCTTGCAAATGATTGCAAAGAATTTGTAACACCGTAAGGTGAGAAAAAATTGCTTATATATATATATGATACTAAATGATCTATAATGATCTATTTCTTACGAATAGATGCAAAATATAGCTGATGATAATAAACAAATCCCAAGCTATCTGAGCTTCCTTTTGTTTATTGTAAGTGGATTGCTCAAAAAAAAGTTTTTCAGTAACCTAGACATTGTGGGAAACTCTGCAATACCTATCCCAACACCATTGGCTTTTTCCATAGTGTTGATTTTTTTTTGGTCAATCATAATGTTAAACTCTCATCGTGTCAATATTGAGAATTTACTACTGCGAAATCAGTGGAGGTATATGTCTTAGATTGAAGAGCGTACTTCTTTGCGGGATCGAAGCCGGGAGTGACAAAGCTCAGGGCTTCCTACCACAACAGGAACCTTGGCTTGAGAGAGAGGTTGTACACCCGTAACCACGGTGCAACTAATTCTTCCCAAAGTTTAAGCTGTTAGGAGGAGTCATCTTATACATTATATATATGAGTTTTACATGTTCAATACGTCCTCTTACGTGCATTCATGTCATCCTTTTGCATTCTAGTCTTTGCTACGTGATTAAGCTTTTGCAAGAATTGGTTGTCTAACATGGTATCAGAGACCTGATCCAAAGAGGTCGCAGGTTCGAGTCTTGTCGTTGTCACCTAATATATAAACTCACATAACAAAGACTAAACATGCAAAAAAAATGACATGGATTTAGCTGGCACGTGACGGAACGTATTGAGCATGTAATACTCAAAATATAATATATAAGATTACCTCTCCTAAAAGCTTAAATTTTTGGAAGAACTAGTTGTCCAACAATTTAACAATTTAAGCATCATCTGATGCCCACAAAATGAGATAAGCATTTTTTGCCATTTCACTCAAAACTTTTAACCAAATACACTTGAAAAGAAAAAAAGAGGTTGGAACACGAGTATCACGGAAGGAATGAGAGGATCAAAACATTTTTAAATATTCAATCTACTTGAGCAACAGTTTGACAAAGGGTTTCGAATGTTTTGGACATAATATTGGACAAGAGTAAATACTAAGAATACATAATAATTCCAATTAATTGACTTGTAAATTAAGGCTGCACAAGAAAACTGCAAAACCGCAAAACCGCATAAAACCGACTTAATCTAACCTATTTGAGTTCAACCCGCATGATCCATGGTTTGTATTGGGCCTAATTTTTTTTTATGGTTTTGGATCGGTTCACGGATTGACAAAAAACAAAACTGTGGACTCCCGATCCGGTCCGCAAGGTGAGCCTAGGGGTGGAAATCGGAAGGAACAGATCGGAAAAAGGGTATTTCGGAAAAATTCCAATTTTTTTCGGAATAGATTTTTTCCATTCCAATTCCTATCCAATTTTTCGGAAATGGGAAAAATAATTCCTAATTCGGAATTTCGGAATTTCAGAATTTACCGGAAATTCGGAAATTTCGGCACGAAAATTTCGGAAATTTTGGTTCGGAACTTTGGGTTGGATTTCGGAAGTTTTGGTTCGGAAATTGCGGAACTAAGGGTTATAAATCGGAAGAGTAGTTTAAAACTCACACGAAGATTAACAGTAGTCGAAAACTAAACTTATAAAACTTACACGAAGAGTAACCGTAGTTAAAAACTAAACTTAAAATTTACGTGAAGTAACAAAATGACAATAGTTAAAAAAAAAACAATGATAAATCACTGTTACTTTTCCAATTACATTAATAAATAAATATTGCAGAAATGTCTCAAAAAATGATCTTGCAATATTATATGTTTCAAGTACCAAAGAAACAGGCCATTAATTTTCATATTTCAAATATTCTATGTAATATTATTTTGAAATATAATTTATAACTTGGTAATATAATCCGGAAATAAAATCGGATCGGAAATATAATTCGGAAATAAAATCGGATCAGAAAACCCGGAAATTTCGGAAATTTATATGTGGTTCCAATTCCGATCCAATTTTTTCGGAAAAAATCGGAACTGGAATTTCGGAATTTCAGAACTTAAAAATCTGTTCCGAAATCAGAAATTTCGGATCGGAAAAATCGGAAATCGGAAATTTCGGATCCGATTTCCACCCCTAGGTGAGCCGATCAGCATTTTTTATGCATACATACTACACAGCCCATCAACATTTTATTTATATGTATTATATTATAAGCCCAATAAACCAACCAACCCAGCCCATCATACACTATCCCATACTATATAAACTAACTTACCTCATTAATTCATTAATTTCTACTCTCACAGATTTCTCAACTCTCTTTTCTCTCGCCCATTTCTTCTCAATTTTCTCTAACAATTTTTCCAAGAATAAAAGCTTTCAACCAATTTTTCTTAATCAGCTATTCTCTTTTATTAATTATATTGTAATATTAATCTATATTATTATTTAAGAAATATTGTTATTATTATTATTTTTCATTTTATATAGATCTATATTAGTCTAATAATATAGATCTATACTATTTCGAAACTGACCGATCCTTGACACTTTTTCACTCAAAATAACTGATCCTAACACTTTCACTCAAAGATCAGGGATTGGATTATAGTCGAGGAGGGAGGAAAAAAAGATCAACGACTAGGATGACTTCCACATATTCTTTGAATCTCAATTACAAAATGAATGGTCTAAGAATTCACCAGACACTGGCCCTTAATGCGCAATTAAACAAACAAATATCACGGCAGAAAGCCAAAAAACGTGCATTTGTGTCTTAAACAATCAAAGCAGAGTGTTTCAAACCTCACCTCAAAGGCAAAAAACCTCCAAAGAGGAGCTATTAAAGCTCTTACACCGAGGAGCACAGTTTCAAGTCGAAAGCCGTCCAGAAACAGAGTAACTATCTAAAAAGCCCAGGAAGGAGCTATTACGACTCAAGCAGGAACTAGAATCATTCCTGTATCGAAAGCGAAATCACCCTTCACCTAGGACAGGGAATCAGAAACCAGCTCTGCTTGAGTCATTAGAGAAGCTATTTCTGCATTTGTTGACTCTGGAGCTTCACGCAAACACGAGTAGATATATTCCTGACCAAAACTTGGAAAAGTACCTAATGTGGAATGCATTTGTACACCACTAAAAGCACAAAAATACATAGAATCTACACAACCCTAAGCCTATCAAAGGATCTAACGTGGATTGCATTCATACACAACTAAAAGCACAAATAGATAGAACTTAGATGACCTTAAGCCTATCAAAGGACCTAATATGGATTGCATTTGTACACAACTAAAAGCACAAATACATAGAATTTACACAACCCTAAGCATATCATCAAGACAGAGTAATTTAGAATATAGTTTCTATGTTGAGTATAATCCTAAAAATTTGAAGGTACGAGACAAAATTTTAATATAATTCCCTTATAGATATAATATTAATAATTAATAAAATGTCATAAATTGTATAAACAAGAATTTCGTTAATGCAAGTGATATAATGAAAAATAAGATAGATATTTACAGACAGAGCTAGAAGTTTAAAATAAGGGATTTGATATGATTGAAAGTTTAGTTGAAAATGCCTCCAATATTATATTTCTTTTTAGTATTTGAATTTTTACTAAAAAAAATTTACATTGTTGCTGACTAGACATCTCATTCTCTATTCAAATAAAAATTAAATATATTCCAAATTTGTTAATTAATAAAAAATTATATAAAACTAATATAATATTATAATTTTTTGAATATATTCTAATTTTATAATTTAAATTAAATCACTATATCTAAATATATATATATATATATATATATATATATATATATATATATATATATATATAAATACAATTTGGAAGCAATGACCAAATAACCTCCAAGTAGCTATAGATACTGTTCATTAGCATCTTCAATTTTATTTGTACCATATTGACAATTTTATTATTTTTTACACAACTATTGAATTGAGATAATGATCACAAAAAATCAGTTGAGTATCCTAATAATTTATTAATATTCATATATGTTTTTATACTATCTAATTTTTTTTATTAAACTTAATAATTCTGATTAATATTTACTTATCATTTTATACTTAAATTATATTTAATTTAAAAATATATTATTTATTTTTTGATATAATATTATTTTATTTCTTAATAATAAACAAATAGTTGATCACTACTTCCAAACACCACCATCCCCGAACTCCGTCGTCACCACCTCCGACCATCTTCGTTGTCGCCTAAGAAAACTAAAAGATGGCATGACAAACGAATTTGTATGAAGAGCTTCAGGTAGGACAAACCGACAAAGAGTGCTCTTATACAATTCAAGATTCTCGAACTATCCGGGGAAGCTCAAGTTTCGTTGGGGGGACCATACATTGCTACAAAAGCCATACCTTATGGAGAGATTGAAATTGAACATCTAATCGGATAGCGGACCTTCATGGTCAATGGGCAGCGATTGAAGGTATACCATGAGAGTAATGACGTCACACAAGGGGAGGTTGTGTACCTCCTCGAAGTCGAGTAACTCGGGGTAACACGTCAAACTTTACCGATGCTAAACAAAATAGTAAAACATCTCTTGTTTCATTGTTCATAGTTTAAATTTAAGTTTTGTAGTGTATGTTAATAAGTTTAGTATGTATTAGAGCTAGACACGGATCCTATATGCCACTAAATTTGTTTCTAAAACTTTATAGGTCAATTATCTATTAATCTTCAAATTTATTTTTATTTAATGGCATACTGATTTTTATAAATATAATAGTGAAACAATCGGAGGTGGTGTATAGGGTCTGTTTGGAAGTGTTTATTTTAGGGTAAAAAGTCGCTTTTAGAATAAATGTAAAAATTTAAAAAAAATTATTAAAAATAATTTTTGAAATCTAGAATCACTTTACATTTTTTTTAAGAAGTACCAATTTGGTGTTTTTCAGGGTCTAAAATACTTTTAAAGCCACTTTTAAGGGGTGACTGACACATAGGGTCTTGGAGACTAGTTTTTTGGCTTAAAGGAACTAGTGGGAATCTTACATCTCTAAAGAGACTTCAAAGATGACCAAATCCTAAAATACCCTTACTAACACTAAAAGACAAAGAAGAGTGATGTCACTGTTTATATCTATCCACTACCCACCCACCCCCGACCTCCGACCTCCGACCAACGACCTCAGACCACCGACCTCCGACCACTGGAAAAACTGATGAGTTTCAGAAAAAAATGATGAGTTTTGAAAACAATGATAAGTTTCGGAAAAAATGATGAGGTTCAAAATAAAAATGATGAGTTTTAAAATAAAAATGGTGCGTATTGTAAAAAAACACAGTATATATAGTCACAATAATAATGTATTCACTTTTCACCCTATTTTATACACTTTCAAATTAATTACAGAATAAATAACTAACCAAACTAATAAAAAAAACTAGTGAAAGTCAAGTTTGACCAGATATGGTCAAACCAGATTCGAGAAAATAAAATAAAAACTAAAACCCTACACTACATCGTACACACTACGCTAGTCACCAAAAAAAATGCTGGACTTGAATCTTCGAACATCCAACCGCGGCAGCATGGTCGTTTCCATGGCCGAGCAGCATCACCACCTCGAAGCCTAATCTCCTTCTTCAAGGCCAGGCCAAAGTTAAGCTCATCTCCGACGAATCTGGAACAAGGCGGCGAGATCGATTCCTCTAAGGCAATGGTGGTTGTCTTCTGCTCAGCGAAGCTTCAGACTCCGACGAAGGTCTTCTGCTATACGAAGCTTTAGGCACCGGCGAAGGTCTTCAGCTCTGCAAAGCAGCAGGCTCCGGCGAGGCTTGGTCATCTCTTCTACTATGTTGTCTTCTCCGGCCACCAGCACGAACAAGATCTCTCGCGGGGCTTAATTTCGGCGGAATAGTGGAACTCGACTGACCTGGATCGGCGTGGACCTCGCTGCTTGCGAACTGGTGCGGCGTGTATCTCTTGAGTGCTGCCGGAGCAGCGGTCTTCGTGCAGTGGTGTGGCGTACAAGATAGGTCGCCGGAAGTTTGAGGGAGGTAATGATTTGTTTTGAGTAACGAGAGAGATGAGAGAAAGTAGAGTCTTTTATAAAAATGATTTCTGAAAATAAAATACCATTATATATAACAAATGAAAAACAAAAGGGAGCAAATTTGTAAATGGGAATTTAGCCTATAGTGTTAAAATCTTATTGATGTCTCTAGTGAGAAGAGAAAAAAGATATGGTTGGGTTAGGAGTTGGGGGGGTGTTCAAGACCTTTGGTTTAAAATATCACTTTTAAGTGTTTTTCAAAAAAACACTTCCAAACATGCACAAAATACTTTAAAAATGAGATTATTACCCGGGGTCTTGAACACACCACCCCAAGACCCAACAATACCAGCTGGATTTACTCTTCTAACTAAAGGCCGCAATTAAATTTTAACACTATATGCCAAAATTCCAATTACATTTCTACCTTTTTTTATTTTTTTTCTATATATATATATATATATATATATATATTAAATTTGCTGATTATTTTTTTAAAACACTGAATTACATTTCAGAAACATTTCTCTCTCTCTCCTCTTTTCCTACCTCTCTCCTCTCGTACTACAACAAACGCCTCAAAACCTTTCTCTCTCATTTCACAATCCGGCCATGAAACTAGCTACTTTTCGTTCGAGAAGGTGAAGAACTCGAGCCATTATCACGCAGCATTGCCTTCGAGTTTCTGAGCCATTATCACGCAGCACTGCCTTCGCCGAGGAAGGAGGTCTGTTTGAGCTAGGGTTCCGCCTTCGTGAGTTCCACCGCACCGGGGTAGAGTCAGAGCGCTGTTTTCGTCAGCGACAAAGCTTCATCTCCGATGTTGCGAGCGAGTTGGAGTTGAATCTCCGGCAGCCATGACCTGAGCTCCTTCTTGTTCGAGCCAGCATCTCCGTTTCTGGTGCATCCTCGAAGCCCCGTTCGAGTCCAACATATCAGTTTCCGGTGCATCCTCGTGAAACCCTAGCTCGCGGCAGTAGTAGCTAGTGAGTCGCCGACTTATTTTTTCACGACGGAACCCTAACTGGTGGGGCTGGTGCTAGTGGCGGTGCTTGGTGGTGCAGGTGGTGCGTGGTGGTGTATAGGGAAGAGGTTAACAGCTTTATTTTTTCTTGTTGAGTATTTTTTTCTTGTTCAATAGAATATGAGCATTACACATGTAGATCTGTAATACTGATAAGCTTTATTATTTTATTTTTTTATTTTTTTTATTTTTCTTCTTTTTTATCTTGTTCAGGTGCTTTATTACAGTTGTAGATCTTGTTCTTAATTAGATAATTGGTGTAACTAAGTTGGGGTATATTTATTGCTCTAATTTCTATTTAGCATTTTATACCATAAACTCAACTGTTTTGATTTAATACTTAGATAAAATCCTAAAAACTCAATTAATTTTCTCGATACTCAGCAAGGTTACTGAGCATGCTCAGCAAAGTTACTGAGCAAACGAGCATGCTCAGTAAAGCGTCTCAACAAAAAAATTCGAATAATTAGCAAATTTTTCCGATACGATACTCATCATTTTTTCCGATACTCGGTACTTTTTCCATGCCCAGTACTTTATCCGGAGGTGGTTGGTGGTGGTCGACGGTGGTCGGAGCTGTAAATTATTGATAGTAAATGACAGAGGAGAGAGAAAAATTGATAAAGAAGGAGAGTGATTAATGGTAATGAAGGAGAGAGAGTAATGGTAATGGAGGAGAGAGAATAGTCTATTTATTTTGTCTACACTATAAGGGTAGTAATGACATTTGTTAATTTTGAGGCTCTAAATAGGAGAAAGAAATCACTTGGTTCCTATATGCCACTGCGATTCTCCAAAAAAAAAAAAGGCATTACTCTACCCAAACATGCCTTATAACAGATAAATAAAGCGCAACGTGGTTAAATCTCATCAACCTCCCCAGCACAACTTGGAATCGTGACCGTTAATAGAATTTATAAACAGTTGATACCCAAAAATGACTTAGTCAACTCTAATCTTTCCCCAAAATCCCAACTCAGTCCCTTCTCTCTCTCTCTATCGATCCATTTCAAAAGCTTCCCCCACAGGTATACAACAATTTATCAGTTCAGATCTTAAATTTATTTAACTTTTTATTAATAATCGTATATTTAACCCTCTAAATTCTGCTGCTAAACAGTTAAAGATATTTGATTACTTTTTTTGTTCCATGGCCCATTTATATCTGCCAATTGGGTTTCTATTTTAGAGTCAAAGATCCCATTTTTCCTTTTCCATGTATTAATTTTAATTTTACTAGCTATTTGATTAGCTTATATAGTTTTATTCTTTGTCCAAAACTTTATGTCGTGTGGGCCTGTTAATTTTGTTTGTTTTTTATATCCAATTACTAATTTGACGATAGTTTTTCAGTTTGATCATATGCTGTGTACTTCTGGGTAATGGAGATTATTTTAGTTATAATTATAAAATTATCTTCACGATTACTGTTTGCAGTAATATATTTACCTTGTTTGAAAGTTGTTAATGTTTTAATGCTTTCACCTTTGTGGATTGTACAGGTTTACTTAACAATGTGTAGTTAATTCTAGCCTTGGACCATGGAAGACTACAAGTTAGTAGCAGGACAAGAATTCCCAGATGTTAAAACCTTACGAAGCACAATTAAAGAATCCGCAATTGCACAGCACTTCGAGCTTAAGATCATAAAAAGTGACCTCACTCGTTACATAGCTAAATGTGCTTCACAAGATTGTCCTTGGAGAATACGTGCAGTTAAGCTTCCCAATGTGCAAACATTCACTATTAAAACCCTAGAACCCTTACATACTTGTGGAAAAACCGCACAAAATGGACATCATCAAGCTTCAGTGGATTGGATCGTAAATTTTATCGAGAATCGTTTACGCGTCAACATTAATTACAAACCGAAAGATATTTTGCACGATATTTATAAACAATACGGGATAACTATACCATATAAACAAGCTTGGCGTGCAAAAGAACGAGGCTTACAAGCTATATACGGATCTTCAGAAGAAGGGTATTGTTTACTTCCAGTGTATTTCGAAGAAATTAAAAAGTCAAACCCGGGAAGTATAGCCGAGGTGTTGACTACTGGAGTTGATAATCGGTTTCATCGGCTTTTCGTATCGTTTTACGCTTCGATTTACGGGTTCTTAAATGGTTGTTTACCGATTATATGTATAGGTGGGCTCCACCTTAAAGGGAAATATACCGGTACGTTACTCTCAGCTACTTCATTCGATTCCCAAGGTGATTTATTTCCGTTAGCTTTCTCTATCGTGGATTTCGAAAACGATGAAAGTTGGACATGGTTTTTGTCAAAACTACACGCTTTATTAAAAATGAATACAGAGATCATGCCACGTGTCACCTTTATATTAAACGGATTTCACGGATTATTCGATGCCGTGAAAAGTGAATTCCCGGGGTGTTTTTACGCGGTTTGTATGCGATACTTGACCGAGAGTATTAGTAAAGAATTTAAAAACTCGAGACTTGTTCAGCTTTTATGGGATGCAGCATATTCCACTACTATTACGAAATTTAACGAGAAAATAACGGAAATCGAAAAAGTCTCTTCCAAAGCTGCAAAATGGCTTGAAAAATTCCCGCCTTATCATTGGGCGTTGATATATTCGGAAAGTTCACGTTTCGGTCATTTATCGTCTAATTTCGATGAGTTTAGTTCATGGATTGTTGAATCATGGGAGCTTCCAATTAATCAAGTGATTGAGCGTATTCATAGTAAATTAGCCTCTGTATTTGAGGAACGGAAAACAAGAAGTAATACATGGTTTTCCACTCTCGTTCCTTCAGCTGAGGATCGTGTTATCGAAGCAATGCATCGTGGGTCCGTTTTCCATGTTCTTCGATCTGATGAGGTGGAATTTGAGGTTTTGACAAGTGATCGTTCGAACATTGTTAACATAGGAACTCATTCTTGTTCATGTCGAGACTGGCAATTATATGGCCTACCATGTGAACACGCTATGGCAGCTCTTATTTCGTGTAAGAAGAATATTTATGAGTACACGGAGAAGTATTTTAGTTTAGCGAGTTATCGCGAGGCTTATTCGAAGACAATTCATTTAATACCTGGTAAAATTGAATGGGAGAAGGAAAGTGACATCATGGTACGGCCTCCTAAGTTTAGGAGACCACCTGGACGGCCAGAAAAGAAGAGGCTTTGTGTTGAAGATGTGAATCGTGAAAAACATACGGTACATTGTAGTAGATGTAATCAAACGGGTCATTATAAGAGTACTTGTAAAGTAGAGGTTATGAAGTGTGTTGAAGATTTGTAGATGTGTATATAGTTTAGTGATTTAGTTTGCGTAGTTGTGTAAATTGTAATGGTGTTGAATAGGGAGGGTTAGGTTGTAATTAGATGTGTATATATATAAGCTTTTTGTTGAACATTTGATGAATGTGAAAAGTTTCAATTGATAATCCTTAGATTTTGAATAGGTTTTATACGAGCTTCGGCTCTCTCATCTCGCTATGTGATTTACCCAATTTAGTAGGTGAGTCTTTTTCCCTTTTTCCTTCCGAATCATTTTCCGCAACAGGAAGATGTAATCATGTTTGTAAGTATCAATAGTTATTAATTGTTAGTTTGGTTATATAAATTAGCTTTTCAAAAACTTTTTTTTTCCTGCTAAGAATAGAACCTCTCTTTCTCTAGTTCAGCTATCTCTTTCCATATTTTGCAGGAAGTAGCAGCACATGGTAGTACAATTCTTACTAGGTTAGTAATGTGAGTTGAGTTAACTTTTTTACTCTTAAGATCCGGCCATGATGATCCATGCTAATCTGGGCATTATGGTTATGTTGGAGAAATGGTAATGATTTACGCTACCATAGGTTATACATTTCTGTATGGTACCATGATTGTCTTTTTCCGAAATTTTCTAAATTGTGGTGTCAAATGAAAGAAAAAGGTTTTGTTCTTTTGGATTGGATAAACAGTTGTATTAGTATGATATAAAAGTTGTAAATTCTTACCTAAACCTACAATGTGATATAACATCTCACTATGATTCATGAAGATACAATGTGAGTAGAATAAAAAAGGTAGACACTTTCAAAATGAATGAAAATATTCTAATTATATGGGTATGATTTTGGATACACGAAATGTATTTTGCACTAATTATATTTTATTAAAAAAGTATAACATGGCTTCGCCCGGGTTCGAACCGGAGACCTTCAGTGTGTTAGACTGACGTGATAACCAACTACACCACGAAACCAATTTGTACATTTCATATCGTAATGCATATACAGCAGATAAATTATACTAATTGAGCATATATTTCTCTAGTTAGGCGGTGCAACCATCTTCATTAAATTCATTCATTAACTTTGCTAATTTAACTCAGGCACATGACAACAATTACGCTATTTAATACAAATCGTACAATTAGCATGTAGTCCAAGTCGTAATTTGAGAGTTTTGTTTAGTTTTTCTTTTTACAGATTTGGACAATGGATTGGGAGTCTTGATCCAAATCGATGCTCAATTAGGTTGGATCTAGTGTCTTATTTGTGTTTGTAAGTCAAAAAATTTGTAGTAAGTGATTAAGTCGATAATATCTTATTTTCAAGCCTCCTTTATTGGTGGATAGATTGGAAGAGTTGTACTATTGTTCATGAGAGAGATCTTTCGGGATTGTCTATCTCCGTTGATATCCCAACTATATTGGTGGATAAGAGAAAAGATTTTAATATATCTGGTATAATTTAATTACAAAATATTTAGTTAATAGTCTATCTATTATATTTGTATTTTTTTCATTCAATTTTGTGTTACAATAATGTCGTCTAATGATGGTTACATAAAAAGAAAAACAAGTTAACATAGAATCCACGCAAAAAAGTTATACTAATTTGATATATGGGTCAATTGTCCAAGACACTCACTATATCTATCTATAACTGTCCAATCAAGTCCTTACTCGTTATCTAAAGATTCACTATATTTTATTTTATTTTGTTCCTGCCATTAGCCCAAAGTCAAATTATTATTGACAGTCAGGTGTGTAAAAATCTTGTGAGAATAGTAGAATACACATTGATCATCCACCAAAATCTCATTTTCACGTAAAAGTGAAACAATACCTTAAACGAAATCTTTTTTGGACATAAAAGTGAAAACGAAAGATAATGAACATAAATGTTCATTCTAAATTTCAAACAGATTACCAAGAAGTGGTAAAAAATGGATCTTTTGGGAATAAATCAAGTGTTTATATAGTCAACAAAGTAAACTTACCAAGAAGTAATTATTCTAATTAACACAAACATTAAGCGAACCATAACAAACATTTCATCAACTTAAAACCCATTATCCCAAATCCTCCATATTTTCAATTATAATAACATAGCAACCCCTTGTTCAAATCATCACTCACTTGTACAACTCCTGGAACCTTCTACACGCTTCAACAACATTATCTCTATGTCCGAAAGCACTCACTCTTACAAAACCATCACCAGCAGGTCCAAAACCACTTCCAGGTGTAGTAACAACATGAGTCTTCTCAAGAATCTCAGCAAATACATCCCATGAACTTTGACCTGGAAAATGGACCCACACATATGGTGCATTTTTTCCTCCATACACCTTGAATCCAAGAGATTCAAATGTCTCCACTATCATTTTCGTGTTTTCTTTGTAAAAACCAACCGTTTCTTGCATAGCCTGGAATACATTATGCAAAATATGTTAGTACTTTATAATTAATTTGCAAAATAATATTCAATAAAATATAGAATTCACTTCAAATGAAACTCACATCAAGTCCTTCAGAAGATAGACAAGCTAAACCACCAGATTGAGCAATATTTGATGCACCATTAAAACACGTACAAACAATACGATTAAAATCCTTAGCTACAGGAAATCCATCAGAAAACAAAAGATCTTTCGGTACCACAGTCCAACCCAAACGTACTCCCGTAAATCCCGCATATTTTGAAAATGACGAAACTTCAATCGCCACCTGTCAAAAAATAAATCGAAATTACATGTTACGGACACAAAGAATTAAGGAATATTTAGAACTTACTTCTTTAGCTCCAGGGATTTCGAAAATGGATCGTGGACTATCATCAGATATATACATAGCATAAGCAGAATCGTAAACAATTATCGATCCATTATCTTTAGCAAACTTGACTAATTGAGTTAGTTGATCCCTAGTAGCAGTGGACCCCGTTGGATTATTGGGTGAGCAGAAGAATATAATGTCTGTTCGAGCAACTTTCGATAAATCAGGAAAGAATCCGTTTTCTGGAACACATTTCATGTATTCGATTTTTCCGTATTTTTCAACGTCTTTCTGGAATTGACCTGTTTGACCCATGATTACGCTTGAATCTACATATGCCTGGATAATGTACACGTGTTATTTTATGCCAGCTCGTTAGTTCTTTGTTTAGGGGGTCAAAATACTTACAGGGTATGATGGATCTTGTACAGCCATTGTAACATTTGCCCCGAAAAGGACCTGAGAAAACTAGATTATAGCAAGAAAGATACTTTTTTTTTTTTGTTTAAAATTAGTATTAAGAGTAAGAAAATTAAACCTGAAGGCGAGATATGTCACTTTTTGCACCATCAGACACGAAAATATCACTTTCTTCGATTCCAAGGTCACCGTAATAAGTTTTAGCAATTTCTGCTCGTAATTTCTGTAAAATACGAATATAACATTTTACAGGATATGATGAAAATTTACCAAGGTAAGACATTAATGTGATAAAAGTAACTTACTTGTTCTCCTTGTTCAGCTCCATAACCAGTGTAGCCCTCTAGAGTTGACAATGCTTGTGCTCTCTGAGACAAAATAAAAATAAATATATTAATAAATTTTTTAAACAGAATGCTGACTAGTCAATAAAATTGTTTGAAACTAAGGATCTTCATGTTAGAACACAAGAAATAGCTAACTTAAGTGACTCCTCATGAATTTGCATGAGTACAAAATACTAGGAATATGCAAACACTTAACAAGCTTTACAAAAATCAACATTTTTTGCGTGAAAATTGAAGGAAAAAATAGCTTAGAAAGCATTTTACCTTAGCCATTGCAGAAGATATAACTTCGGGAATTGGCTCAGTGGTGTCCCCAATTCCAAGGCTTATCACTTTCGCATCAGGGTACTTTAACATGTGTGCACCTCTCCTTCGAGCAATCTAATTTCATCATATGAAAACAAAAAATTAATTACTAAAGTCCAATCTGAATTCAGTTACGTTAAAGTGCTGAAAATGCAGCTTAAAGAAAGAATATAGTTTTATAATACATACCTCGGGAAAGAGATATCCAGCTTGAAGTTTAGCTATGTTCTCATTGCGTGACACCTTCGTAGTGGTAGCTTCACAAAAATGCGATAATAAACAGAGTGTATATAAACCGAATACAAATATATATTTTCAAATTCGAAAAATAAACTATTATGGTATTTGTGAATATAATCAAACATATAGTGAACATAACAGTATCCCGTCTATTATCAATATGTCAAACAGATAAAAGACGTGAAATTATATGGGAAATCTGGTACATGAAACTTTAGCTAAGAATCGACCCGAAAAAGTTATTGAACAAATACTTTTGATTAAAGTATAAATTAATACCAGTTTTTTCTGAAGTGGCAACACATTTCGTAATATGAGTAATTTTTCCAGGAATAGTTACATTTTTTGCCCTGCAACAATTTTAAAATTACATAAAAACTCAAAATGAGGTTGAAATGATGGAAACTCAAGCTTTAAAATGGTCAAGAAGACTAATTTTTTTTTGTTTGGGTTACCTGAATTTGAGTTTGTTTTGACCTAAAAAGGTTGATGTTGATGAAGAAATGGAGGTTGAAAGGCTTTGATGAATTACAGACATGGTTGATTGAGTGTTCTTAGCTCAGCCGCCCCTGAAAAGGTAAAATGGTACGGACAAGACAATCGACTGAGTTACAACCCTAGTGAGTCTACTGTCTAAATATTTATTTGGGTGAGAGCTGGTGTGTAACTGATTATTCTTTTATTATGGCATCTTAATCAATTTCTTTAATATAACACAGACTTGTGACTAGGGATATGACAATGGTTATGGTTTAAAATCGAAATTGATAAAAATTCGAACGGATTAAAGACCGATTATGCAACCATGGATAAAACCGTTAGGTTATGGTTTTGAAAAATGTAATCGATGTTTTAGACAAAAATAAAACCGAGTAAACGAAAAATCCGTTTATTATCATCTATTTTGTATATTTTATAATAATATAAATAAAAAAGTATTTTCATATCTCAAAATTAAAATCTAAATATTAAATTTAATAAAAAAAATTACAAATAGGTTATATAATTAAGGATCAACATAATATTTTATATATTTTGAAGATTTTTTTTATATTTGTGATCTTGTTTTAATAATTTTCAATATATTTATAGAGTTATAGTTTGGTATGATAAAATCTGAAAATCCGTTTAAAAAACCGAATCCGAATTATAGGTTATGATTTTGAAAAGTAAGTCTGATGGTTTAATTCGTTAGGATTTGGTTTTTGATAAGTTAAATGGTTATGGACATAGTTTTGGATTTATTTATTTTTTGCAATAATTCGATCCGTTGCCATTTATACTTGTGACACTTGTCTCTATTGGTTGATTTTACTAACATTTTTCTCACAATACAAAAGGTATCCTATCCATCTATTATCTTACACCTAACCTTGTGAAACTAGGTTTCAACAAAATGAAAGTTGATCGAGATTTTTCCGACATCCTATGTTTAGACTTTTTTGCAATCTTATTCGTTCAGTGGTTAAGATACTTCGGTAAATATTTAAAGTTGATCGACCCATAAGAACCCACCAACTTGTTAACATTCCTAAGTATCGGCCAAATAATCCTAGTTGCTATTGACATTTGCTTAATACTTTGTATGATTTTATGGTTGTCATAAAAGATATCTTTCTCTTTATGTTCAAGTTGTGTACATATTTTTGAAACTTCCAAAACTAACATGACTTCTCTTTCAATATCGAGTTACATCTTTTTGATTCAAGATGGTTAATTCTACAACCTATGCAATCTTAATTTCAGTTGGTTCTATTGGGTTAGTAAAGGAAGTATCACACGGAAACGAAATATTGTTTGTAAAATACGTTGTTCCTCGTTATGTTAATCATTTTCAGATGTATTTTGTAATCCTTGAAAAGAAAGAGAGTCTGTCTCTTTATTTTTTAATTTTTCCAACTTTCTCTTTTGGTATGTAGATGGTTTGAGCTAATTTACGCACCACGACTAATCCTATTAAAATATGCACATATTTTTATATATATTTTTAGATAAATTAAAACTAAATAACCTATGTTTAAGGAAATGATTTGAATCATATACTTTTTTACTTTATATATTTTAAATATAGAAGAAATAGTAAAGATTTGACCAATTAAGCTTTTCGGACAAGCGCTAATGATACACTCATGGGGTTAAACTCCAAGGCTTTTTACTAACATGGGTACATTTTCTGAAATTAAATGAGAAAGGTCCTTAGAAAGAATAACAATCACCGAATACCATATTACATATGTCATGTTTGTTTGTTTGTTTTTTGTCAAGTACATATGTCATGTTTGATTAATTGATCAATAGATCAATTTTGATCAAGAAAGTCAATGGGCAAAAAGGACTGCATTTTGACTTTAAAAAAAAGAAAGGGCTGCGTAATATAAGTTTGGAGGTTTGCCATAGGCTCTAAATCTAACAAAAATGTCAAGAATACACTGCATAATACATACGAAGATTCTACTAATTAGAGCCTAATTTGAACAATAGAGAGTTTTTAAAACCTAATTAAAAAATACTATTTTTAAAACCTAATTAAAAAATACTATTTTTTAAAGCCAAAGTCGCATTTCTGGTTTGCTTTTTTTACTCTTCTACCTTTTTCTTTTCTTTTTAAATTCGTCAATGAGTCTGTACTCTTGATATTCAGAGAATCTGAGACCCTCACTTTGATGTATTCCGGGGTATCTTTGCTGAACATGATCATAGATTTAGCCAGATTAATTTTTTGACCTGATGCTTAGCAGTAAATTTGCAGGGTTTCTCTAAAAGCATCAATTTCCCCATCTGAGATCTTTATAAAAAACAACGCATCATCCGCAAAAAATAGGTGAGTAAGTTTTGGGCATTGTCTAGTAATTGATATGCCATTGATATTGCCTTCTCTGCATTGTTTATTGATAAGGCTAACCAGGCTCTCCGTAAGAACTGAGAAGAGTAGTGGAGAAAGCGGATCACCTTGTCTGAGTCCTTGTTTCGGGTAGAATTTTTTAAGGCGTTGACCATTTATCTTAATTTGCATTGAAACTGAAGTAACACAATTCTTTATCCAATTTATCCACTTATCTTCAAATCCTAACGCAGACATTGTTTCAAAGAGAAACTTCCAATTGACTTGATCATACGCCTTTTCCATGTCAATCTTTACCGCTGCATAATTTGTTTTTGACTTCCTTTTTGTGTTTAAGAAGTACGAGACTTCTTGGGCAACGAGAACGTTATCTTGAATGCTTCTACCCTTAATAAATGCTGATTAGGTCTGAGAGATTATATCGTTCATCATAGGTTGTAATCTTAGGGCAAGGATTTTTGCTATAATATTGTAACAAAAATTGACACATGATATTGGCCTGAAGTCTTTAATCGTCTCTTGCTTTTCACCTTTCGGAACGAGGGAAATGATCGTATCGTTAATCAAATTAAGTGGTGTATTGTTGATGAAAAAATCCATAACCATTTTCACAATATCGTCCTTTAAAATGTCCCAGAATTCATGATAAAATTTACCCGGTAGCCCATCCGATCCTGGTGCTTTAGATCCATCCATCATAAAAACCGCATCTTCTATCTCCTTGTAATCCGAGATTTTTGTTAGATCCTCATTCATCTGGTATGTTACTTTTGATGGAATATACTTCGTAACTTCTTTTACATTTGTTACTTCTCTTTCTCTGAATAAATTAATATAATTTTTTTGTATATTCTCTCTTATTTTCCTCCTATCATCACACCATTCTTGCCCATCGCATTTAAGCATTTTGATCTTATTAGCTTTCCTCCGTTGCGTTGTTTTGGCAAAGAAGTATCTAGTATTTTTGTCCCCTTGTTTGATGTTTAGGTCTCGTGCTCTATCTGCCCTATACATTTCTTCTTCGTCCCAACATTTTTCAATTTCTTTTTAATTTCTAATTCCCTTGTTTTATTATCGACCGACAACACAACGTCATTTAACTTCTCAAGCTCCACGTATAGGTTATTAATCTTTTTCCTATAATTAAAGAAGGTCTTTTTACTCCATACACTTAGTGCTAGACAGGTGGCATATCTTTTATTGCACACATCTTGAATATTTACAGCTAAACCTCTCCTACACCATTCACTCTCTACAACCTCCCTACATTGGATATGTTCAAGCCATCTCGATTCGAACATAAAATATTTCTCATTTGCTTCTTTTTCCACATCTAGTTGGAGTATAAGTGGTGAGTGATCAGATCCAACTACGGGAGGAACTATAATATTCGCGTTTGCAAATTTATTACACCATTCAAGATTAGCCAAACCTCTGTCTAACTTTTCTTTCATATTTTCTTCTTCCTTCCTACGATTTGACCACGTAAAAAACATCCTTTGCTCAGTTTATCCACCAAATGGTTACAATTAATAAACTCATTAAAACACATTATCCTATCGAGATCGGGTTGTGATTTACCCACTTTTTCTGACTACTTGGAGATCTCATTAAAATCACCTAATATTATACTCGAGCCATTAAGTTTCTTAATCCATTTAGTTATTGATCTCTATGTATCTTTTCTTTTTTAGAAATCCGTTGGGGCATGAATATAAATCAAATACCAACATAAACCATTCATTTCATTGATTCTACAAATTGCAAAATTCGAACAAGAAAAGACAATATTAATCGACATATTGTCCTTCCACATCAAAACCATACCCCCGGACATATACGATCTTCCTCCGGGGTCTACCACGTGAAACGTACTAAATTTATTGAAATGAGCGCAAGACTTAACATCCTTACGTCTCAATTTCGACTCTACCAAACAAACAAACGACATATTAAACTTATTCACTAATGACTTAAACGACTTCTTTGTCAAGGGCGCCCTCGCACCTTGACAATTCCAAACACAAAACCTATCCATTAAATCCGTCCAGTTTACGGGACCGGTCGCCATCCCCTTTTTTTGATTTGACTCCGGTGGTGTTCAAGGGACCTCCCCGACTACCACTTGAGCCCTCTGAACTGTCACTGCTGCTCAGATCATACTCGATATGGTCGTTGCAATCATCACCTCTGCAGAAAAAGTGCCTTTCACCCCCTTGCTCGTAACCATCATCTACTTCATTTGACTTGATTCCATCACAAACTCTCCCATCACTTCTCATTTGTCCCCTAACTTCGTAAAAGCTGTTACTTATTTCGCTTATGAATCCTTGTAGGTCATTAATTCGCTTCTCCATCGCCATGAAATCTTCATTAGTGAACTTTTGCACCTTAGCATTGCCTGGACACCCACTTGGCGCAGCCTTCCTCTTCAATGTTTTTGGCCAAGTAAACTTTGTCATTGGCTTGAAACCTTCATTCTCGTCTTTACTCTCCACCTCTTTTTGATCATCTTCAAGCCTTGGATGCTGACTAATATGAATTAATTGAGAATTTGGAGACTCCTCTTCAGGCTTGAAGTGTCAGACTCCACCATCACCCCTTTTCCTTTTCCTTCGTCGCGCATAACACCCACCTCTTGTTTGACATTTGAAGTTCCACCATACTCGAAGTTGTTATTCCAAAACTGTTCATTAGCAATAAAACTAGCATTGCTACCCACATTCTCATTAAGGTCTGCAATAACACCTCTTTCATTTTGTAATATCAGTTTATCCACCCAAGCTGTATTTTCTCTCTTCACCAAGCTTAAAGCTGTTATACATTTCATCAATATTGATGTTCTGAGCATTAAGAACCTCAGTAATAGTTTTGTTGGACACTATGATACTCATCCCAATATCACCAAGCTCTCGCCTAAACACCTTATACAGCCCTGTGAAGCGCTTCTCCGATATTTCAATTGGCCCATCCATATTGTGGAGATTCTTAAACATATCTTCTAACAGCTATGAGTTCTCTCTTTACGTTTATTTGACTCACTGCCTGAATTCACACTATCTTGTTTCTCGTCCACCGCCATTTGATTTGTTTGAGCTACTTGTTGTCGCCTTCCTTGAGTATTTATAGTAGTAACCACCATTCCGCCTTGACCACCCTGACTTGGATTATTACTGCTATCTTCTCCATAACCTTCAAATCTTCTAAAAGGAAAGAAACGAACCACCTCGTCAAAATGTCCCCACTGATCCTTTTTCCTTATCACATGGAAAACTCTGTCGTCATTACAAATGTTCATTTCCTTGTGCCAATCACAGTAACGAGCTGCGTCATCAGACCATTTTGGTCTCACCATTGATGTTGGACACGCCCTTTTATTGTGTCCCAGCACTCCGCAGTTGAAGCAAAACAATCCAACGTTCTCGTAGATGAACGAAACCCATGCCTTTGTATCTAGCTGCTCTAGAAAAACTCCTGTCTTCAGTGGCTCTGAGGTTTTAATCTTCACACGAAATCTGATAAAGCTTAGATTATCCATATTTATCATTGGATAATCGATTTCGATCACCTCACCTATAAAGTCTCCAAATATTTGAATGGTTTCAATCGTATTTTGAATGCCACCTAACCCATATATTCGCACCCAAACACAAGAGTGTTTAAGATCAATATCTTTAAACGCAACTCCACCTTCCCATTTAGTGATACTGACGTGGAGTCCTTGTACCGTCAATGGTCTAACAAAGAACAAACACTCTGCCTCCTCTTATTGGAATAGTGTTAACTTAAACACATTTGGTTCGAGCTCCTCAAATATTATTCTACCAAGTATACCCCAGGCATCGAACACAGATTTCCTAAAAGGTGTAAATAGAATAACCCTATCGGAGATGATTTTGGCTATGAGAACAAATTCAGGTGTTTCCGGCTTGAGGGGTTGAACTTTCGTCTAAAGCGAGAGGGTTTCAAATTTTTCAATGTTTTCAGTTTTGACACGGGCTAAAAGGTAACAAATGGTTGTTGATTGATGCCATGGTATATGCTTGTTTTTTCAAGAAAAGTAGTAGTTTGTTTTTACTAAATATGAATCCCCACGGAGCTGTACTTACAGAACCTCGAGCATACCATAACCCACAGCTAAAAGCACCTTTACAAAAGAAATTTCTGAAACTACCCTGCATGCTAAACACTTGTCCAAAACCTTCCCCATTCCAATATCTTGGCGTGATTTTGATTTCAGTCACTTTGGAAGCCTCAAAGCCGGTAGCTAGAAAGCTAATTTGCGTGAGTATCTGATGGAGATTACGTTGTGTCCAAGATTTTGATAATTCCCATATTTTATTCTTTCCCTCGCCCTTCATAATAATAACGTAATATAAAACATTCGAAGCCCACCCAATTCTAAGGAGCTTAATGACAGTCCATTGGGCTATAGAATAAACGTTATCCGACCAAGTAATAACTATGGTCCTAATAAATCCCATAACATTCGTTACATTAATTGTTTTTAAGTCATCATCATAATCTTTAATCCCCCCCATAAATAGGCATATAGCAAACATCATAGTACACCATTCTCTAATTTTACCAACATATACTCCGTGATTAATATATATCATATAAGATGAGATAAAGTAAGTACATAACCTGATAACCGTGATGATTTCCAAATAACGTTGCTTGTTTGAAGTCTTATACACGCAAGCTATCGCATTAAATGTTATACGCCTTATTGAGTCTATAATATCTTCTCTATGATCGTATCTATCACTATATCCCATAGATTTTATAAGATCATCATATCTAATTACTTGATTACAACTCCTAATTTTGACGTGTCCCTCTTGCATGTACAGGCAAACCATATCCTTCAAGATTTTTACCCATTTTAGCTGCTTTTTCCCACCACCACTACTTTCCAAAGACACCTTATCCATCATCTATATACTACGCGAGACTCCACAACAATTGTATTGGACTTCACAAGAAGAGAATAGGGGCCCCCTATCCCCCTAACCATCACAATAGCGTGTATAAATGAGCTGCATGTACGCTACACGAATAATTGTAGTCAATACATACCCAATCCACTGAAGAGGAGAAGTGAGAAGCCAATTAAGCAGAGGCCCTGGATCGACCTCCTCCCATCCAAGAAAACCATAATTCATGGTAGCCCGTTGTTACTAGGTGTTTTAGGACAGAAAGTAGAAAAAGAAAAAGGGGGTAGGAATTGAAAGGTTGAAATTAGGTTACGATTTAGAGGTTAAAAATTAAAAGTTAAATTTGGTGAAGAAGATGATGAATAGTAGTTTTTAGATGGAGACATTTTAGAGAGAGATAATCTTTTTTAAAAGTTTATCCAGTGTTTTACCAATTAAGTTGATACATAAGAAGAAAAACATGAATGAACATCAAACACCCCTTCCTCAAATGTAAAATTTCAAAAAGATATATCGAAAGACAACATAGAACATGTGTTTGGCTAAAGAGAATGAAAACAGTAATCTGAAAAATTGAATGAAAACAGTGCTATATTGAAGAACGTGAAATCGACGTTTTCTATAATTTCTAAAAATATTGAAACTAAAAACGAAAATTATTTTTTGAAAATATATTCTAAAAACAAAAACTAAAAATGTTTTCATAAACCAAAACATGTGCTTAAAATCCATAGTTTTGTGAAATCTCTTTTTTGAAGGATAATCCGCTCTCTTGTCAAAAAAAAAAAAGAAAAAAAGTATGATATTCCGCGTTACTCAAAAAATAAATAGAAAAATAAAACATGCTCATCCTTCTACACATTTCTGAGTACTAAAATTAGAGTCTGCCCCCTCAAAACTCCACTACTCGCCAAGCTCACAAACTGTTAACGTGCACCAAAATCGAGTTGCTAAACTGCGCCACGTTTTTCTACAGTGATGGCTAAGACACCGATTGGATGTGAACCAGTGGTAGGATCGTTAACGCCATCAAGGAAGAAAGATTACAAAGTTACCAACAGGCTCCAGGAAGGCAAACGCCCCATTTACGCCGTTGTTTTTAACTTTATCGACGCCCGTTACTTCAACGTCTTTGCCACCGTCGGTGGAAATCGCGTAATCACTTTCCCTCTTTTTTTCTTTTTAATTTAATTTTATTAATTTCAGTTTAAAAGTAGTATAATTATAAATCTTTTCCTTTTTTGCTGAAAATGTATGCAAATATATACATGCAAGTATTTGTGTGCACGAGTATGTATGTATATGCTGTATGTGTGCGTGGTGAGTCAGATACGGAGCCAGCCCCTCATTTTTTAGTATATTGCAGGCCCCTATACTATGCAAAAATGGAACAATATGTTCCTATATTATGCAGAAAAACTGTTTTTTGAGTTAATTCAGTTTTAAGTCTTTTGTGTGATGAATCAGGTGACCGTGTACCAATGTCTGGACAATGGTGTTATTGCTGTACTTCAATCTTACATAGATGAAGATGTAAGATATTAAACTTGTTGTAATATCATTTATTTATGCATTTTCTAATTTTCCTTTTGATTTGTTAAACAGAAAGATGAATCTTTTTACACAGTGAGCTGGGCATGTGGGCTTAACGGGACCCCCTTTATTGTGGCCGGTGGAATAAACGGGATTATCCGTGCCATTGATTCTGGCAATGAGAAGATATACAAGGTTTGTTAAAACTCAATTAGAATATTAAGATTGTTTCTTATGGAATGTATGAATGTGTTCAGAGTTTCGTGGGCCATGGAGATTCTGTAAATGAAATTAAGACACAGCCTCTTAAACCATCACTTGTGGTTTCCGCAAGTAAAGTAAGTTATCTGTTATCTGAACTTGCAGTTATATTATATAGTTTTTGTGTAATAAACCCGTTTTTCATGGTTTTTACCAGGATGAATCTGTTAGACTGTGGAATGTTGAGACGGGAATATGCATATTGATTTTTGCTGGTGCTGGAGGTCATCGTAATGAAGTCCTTAGTGTAGTGAGTATTTGTCTTTTAGTCCCTGTACTCTTTATAATGACACTAGCGGTCCCTGTGGCACTAACTTTGATGTTACGGATTTTGTAGGATTTCCATCCTTCAGACAAATATCGTATTGCAAGCTGTGGAATGGATAATACAGTCAAAATCTGGTCAATGAAAGGTAAATATGCCGATTTCTCATTTCTGTGCATATGTGAGTATAAAGAAACAAAGAATGACAATTATAGAAGCCAAAATCTAGCTTATCCTTGTGACAAGTTTCATTATAAATATCTAAAATCCAAGTGATGGCGATAAATAATAAATGATTAAGTTGTGATAGTTTGAAGTTAAGTGCAGAATTTTGGCCATATGTGGAAAAATCGTTTACTTGGAAAGAAGATGCTTCGAAATTTCCTACTAAATATGTGCAATTTCCCGTAAGAAGCTTTTATCCTATATATATATTTTCTTTACAGTTTAGATTCTTTATATAACTTATTGTGATCTCAGATGTTCATTGCTTCAATACACACAAACTATGTGGATTGTACTCGCTGGCTAGGGGATTTTATTTTGTCTAAGGTGAATTTATTTTTAATTTCTTGAAATATTTGTTTATTATATCATGTGAGAATGAGGTGTGTATTGTATTTGTGTAGCTGTAATAATTGATTGTTCGTTTATATGTTTGTAGAGTGTAGACAATGAAATAGTGCTATGGGAACCAAAGATGAAGGAACAGGATCAAGGAGAGGTTAAAACATGTTTATATAAAGTGGTATTTTACTGAAATGGAATAAAAAAATTGTGTTAGCTTATATAAAATGTAATCTTGACAGGGCTCAGTGGATATACTTCAAAAGTACCCTGTACCGGAGTGTGATATCTGGTTCATTAAGTTCTCTTGTGATTTCCATTGCAAAACAGCTTCTATAGGTAAAAACAAAATACTCTCTCTCTCTCTCTTTCTCAAATATTATTCTTATGATTTATATTTACAGGGAATCGAGAAGGAAAGATCTATGTTTGGGAATTACAATCCTGCCCCCCTGTTCTTGTTGCAAGGTTTGTTTCTTTTTCTCTCATAGAGTTATAAGAGAAGAGTCTGACATGGAATACTTGTGGTTATTTTTAGGCTATCTCATGCTCAATCGAAATCTGCAATTAGACAGACTGCAATGTCGTTTGATGGAAGGTAAGAAAATCTTGGGTTAATTGCACCTTTAGTCCCTAATAATGGGATTGATTTGTAATAAATGTATGTTCCACAGCACTATTCTCAGCTGCTGTGAGGATGGGACAATATGGCGTTGGGATGTGGTGGCAAGTTCTTGAGAGATGAATTAAACACTTCCTTTCTGTTTTAGATGAATGACTTTACTTTTTCTTTTTGTTTGTTTATAATCATCTTCTTATTCGATCTAGAATAGACTTCATCTTTCTTGGTAGATCTAGTTTAGGATTGTATTTTTTTCATAATATTATCCCTCCTTGGTTATACAACCTCTCTGTCTTAGTTCAGTCAACTGTTATGTTTGTTCCTTATTTTTTTCATCACTTTGTGCTCCTTTATTAGTTCAAAAATGCAGCAAATTAGATGAGTATTCATGTTTGTTTGCCACTTAATTGGGTACGTTTAGGTATTACACTTATCATACTATCAGAATTCAGAATGCAAGTAGGATCCCAATTCTTGTAGAAACTTTCTTTCTTTTTACACTAGCTTCACCTCATACTTTGCACAAATATTAGTGATACCCAAGCATTACCACATATTTCACGAAGTAACCTTGGTTACTACTTCAATTTTTCTATACACATGGCAGATTGGACAACACTACGCCTAGCCTTTTATTTGAGATTAATAAACGATTGATATGAGTCAAGGATTACGAATTATAAAAATGATAAGAACCAAGTTAAGTGGAAAACACTCACAACTCCTTGGTGTATCTCCCCGGAAAAAGGGTATGAATTTTTAAACACGTACACTTGCGATTTATTTCTTCTTATAAAATCGAGATTGGTTATTTAGTATTGCAAAAGTTAAAAACCAGACGTCATATCTATTACATCTTCTGCCACGTACTCACATATCTCTCCATTTTCCAAATATAGGAGTAGATAGGCTTATCAATTTTGTCTCTATTCTCTTTATGGTCGTTATGTTCTCCATACATAAGGATCATAGAATGAAATACAGATTTTACGAACAAACTAATTATTTACCGACATTACAAATATAATGATCTAACTTCATTTCATATTTTGATATTTAAAACCTCTCGTCCCATCCACCATCACAATGGGAAAAACTTCTGAAGAAGACAATCTCGACACCAAATAAAAGATTTCAGTATGAACAATAGTCGGCACCAACAACAGCTATAGCCTATGGCAGCGTAAACCACTACCATTTTTTCGAAATACCCACCAACAAAGGAAGGTTCGACCCCGAAAAACAAAATAAACATGAAATTATTATCGTACTTAGTAACTACATAAATTTACGTCATACAATAAAACAAGATAGTAAATCAAGCCTGAACAAATAAATTTACTTAATAACTACATAAATTTAACCTTAATGTTTTGTAATTAGTTAATTAGAATCTTTGATTTTT